>ML662442.1:11063325-11234913 GCA_007570785.1 Antilocapra americana
AAGATCCACTGGAGAAGGGAAAGGCTACCCACTCAAGTATTCTGGCCTGGAGAATTCCATGGCTTGTATAGTCCATGGGGCCACAAAGAGTCAGACAAGACTGAGTGACTCACTTTTCTAGCTTATTAGTGCTAGGACCTAGACTGGGCTACCAGCCTATCAGCACCATTATTAGGATGCTTCAGCCAAGTCACTGGTTTGGTAGGGACATGGTTCCATGCACCAGCACGCTGCTTGCTTTAGACCTGCTGAGCCCACAGCCTCTCTAGGACAACAGCCCATGCACCAGCAGGCCAACATCAGTTTTGGGACACCATGGACCCCCTATGCCAGCTGCCTTGTGATCTGGCCTTACCCACTAGCAGGCTGACACATGCTACAAGACACCCCAACCCCCAAAGTCGGCCATGTCAGGAACCAGCCTCACCCACCAGCAAGCTGACACCAGCTCTAAGAGATATAACACATAGCACCACAGATATACAAAGACTCATAAGAGAGTACTATGAACAATTCTATACTAAATAAATGGAAAACCTAAAAGAAGTGAATTAACTCCCAGAAACAAATAATCTCTCAAAGCTAAATAAGGAAGAAATAAAAAATATAAACAGCCAATTACTAGTAATAAAATTTAATCAGTAATTAAAAACCTCCTAGCAAATAAGAATCCAGAATGAGACAGTTTCACAGGTAAATTTTACCAAACATTTAAAGAAAATGTAATGCCTATCTTTGAATTTTTCCAAAATATTAAGGAAGAAAGTATTTCCAAACTCATTATATAAGGCCAGCATCACTCTGATACCAAAACCAAACAAGAACAACACACAGAAAAGAAAACCACAAGCCAGTATCACTGATAAAAATAGACAAAAAAAGTTCTCAACAAAATACTAGCAAACCAAATGCAACAATATATTAAAAGGACCACATACAACAATCAAGTGGGATATATCTCAGGGATACAAGGACGGCTCAGCACGTGCAAGTCAATCAATGTGATGAACTCCATGAACAAATTGAAGGGGAAAAAATCATATGATATGATCATCTCAATCTCAATAGAGGCAGAAAAAGTTTTTGACAAAATTCAATATCTACTTGTGATAAAACTCTTAACAATGTAGGTATAGATGGAACACAGCTCAATATCATAAAGGTCATATATGACAAATCTACATCATACTCAATGGTGAAAAGCTAAAAGCATTTCCTCTAATATCAAGACAAGGATGCCTACTCTCACCACTTTTATTCATCATTGCACTGAAAGTCCCAGTCACAGAAATCAGGTAAGAAAAATAAAGGAATCCAAATTAGAGAAGAAAGAATTAAAACTGTCACTGTTAGCAGATGGCATGATACTATAAACAGAAAGTCCTAAAGACACCACCAAAAAACAGGTAGAACTCATCAATGAGTTAGGTAAAGTTGTAGGATACAAAATTAATTCACAGAAGTCTGTTGCATTTCTATACTCTAAAATAACTATGGAAAGAGAAATTAAGAAAACAACTATAAAGGGGAAGAGAACAAGATAGCAGAGGAGTCGGTGGATGTGGAGTACATCTCTCTCCACGGATATATCAAGAATACACCTTCAGACACAGAAGTGCATGCAGAACACCAGCTGAGAGTGGACAGGAGGACCTGACCAGTGGAAAATAATATATAGAACCATGCAAAACTTGGTAGGATGGAGGAACTAGGGGAAAAAGCATGGTTCTATTAGGAATGGACCCGCCCTCAGCAGGTGGGGGAACTGAAGCAGGGGTCCGATTCCCACAGTGGGGCAATCGTCTGAGTTAGAGGAGAAGCATCTAAGGCTGAGAGTGAAACAGCTGACCTGTGGCAGCCTGAATGGAAAGTGAATCACACAGTCCTTGCCACAGCCAAAAATATGTCAGGCAGGAACCCAGGTCTCCTGGAAGGGTCAGCAGCTGGGAGCTGGAGTTTAGGGATTGTGAAGCAATCCCAGGGTGAAAGTTGCTGTGGCCTGCAGAGAGAAGGACTGAGGGGATGTGAGGGAGGAGATTGTGGTGGGAAATGCCTGTAGGGGAAAGCCAGGCAGCCATGGAAGCAAGGAGATACCACTACATCATGCATAGTGGGTGGAGCCATCAACATAGCCTCTGTCTCCCCACAAGCCAGCAACGTCAGCTGAGCAAGAGAGGCTGACCCATCAAATGACTGAGGCACTGAACTACAGAGTAGGCCCCCACACAGTGTGCCCCTTTAAGTGCCTGATGCACCAATCTACGCAACAGGACCCCAGTCAGGGGGGCCCTTCCATGTGTCTGATGCGCTGATCAACAGAAAAAGACCCCAAGCAAGGGCTCCCTCTAAGTGCCTGAATGGACAGAGCTATGGGGAAAGGCTGGACAAAGAGGCCTTCTGATTGCCAGCTACAAGAGGCTTGAAAAAAGACTCTGATACCTGCCTCGGAGGTAGTTTGTGTCTCTGAACTTGGCGCCACCAGGGTCCATGCAAGCCAAGCAGCTGCACCCCTTCCACACCTGACCCTCCAGGGCAGCCTAAGGAGCTAAACTCCAGTATACAACCCACATGCAGAGGTGGAAATAAAACCACAATTGAAACCCAGGGGCAGCGTGGCTAAGGAAGAAGACTCAAAACCTTCCCACTAGCTGTACTAGCTGCAGATTAAATTCTCATGATCAACTAAGCAGACTCTGTGTCAATGGAATATATAAAAGGCCATTGAGAGCTCCCACAAAAGAAAATGCACTAGCTCTGATACCTGAGGACATTGGAGGCAAGAATACACAGGAGCAGGGCCAAATTAGACTCTGAGCAGCCACCACAGCAGGTCCAGAGATCAGCACAGTGTTGGAGGGCATTCTAGGGAGATAAGGTGTACTGTGACTCCCAGCAAGGTCAAGGACTCTGACAGCAGTGACTCAAGAAAAACATTTATAATTCTTATTTTTTGATGTGTTCAATAGATTCTTCGGGATTTTTCTTTCTTTTTTTTTTTCCTTTCCCCCTCTCTGTTGTTGCTGTCGATTTTATTGGCACTAAGAAATCCAATTAAGCTTTTGAGCTTTTTTTTTCCCTCAGTCACATTATTTTATTGTTGGCATAAACCTCTAGCTCTACATTGGGCTTTTGCAGTTCTGTGGAGTTTACCTCTTTTTATTTTTTCTTTTCTTTTCTCTTTTTTTAATTTTAATTTTTTAAACCTACTATTTTTTCTACATTTATTCCTTTGTTTGCTTTTCCTACTGTTCTTTTCCCCTTGCAGGTAAACTTTAATATATATAAATATTCTTTATCTACCTCTATTTATTCTTTCTTTCTTTTCTATCTCTCCTTTCCTCTCAATATATTTGTTAGTTTTATTTTCATTGTTTTATTACCCAATTGGCACCTGTGTTAGTTTTGTTTTCCAGTTTGTGCTTTAATTAGGTTTGTTCTGGTAGATATAATTTTTGTTTTCCTTTGTTCACAGGGTCAATCTATTATAGTTAATTACTGTTAAACTGTTTTGATTTTGCTTATGGGTATAAATGTATATGTGTATATTCAGTAACACTTTCTATTGTTGTTATAAACCTCTGCCTCTACATTGGGCTTTTGCAGTTCTGTGGAGTTTTCCTTTTTAATCCCTTTTTTATTTCTTCTACCATTTTTTCTTTTCTCTTTTTATAATTTTAATTTTTTAATATTTTTAAACCTATTATATTTTTTCTACATTTATTCCTTTATTTGCCTTTCATATTGTTCTTTTCCCCTTGCAGTTAATCTTTAATGTATATAAATTTTCTCCACCTATCTCTATTTAACTTTGCATATCTATTCTTTCCTTCTTTCCTTTCTTCTCAACATATTTGTTAGATTTGTTTTCATTGCTTTATTTCCCACTTGGCACCTTGCTTTAGTTTTGTTTTCCAGTTTGTGCTTTAATTAGTTTTGTTCTTAACTGGTAAATATAAGTTTTTATTTCCTTTGTTCACTAGATCAATCTACTGTATTTTATTTTTGTTGGACTGTTTTCACTTTGCTCACTGGTGTATATGTATGTGTATATATTCCATTATTTTAATTATTATTTGCCTGGTTTTGTAACTTCCATTTGTCTGGCATTCATCTTTGGTTTCTCATTTTGGGATATTTGTTTTACTCTACCTTAATGTCATAACAAACCATTTGTGGAATCTTTGTATCCGACCAGAGATCAAACCCTGAGCCTTTGGAGTGAGAGCACTGACTCCAAGACCCTAGACTACCAGAGAACTAACTCTAGGGAGTATCAAATAGTGAGAACTCACACAAACGAAACTACTTCAATATAAGACCCAGCATCACTCAACCACCAGGAGCACCCTGTGCAGGCCACCTCATCTAAACAACAAAACAAAGTTACAAACCCAATCATCAACAGACAGGAGTACCACCTCACTCAGCCTTGCTCATCAGAGGAAAAACAAACAAAAACTCACTATAAATCTCACCCAAACCACTGGACCAAACTTATGAGGGCAGAAAACCAAAAGGAAGAAAGAATTCAACCTTCTTCAAGGAAATAATTCAAATTTCCTTGAAGCCTGGAAAAGGAGAACTTAAACACAATAACTTTTTTAAAAAAAGAAAAGAAAAAAGAAAAAGCAGAAAAATACTGCAAAAATGAAGGGCTAAACTAGAAACACAGAAATCCAAATAAATGAAGAGGAAATTGGAAAATTAACTGAAAAAATATTCAGAATAGTGATAGTAAAGATGATCATTTGAAAACAAAATGAAGAAAATGCAAGAATCAATTAACAAAGACCTAGAAGAATTAAAGAATAAACATACAGAGACAAGCAACACAATTACTGAAATTGAAAATACTCTAGAAGGAATCAATAGCAGAATATCTGAAGCAGAAGAATGAATCAGTGAGCTGGAAGGTAAAATTGTGGAAATAATTTTGAAGAGAAGAATAAAGTAAAAAGAATGAAAAGAGCTAAGGACAGTCTCAGAGACCTCTGGGACAATATCAAACTCACCAACATTTGAATTATAAGGGTCTCAGAAGAAGAAGAGGAAAAGAAAGGGTATGAGAAAATTTTTGAAGAGATTATAGTTGAATATTTCCTCAACTTGCAAAAGGAAATAGTCAGTCAAGTCCAAGATGCACAAAGAGTCCCAAACAGGATAAACCCAAGGAGAAACAAGTCAAGACACATACTAATAAAACTAATAAAGACTAAACACAAAGAATGAATATTAAAAGCAGCAAGGGAGAAGCAACAAATAACATACAAGGGAAACCCAATACACTTAACAGCTGATCTTTCAGCAGAAACACTGCAGGCCAGAGGAGAATGCCAGGATATATTTAAAGTAGTGAAAGGGAAAAATCTACAACCAAGATTCCTGTACCCAGCAAGGATCTCAATCAAACTGATGGAGAAATCAAGTTTTACAGACAAGAAAAAATTAAGAGAATTCAATACCACCAAACCAGCTTTACAACAAATGTTAAAGGGACTTATATAGTCAAGAAATACAAGAGAAGAAAAAGGATTTACACAATCAACCCCAAACAATTAGAAAATGGCAATAGGAACATATATATATATATATATATATATATATATAAAACTTTAAATATAAATGGTCTAAATGTTTCAACCAAAAGACACAGACTAGCTGAATGGATACAAAAGTATGACCCATATATATGCTGTCTACAAGAAACCCACTTCAGGCCTCAAAGCACATAGAGACTGAAGCTAAGAGGATGGAAAAATATATTCCATGCAAAGGGAAAGTAAAGTTGCTCAGTAGTGTCCAACTCTTTGAGACTCCATGGACTGTAGCCTACCAGGTTCCACCATCCGTGGGATTTTCCAGGCAAGAATACTGGAATGGGTTGCCATTTTCTTCTCCAGGAGATCTTCCCGACCCAGGGATTGAACCCGTGTCTCCCACACTGTAGGCAGATGTTTTACCATCTGAGCCACCAGGGAAGGCCCAAAAGAACTTTCGGTGGCTTATCCACCCCTACCCCAAATGGAACAAAAGAAAGCTGGAGTAGCAATCCTCATGTCAGACAAAAATAGATTACAAGAGATAAGGAAGGACACTACATGATGATCAAAGGATCAATCCAAAAGGAAGACTTAACAATTGTAAATATCTATGACCCAGTACAGGAGCACCTCAGTACATAAGACAAACACCAACAGACATAAAAGGAGAAATTGGCAGTAACACAATAATAGTAGAAGACTTTAACATGCCACCCACACCAATGGACAGATCATCAAAACAGAAAATTAACAAGGAAACACAAGTATTAAATGATACATTAGATGAGATGGATCTCATTGATATCTTCAGGACATTCCATCCAAATGCAGAAGAATACACTTTCTTCTCAAGTGCACATGGAATATTCTCTAGGATAGACCACATCTTGGGTCACAAATCAAACCTCAGTAAATTTAATAAAATTGAAATTGTATCAAGAATCTTCTACCACCACAATGCTATGAGATTAGATATCAATTACAAGAAAAACACTTCAAGAAACACAAACACATGGATATGAAATGATGTGTTCTGAAATAACCAACTGGTTACTGAAGAATGAAAACATGACAACTCAAAACCTATGGGATGCAGCAAAAACAGTTGTAAGAGGGAAGTTTATTGCAATAAAATCCTACCTAAAGAAACAAGAAAAACATCGAATAGACAATCTAACTTTACAGCTAAACCAACTGGAAAAAGAAGAAGAAAAAAACCCCAAAATTAGTAGAAGGAAAGAAACCATAATGATCTGAGCAGAAAGAAAAGAAAAAGAAATTAAAGAAGCAGTAGTAAAGATAAATAAAACTAGAAGCTGGTTCTTGGAGAAGATAAACAAAATTGACAAACCCTTAGCCACCAGACACATCAAGAAAGAAAGAGAAGAATCAACTCAACGTAATTAGAAATGAAAAAGGAGAGGTTACAACAGACAGTACAGAAATACAAAGGATTATAAGAGACTATTATGATTAAATATATGGCAATAAAATAGATAACCTGGAAGAAAGGGACAGATTCTTAGAAAAGTTCAATCTTCCAAGACTGAATGAAGAAGAAACAGAAATTATGAACAACTCAATTATAAGCACTGAAATTGAAGCTGTGATACAAAATCTTCCAAAAAACAAAAGCCCAGGACCAGATGGCTTCACAGGAGAATTCTATCAAACATTTAGAGAAGAGCTAATGCCTATCCTTCTAAAACTCTTTTTAAAAAATGCAGAGGAAAAAAACACTTCCCAACTCATGCTATGAGGCCACCATCATCCTGATACAAAAACCAGACAAAGACAACACTAAAAAAGAAAACTGCAGGCCAATGTCACTGATGAACATTAATGCAAAAATCCTCAACAAAATTCTAGCAAACAGAATTCAGAAACACATCAAAAAGCTCATACACCATGATCAAGTTTGGTTTAGTTCAAGGATGCAACGACTTTTCAATATGTGCAAATCAACCAATGTGATACACCGTATCAACAAATTGAAAGAAAAAACCATATGATCTTCTCAACAGATGCAGAAAAACCCTTTGACAAAATTCAGCACCTATTTATGATTCAAACTCTTCAAAAAATGGGCATAGAAGGAACTTACGTCAACATAGTAAAGGTGATATATGATAAGTGAAAGTGAAATTGCTCAGTCATGTCCGACTCTTTTTGACCCTGGGAACTGTAGCCTGCCAGACTCCTCCATCCACAGGATTCTTCAGGCAAGAATATTAGAGTGGGTTGCCATTTCTTTCTCCAGGGATCTTCCCGACCCAGGGATCAAACCAAGGTCTCCCACCTTGCAGGCAGACACTTTACCCTCTGAGCCACCAGGGAAGATCCATATGATAAGCCTATAGCAAACATTATTTTCAATGGTGAGAAACTGAAAACATTCCCCCTAAGATCAGGAACCAGACAAGGGTGTCCACTTTCACCACTATTATTCAACATAGTTCTGGAAGACCTATCTAAAGCAACAGAGAAGAAAAAGAAATGAAAGGAATCCATATTGGAAAAGAAGTAAAGCTCTCACTGTTTTCAGATGACATGATATTGTACAGAGAAAACCCTAAAGATAGCATCAGAAAATTACTAGAGATAATCAGTGAATTTAGCAAAGTTTCAGGATATAAAATCAATACACAGAAATCACTTGCATTTCTATATACTAACAATGAAAAATGAGAAAGATAAATTAAGGAATCAATCCCATTCACCATTGCAACAAAAAAGAATTATATATCTAGGAATAAACTTACCTAAGGAAACAAAAGAACTGTATGCAGAAAATTATCAGACACTAATGAAAGAAATTAAGCATGACATAAACAGATGGAGAGATCTTCTATGTTATTGGGTAGGAAGAATCAATATTGTGAAAATATTTATGCTACCAAATGCTATCTACAGATTTAATGCAATCCCTATCATATTGCCAATAGAATTTTTCACAGAACTGGAAAAACAATTTCACAAATCATATGGAAACACAAAAGACCCTAAATAGTCAAAGCAGTCTTAAGAAGAATGGAGCTGGAGGAATCAACCTTCCTGACTTCAGATTATTCTACAAGCTACAGTCATCAGGGCACCATTATACTGGCACAAAAACAGAAATACAGACCAATGGAGCAAGATAGAAAGCCCAGAAATAAACCCATGTGCCTATGAGTACCTTATTTTTGACAAAGGAGGAAAGAATATCCAACAGGGCAAAGACCTCTTCAATAACTGGTGCTGGGAAAACTGGGCAACTACATGTAAAAGAATGAAATTAGAACACTTCCTAACACCAAAGATAAGCTCAAAATGAATTAAAGACCTAAATGTAAGACCAGAAACTATAAAACTCTTAGAGGAAAATATAGGCAGAGCACTCGATGACATTAATCAAAGCAAAATCTTCTATGACCCATCTCCTAGAGTAACAGAAATAAAAACAAAAGTAAACAAGTGGGACCTGATTAAAATTAAAGGCTTTTGCACAGCAAGGAAACTACAACCCTCAGAAAGAGGAAAGAAAAAGCAAAGAAAAGACAATCCTCAGAATGGGAGAAAATAATAGCAAAGAAAACAACTAACAAAGGATTAATTTCCAAAATGTACAAGCAACTCATACAATACCAGAAAAACAAACAACCTAATGAAAAAGTAGGAAAAAGAACTTAACAGACATTTCCTGAAAGAAGACAAACAGATGGTAAACACATGAAAAGATGCTCAACATCACTCATTATTAGAGAAATGTAAATCAAAACTACAATGAAATATCACCTCACACAAGTTAGAATGGCCATCATCAAAAGTCTATAAACAATAAATGCTGGAAAGGAAGTGGAGAAAAAGGAAGACTCTTGAACTGCTGGTGGGAATGTAAATTGATACTGCCAATATGGAAGATGATATAGTGATTCCTTAAAAAA
Source organism: Antilocapra americana (assembly GCA_007570785.1). NCBI lineage: Eukaryota > Metazoa > Chordata > Mammalia > Artiodactyla > Antilocapridae > Antilocapra > Antilocapra americana. The sequence continues at coordinate 11,072,792 of ML662442.1, forward strand.
CTAAGAATAAAACCACCATATGACTCAGCAATCCCACTCCTAGGCATATACCCTAAAGAAATCAAAGTTGAAAGAGACACATGAATCCCACTGTTTACTACAGCACTATTTACAATAGCTAGAACATGGAAGCAACCTAGATCTCCATCAACAGATGAATGGATAAAGAAATAGTGGTATATATACACCATGGAATATTATTCAGCTATAAAAAGAAATGCATTTGAGTCAACTCTAATGAGGTGGATGAACCTCGAACCTATTATACAGAATGAAGTGAATCAGAAAGAGAAATAAAAAATACTGTATTCTAACGCATATATACGAAGCTGGAAAAATGATATTGAAGAATTTATTTATAGGGCAACAATGGAGAAACAGACATAGAGGAGAGGGGAGGAAAGAGTGAGATGTATGGAAAAAGTAACATGGAAACTTACATTACCATATGTAAAATAGACAGCCAGCAGGAATTTGCTGGATGGCTCAGGAAACTCAAAGAGGGACTCTGTACCAACCTAGAGGAGTCAGAAGAGGAGGGAGATGAGAGGGAGGCTCAAAAGGGAGGGGATATGTGTGTACCATTCAGGTATGACATAAATCGAATCCCTTATGATTATATAGTGAAAGTGAGAAATAGATTTAAAGGACTAGACTTGGTAGACAGAGTGCCTGATCAACTATGGGTGGAGGTTCATGACATTGTACAGAAGACAGGGATAAAGATCATCCCCATGGAAAAGAAATACAAAAAAGCAAAATGACTGTCTGAGGAGGCCTTACAAATAGCTGTGAAAAGAAGAGAAGCAAAGGAGAAAAGGAAAGATACACTCATTTGAATGCAGAGTTCTAAAGAATAGCAAAGAGAGATAAGAAAGCCTTCCTTGGTGATCAATGAAAAGAAATAGAGGAAAACAACAGAATGGGAAAGACTAGAGATCTTGTCAAGAAAATTAGAGATGCCAAGGGAATATTTCATGCAAAGATGGGCTCAATAAAGGACAGAAATGGTATGGACCTAACAGAAGCAGAAGATATTAAGAAGAGGTGGCAAGAATACACAGAAGAACTGTACAAAAAGGATCTTCACAACCCAGATAATCACAATGGTATGATCACTCACCTACAGCCAGACATCCTGGCATGTGAAATCAAGTAGGCCTTAGAAAGCATCACTAAGAACAAAGCTAGTGGAGGTGATAGAATTCCAGTTCAGCTATTTCAAATCCTGAAAAATGATGCTGAGACAGTGCTGCATTCTATAGGCCAGCAAATTTGGATAACTCAGCAGGGGCCACAGGACTGGAAAATGTCAGTTTTCATTCCAAACCCAAAGAAAGGCAATGTCAAAGAATGCTCAAACTACTGCACAATTACACTCATCTCACACACTAGGAAAGTAATGCTCAAAATTCTTCAGGTCAGGCTTCAGCAATATGTGAACTGTGATCTTCCAGGTATTCAAGCTCGTTTTTGAAAATGCAGAGGAACCAGAAGTCAAATTGCCAACATCCGCTGGATCATCACAAAAGCAAGACAGTTCCAGAAAAACATCTGTTTCTGCTTTATTGACTATGCCAAACCCTTGGACTCTGTGGATCACTATAAACTCTGGAAAATTCTTAAAGAGATGGGAATACCAGACCACCTGACCTGTCTCTTGAGAAATCTGTATGCAGGTCAGGAAGCAACAGTTAGAACTGCACATGAAACAACAGACTGGTTCCAAATAGGAAAAGGAGTACGTCAAGGCTGTATATTGTCACCCTGCTTATTTAACTTATATGCAGAGTACAAAATGAGAAACGTTGGCTGGAGGAAGCACAAGCTGGAATCAAGATTCCTGGGAGAAATATAAATAACCTCAGATACACAGACGACACCACCCTTATGGCAGAAAGTAAAGAGGAACTAAAAAGCCTCTTGCTGAAAGTGAAAGAGGAGAGTGAAAAAGTTGGCTTAAAGCTCAGCATTCAGAAAACTAAGATCATGGCATCCAGTCCTATCGCTTCATGCCAAATAAATAGGGAAACAGTCTAAACAGTGGCTGACTTTATTTTTTTGGACTCCAAGGTCACTGCAGATGGTGATTGCAGCCATGAAACTAAAAGATGCTTATTCCTTGGAAGGAAAGTTATAGCAAACCTCAATAGCATATTGAAAAGCAGAGATGTTACTTTGCCAACTAACGTTCGTCTAGTCAAGTTATGATTTTTCCAGCAGTCATGTGTGGTTGGGAGAGCTGAACAGTGAAAAAAGCTGAGCCCTGAAGAACTGATGCTTTTGAACTGTGGTGTTGGAGAAGGCTCTTGGGAGTCCCTTGGACAGCAAGGAGATCCAACCAGTCCATCCTAAAGGAGATCAGTCCTGGGTGTTCATTGGAAGGATTGGTGTTGAAGTTGAAACTCCAATACTTTGGCCACCTCGTGTGAAGAGTTGACTCATTGGAAAAGACCCCGGTGCTGGGAAGGATTGGGGGCAGGAGGAGAAAGGGACCACAGAGGATGAGATGGCTGGATGGTATTGCTGACTCAATGGACATGAGTTTGGGTAAATTCCAGGAGTTGGCGATGGACAGGGAGGCCTGGCTTGCTGCAATTCATGGGGTTGCAAAGAGTTTGACATGGCTGAGTGATTGAACTGAACTGAACTGATATGTATACCCCTGGCTGATTCATGTTGAGGTTTGACAGAAAACAGCAAAATTCTGTAAAGCAATTATCCTTCAATAAAATGTAAATTAATTTAAAGCCAAAAAATAGAAAACAATTACACTTAATCATATCAAAAAAGGATAAAAATGCCTAAAAATAAATCTAATTATGAAGATAAAATATTTATACTTGAACTATAAGACACTAAATGATGTACTGCATATATGGTTTGGAAGATTTAAAGTAATCATGCTACCCAAGGCTAATTAAAGGTTCAGTTCATTTCCAACCGAAACACCAATGACACTTTATAGAACTAAGGCAAGGAATTCTAAAATGTGTATGGAAACACAAAAGAACCCAAATATCAAAAAAAAAAAAAAATCCTAAGAAAAAGGAACGTAACTAGAAGTATCTTACTCCATGATTTCAAACTCATACTAACAAATATGTAATAACAAAACTAGTATAATCAGAACAGTATGTGACTGGCATCAAAACAAACAAACAAATGAAACCAGTGGAACAGAAGAGAGAGTCCAGAAATGAACCTAGGCTTATCTGGTTATTTAATCTATGACAAAAGAGACAAAAATATACAATGATGGGGAAGAAAGTCCCTTTAATAAATGGTGTTGGGAGAATTGGACAGTTATATGTAAGAGAATCAAACCAGACTACTCTTTCACACCACATACAAAAATCCACCCACAATGGATTAAAGTCTTAAATGTAAGACCCAAAACCATAAAGCTGCTAGAAAAGAAACAAAAAAGTAATCTGTTCTTTGACACAGATCTTAGTAATCATTTTTATAATAGGTTATATACTGTCAGGCAAAGAAAACAAAAGCAAAAATAAATAAATAGTACTGCATCAAATTAAAATATTTTTACAGAGTGAAGCAAATTATCAGCAAAATGAAAAGGCCAGCTACTGAAAAAGAAAAGATATTTGCAAATGATGTGTCCAATAGGAGTCAATATGCAAAACACACAAAGAATCTGTACTACTCAACATCAAAAAAATAATAATAATCTGATTAAAAATTGGTCAGAGAATCTGAATATATATTTTTCAAAAGAAGATATGTAGATGACCAACAGACACATGAAAAGATGCTCAACATTGCTAATCAACAGGGATTTGCAAATGAAAACCACAATGAGATATCATCCTACACTTGTCAGAAAGACTATTATCAAAAAGACAACAAATTGTAAGCATACAAACACACACAATGAAATAATACTTAGCCATGAAAAAGAATGAAATATTGTCATTGGCAGCAACGAAGTTGGTCCTAGAGAATATTATGCAAGGTGAGTTAGGTCAGATAGAGAGAGGCAAATACTGTATGACTTCACTTACATGTGAAATCTAAAAAACAAACCATAGGAGCAAACATAGCAGAATGAAGTCATAGATACAGAGGATAAATAGGTGATTGCCAGAATGGAGCAGCTTGGTGGGAAGGATAGAAATAGGTGAGAGAGATTAAGAGGCACAAACTTTCAGCTACAAAATAAATGAGTCATGATTATGAAACGCACAGTGTGGGAAAAATAGTCAATTACTTGTGGTTTTCAGAGACAAGGAATGGGGGAGGGGAGTTGGATGAAGGCAGTCAAAAGGTACAAAGTTTAAGTTATAAATAGGGAAATAATGTGATAAATGATAAATATGATCAACACTGCTGTATGTTATATATGAAATTTGTTAAGAGATTAAATCCTAAGATTTCTAATCACAAAGAAAATTTCTATTTATTTAATTTTGTATCTATACAAGATGATGAATGTTCACTAAACTTATTGGGATAATCATTTCACGATGTGTTTAAGTCAAATCATTATGCTGTACACCTTAATTTCATACAGTGCTTTATGTCAATTAAACTTCAACAAACCTAAAAGGAAAAACACCTAATTAGGAGTAAGGTATCATAGCAAAAGAGAGGTATCAGAATTAAATACACATCTTCTGTTGTGCAACCAGATAGATTTTAGCAAACAATGCAAGAAAATCATTTTTTATATAGAAGATTGCTAATGGTTGAACACTGATAAAATTAGGTGACTTGATACATCAAAGTGGAGTTTACAAGTTGTGTTTATGGTTACAACCCTCAGAAGAGAGGTCTGGCTGGGAAATATGATATATGAGTCATCAGCATGCAGCTCATAATTGAAACCATGAGTGTAGAGGCTGAGTTGAAAAAATTGTCTGGGACAGAGAGTTGAGAAGCTAAAATTTAATGGCTGAATAGAAGAAGATGGCATTATAAAAGAGTCTGAGAAGGAGTACCAGTGAAGTAGGACGCAAACAACAGAAGTAGAGTGTCAGTCAAAGCGTTGGAAAGGTTTATAAAATGTTCTGATAGTCCACTGCACTGTCTGCATGATTTCATGCTCTCAAGACATCATTGCAAGAAGGTACAGTAAGAAGACAGATGGGAGAAATTGAAATAACAAGTTTAGACAGCTTTCAAAAAGTTTTACTGTGAAATATTAAAAAGGTAAGTTGAGATCTAGACAGAGGTGAGGAATCATGAGGGAAAAAAATATAAGATGAAAGAGATTTGAGCATATTTAATTGCCAATTGGAGTTATTAGAGTAGAAGGTGTTTAATACACTCAAAAATAAAGAATAACTGAGAACACCCAGTCCCTTAGAAGTTTGAAGCCAGGAGATGAAATATACATGAGAAAAGACTCCTGGCAGAGGAGCGAGGAAGTGGTAAAACATACAGACATTGAGGCTGTGATTTCTGACTTCCAGTAAAACTTTGGTCTATGACTGCCTTCTTTATCTCCATCTAGTCTTTTATGTCTAAGTCTCACTCCATCTTGTGTATTCCACTATTATCTCTTCATCCTTGAAGTGAAAGTAAGTCAGTCAGTCGTGTCTGACTCTGTGACCTCATGGACTATACAGTTCATTGAATTCTCCAGGCCAGGATACCGGAGTGGGTAGCCTTTCCCTTCTTCAGGGAACCTTGCCAACCCAGGTCTCCCACATGGCAGCCACCAGGGAAGCTCAAGAAGACTGGAGTGGGTAGCCTGTCCCTTCTCCAGAGGATCATCTTGTCCCAACAATTGATCCAGGGTCTCCTGAATTGCAGGCAGATTCTTTACCAACAGAGTTATCAAGAAAGCCCGGCAAATGCATATTTTAGAATTGAGTTCTTACTAACAGAACTCTCTCTGTGTGTCAGAACAGACCCTAAAAAGCATGCAAAAACGGTTGCCTTGTTAGTTATAAGAATGTTGATGAAATTTGTCTTCCATTCTTAAGAGTCTGTGAAGATAAAATACCATAACATGGTTGATAAGAACTTTCAAAAGTTAATGGAATGAGCTCAAAGATAAACATGTAAAAGAAGGCTTTGATTTTTATTTTGTTATGTCACTACTTCCTCCAACTGTATCTGCATCATATCTGTAGGAGAGGACATAGCAGAGTAGAACAAACTTGAATAAACCACTTTCAGTGATTGAGGTCAATTCAACATCAAAATAAAAGTTCTTCTTAAATGAAATGGAGCAGAGTACACAGTTCTACAGACACATTGTAATTCATACTCACACACAGTTTGTCTTTCACTTTAACAAATTTTGAAAAGATCACAGAAAATCTTGGTTTCCACAAGGTCTATTCTCCTTTGGGGAAGTTTAAAAAGTGTGTTACTATATATGTCTTCTAAGTCTATTTTTTCTGGTACTTTTTGTGTCTGTCGTATACAAAAGCTGACTCATTATTCATTACTCTTTTTTTTCCCCCTAGAGAACCCCTAGATCCTTTCTTTTAGGGAATTTACTGAGATATTTGCATGTTTTAAACTCCACACCCTCTTCTACCTTCCCTAGTTCAACATCCCAAACACCTGACAACATTCTTTCAAAGATTTATCCAAAGGTGTAAAGTCATCCATGTACATCTACAGCACACTCTGGTATCTAATTATTCATTTTGGTTATCAAACTTCTGGGTAGCCAAAGCAAAGTAGGTATTGGCCAAGAATTGTATGAATACCAGGACTACATATCCTTGTCAGCCACTTGTTAGTAGCAAGTCCATGTAAAGAAATTCATGCTTGGTTTAAGATCAGAACAGAGGCTGGAAAAATTCTTAGTAGTTGGATAGTAAGAACCTCAGTACTTGAGAAAACTCAAACAAATGGTAAGGAAAACCATTGCAAGCATTTCTTTCACACTGGAGGTATAGTCACTAAGTCGTGTCTGACTCTTAAGACCCCATGTTGGTGGCTCAGACAGTAAAGAGTCCACCTGCAATGCAGGAGACACAGGTTCAATCCCTGAGTCAGGAAGATCCCCTAGAAAAGGGGATGACTACCCACTTCAGTATTCTTGCCTGGAGAACGCCATGGACAGAGGAGCCTGGTAGGCTACATTTCACTGGGTTACAAAGAACAGGACATGACTGAGTGACTAACACAAGCTTTGTCACAATACTGCCCTAGATACTTTGTCCAGAAAACAAAATAATCTAATAAAAACTGCTAGTGAGTTTTATAAATGAACTGACTTTTACCTCTTTTTTGATCTTATTAATTTCTATGAGATAAAATCCTCATGCAGGTAGATATATATCTATGTATGAGGGAGATGTGAAGGTCAAATACATTTTATTTATTTTATTAGTTCATTTCCAACAGCTGTTTGATCAAGAAAGTGGATAAAAAAATTTATTATAGTGCAAAACCAGAATTAACCTCAAAAAAGTGGGAAGTGAAAAGGATTCTGATTAGGATTGATTTTGACTATATCAAATGAAGAGATTTACTGGTAAATAATTCATGAAAAATAAGAAAGGAACAAGCAACTTCTTCTTACATTACTTGCATTTAATCATCAAAGGCCTTAGAGACAATTATGCTTAAAATCAGACTGCACTGCTTTGATATTTTCCCATATAAGTTTTCTGCATTACAGCTCAGCTGGTACTGACCTATAATTCCATACAGAGAATGAGCAGAAGACCATCCAAGTTCATGTAAGAAGAATATTCATAATGTACTGTCAGATATAATTTTGAGAATAGCTCAAATGTTCTTTATGTTTCTTATTTTCAAAAATATATAGAAATTTTCACACATTCCTAACAGTTAATATGATATAAGCTAGGATTCCATGACTTTAGTCTTAAAGCCAAGAAGCTATGCACTAATGAGAACCTTCACTTCTTGAAAGAGAAGGTGATTTTTGAACTGTGCTAAATCTATATTAGATTTATTCATTAAACATTTCCATGTCAATGGAAAGTTTGGCAAGCTTTTCAACTTCAAAAGGTCAAACTTCATTATTTCAATATTAATTATCTTATCATCTCCATCAACTCCTCCATCTGGTATTTCTTATAGAAAATATGAGAAAACTGGAGCTCGGTATAGAAAATACACCATAATACTTTGTTACTGCATTGGCAAGTACATACACACACAAATATAACCATTGCTCTTGCTCTTTCATCTGTACAGCACACACTAATCATATATAATCTGTGTATACATAACATAGATATAGCTGTACAACAGCTAATATTGCTGTTTGTCTATAATGCTGTTTATCCATTGTAAACCTAAGATTTCTTTCTTTAATTAAAGAAAATATTTTTAAAAATGCCCTTAAGTCTAAAAGTTGGTGAAAAGGGTTAAAATTACTGCATAGACTCTTCTGTTAGCTTTCACATGTATTCTGAGAAGCAAGGAAGTTTAATATCAGTTTGGTACTTGGTGATGCAGAAACAGAGCTTTCTAAGAGAAGACATCAGAATTTGAATATGAACCTTAGTCTTCACAGTATGTTCACTGAATAATATGTCAATAGATTTGATTAGTATATATAAATTTAGTGTAATATGAAAATTTTCAAATGATTACAATCACATATTTGTTCTTCTTAAATGCGCTATTCAGTTCAAATTTCTCGAATGAAATGGATAACAGCAAAGTTACAGTAGTGAAGACTCAGGTCCACAGATTTTCCTTTTCCTGTGTGTTGAGATGCCAGAGAGCTGGCTGACCCTTGAGTCCTGACAGCAGAACAAAGGCTCCACCTAGGAGGAAGAGAGATGCAGTCAACAATTGCATCTATAAAATGGAGAACGGAGCAGGAAATGAACTGGATTTGCAAGGAGAATTAGAAATTTACCAGGGGCCAGCATATGGAAAAGGGTCAGCAAAGACATCATGGTGAGGAGTAATAACATCACTCGTGAGGAAATTGTATGGAGATGGGGTATAATGAGGATAACAAGGACATAAAGTTCAAGGTACAAAGCCACTTAGCTCTTCAGCAAATCATCATCAAACACTGTAATTTCCAATGCAAGAAATAACAATAAATTAAAATAAAGGCCAAAAGATTCTTTTAAGGATTAACTACTTACACTGAAGAATGCTTCTGACACTTTTTCATCTGTACTGTCAGTAGTAGATTTTTTTCAACTGTCAAAGGAGCCACTGAGGAAGTTTGAATTACTCTTACAAGGTAGCAGAGTATATAGCAAAATAGACTTCAACATCTAAAAGCCTTCTCTCTGTACAATTCTAAAATACATTAGCACAAGGTTACATAAGAAAGCAAGAGGAAGCAAAAGAAGACTTAAGGGCAAACTAAATAGATAGTGATTTAAGCAGAAATCATAATTGATAGAGTCAGAAAATACTTCTTGCCACACAAGGCAGTTAAATAAAGGGATTTAATATGTTGAAATATGCCTCTTAATATTATGTAAAAGGAATTTAATATTAAATAAAGGGATTTAATAAAAATTATAAATTAAATAAAGGGATTTAATATGTTGAAATATGTCTTCTTGAAAGGACAGTGAAAAAGTTAGCTTAAAGTTAAACATTCAGAAAACTATGATCATGGCATCCAGTCCCATCACTTCATGCCAAATAGATGGGGAAACAATGGAAACAGTGACCAACTTGATTTTATTGGGCTCCAAAATCACTGCAGATGGTGACTGCAGCCATGAAATTAAAAGACGCTTGATCCTTGGAAAAGCTGTGACGAACTTAGACAGCATGTTAAAAAGCAGAGACATTACTTTCCCAACAAAGGTCCAACTAGTCAAAGCTATAGTTTTTCCAGTAGTCATGTATGGATGTGAGAGTTGGACTATAAAGAAAGCTGAGCACTGAAGAATGGAAGTTTTTGAACTGTGGTTTTGGAGAAGACTCTTGAGAGTCCCTTGGACTGTGTGGAGATCCAACCAGTCAATCCTAAAGATCAGTCCTGAGTGTTCATTGGAAGGACTGATGCTGAAGCTGAAGCTCCAATACTTTAGCCACCTGATGTGAAGAATTGACTAATTGGAAAAGACTCTGATTCTGGGAAAGATTGAAAGCAGGAGGAGAAGGGAATGATAGAGGATGAGATGGTTGGATGTCATTGATGGAGATGAGTTTGAGTAGGCTCCAGGAATTGGTGATGAATAGGGAAGACTGGTGAGCTGCAGTCCATGGGGTTGCAATGAGTTGGACATGACTGAGCAACTGAGCTGAACAGAACTGAATGTGTTGAAAAAAATTCATGAGGCAATGTCAAAGGTTTGTTTCACAGAGTTGTGCTTTAAGATATATATTCATATTGCAATTGTTTCCAACACACATTTGTGGGCCTCATACTCTCCCTAATTTGGGACCTATCATCATGTTTAGAAGGTATTTAATTACTGCCTTAAAATGACTACCAGGAAACATATTTTACAATGAAAATTCTTTCAATCCTGTTTTTACTGGTAGAATTCATTCTTTGGCAACATATTTATCTCAATTTCTTTAAAACAACTCTCATGGAGTGGACTAAAAATATAAACAGTCTTATGTATTTTTATTTTTTTAATTTTTTTATTGTAACAAATTCAAGAAAGACTTTTTACTTTATATTATTGTGTTGGTTTTTGCCATACATTGGCATAAATCCACCATGGGTATATATTTTTTAAAATATCAGCCACCTAGCTTCCTAATGAAGCTAAAAAAAAAAGCTACACCAGCTTCCTCCTAAGCAAATTGTCCATGACTTCATCAACATTCTGAATAAAATTAGACACATATTGATATGCAACTTCTTTTATTAGAAGAAATGGAATAGCCATCATAGTCAACAAGAGTTCAAAATTTAGTACTTGGATGCAAACTCAAAAATGACAGAATGAACATAAGGGTTTATTACTTAACACCTCAGTAAAACTCCCACTGATTGAAGGACAGAAGTTTTCTTTTTTCTTTTTTTAAATTTTCTTTACTTTATTGTGTTGGTTTTGCCATACATTGACATGAATCCGCCATGGGTATACATATGTTCCCCCCTCCAGAACCCCCTCCCTCCTCCCTCCCGATTCCCTCCCCCTGGGTCATCCCGGTGCACCAGCCCCGAGCATCAAACCTGGGCTGGCGATTGATTTCACATAGGATAATTAACATGTTTCAATGCCATTCTCCCAAATCATCCCACCCTTGCCCTCTTCCACAGAGTCCACGAGACTGTTCTATACATCTGCGTTTCCTTTGCTGCCCCGCATGCAGGGTTCTCATTACCATCTTTCTAAATTCCATATATATGCGTTAGTATACTGTATTGTTGTTTTTCCTTCTGGCTTACTTCACTCTGGATAATAGGCTCCAGTTCCGATTACAGGTGTTGAAATAGGATGCACTCAACCCAGTGTTCTTCTATCTTCCAAATGAATGAAATAACAAAGGAGTATTCCCCTGCTTTCATTGTGTTAGCAATGACATTCATTCTTGTTACCAGGGTGCAGTAGCAGAGATTGTTCTGAAGAATTCCACCTGCTCTAGCACACAGTCCTCAAGAAAAGTGATGAAAACACAATTCTAGTTAGCATAGCCTTTGTGGAGAATTACTGGAATAAGAGAAAGTAAAGGTTTGGATTGGTGATGCCCAGAAATCAACAATGAGCAAGTCTGCTACTTGAACATCCCACGTGCAAGCAGTCCTGAAGATTCCTAAAAAATATTTACAGAGGGAAATTCTATACTTTAATTAACTCCTGCAATTTGTAGAGTTGGTTCTCAGCCACCAAAATTTAATAAATAGTTTCTTAGGTCAGTATCCTTGGAAATAGATGGTGGAGATTTGCTTGTGAAGAAGTTTATTATGGAGAGCTCATCTGTAAGGCAGTGAGAAGGGCAACATTGACAAAAGGTAGAAATTGAATTGCAAAAGAGTCCCAGCAAGACTACAACTGACCCTAAAGGGAGCTCCAGAGAAAGGATGCTCATAGTTTCCCGAAGTAAGTCAAGCAATTCAGAGCAGCACCCACAGCACCCACTGCAACTGGGGAATCTCAAGGCTGAATCAGGACTCAGAGGTTGAAGCACAAAGCACTTGAGTTTGACTGACACCTAAACCAGCTAGTGTTGTTTTGTAAACTAGACATATATTGAGATGGGAATAACAGACCACCTTACCTGCCTCCTGAGAAATCTGTACACAGACCAGAAAGCAACAGTTAGAACAGGATATGGAACCACAGACTGGTTCAAAATTGGGAAAGAAGTATATCAAGGCTGTATACTGTCACACTGCATAATTTATATGCATAGTGCTGCACTTAGTCACTAAGTTGTGTCAGACTCTTTGAGACTCCGTGGACTGTAGCCTGCCAGGCTCCTCTGTCCATGGGATTTCCTAAGCAAGAATACTGCAGTGGGTTGCCATTTCCTTTTCCAGTGGATCTTTCCCACCCAGAAATCAAACTCACATTGCTTTCATCTCTTGCACTGCACATACATTCTTTATCACTGAGCCACATGGAGAAGTTCCCTGTATGCACAGTATATCATGCAAAATATCAGGCTGGATGAATCACAAGCTGGAATAATTTTGGTGGTAGAAGTATCAATAACCTCAGATATGCAGATGATACTATCCTAATGGCAGAAAATGAAGAGGAACTAAAGAGCCTCTTGATGAAAGTGAAAAAGAGTGAAAAGGTTGCTTAAAACTCAACATTCAAAAATCTAAGATCATGGCATGCAGTCCCAACACTTCATGGCAAATAGATGGGGAAACAGTCGCAGATTTTATTTTGTTGGTCTCCCAAATTACTGGAGTTGGTGACTGCAGCCATGAAATTAAAAGACACTTGCTCTTTGGAAGAAAGCTATGACACACCTAGACAACGTATTAAAAATCAGATAAAAGTTTATATAGTTAAAGCTATGGTTTTTCCAATATTCATGTATGGGTATGAGAGTTGAACCATAAAGAAGGCTGAGCATCACAGACTGATGCTTTTGAACTGTGGTGTTGGAGAAGACTCTTGAGAGGTCCTTGGACTATCAGGAGATCAAACCAGTCAACCCTAAAGTTCAATACTGTATATTCATTGGAAGGATTAATGTTGAAGCTGAAGCTCCAATACTTTGGCCACCTGATGCAGACAGCTGACTCATTGAAAAGACCCTGATGCTGGGAAATATTGAGGGCAGGAGGAGAAGGGGGCAACAGAGGATGAGATGGTTGGATCACCAACTCAATGCACATGAATTTGAGCAAACTCCAGGAGATAGTGAACAAAAGGGGTCACAAACAGACATGACTGAGTAACTGAACGACAATGATAAGACATGTATTGCCACATCCTCTGTAAAACCCACCACAGTAACTAGCAGGCTGAATTTCCCTTGCTAATGACATGGTTCTACTCTCTCTTGTCAGGAGTGATCTGAAGAAACAGTGATTGTTAGCAAGAAAAGCTGAGTACTAATCACATCAAAATCCCAAAATGCCAATGTTGTATATGTGCATTAGTGTGGACATAGAGAACCACAAATGATGCCATTCATTAATGTATCATTAAAACATAGAGCACTGCCCAGTAGGTTATATCTTGATATAGAGTGAAATCATAGGTCTTTACGTGTTCATCATGATTCAAAATGAAGCCACAACATAAAAGGAAATAAAATAATGCCATTTGCAGCAACATTGGTAGATGTTTATCATAGAGCTTCTTTACCTAGAGCTTATCACACTAAGTGATACCAGAAAGAGAAAGATAAATACCATACAATACCACTTATATATGGAATCTAGAATACAGCACAGATAAACTTATTTACAAACCAGAAATAGACCCATAGACATAGAAAACAGACTTGTGGTTGCAGAGGGAAGGAGATGGGAGAGGGACAAACTGAGAGTTTGTATATACAAACTGAGAGTTTCTATATACAAACTATTGTATATAGAATGGATAAACAACAAAGTTCTACTGTAAAACACTGATAAGTATATTTGATAGCCTGTAATAAACCATAATAGAAAAGAATATGAAAAACAATATATATATATATATGTATATATGTGTGTGTGTATAACTAAATCATTTTGATGTATACCTGAAGCTAACATAACATTGTAAATCAACTATACTTCAATATAAATTTAAAAATTCAAAAAATAATATAAAAGTTTAAACAGATGAAGGCACAAGATTCTTAATGGGCAAAATCCTGTGAATGGGAGGTGAGGTAGCAAAGCACTGTCCATATAGCTCCAAAGAAGGATTTTATCCTCTGTTATTTTCTCTGAAACATAAAGATAATATCACCCATTTTCTTCTATGCAGGTCTCTGTGAGCATCACACATATGAAAGTTCTTTGAAGCATCAGGTGTCTCTCAAATGCATAGTATTATTATGATGATTTACCATCCATAAAAGTCTATTTCTTCTATTGCTGCCCTTGGACTAGAAAAAATCCTCACAACTTTTTATTTTATGTCATCTCATTAAAACCCTTCATAAAAGCTTTAATGAAGTTTTTTATGGCTATTTCTCCTTCCAATTAAATAAATGTACTTGCTCATGTTTTTGTCCCTGAATCATTTGTTTAATGGCACTATATTTAGTCATTATATTAATATTTTAGACCCTATATTTAATTATATTCAGGCACCTCTTACCAGGTATAAAGAAAGCACCTGCCAATGCAGGAGACATAAGAGGCACAGAGTTCAATCCCTGGCTCAGGAAGATTCCCTGGAGAAGGGCATGATAACCCACTCCAGGATTCTTGCCTGCAGAATTCCAAGGACAGAGGAGCCTGGTGAGCTACAATCCATAGGGTCATAACAATCAGATACAACTGAAGCAACTTAGCGTGCGCCATATTCTGGATTTCCTCCAAGGTTTTCCACAGCTCTATTAGTTGAATTTATGGCTGATTCTGTTTTTACATGGACAGGAATATCAAAGTCATTCATATGTTTCTTCTTACAGAATTTTCCTATAGATTATTAACAACATATTTTTCAATCAGCAAGCAGGTCTAAAAAGTATATATACATATGTGTGTGTGTGTGTGTGTATACAATATATTTATCAGTTTACATTTATTAAATGTTCATTATAGGTATTATTCAAGGAATATGTTTGAGGAGATAACAATATATTTAGTGAAAGTAAAAAACTTTTCTATATCTTTTCACTTTTCTTTCAATATATATTCATTTTCAGTTTGTCTGTTTCTTGAAAAGTTTTTCAACAGAGTTACACAATATATATTTCAATGTATCTTTAAAAATCTGCTAAAGGTTTTCTTTTTTTACTTTAATTTTTTGTTGTTTTTTTAAATTTATTTATTTTAATTGGAGGCTAATTACTTTACAATATTGTAATGGTTTTTGCCATACATTGACATCAATCAGCCATGAGTGTACATGTGCTCCCCATCCTGAACCCCCCTCCCACCTGCCTTGCCATTCCATCCCTCAAGGTCATCCCAGTGCACCAGCCCTGAACACCCTGTCTTATTCATTGAACCTGGACTGGTGATCTATTTCACATATGATAATATACATGTTTCAATGCTATTTGGAGAAAGCTAATATGTACTTTGTGTGATATAGGAGATGTAGTGACTTATTCTGAAAGCTGTTGTCTTTGCACTGAAAATTAGACAGTAGGATAATTAATCCACTTCTCTCTGGTGGAAATATGTTTGAGAAGTTCCTTGCTTATTAAGCTTGCCTCCTTTTAGAGTTTCATGGGTGGGAGAGTGATAAGCCTGGAGCTATCAGAGGCAGGCTGTGGTATACAATATAAAAGGCAGATGAGTAGAATAGTAGACCAAATACACACACACAAAAATCTGTACCAAAAAAAACAGATTTATTTCCAGGCCAGTAGAGAAGGTTGTCCAGGTGCCTGTGAAGTGGACATGTCTGCTAAGTTTTGGGTGGATCCAACAAACAACATTTTATCTACAAGGGCATGCTAGAAACTTCATTTGCATAAAAATAATCTCAATCTAGTTATTTATTCATGCCCATTAATAGCTATATAATAATAGTACATATTTTGCACTATAACATATCCTTTTACATACAATCTCATTTAGTCTTGATGGTATCTTGCAGAGGTAGTTACTTCTTTGATATCTACTTAAAGATAAAGAAACTGGGGCTTAAAGAGATGAAGTAATTTATCTAAGGTCATGCAATGAGTAGCTGAGGCAGTGCTTAGACAGCTTTGCTCTAGATTCCCTATGTTTAACCACCATGCTACACAGCTTAGTGGTGTTCAGATTTTCCTTCCTGAAATACTCCTAAAACAAAATCATCTCAAGTCAAAGCATCTATGAGTTCCTCCTTTATCCTGTATCATTTCAAGGACAAATCATGAGGCTTATAATCAAGGTCATTTTCAGCTTCTTTCCTTTGTGATGCAACATGGACTGTACAATTCTATTAAAGTCACAGCTCTTAACTATCCCAAACACAATTCTAATCTTTTCCTCATTGTTAGGTTCTCCCCTGAAATTCTCTCCTTGCTATTTTCTCCTGAGTTGTACAATATGCTCCTGGAAGGTAGTCTAGACAGGTCCCAACTCACACTCCTCTTCCTTACAGTCAATTCCTGGCATGCTCATGTCTTGTGATACTCTCTGTTGGTCTTTTGGATGGATTCATCTCCAAAACTAAAAATTTCTTTCCTTTGTCACACTTAAAATACTATAAAAATTCTAGAAATACAGTAAGTGTTTAATAAGGTACATGGCCCCCCAAATGACGAGTGAAATGAATTAACCCAGTATAAGCAAGCATGTAAAGGCTGAGTATATGAAAAGTTGGAGAAAATCAATTAGATTGCATCATGAAAGTCTTACTAAAGGAGCTCTGGTAAGTAGATGAATGTTGTGGAAATTTAGCTTCTTATAGAAAATATTTAGGCATTGGGTTTGGCATAGACAAATTCACAGTTGATAAAAATGTTCATATGAGAAATTAGAAAGTTGACTTCAGGCTAAAGACAACTCCAGAAGTTGTGCTGCAAATGAATAAGTGGCCTTGAAGATTAGATAGAGAAGCAAGTGATTCTAATTTCTTCTTGAAAATATGTCTAAATTATAATGTTAATAATGAAATAGCTACCACTATCTAAGCTCTTAGTACTTTGTAAACACACTTTTAAGCTCTTTACCAAGATTTAATTATTTACTGTAAAACATCCACTAAGGTTCTGTTATACTCATTTTATTTTTTTTTTTTAATTTTCTTTACTTTATTGTGTTGGTTTTGCCATACATTGACATGAAACCGCCATGGGTTTACATATGCTCCCCCTCCAGAACCCCCTTCCCTCCTCCCTCCCGATTCCCTCCCCCTGGGTCATCTCGGTGCACCAGCCCTGAGCATCAGCCCTGGGCTGGCAATTGATTTCACATATGATAATTAACATGTTTCAATGCCATTCTCCCATAACATCCCACCCTTGCCCTCTTCCACAGAGTCCATGAGTCTGTGTTATACTCATTTTAAAGAGGAGGACAGGAAGACACCAGAGCCTCGGGGAAGTGGGAAACCATAGAGAGAGGTTTCCAAGTTCAGGAGGTCTGAAGCCAGAGACTACCGCTAATCACAACTCAGCATACCATGTACTATATTATAGGTAACAAATATAGGTAAAATGTTTTGTACTTTGCACATTTCATGAAACAATACATATTCAAAATTCTCTATCTTTTTAACTTTAAAATATGCTTTGGCAAATTAGTAAGCATAGCAGTTTAGAAAACTAGACTATTATAAAAATTAAAAATATACAAAATCTAAAACTTCTTTGAGTTTCTATTTTCATTGACTTATTCAATTGCTATTTTCCTTCTTAGGGTATTTCACAAAATGAAGTTGAATGAAAATTATGTTCTAATTGTGATGACATATTGAAACAAAAAGTAGAATTAGTACATCATCAGTCAATTCTGCAATTACTAAGAGAAGTAGATAGAATTATTTTTTTCAGACTACAAAATATGTAGGTGCAGTAAACTTAAAGATATTTTGGAGATATTCATGAATTGGCATATGCCATTGTAATTATTATAAATTAAATTTTTAATGTATTTGTTATTGTGAAAAAGCCATCCCATTTTGTTATAAACTCATTAGGCTACAATTGTTGGGTACTATACAAAAAGCTTTTAGAAAGGGTAATTTTCATCCTTCAAAATTACATAGGCCAATTATATTCTATCGTAGGCACATCCTTTTTAGAAGTCTAAAAGGCAGGAATGATCTTCACAATATCCTACTCTCTAATGAAAGGGGGAATAGTATACTAAAATTAGTATTTCTTACTAAAAGACTGATTCAAACATATATTTTTCAGATTTTCCTCAAGCAAAAATAGTGTATCCTTTCAGATATGCATTGCCTCTGAAATCACCAGTTTTGTTGAAATGGATTTCAGATATCCAATTCACAGAATAAAATAGAGGAATACAAGCTGCAATAATATTTATTATTGGAGAGAATAACTGCTTTAAAATATCACATGCTAGCTATTTGAAAATATTTCTAAGCGCTTATTCAAAGACTTTTCATTGCTGAATTTATTGCTGGATTTGAGAATGAGAAGAGCAGTATTTTTTATATGTGATGATTCTAATCAATCCACTGCGATGATACATTTTATTTCCAAAATGCTATCTTAGTGGTCAAAAAAACTTTGTTAAGCATCCTTACAAAATATACATTTAATGCTTTCTGAAGTATTTAAACATGAGGCTAAAAGGTTGCATTAGAGATAATAATATAATTTCTCATTTTTCTGCTGTAGAAATTTCATATACCAGATAGGAAAAGGGACTTGCTTGGAGCCATGAGACTTAGGGGAAAATCAGAAAGTTAGAGACAGAATCACACTTGATGCCCTTTCTGCTGCACCCATTGCTGTCTACTTTTGGAGGTGACATGCTCTTGCCTTAATCTTTGCCTTATGTGACCTAGATTATACTTCCTATTAAGAGACTTGTCAGCTGTTTATTCTTCATTCCAGGCCCCCCAGAGCCCTTTATCCTTTCCTTTGTGAAAAGGATCAATAAGTCCAAATCAAATGACTCCTTTTTTTAATAAACATAACCTGAAGAAACAATCATGCTCATTTCTCTGGTTATCATAAGTGAAAATTGTGATCTTGACTAACAAAGATTCATTTGTTCCCAGTGCATATGGACTCTCATCTACAGCCACCTTGAACCTTGCTAGTATTAAGTAAATATTATCAATAATGGGAACTTGCCATCCCAGAAAGCATCTCATTCCAGGTTTTCCTACTCTATAAATGTTGGAGACTTGTTTAGATTAAGTAAATGTATTTTTATGCAATTTTGTGTGTATTGGTCCTTTATCTGCTCTTTTAAGACAAAGAAAAGGAAAAGCATATATTTGTTTTCTGCCTAATAGTCTTTATTGCCTTTTCTACCTGACCATCTTTATTTCCTTAACTATGGAATCGAAGTTCTCTGTGAATAGGACTACTTTGTTTTTCATCACCATTTTTTCCCCAGCTCCTAATTTAGTGCTAGCATTTAGTAGATGGTCAATAGTTATTTTCAAACAGATGAAACATTACTGATCTTTCCTAAATTTTTTCTTCTGCAAACTAAGTATTTCCAACTTCTAAGTGATTGTTCAACCGACATAATCTGAGAGTGACTCACACCCTAATCATTCTCTGCATTCTTCATTATGTCATCTACCATGTAAACTGTCAGAGTCAATGAAAATCAGTATTCCCTGTGTACTGTAAACACATACAACATCCATGGAGCCTATAATGCACTCAAAGAAGAAGTAACTAACATTTCTCAATTTTCAGGTCATTCAGATTGTGTTTTAACTTAGCTAAATCCCTAAGTCTTTTTCATATAAACTGCCCAAAATTATTTAGGTTGCTTAATCACACTGCCAGAGTTTACCACTCTTGTAATATGTAAACAGCCTTAGAAGATTTAATACATTAAGCAAGCCTCTCAATAACTCACAGCTTGTGATCAATTTCCTCCATTAGATCTAATCATCTCATAACCTCTAGCTGAGAAGAGCATGCTAAAGGAATAGGAGTTTTCAGAGATGGGGTAGATGATTTTGTAACTTGTGGCACAGTTCAGAGAGTCAAGTCTGAGTGTAGGCACAATGAGGGTAAATATTAGGTAAATATTCAAAAAAGGCAGAGAAACCAGAAATCAAATTGCCAGTGTCTGCTGGATCACAAAAAACAAAGGGAATTCTAGAAAAATATCTACTTCTGCTTCATTGACTATGCTATATATTTTGACTGTATGGATCACAAAAATCTTGGAAATTCTTTAAAAGATGAGAACACCAGACCATCTTACCTGCCTCCTAAAAAACCCGTATGCAGGTTACGTACCAAAAGTTAGAATCAGACATGGAGCAAAGGACTGGTTCAAAACCGGGAAAGGAATATATGTTAAGACTGTATATTGTCACCCTGCTTATTTTACTTCTATGAAGAGTACATCATGCAGAATGCCAGGTTGGATGAAACTAAAGCAGGAATCAAGATTACCAGGAGAAATATAAATAACTTCAGATAAGCAGATGACACCACCCTTATGGAAGAAAATGAAAACCAACTAAAGAGCCTCTCAATGAAGGTGAAAAAGGAGAGTGAAAAGCTGGTTTAAAACTCAACATTTATAAAACTAAGATCATTGCATGTAGTCCCATATCATCATTATAAACATATCGGGGAAAACATTGAAATAGTGACAGACTTTATTTCCTTGGGCTTCAAAATCACTGTGGATGGTGACTGCAGCCATGAAATTAAGATACTTTTTTGCTCCTTGGAAGAAAAGCTATGATAAACCTAGACAGCATATTAAAATTCAGAGACTACTTTGCTGACTAAAGTCCATACAGTCAAAGCTATGGTTTTTCCAGTAGTCATGTATGGTTATGAGAGCTGGACCATGAAAAAGGCTAGGTGCTGAAGAATCGATCCTTTCAGACTGTGGCATTAGAGAAGATGCTTGAGAGTCACTTGGACAGCAAGGAGATCAAACCAGTGTATACTAAAGGAAATCAACCCTGAATATTCATTGGGAGGACCGATGCCGAAAGTGAAGCTCCAATACTTTGGCCACTTGATACAAAGAGCCAATCATTAGCAAAGACCCTGATGCTGGGAAACATTGAAGGCAGGAGGAGAAGGGGATGACAGAGGATGAGATGATTGGAAGGCATCACCAACTGAGTGAAAATGAGTTTCACCAAATTCTTGGAGATGGTGAAGAACAGGGGAACCTGGCATGATGCAATCCATGGAGTTGCAAACAGTCAGACATGACTGAGCAATTGAATAACAATAAAATAAATGCATTCTCATTTATTTATCTTTACTTTTATTTTCCTTGCTTTAATAAAGATGTCCAGAAAGACTACATAAAAACAAAAAGCTTATGTTCACCAAAGGAAATCTTCAACAAACCAGAAAAATAGCCTCCAAAATGGAAGAAGATACTTGTAAATCATATATGATTATATATCCAAAATATATAAAGAACTCGTATAATTCAACAACAACAGAAAACAAACAACTGTAATTTCGAGCTGGCAGAGGAGCTGAATAAACATTTTTGCAAAAAAGACATGCAGATGACTAACAGGTACATGAAAAAATAGTTAACATCATTAATTAGTAGAAAAATGCAAGTCAAACCAGAATGAAATATCACCTTATGTGATATCACCTTATATATCACCTTATGCTTGTCAGAATGGCTATCTTTTTTTAAAAAAAAGCAATAAATAACAATTACTGCTGAGAATGTGGAGAAAATGGAACTTCCATACACTGTGGTGAGAGTATAAATTGATGCAGCCACTATGGAAAGTAGTATGTGGCTTTTAAGAAGTGTAGAACAAAACAGCTTTCAAAAAAATGAAGAACAGAACCACTATATGACCCAGTAATTACACTCCTGGGTATTTATCTGAAAAACAAACAAACAAAATCTCTCCACTAGCTAGAAAAGATATATGCACCACTATGTTCATTGCATCATTATTCACAATACCCAAGATATTGAAACAACATAAATGTTCAGTAACAGATGAAAGGATAAAGAAGATGTAACTGCATACAATGGAGTAGTATTCAGCCATTAGAAAGATGAAACCTTGCCATTTGCAACAACATGGATGAATCTTGAGGGTATTTCAGTAAATGAAAAAAGTCAGACAAAGGTAGTCAAATACAGTAAGATTATATTCTTATGTGAAAAGAAAAATAAACAAAATATATGAATAAACCAAACTAAGCAAAAAGAGACATGTAGAACAAGATAATACAGTAGTGGCTGATAGAACAAGGGAAGTCACAGGAGAGAACAAAATCGGTAAATGAATCAAGTATATGGTGACAAATGGAAACTATATTTTTGGTGGTGAGCATGCTGTAGTTTATACAGAAGTAGAAACAGTGTTACGTGCATGAAATGTGTAATGTTATAAGCCAACAATACTTCAATAAAAAGTATCTGAAAGTGGAGAAGGAAGAAGGCTAGCACAGGCAGGGCTCAAACACAGCAAGGACATTTGGAACAATACTGGAGCAAATTTTTTCCCTATTCATATTTTTTTAGTATCTATAATTCAGTACATTTTCATAAAGAGTCTGTTGTGGATCAAGCTCTCTGATAGCCTATCATTGCACAGGGGAATGGGAAAATGTGATTCTACAATCATAAAGTTTTAGCCCACTAAGGAAGAAAGATAAGAAATAGGTTAAAAAGGATACAGTTAGTAACTGTGTTGGTCTTCGAGGTAAAATAGAATGCAGTAATAGAATGTCATCCAGAAAGTGGCCTTTCTTGTCAACATAAGGACCAAGAGAGGACTCTCCAAAAAGATGATGACCAGAGATACAAGGATGAAAGATGAAGGTATATAGATATAAATATGTAAAAGCTAAGTAAGTCAGGGTGAATAATGGCTGTAGCAATAACATTTTGCTGTAGTATGCTCAGTCACTGACTCTGTGATCTCATGGACTGTATCCCACAAGGCTCCTCTGTCCGAGGAGGATCCTCTAGGCAAGAATATTGGAGTGGGTGGCCATGCCCTCCTCCAGGGGACCTTCCCAACCCAGAGATCGAACCTGCATCTCCTCCAAATCAGAAAGTCACTGCCTACACTGGTTCAGAGCAGCTTCCTCACAGATTCTTCTGCCTAGGCCCAAAGTGTCTCTTTGGAGTGTGTACTGGTCTGTGGAAGAATTGAGAGTCAACCCAACTAATTGCAACAAAACTGTAGAAGCTGCTGCACAGGCACCCATTTTTTGCCTTTTGTGGCTATTTTATTATCTCATTTCAATGTATCTTTAGAGAAACTGGATTGTTCTTCTGTTCTTTATTAAGCACTCAATGTAAGTAGCACTATGTCAGTACTCCAGTCAGTCAGATGGTGGCCTGTCTGGTCTCTCTGCCAACTGCCTCCCAAAACTTTGCCTGAGCAACACCTAAAATATACTCCATAGGTCACAAGTTAGGCTGGTTCAAACTATGCATATATATGTCTCTTCCCAGCTCCACAAGACCCACCCATCTCCCTGTTCCTCTGAGACTCCATAAACTATTTATCTGGGCTTCCACACTTTTAGATTCCAATGAATTTCAAAGTGCTGTCTAAATCCCACCCAACGTGAACATATTGATGTCCTAATCCATGGTCAATACTCAACTGAGAATTGTGAAGTACTGAAAAAGTTATTAACAAAACAACATGGAAAATCAGTGACTCTAGTAAGTGAGAGGCATGCTAAAGTGTTGGAGATGAAGTGCACTGATTTCTGCAACTCATTTCTCAATGTATCACAAAAAATAAGGTGAAACAATGGATGGATGGAAGGATAGACTGCAGGGATGTGTACATGATAAAGTGAATATAGCAAGATTTTAACTGTAGGGTCAAAGTATGTGTATGACTGTTCACACTGTGAAATACCTCTACTTTGTGTTTAAATTTTTGACAATAAAATATTGGGGGGAAAGCAGTTGATCACTGTATCTGAATCTTACCATTCATGTATGAATTTAAATACTAACATGTGAAACAATTACTATACTCTGAGGCACTGATTGAAGAGCATTTAAGAATTCAAAGAGAAATCATCATGGATTGATATGTAATGAAGGAGGACCACTTAAGACTTGAAAGTGTAAGATTTTAAAAGATGAAGTGGGAGAGGGAGAGCATTTCAAGGGGGTAACAGCAGGAGTGAACATTTGTTGGATCAAACAGAAATCAAGGCTTCAGGAGAAAAAGACAATTGGGCCTGGTGTCAGAAATGGCTTTGGATGCACATGACAAAGCTAGAATATGGCAGGTCACAATGGGTAGAAAAACATGTGGTCTGTTTTCTTAAAGGGTCAATAATATACAGGCTCAATAAGAGAAAATAAAACCAGATATATGAGCAAAACAAACTGTCTTGTAGACATTTATAAAGAAAGTTATCAGGGTGAACATAAGCACTTAAACAAATGCTACAGACCCTACAGGCAATCATTACTTTGATGACCCAAATAACTGGATGAAAAATGTTTAAGGCCACCTCTATCAACATGATTTTATTGTATTAGAAAAATCAAGTGTCAGGCCTGTACTGGGCCTTCGAAGTCCTCTCTCTCCCAAGACAAAGGATTTTAGCACTTTCCCATTTCCTGGGCCAACTCAGGTGGAGTGTAGGGGACCTTGGCCAGTGCATGCCAGGCTTTCACCCAAGCATAGAGAACTGAAGGGCCAAAGTCACGGTGGGAAAAACAGAATGTAATGAAAAGGTACAGGGTAGCTCAAGAACTGAAATGAAATCTCGAGAACCCTGCTCAGAGAGCATTTAAACTAGGTTATCTTCCAGGGATCCAGGTCAGGCTCTTCAAGGTGCAATATTGATGAATTTCAAGTTTGAGATTTAAATTTCAAAATCGAGGGACTTCGCTGTCAGTCCAGTGGTAAGGAATCTGTGCTTCTACTACAGTGAATGCAGGTTGCATCTCCGGTCAGGGAACTAACATTCCACATTCCACACGGTGCATCCAAAAATTTTAAAAAGTAAATAAATTTCAAAATAAAGAGTGCATCTGAGAATAGCGACTTGTGTTTCTGCTCACTCCTTGGCCAGAGAAGGATGGTCACCTTGATGAGAACTTCACCAAGACAATTCAGTGAGGACATAGAGTTTCTCCTAGGATATGAGTTGACCCCCAGAGATGCACATGAAAAGGAAGTAATGGTAATATCGACCTCATAGCATTGGGCAAGGACCAGCTGTAATAAACACAGCAAAAAGGAGCTCATATAATGCTTGCTATATGACAAACTGTGCTAAATATTTCACAAATATTAGGCAATCTAACCCTTATAATGACTCTTTGAGCTTTCTGTGATTAACTTGGAAGCTCATATTTTAAAATTTAACTCAAAATTGACAAGAAGCACTTTTTGTTCTGTCAGGCATTTTGCTACCTGGGCCCTGAATGCTCACCAAGGGCATCTTTAAAAAAAAAAAAAAGTTTTTGCTTGAAAATATAAGCTTCATCTTCCCAGTTCTCATTTTTGTAGAGATTCTACCTCATTTGTACCTCATATGTCTACTACATATTGATATAGTCAGTTTTTGTGGGTTTTGTTTTTTTTTTTTAGTGTCATCCCCATCTGTTCCTCTCTCCTTGCCTAAAGACCATCCTTACTAACAATCTCTGATCTCTATTAATACCATTTCCCCAATAATGTGTCATAATATCATTGCTGCTGCTGCTGCTAAATCACTTCTGTCATGTCCGACTCTGTGTGACCCCATAGACAGCAGCCCACCAGGCTCCTCTGTCCCTGGGATTCTTCAGCAGGAATACTGTAGTAGGTTGCCATTTCCTTCTCCAATGCATGTGTGCATGCTAAGTTGCTTCAGTCGTGTCTGACTTTGGGCAACCCTATGGACAGCAGCCCACCAGGCTTCTCTGTCCTCAGGATTCCCCAGGAAAGAATACTGGAGTGGGCTGCATTTCCTTCTCCTTATGGGAGATATCATTATCACAATGTTGTCTTCTTTATTTGCTTAATGACATACTTTAGAATTAGAGATATGCCAGCAATCCACTTCTGGGCATATATCTGAACAAAACTATAATTGGATAAGATGCATTCACCCCAATTCCATAGCACTTACAACAGCCAAGACATGAAAGCAACCTATGTGTCCAATGACACATGAATGGATAAAGAAAATATGACATATATGTATACATACACACACACACATACATACACAATGGAATATCACTCATCCATAAAGAGAATGAAACACTGCTATTTGAAGCAACAGATTGTCATAGCAGGTCAAAGTCAGACAAAGACAAATATGACATGAAACCTTTTATGTATGAAATCTAGGAAAAAGATACAAATGAACTCATTTACAAAACAGAAACACACTCACAGACATAGAAAGCAAACATATAATTACCAAAGGAAAAAGAGGGAGAGGGATAAATTAGTAGTTTGGGATTAATAGATGCATACTACTTTATATAAAATATTAATAGCTAAATAATAAAGTCCTATTGAATAGCACAGGGAACTATATTCAATATCTCACAGTAGTATATAATTAAAAAGACTGAAAATGTGGCTCAGATGGTTGTCTGTCTGCTTGCAAGGCAGGAGACCCAGGTTCAATCCCTTGGTCAGGAAGATCCTTTGGAAAAGGAAATGGCAATTTTCCAGTACTCTTGCCTGGAAAATTCCATGTATGGAGGAGCCTGGTAGGCTATACAGTCCACGGGGTCACAAAGAGTTGGACTTTGAGCCAAGTTGAGCCAACTTTGAGCCATTAGACTTTCACATCTCACTTACACTTTGCTGTACAATCACTTTGTTGTACACCAGAAACTAACTTAATATTGTAAATCAACTATAATTTTTTAAATTAGAGTATGAATTGCAGAAAGTCCTTTACCTGAGAAAAGAGGTGCTGATTTTAGTGTTTGGTTAATTTCAAATATCTAATAAGGAGAAGGAATAAAAGTCATTGTGTGCAATGTCTTAAATGCCAGAGTTGTTGTGTCAGAGGCACCTGCCCTGTATCTTCCTGAATACCCATGGTCTACTATGAGAATAAAGAATATTTCCAAGGACTGGCAAGCTAAACCTAGCCTCCACCCTGAAATGAATAAAAAATGTGAGGAGTCACTGAAATCATGATCTTCTGACAAATTGCACCTCATTTCTCAGAGGCTGTAAATAGAGAAACAATTTTTTATTTATTTTTCTATTTTATTTTATTTTTTTTAATTTTCTTTATATTATCGTGTTGGTTTTGCCATACATTGACATTAATCTGCCATGGGTATACATGTGTTCCCCTTCCAGAACCCCCCCTCCCACCTCCCTCCCAATAAACAATTTTTTAGGCAAAGAAAAATTGGGATAAAAAAAAAAGGCTATACCATAATCAGATGCAAATGTCAGTGTGTGACATGCTGTCTTGATTTTATAGATTAATTTTGTAAGGAGAAAAAGTAGGGCTTACAATTAGGTCCTTCCTTGTTTTTAAAACAGTTTATGCAGCTTTTAAAATATATTACTTCTCCTAAAAGGGGGCTTCTTTCCTTCATTAAAAAGAAAAAATAAAAAGGAAATAAATTCTGCTATTTTTCTGTTTGCAAAAAGAAAATAATATTTGAGTTCCCTTCAATTCCAGTTAATACTTTAGAATTAAATTTATATGTAGAGAAGAGTAAGAATTAATTAATATGTGTCCTCTCAGGTAGATGGTCATGTAGAGGACTACTTTCTCTCTCCATGAAAATCCAACTGGATGAATGAATTTAGATGACTGAGGGAAGATGACAGATGCTAAATAGATAGATAGGTAGATAAAGATACACAAGTGATAGCTATTCTTTAAAGTTATGGGATAGTAAACCACATATTAAAAATCCTCCTTCCCTTAGATTCCTTTTGTATTTCAACTCTGAAATCTAACTCTTCATGATTTTCACTGTTACCTCTGGGCAGATACAGAAGAGTCAATGTCTTGTCTCCAACCTCAGGGAGAAAAGGCCTCTATTATATTTAAAATCTTAAAAATAAATTACATGTATGCATCAGAGTAAATATGTATTTAATAAGTTATTGTAACTTGTTTAACCCAAACAAAAACTTAGTTACTCTGAGGGGAGACAGGAAAGCACATGTGAAAACAAACCTAAAATATTTATCTTCACCTTTTAAAAGTTTTCCCAAAGAAAGATTTTGCATTAATAAAAAGTAAACATTAGGCAGTTTTCATTATCAGATGAAGGCTCGATTACTAAAACTTGACTCGACATTTTTTAGTCCATTTTTAAATGTTTTAAATATCTGTGGACAAAGGATCCTAACATGATTACCATCAGTTGATGGACTGAAAGTAATTGTTGTCCCTGTGCACCCCTGTAAACATACAGAGGGAGGAGGTAGGGTAGGAAGTCTCTTCCACTGGATTCAATTGAGTTCAGTTCAGTCCCTCAGTCCTATTTGTCTCTTTCCGACCCCACGAACCACAGCAGGCCAGGCCTACCTGTCCATCACCAATTCCCAGAGCTTATTCAAACTCATGTCCATTGAGTCGGTGATGACATCCAACCATCTCCTCCTCTATTGTCCCCTCTACTCCTTCCTTTAATCTTTCCCAGCACCAGAGTGTTTTCCAATGAGTCAGTTTTTCAGATCAGCTGGCCAAAATATTGGAGTTTCAGCTTCTGATCAATTCTTCCAATGAACATTCAGGACTGATTTTCTTTAGGATGGACTGGTTGGATCTCCCTGAAGTCCAAGGGACTCTCAAGGGTCTTCTCCAACACCACAGTTCAAAAGCATCAACTCATTGGTGCTCAGCTTTCTTTATAGTCCAACTCTCATATCCATACATGACTACTGGAAAACCATAGCTTTGACTAGATGGACCTTTGTCTGTAAAGTCTCTGCTTTTTAATATTCTGTCTAGGTTGGTCATAGCTTTTCTTCCAAGGAGCAAGCATCTTTTAATATCATGTCTGCAGTCACCATCTGCAGTGATTTGTGAGCCCAAGAAAGTAAAGTTTCTCACTGTTTCCATTGTTTCTCTGTTTACTTGCCATGAAGTGGTGGGACCAGATGCCATGATCTTAGTTTTCTGAATGCTGAGTTTTAAGCCAACTTTTTCACTCTCCTCTTTCACTTTATCAAGAGGCTTTTTAGTTCTTCTTCACTTTCTGCCATAAGGGTGGTGTCATCTGCATATCTGAGGTTATTGATATTTCTCCCGGCAATCTTGATTCCATCTTGTGCTTCATCCAGCCAGGAATTTTGCATGATGTATTTTGCATATAAGTTAAATAAGCAGTGTGACAATATACAGCCTTAACATACTCCTTTCCCGATTTGGAACCAGTCTGTTGTTGCATGTTCAGTTCTAACTTTTGCTTCTTGACCTGCATACAGATTTCTCAGAAGGCAGGTTAAGTGGTTTGTTTTTTCTGATCTCTTTAAGAATTTTCCATAATTTTTTGTGATTCACACTGTCAAAGGCATAGTCAATAAAGCAGAAGTAGATGTTTTCCTGGAACTCTCATGCTTTTTTAATGAGTCAGCAGATTATGGCAACTTGAAATCATGTTCCTCTACCTTTACTAAATCTAGCTTGAACGTCAGAAAGTTCATGGTTCATGTACTGTTGAAGCCTAGCTTGGAGAATTTTAAGCATTACTTTGCTAGGGTGTAAAATGGGTGCAATTGTGTGGTACCTTGAACATTATTTGCCACTGCATTTCTTTAGGATGGAAATGAAAACTGACCTTTTCCAGTCTTGTGGCCGCTGCTGAGTTTTCCAGATTTGCTGGCATATGGAGTGCAGCACTTTTACAGCATCATTTTTTAGGATTTGAAACAGCTAAACTGGAATCCCATCATCTCCACTAGCTTTATTCGTAGTGATGCTTCCTAAGGTCTACTTGACTTCACATTCCAGCATGTCTGGCTCTAGGTGAGTGAACATACCATCGTGGTTATCAGGGTCTTTAAGAACTTTTTTGTATAGTTCTTCTGTGTATTCTTGCCACCGCTTATTAATATCTTCAGCTTCTGTTAGGTCCATACCATTTCTGTCCTTTATTGTGTCCATCTTTGCATGAAATATTCCCTCGGTATCTCTAATTTTCTTGAAGAGATCTCTTGTCTTTCTCATTCTATTTTTTTCCTCAGTTTTTTTCCATTGATCCCTGGAGAAGGCTTTCTCATCTCTCCTTGCTATTGTTTGAAACTCTCCATTCAGATGAGTGTATCTTTCCTTTTCTCCTTTGCCTTCAGTTTCTCTTCTTTTCTCAGCTTTTTCTAAGACCTCATCAGACAACCATTTTGCCTTTTTGCATTTCTTTTTCTTGGGAATGGTCTTCAGCACTGCCTCCTGTACAATGTCACAAACCTCCACTCATAGTTCTTCAGGCACTGTGTCTATCAGATCTAATCCCTTGAGTCTATTTGTCACTTCCACTGTAAGGGATTTGATTTAGGCCATACCTGAGTGGTCTAGTGGTTTTCCCTTATTTCTTCAATTTAAGTCTGAATTTGACAGTAGGGAATTCATGACCTGAGCCACAGTCAGTTCCTGGCCTTGTTTTTTACTGACTGTATAGAGCTTCTCCATCTTTGGCTGCAAAGAATATAATCAATCTGATTTCATTATTGACCATCTGGATTGAATACAATTAAACATTATTTTTCTGCTGAAAAGTATTTCAATGTTCTATATACAATTTTCTACATACAGTTGATCCCTATGGGATTTAAGAAATGTAAATTTAATATCAGCCACTTTATTTCACATTTTCATGAGTTTTATTTGTCATCTGGATTATAACTCTCATATTTGGTCTAAACTGTTCACTTCTGCCTTTTACTTTCTTGCTCACTTGGGAGCTAAATCAACAAAACAACTTGGTATAGTAAACCACATGTTCACTCCATGGAGTTCTATCACGTTTTTTAAGTAAGAAATCATTTGAAATAATCTGTATCAACAGTAAAAAAGGAAAAGCTAGCTTTTTTCCCTAAATGAAACAGAAAGAATGTTACATACTCTAAGATATGTATGGTGAATGTAGAAGACCAAAAGACCAATACATTTACACAGCTACATTGAGTAAAAAATGGAGCTGCAAAGAATTATTCAGCTAAAATTCAGGCTGAGGTGAGCAATACCAGGGTGCAGCCCTCACCTTACACAAGCCCTTTACCTTATAAGCAAACTTGTATTCCACCTGAAAAGTCCCCCGACCCTCTAGCATGATGATTGTAGCTTTCACCACATTTCTAACCAGAAAGCCTTTGCTCTGAATCATCTTGAAGTAATTCTGGCAGGCAGAAAGCCAATAATAGAAAAACTTTAGTAAATCTAAATGTGAACAAAAGCAAATCAATCAAAATCACTGTTGGCCAAATCACCAAAGTTCTCTACTGATCAATGGGAACATTTTGAAGCATAGTAGGAGTAAAAATAGGGCTTCCCTGGTGGTTCAGTTATAAAGAATCCACCTGCCAAAACAGGAGGCCTGAGTTCAATTCCTAGGTCAGAAAGATCCCCTGAAGAAGAAATCGACAGCTCACTCCAGTATTCTTGCCTGGGAAAGCCCATGGACAGAGGAGTCTAGTGGACTACAGTCCACGAGTCACAAAAGAGTCTCACAACAACAAGGAGCCATAATGACAGCAGAGGTGGAAAATAAGAAAGATGTGCTTTTCAACCAGTGTTGCAAAAAGCAAGTAATATGTTGGCTGAAAAGATCCCTGAGGGTGCTTAGAGGGTTTTGTTGTTTATATGTTTGTTTTGAGAAAATTTAGGAATATGGCATACCTTTGTGGAAAAAGATTATATAAATAAAACTAACTGAACCTGCCCCTCAGTAGATTAACTAATGAACTCAATACTCAGGTCCAGGGGCTGCAGAGCCAGTTCCTAATAAGATTTTTGTGTATACCTAGAAGACAAAATAATAGTGAACAATAAATTTTCCTTGTAATTTCCCCCTTTACAATGTAAGGAGAGTATTGCTAGTAGGATATTAAAGCAATACTTTTTATTTACACTTTAAATGATTTTCATTCATCCACATTCAATGCTAAGGTGACTTGCCCAGTGCAAAAGAGGGCACTTACTGCCTTGAACAAAGAGGTTGTTAAATAGCTCTGATCTCCAACTATTTTTTTTTTTTAAGAAAAGTAGTCTTGGAGGAGAGAGGAAGCAAATTTCTAAACCTCTTCAGATTCTATTAACATTGAAGAGTCAAGCCTATCAGAATAAATCTTAGATATTTACTGCATGTCTAATGTAGAAAGAATTCAAGACATGGAAGGAAGAAAAAGCCCATGGCTCCACACTGCCATTCTCGTTGATGTTTAGTCAACAAGTCATGTCCAACTCTGAGAACCCATAAATTGCAGCACACCAGACCTCCTGGTCCCTCACCATCTCTTGAAGTTTGCCCAAGTTCATGTCCATTGAATTGGTGATGCTATCCATCCTTTTTATCCTCTGTCTTCCTCTTCTCCTCCTGTCTTCAATCTCTCCCAGCATCAGGGTATTTTTCAGAAAGTTGGCTCTTCACATCAGCTGGCCAAAATACTGGACCTTCGGCTTCAGCATCAGTCTTTCCAATGAATATTCAGAGTTGATTTCCTGTAGGAATCGCTGGTTTGATCTCCTTTCTGTCCAAGGTACTCTCAAGAGTCTTCCCCAGTACCACAGTTTGAAAGCATTAATTCTTCAGCATTCTGCCTTTGTTATGGTCCAACTCTCACATCTGTATGTGATGCTGGAAAAACCATCGCCTAGATTATACAGACTTTTGTCAGCTAAGTATTGTCTCTCCTATTTAATATGCTGTCCATGCTGGGCTTCCCTGATAACTCAATATACTGTCTAGATTAGTCATAACTTTTCTTCCAAGGAGCAAATGTCTTTTAATTTTATGGCTACAATCACTATTTGCAGTGACTGGACAGGGAAGCCCAAGAATACTGGAGTATGTAATCTATCCCTTCTCCAGGGAATCTTCCTGAACCAGGAATCAAACTGGGGTCTCCTGCATTGCAGGCAGATTCTTTGCTAGCTGAGCTACCAGCTTTTTCACTCTCCTCAAGAGGGTTTTTCACCCTCATCAAGAGACTCTTTAATTACCCTTCACTTTCTGCCATTAAAGTGGTATCATCTGCATATCTGAGGTTGTTGATATTTCTCCCAGTAATCTTGATTCCAATCTGTAACTCATCCAGCCTGGCATTTTGCATGATGTGCTCTGCATATAAATTACATAAACAGAGTGATGATATACAGCCTTAACATGCTCCTTTCTCAATTTTGAACCAGTCAGTTGTTCCATTAAGCTTTTAACTATTGCTTCTGGACCCACAGTTTTCTCAGGAGACAGGTAAGATGATCTGATATTCCCTTCTTTTTAAGAGTTTTCCACAGATTGTTATAGTCCATGAAAAGTCTTTAGCATAGTCAATGAAAAAAAGGCAGATTTTTTTTTCAGTAATTTCCTTGCTTTTTTTCTATGATCCAACGAATTTACCAATGTGATATCTGATTCCTCTTCCTTTTCTAAACCCAACTTGAACATCTGGAAGTTCTCAGTTTATGTTATGCTGAAAACTAGCTTGAAGGATTTTGAGCATAACCTTACTAGCATGGGAGATTAGTGAAATTGTCTGGTAGTTTGAATATTCTTTAGTACTCCCCTTCTTGGGAAGTGGGATGAGGATTCACCTTTTCCAATCTTGTGGCCATGGTTGAGTTGTCCAAATTTAGTGACTCATTGAGTGAAGCACTTTACTAGCATCATCTTTTAGGATTTTAAATAGCTCTATTTAAATTTTATTACCTCCACTAGCTTTATTGGCAGCAGTGCCTCCTAAGACCCATTTGACTTCACCGTTCAGAATGTCTGGCTCTGGGTGAGTAACCACACCATCTTGATTATCTGGATCATTAAGATCTTTTTTGTATAGTTCTTTTGTGTGTTCTTATCATCTCTTCTTGACCTCTTCTGCTTCTATTAGATTTTTTCTACCATTTCTATTATTTATTGTATCCATCTTTGGATGAAATAGTCCTTTGACACTTCCAATTTTCTTGAAGAGATCTCTAGTCTTTCCCCTTCTGTTGTTTTCCTCTATTCATTTGCATTGTTCATTAAAGAAGGCCTTCTTGTCTCTCCTTACTATTCCCTGAAACTTTGCATTCTGTTGGGTATTCTTTTCCATTTTGCCCTTGTTTTTCATTTCTCTCCTTTTCTCAGGTATTTGTAAAGTCCCCTTAGACAAATATTTTGCCTTCTTGCATTTCTTTTTCTTTGGAATGGTTTTGTTCACTGTCTCTTGTAAAATATTATGAATCTCTGTCCATAGTTCTTCAGGCACTCTGTTTACTAGTTCTAATCCCTTGAATCTTAGGTGGACATAATAAGAAGGTTTGGAATAGAATGATGAAATGATTGCCAAGGTCTTCTGCTTCCCTACACCTTCAGAGACTTATCCATAACTTGAGGAAGAAAAAGAAGTGGCACTGTAGGACCATTCAGAGAACATGAGGAGTTCAGTGTTAATGGGTATATATCTATGACAGAGCCTTTAGGCACCCAGGAGAATCCCAAATTTGAACTCCATATTATATCCAACATGATACAGGTGGGATCATGCAGAGGTAATGGTGAAAGTTGGCTAAAACAAAGTGAACAGAAAGCAGTAGTCTTGGTTACTGATGACATGTGTGTAGCATACAAGTATCTAGATATTTCCAAGCCCCTCAGGAAGGCACTCAATGAATAGCTTTCCTATATTTATGATCATTTCCATGCACCTTCACATAGAATACTGAGTCCTGAGATGGTACACTTTATATTATCCATTAAAGCCTCCACCAATTACACCCTTGCTGGCAATATCAATTTCTCCAAAGTTTCCCCAACATTAAACGTTTTCAGTCTTCTTAAGTAGCTAAATTATTAGGTGGAAATGCTATTTTATCATTATTTTTCAAGATTTTTATTCAGTACTTGTGTCATAAGCCTTTCTCAGGCCAACTTTTAAAAAGCACTTCATGTAACTCAAGAGACCAAGATGGAGAGGAACCAAGACGGGAACGCGGACAGTAAGTGGCGGCGCGGGGCTCTCCACTGGCGGACTGTGGGGCAGAGGCTTTCTGGACCCCAACTTCAAAGCAAAAACAACAATACAGTATATTAACGCATATATATGGAATTTAGAAAGACGGTAACGGGAACCCAGCATACGAGACAGCAAAAGGAACGCAGATGTATATAATAGACTCGTGGCCTCTGTGGATGAGGGTAAGGGTGGGATGATATGGGAGAATGGCATTGAAACATGTTAATTATCATATGTCTAAGCAATAGCCAGACCAGGATTGATGCTTGGGACTGGTGCAATGAGATTTCCCAGGGGGAGGGAGGAGGGAGGGGGGTTCTGGAGGGGGAGCATATGTAAACCCATGGTGATATCATGTCATTGTTTGGCAAAACTAATAAAAAAAAAAAAGAGAGAGAGAGAGACCAAGATGGAAACTTCTCACTTTTTCTCCTCCTATGAATGCACTGAATAGACAGAAACATGTAGAGCAATTCCCTCTGAGGGAAATCCAGAAATTGGATAAGCAACTCTTAAACATTGGGAAAATGAGAAAACACATCAAGAAAAGTAAGAGAAGCTGAGAAGCTCCCTCTTCATAAACCCCATGGTATCATAAAATTTGAAAGAAATAGCTAGCTTTCTTCTCACTAAGAAGCAAAGCATTTATATCACACACCTAACATGTCAACTTCTAAGACTCCCACCACAAGATGGGCTCCCAAGATACCTATATCTGAAAGCCAATGGGGCAAGAGAAAAAAGCCTCACAAGACTACTAAAACTAGGAGTTCTTAAGGCATACATGAGAACTTTTGTCTGGAAAAAAAATGCCCCAAAAAATAATAGTTGAAAATTTCCTATCCTGCAGAAAGAAATACACATCCAGATAAAGGAAGCACAAAAAAATGGCAAAAGACAAAAAGAATCTAAAAGACACATATCAAACCATCAGATTGTACATTTTAAGTATATAATTTTATTTCTCAATTAAACTCAGTAATTCTGAAACAGTTAAATATGTTCTTTAGTGTGTGCTGTTTATCTCCAGCACTATTCTAAATGTTTTGTATCATTTAGTAATCATAAAAATCCCATGAGAAAAAGTGCTACTGTCATTCTCATTTTACAGAAGAGGAAGTTAAGCACAGAAATGCTAAATACCTTGCATAAGGTCATTCAAATAGCTAGCACTCAAGTGCAGACAACTTGGCCCCAGATTTAGCACTCTATATTATTATGGAACCTACTTCAGAAGGAAAATATACAACATGGGGAGTGTCATGTGGAGGCAAAGAAAGATGATGGATGCTGGTTGTAGAGCTGTGAGGGTGGCCTGAGGAAGGTGTGGACTGACTGTAAGCTGAGCAAAACTTGAAAGATCAGGAAGAATAATTGAGTAACAGGAAGACTGGACTATTATCAAGGTGTTCAATGGCTGAAAAATGTATAAAGGATGAATTTGATAGAGAATCCACAAAGAAAAACAGAGAAACCACTAAGTTAAACTTAAGTGACAACTATGGTTTCCATTCAGTCCCAAGGAGCATATCTGGGAAAGTTAAGAGTGACGTGCATGCAGGACACCATGTGTAAGCAAAATGAGAAGAGCTTCCTTCCCAGGGCACTGTCTCTTGCCTGTTCATGGGAAGTTGTTCCTCAGTCTTCTAAACACTGCAGAGAAGCATGCATTGTGTGTTTACATTGTCATTATTGTTGCTGTTGTTCAGTCACTAAGTCAAGTCTGACTCTCTGTGACCCTATAGACTGCAGCACACTAGGCTTCCCTGTCCTCCACTGTCTCCTACAGTTCACTTAAATTCATTTCCATTGAGTCACTGATGCTATCTTACCATCTCACCCTCTGCCACCCTCTTCTTCTTTTGTCTTCAGTTTTTCCCAGCATCAGGGTCTTTTTCAATGAGTCAGTTCTTCACATCAGATGGCCAAAGTATTGGAGCTTCAGCATCAGTCCTTCCAATGAATATTCAGGATTGACTTCCTTTAGGATTGACTGGTTTTATCTCCTTGCAGTCCAAGGGACCTCAATAATCTTCTCCAGAACCACAATTTGAAAGCATCAGTTCTTCACTGCTCAGCCTTCTTTATAGTTCAATTCTCACATCTGTGTATGACTACTGGAAAAAACATAGCTTTGACTATAAGTACCTTTGTCAGCAAACTGACATCTTTCCTTATTAATATGCTCTCTAGATTTGTCATAGCCTTCCTCCCAAGGAACAAATGCCTTTTAATTTCATGGCTGCAGTCACTGTCTGCAGTGATTCTGAAATCCAACAAATTAAAACCTGTCACTGCTTCCACTTTTTCCCTTCTGCTTGACAAGAAGTGATAAGATCAGGTGCCAGTATCTTGGTGTTTTTAATGTTGAGTTTTAAGCCAGCTTTTTCACTGTCCTCTTTCACCCTCAACAAGATGCTCTTTACTTCCTCTTCACTTTTTGCCATTAGAGTGGTGTCATCTGCATATCTGATGTTGTTGAATATTTATCCCAGCAATCTTGATTCCAGCTTGTGATTCACCCAGTCTGGCATTTTTCATGATGTACTCTGCATATGAATTAAATAAGCAGGGTGACAATATACCTCCTCATCTTACCCCTTTCCCAATTTTGAACCAGTGAGAACCAGTCAGTTGTTCCATGTAAGGTTCTAACTGTAGCTTCTTGAATCACATACAGGTTTCTCAGGAGACAGGTAAAGTGGCCTGGTATTCCCATCTCTAAGACTTTTCCACAGATTTTTGTGAACCACACAGTCAAAGGCTTTAGCGTAGTCAATGAAGCAGAAGTAGATGTTTTTTCTGGAATCCCCTTACTTTTTCTATGATTCAATGAATGTTGAAAATTTTATCTCTGGTTCCTCTGTCTTTTCTAAATCCAGCTTGTACATCTGGAAGTTCTCTGAATCACATATTGTTGTAACCTAGCTTGAAGAATTTTTAAATTAACCTTACTAGCATGCAAAATGTGTGCAATTGTCCAGTAGTTTGAACATGGTTTGCTACTGCCTTTCTTTGGGATTGGAATCAAAACTCACCTTTTCCAGTCTTTTTCCAGTCTTATCACATGTTTATATGCACACCTAATAGAAATTGTCTCACTCCATCACAAAAGTAGCCCTGAAATTAAGTGCTTTTGGAATAGAGCATGACATACTTTTCCCCATTTTCCAGTCACCAGTCAAATGTTTTCCTGAAGTGGTATATCAAATAGTTAAACCTTGTTACTAAAGGAAAAGCAAGACATTGCATGAACATTTATATATAGGTCCACGTGAAAAGTTCACAGTCATGGAAACGTACTCTTATCACCTGATTCTAACCAGGTCCCTAGATTAAATCTACAAGTGACCCCAAGTCCAGTCTATCAATAACCAAGAAAATGATGTGATGCTTTATAATTCTTACTTTTATAATTAATAGAAAACTTTCTATTTTCACTCATCATTATGTTAAATTGTATCTTGAGGAACTAAGATAGAGACTTTTCAAACATATTTTTACCTTTTCTCACTTACACTGGCATTTTTAGAGACTAAAATGAACCATGCAGGGGAGAGCTGAAAGTGAAAGTCACTCAGTCCTGTCTGACTCTTTGTGACCCATGCCAAAATACTGGAGTGAGTAGCCTTTTCCTTCTCCAGGGGATCTTCCTAACCCAGGGACAGAACCCAGGTCTCCCACATTGCTAGTGATTTCTTTTTCAACTGAGCTGTCAGGGAAGCCCTGCAGAAGAGAGTTGATGAGTTTCAAATGCATGAAAAGAAAAGACAAGTAACACTTAAAGGGAATGTAAAGAACCTAAAATGCTTTTAACATTAAAAAAATAAATGATTATGTTTACTTTAGGGCTTCCCTGATAGCTCAGTTGGTAAAGAATCAGCCTGCAATGCAGGTGACCTGAGTTCAATCCCTGGGTTGGGAAGATCCCCTGGAGAAGGGAAAGGCTACTTACTCCCATAGTCTGGCCTGGAGAATTCCATAGACTGTATAATCCCTAGGGTCATAAAGATTCAGACATGACTGAGCAACTTTCACATGTTTGCTTTGGATTTCAGCTGAGATACAGACAAGTGGGGTTTGGGGTCTTTTCTTGTGTATTTATTGCCTTTTTTCTCTTTCTCTCTCTCTGCTTTAGATATCAACTTACAGCTAGAACTAGTAAGATCTCCAATTAACACATGGACAGCAGAAATGTCAAAACAAGGAAAATGAAAAGGCCAAACATTTTTATGTCTATTCAGTATTTTATCTCACAGTTTCTTCAGTTTCCATCCCATGTGAAGAAATTTATATGTACTGAAGATTGCCTTCTGAACATGAATGAGCTGTTACACAAAAGGAAATTTGGAGCTTTATGATTTATTGCTTTATAATTTTTAATGCCATCTCTGTTCATTCTCAAATTCAGGGCAAGCTACAGGACATACTAAAAGGGCAACATTTTCTGTATTCCTTTTTTAAAGGGCAAAGTACTTACCATTTTCTACGTACAAGGCATTTAGCTCACTGCTTGATGAGTAACATTAAAGCCTGCATTTTAGACCACTTCAATATAGAATGTATTTTCCCCATTCTCAATCAACTTTTAAATTTCTGTATTGTGATTCTTATTTTCCTATTGGCCTATAGCTATTTTAACTGACATTTTCCTTCTAAGTGAAATGTGTTTTGTCATATACACAAAAATTACATATACACACAGATCCACGTTGGAACTGGCTTCAGACTGTGCAGGTCCATATAATCTTCTGTCATCCGAGCCCATCACTCATTATCTGAAGAGGCTAAAGAAGTCCAGTCCAAGTTGATGATGCTATCCAACCATATGATCCTCTGCTGCCCCCCTTCTCCTCCTGCCCTCAATCTTTCCCAGCTTCAGGGGCTTTTCCATAAAGCTGGCTCTCTGGTGGCCAAAGTGTCAGAGTTTCAGCCTCAGCCTCAGTCCTTCCAATTATATTCAAGGTTGTTTTCCTTTAAATTGACTGATTTGATCTTGCAGTCAGAAGGACTCTCAAGAGTCTTCTCCAGCACAATTCAAAAGCATCAATTCTTCAGCACTCATTTTAAAGCTCAGTTTCAAAATCGGGAGGGAGGTGGGAGGGGGATTCTGAAAGGGGAACACATGTATACCCATGGCGGATTCATATCAATGTATGGCAAAACCGACACAATATTGTAAAGAAAAAAGTCTTTCTTGAAATCTTACAAAAATAAATAAATAAATAAAAGCTCAATTTCAGTTTTTCATGAGCTCTAGGGCATGGATTGACAAATGTTTCCTCTAAAGAGCCATATAGTAATATTTTAGACTTTTCAAGCTATACAGTCAGCCTGTGTTGCAACTATTCTATCCTTTAACCCCTAGAACTACCACAGACATATTATCAATAAGTGGCTGCGGCTCTGATCAATACAATTTTCTGCATGTGGGATTTAGTTCTGACCTTCCACTGTGGACCTCTGCCCTAGAGTGCAAACTAATACCTCTATCTTAGTTATGCACTACATTGAAATTTCTGAAACCAATTTAACATGCCAGAAAATAGAATTGAATTAGCATTCGAAGATCAATAATGTGCCAAATAACACAATTTTTTAAATTTTGTCAAAGTTTCTCAGTATATTTTTAAAACTCCATTAATTTTCACAAGGTTGACTATTTTCAGAAGAAATGAGTTATAAAATACTCACTCACAGTCAAATAAAAGTGCCTTTCACTTGCAATTGCATGCTCAACAAGGAAGGAAGGAGAATTTGTAGATAACCACAATGCTGGGGCATATTGCCATTTAAGGATTTCTTCTTCCCATCTCTTTTATTTCTAGTGCTATCAAGTTATTTTTCTAATAACAAACTTGAGTCTAAATAATGGAAATAGGAATTTAGAAAGAGACCCTATTCTATTAGCATTAACATTTAATTCTGTACATCAGAATTCTTAAAATTGAGGATAATCTCAAAATAGTAAAATGTACAGCTCCTTAAATTTTAATTTGATACCCAAGCTCCTGTCCTGCATGCCACATCCACCCACACATTTCATAAATTTTAAGAAAAATTCTTTACCTATTTTAATAAATATTGGCATCCTTATATCACCATTTAGATAAATTTTAAGACCTCAAACATATTTTTATCCCCCATTAGTTCCCATTATATACACAAAGTCCAGAAACTCAAAACCAAAACTTTTTTTTACCAGGGAACCTATTTAAAGGCAGAATTGCTCATAAACAAAATTTTTAACTTGTAAAGAGCTTCCTCTTTCATTTCTCCAAGATGTTTAGTAAAGTCAGTTTTTCACAAATTTATTCTCAGTCTATCATTTTATCATTTCTGAAATGCATTCTCTTATTTTGCAATACTTCTAGCTCTATTTCAAACTTTTCTCTCACTTCCCAGTAAAGGAAGATTCCACATGTGAACGGGTCAGGCCTAATCCTCAGTTATCTATGTATTCACTTTTTTCTGTCCATCTTGAGAACTGATCAACCCTAAACCCCTAAGAAGAACTGAATTCCAAAAGCAGAAGAAATTCTGAACTACAATCCATAAAGTTTTCTCCTTCACACACATCATCATCTCTGGCATCCACAGTTTGTCATCTGGGTTCCACAAGTGGATATGCTCAGAATTGGCTGAGACTCAAGGACAAGGGACTTTACACCTCACTCTTCATGGTCCTCATAGACCCCAGGGATCCTTCTCCATGGTCAACAAAAGGAACAGGAAACTTCTTTCCCTTGTTATTAGTCAGAAAATACACAATTTGAAACCAGAGATTTCCCTAATTTTGTAGTGATCAACAAGAACTTTTCCTTTCTGAACTTCAAGATCCTTATCTATAAGATGATAATAACAATTTCTATTTTATTTAGTTCTAAAAATAGACAGTCAATAAAAAGCAGTTGTGATGGCTCTCAAATTGAAACATGAAATAGCATTTTTATGTTAAAAATATTCAAATACTATCAATCTCATTTGGTTGAATCTAATGTATTTTCACTTCAGAGTAACTGGATACATAGATGCAATGTAATTTTATGTGTGTTTGTGTTGAAATAATGAAGAAACAGGTTGAAGGGCAGTGCCCCCTTCAATGAACCCCAAACCAAAACTAACCCCAACTAACCCCGACTGTGAGCTTTTGATATGGTCTTTGCAAGAGGGCCTTCCTTGGTAACTCAGATGGTAAAGAATGTGCCTGCAATGCAGGAGACCTGGGTCTGATCCCTGAGTCAGTAAGATTCACTGGAAAAGGAAATGGTAACCACTCCAATATTCTTGCCTGGAGAATTCCATGGACAGAGGAACCTAGTGAGCTACAGACCATGGGATTCCAAAGAGTTGGGCACAAGTTAGCAACTAACACTTTCAGTTTCACTAGAAAGAGGGCCTAGAGGAGAAAGCAGAGAGGAGAGAGATTCTATTACGTTTCCAACATTTATTGCACAATTGGATTTAAGCTATTGCTTCAAATAAAATTATGAGTTTGGGGTTTGGTACCAAAAGATAAACTAAAGCATCTGGCAGCTTATTCTAATATACTGATTAAGATTATAAATAAATAAAGTATCAAGCCAATCAAAATCCAGTATTCTTGCCTGAAGAATCCCATGGATAAACGAGCCTGGCAGGCTATAGTCCATAGGGTCACAAAGAGTCAGATGTGACAGAAGGGACTTAGCACACATAGCACAGCACAAGTTATCTGTACTAATGTAAATAACATAAGTCATGGCTTTTTTTGTGATTAAAAAAACATGTACTATTTACCATATTAACTCTTATTAAGTATACAGTATAGTAGTATTAACTATATGCACATAATTATTTGATTAAAAAGAAACTTTATCAACTACCATTTTGTCTTACCCATATTCTTAGTGATCCATAGAAATCTCTAAATTAATAGGTCAA
This sequence comes from Antilocapra americana, assembly GCA_007570785.1. Lineage (NCBI taxonomy): Eukaryota > Metazoa > Chordata > Mammalia > Artiodactyla > Antilocapridae > Antilocapra > Antilocapra americana. Next base: position 11,115,928 of record ML662442.1, read on the forward strand.
ATTTAATAATTTTTGATTACCATTTCAAAACTCTACAGGTTTCCCTGGTGTCTCAGATGGTATAGAATCCATCTGCAATGCAGGAGACCCAGGTTCAATCCCTGGGATTTAGTACTTTTTGATTACATTCCAAAACTCAACCTATATCTATAAAAAAAGAAGAAACTTCCATCTTCAGTAATATTATAAAATGACAATAATTCTAACATGCAAGTAACAATCAACATTTTTAACTTAAAAAAATTTAAAAAAGGAAAACAAAGAAGAGCTGACAAATACTTCCCAAATGTGAGACAGGGTATAGATTACTCCTTGCATAAGAGAATCCTTAACAAATGGTTCAACCAATGCCTTTATGTCAAATTAAGAGAACGTATAATTTTTTTTAATTTTTTATTGGAACAAATTCAAGAAAGATTTTTTTCTTTGCAATACTGTGTTGGTTTTGCCATACACTGACATGAATCCACCATGGGTATACATGTGTTCCCCTTCCAGAATCCCCCTCCCACCTCCCTCTAGATTCCATCCCTCTGGGTCATGAATACATTAAATCTCTAAGAGATTTTGCTCTTTTTTAATGTATTCAAATTTGTCTCACCACCAATGTCACAACTAATTGTGGTTCCTGCCAGAAACATCTTAATAGATTTTGTGATTGCTATTTGAGTAACAAAGAACAGTTTGCTGTTTTCCCAAGCTCCCAATGATCCAGGAATGATATAGCAGAAATTGTCCTCTCTATTGAGTATTAGACTCCTGTACAAAAGAGTTTAGCTTTATTCTTTAGTAACTATCACAATATTGTTGATATAAAGTAAATAATACTCAAAGAATTCAACATAGATGAATGAATGGTCTATCAAAAACTTATTTTTGTATAGATTAAAGTGGCCAACTGATTTATAGAGTTCCTCATTTGTCCATCAGGTATTTGAAGATCAGGAAGAATAAAGTAAATTAATCAAACTACAAAAAACGTTCTACTTTTTGAAAATGGTTTCATGAATAAGAGTCTTGTATCACCTAATAAAATTGAGGAAACAAAGAAATTGCCTTTAATTAATCTTGCAAGGTGATATACACCATCACTAATCAGAAAAAAGTCAATTTAATCTAAAATGAATTTTAGTTCACTTTGAATATTTATTCAGTTTTATTCAGACAAATTGAAACTTTACTCAGTACCTAAATTATAATTTAAGTATCTATATGATTAATGTTCCCACAGTTTCAGAAAATGAAATGCCACATTTCAACTTATCTCAACTAATGAAATATCATTCAATAAATTAAATCCTGATGTATTTTGAAGCAGGCATACAATTCACAGTGACTATGTGTACCCTATTAAGTATTTTTAGGACAAAGTCAAAAAAAACAAAATAATGACAGATAGGAATTTCTAGCAAATCCAGAGCAACCTACAATCTCATCTGAATATGTATGCATGTTCACTGCTTTATATTCACTAATGATTCATATTCATTGAATATGATTTTATTAAGATGAAGCCAAAGGGAGTACTTTATTCAAAACTGCATTCCTTTATGAAGAAATCTATCATATTTCTCAAAATGTAAGACTATCTTTTTTCCATGAATGCTTCACATTTACATTGTTTTAAGTGACTAAAACAATCTATCTTGTTTGGAAATAGCAATTCCACAAAAGAATGAATTGTGCACTTTGTGATACAAACTCCAATGCATCACATTTTTCTTATTTTCATTTAATATTCATGAAATTTTTTGCACTATTTGTTTCTAGATTGTATTTAATTCAGTTCTACTTTTCTAGTAAATGTGGTTGAATAAAAAAACAAATTGCTATTTTATGAAGGGTACTGAAGTGTTAATTGTAATGTGGTCAAAAATGACTAATGAGAAAGTTAAGAGAATGTTTTTCCATAGTCTACTTCTCAATAAGTTCTATAGCATGCTTGCATTATCATTGGTCTTCTTAGATTTTGACATATATATAAATATTTGCCATCATCATCAATCTAAAATCCACAAGCTAAAATACAATCTGGGAGGGGAGTATAAACCTGAACTTAAAAATTCTAATTAATTAATTGCCTTTTATGATATCTAACTGCATTCCATAGCCATCTCAGGCTCCAACTTTCTAAAATATAATGCTTTATCTTACCTACCATCACAAATGGTAGGTAAATCATTTTGTGTTATGAATCCTAGTTACTGAGAAGAATTGAAACCATCTTTGAGATTAGATGACCTGAGTTTCAAGTCTTAGCTTTGCCAAAAACATCTGTGTAATTTTAAAAAAGTTATTTAATAGAACTTTCTTCATCTGCAGAATGTAGATAATAATCATTACATAATACACTAAAAGAGATGATGAAGGTAAAGTGTTTTGCAGCTTCCTAAATATAAGTCTTCTGTGTTTTTACACAGAAGAACTACACACTAAAAGATCTTCATGACCCAGATAATCACGATGGTGTGATCACTCACCCTGAGCCAGACATCCTGGAATGCAAAGTCAAATGGGCCTTAGGAAGCATCACTATGAGCAAAGCTGGTGGAGGTGATGGAATTCCAGTTGAGCTATTTCAAGTCCTAAAAGATGGTGCTGTAAAAGTGCTGCACTCAATATGCCAGCAAAACCAGAAAATTCAGCAGTGGCCACAAGACTAGAAAAGGTCAGTCTTCATTCCAATCCTAAAGAAGGGCAATGCCAAGGAATGTTCAAACTATGGCACAATTGCACTCATCTTGCACACTAGCAAAGTAATGCTCAAAATTCTCCAAGCCAGGCTTCAACAGTGCATGAACCAGGAACTTTCAGATGTTCAAGCTGAATTTGGAAAAGGCAGAGGAGTCAGAGATCATATTGCCAATATCTTTTGGATCATTGAAAAAGCAAGAGTTCCAGAAAAACATCTACTTCTGCTTTATTGATTACCCCAAAGGCTTAAACTGTGAAGATCACAATAAACTGTGGAAAATTCTTCAAGTGATGGGAATACCAGACCACTTAACCTTTCTCCTGAGAAATCTGTATGTAGGTAAAGAAGCAACAGTTAGAACCGGACATAGAAAAACAGGCTGGTTCCAAATTGGGAAAGGAGTACATCAAGGTTGTATATTGTCATCTAGCTTATTTAACTTACATGCAGAATACATAATGTAAAATGCCAGACTGAATGAAGCACAAGTTACAATCAAGATTGCCAGGATAAATATCAATAATCTCAGATATACAGATCATATCACTGTTATGACAGAAAATGAAGAAGAACTAAACAGCCTCTTGATGAAATTGAAAGAGGAGTGTAAAAAAACTGGCTTAAACTCAACATTCAAAAAATGAAAATCATGGTACCCAGTCCCATCACTTGGTGGCAAATGGATGAGGAAACAATGGAAACAGTAACAGACTTTATTTTCTCGGGCTCCAAAATCACTGCAGGTGGTAACTGCAGCCATGAAATTAAAGGATGCTTGCTCCTTGGAAGAAAAGCTATGACCAACTAGGCAACATATTAAAAAGCAGAGACGTTACTTTGCCAACAAAGGTCCATCTACTCAAAGATATGTTTTTTTCCAAAAGTCATGTATGGATGTGAGAGTTGGACTATAAAGAAAGCTGAGCACTGAAGAATTAATGCTTTTGAACTGTGGTGTTGGAGAAGACCCTTGAGAGTCTCTTGGACTGCAAGGAGATCCAACCAATCCCCCCTAAATGAAATCAGTCCTGAATATTCATTGGAAAGACTGATGTTGAAGCTGAAACTGCAATAGTTTGGCCACCTGATACGAATAACCAACTTATTAGAAAAGACCCTGATGCTGGGAAAGACCAAAGGCAGGAGAAGAAGGGGACAACAGAAGAAGAGATGGTTGGATGGCATCACCGACTCAATGGACATGAGTTTGAACAAGGTCCAGGAGTTGGTGATGGACTGGGAAGCCTAGAATGCTGCAATCCATGGGGTCGCAAAGAGTCAGACATGACTGAGCAATTGAACTAAACTGAACTGAGACTTACTTAGTCTCCTTCAAGGCCTTTTATATTTTATAGCCAATCCAGCCTCGAATTTTGTTACTCCTTGATTATTAAAATCTCTCATAATCTGCCTCTTCTTCTTCACCTTGACCACGACAGCTTCCGTTTTTGCCCCCTCTGCAACTCTGTATCCTCTGCACTTCTCAATGGTCTCCCACCTAAGCTCTAAGCTCTTCAATCCATTTTCCATGATACCTTCAGAATAGGTCACAAAATGTCTGGCATCATGTCACTACAACACAAATCTGAATATTTCACTTTCCCAAATTAAGCCTTGAATAGTCTAAGCTGAATTCATTTGCATGATTTTGAAAGCCCTCCATGATCTGAGATGCAGCTCTTGCTCACATGGTCTGCATTAGCTTCTCCTCATCCTCCGCTCAACTCCATCACTAAACAGGTGTATCATCGTCACATACTTTTGCAGGCGCTGCTTCCTGGTCTGGAATAGCAGAAAAACAATAGACATACTTCTCCAGATAAATCTGAGCTTCACTTTATGTTACTGTGTATATAACAGAATTTTCTATGTAAGATTTTTTAAAAAGATTATTTGGTTATTACAGAAATAGCAAGAATAAACCAGGAAATTCTACTTTAAAATATTTTCAGACATGCAATCCTGCTGTTTATTGCTAATATAATTAAATGTCTTCAACAAGTTCAAAGGTAGAACTTTCCAAACCAAAACTTCAGAGATCAACCTGGAATCCAATTTTAAGAGGACATTTTAGAGTAGATTTCTAAGAATTTATAATCAGATTTCCTAATAATCACCTCCTTATATAGTTTTAAATGCAATAGAAATTAAAGAGATGAAAATCGAACATTTCTTGAAAAGCAACACAGTGAATATTTTTCAAAAGAAAAATCATTTAGGATGTCATAAAAATGCAATTTCTACAGAGTAAGAAAAAAATTAGAGGCACCAATTTGAAGATTATCCTCTATCTATCATTGTCCTACCTACTTCTCTCCTCCTCTCTGTGAATCACAAGATTTCAAGGCTGTAGCTGCCCTTAACTTCATGGCTAGAAATTTTCACCAAATCTGTCTTTATGAGTATTCTTTATGACAGTACTTTTACAGGAACTCAGGAGTTATTTAAATTGTTGCAACGCTGTTATGTAGATCTATCACACTGATTGAATTAAAAAAATGAACCACAATCCTGCATTAAAGGAAATGAAATATACTTAATCTCTTTACTCTTCTTATAATTAAGAGAAAGCAGTCATTAGTGAAGATCTTCTCAAAATAGGCACTATTGACCCCTTGAGCCAGGTCAGATTTTGCTGTGGGAGCCTGCTCTGTGCACTATAGGATCTTTAGCAGCATCTCTGGCCTCTACATTCTAGACTGAAAAATATATTCCCAAAATGTCTCCTGACATTGACAAGCATCCCCCGAGGAGGGCAAAATCACCCCTAATTAAGAATGGGTGCATCAGATTGTGCTATTTTTCAGGTGTAACATCTACATTAGAGGCTGGCAAGCTGTGAACCAGAAGACAGTCTGGCCACAGCCTGTTCTCATACAGTCCATGATCCAAGAATAGTTTTCACATTTTTAAACTCTTGTAAGGAAGAGGAGGAGGGAGAAGAGTATGAAATAGAGACTATAGATAATGTATACAGGTTAAAATATCCATTTCCCAAAACTCTAGAGTAAAAGTCTACTGATGTTTGAGATGAATAAACTGAAACTCCAGAAATGTAAGTGACCAGCCTAATTCACACATTCTGATATTTCCAGCTCTCTTATAAGTCCCAGCTTCATCTTTTTTTTAATAGTCTTCTTTTTTATTTTATTTTATTTTATTTTATTTTATTATAACAAATTCAAGAAAGACTATTTTCTTTATATTATTGTATTGGTTTTGCCATACATTGGCATGACTCCACCATGGGTGTCCATGTGTTCCTCTTCCATAACCCCCCTCCCACCTCCCTCCCGATTCCATCCCTCTGGGTCATCCCAGTGCACCAGCCCTGAGCACCCTGTATCATGCATCACATCTGGGCTGGCGATTCATTTCACATATGACAATTTCCATGTTTCAAGTCCCAGCTTCTTCCATTTCTGTAATGTATGGTACACAAGACAATTAAGGTTCAAAATAAAGGTCTCCATAAGGAGGGAGACAAAAGTCGTTATCATACATATATTTGAGTTTATAGTTGATGTTCACTTTTCTGACCTACTTTTTGATTTGTACAGTAGGAATCCATGCAAGATGTGTTCTATTTCCATTTGTTTGAAAAATTGCAATAAAATTAATATTTTCTATATCTTAAATAAAGAGCTGGAATCAGGGATCAGGAAACTGGAATCAGGTTTTTATCTACTTAATATTAGAGAACATCATAAATTGGAATTACACATTGAAATTCAGAGACTTGGTAAAAAAAGATTTAAGTTGTTTTCCTATCCCCCTATTTCTAAACATACTACCACTTTTATTCCAAATAAAGAGTAGATAGCTCTTTCTTTAAAAAGCTCATTGCTTCATATTGCTTTGATGAATAGGATAATAACAGTAAAAATACCCAATTTCATTTTGTTGCAGCTTAAATTCTTTTGGTTCCTTTAGGAGTATAAGAATGTTATGTGCTGTTTGTAGTTCACTGTATGTTTAAGATTATCCCTTCTTCTTAATGCTTCAGTTGTAGGTTTCTTGGCTTGATAACTCATTTCTTTGACCTCTGCAGTTTAAGGCAACCCAAGATTACAAATTTGTCTGAAATCACATCAGTAAATTCAAAAACTGCATAAATCTGTGTTCTACCCCAGAGTCTGGGAGTTAATTGGTCTGGGGTTTAGCCTCAGATTTGTAAGACCAAGTGATGCCAGTGTGGAGACAAGTTTTGAGACCACTGGCATAGGAGTTAAATATACATATTCAGGGCCAGGCTACCTGGGGCTACATTCCTGGTTCTGATCCTTGGGAGCTTTCGCAAATCACTTAAAATTATGTGCTTCCATTTCTTTATCTGTAAAATGGGTACTGTAAGATAACACTTACAGTATAATATTATAATATTTATAATAGTGTAAGTTACTGTAAGATAACTACTTCTGGAGGTTGTTGAGGAAAAAAGCACTTGATCTTTAGCATTCAGTAAGTATTCTTCAATCATTAGAAATTGGTGGTAGTTACAATGGTGGTATTAGTAATACCAATACTTTGCAATGTCCCCAATCATCCTCTCTTCAATGTTGTTGTTGTTGCTGCTGCCTTTTAATTTAACACTCAATTGGATCCAGGAACTGACCAAGCATTTAATTTGGGCCATTACAAAATGCAGGCATGTCCAATGACAATCTATTAGGAATCTAGAACAATTTTAGTTCCACTTTTTAGATTTTATAATGATTAAGTCAATGTCCATTATGAATTAGACTGAACCATGAAAATATTTAAGAGGAAGAATACTATTGGTTTTTTTTTTTATTATTATTGTTTTTGCCATACATTGTCATGATATCACCATGGGTTTACATATGCTTCCCCTCCGGGTCCCCCCTCCCTCCTCCCTCCCCCCCGGGAAATCTCGCTGCACCAGTCCCGAGCATCAATCCTGGGCTGGCGATTGATTAGACACATGACAATTAACATGCTTCAATGCCCTTCTCCCATATCATCCCACCCTTACCCTCATCCACAAAGACCACAAATCTATTCTATACATCTGCATTCCTTTTGTTGTCTCCCATGTTGGGTTCTCATTACTGTCTTTCTAAATTCCATATATATGTGTTAATATACTGTATTGTTGTTTTTGCTTCTGGCTTACTTCACTCTGGATAATGGGCTCCAGTTTCGTCCATCTGAGTAGAATTGCTTCAAATGAATTTTTTTTTAATGCTGAGTAATATTCCATTGTGTATATATACCACAGCTTTCTTATCCATTCGTCAGTTGATGGGCATCTAGGTTGCTTCCATGTCCTGGCTATTGTAAACAATGCAGCGATGAACATTGGGGTGCACGTGGCTCTTTCAATTCTGGTTTCCTCGGTGTATATGCCCAGCAGTGGGATTGCCGGGTCATATGGCAGGTCTATTTGCAGCTTTTTAAGGAACCTCCACACTGTTTTCCATAGTGGCTGTACTAGTTTGCATTCCCACCAACAGTGTAAGAGGGTTCCCTTTTCTCCACATCCTCTCCAGCATTTATTGCTTGTAGACTTTTGGATGGCAGCCATTCTGACTGGTGTAAAGTGGTACCTCATTGTAGTTTTGATTTGCATTTCTCTGATAATGAGTGATGTTGAGCATCTTTTCATGTGTTTGTTAGCCATTTTTATATCTTCTTTGGAGAAATGTCTGTTAAGTTCTTTGGCCCACTTTTTAATTGGGTTGTTTGGTTTTTAAAAAATTTTTTCTCAGCCACTCAACAGCTAACTATTAAGGTCAAATCATTTATATTATCTTTACATATTAAAAGGTTGGTTCAACTCACAAATGTATCTATATTTCTGTTCTTATTTGTGTCTAAATTGCTTTTTTCCTTCTTTTTTGTATGTTCAAATTACTTTTTAAATATTGAATTTACATATATGAAACAAATTACTAATATAACTAATTTGAAGGGGGGTTATAGAAAAACTTATTCTTTTAATTTTTCTAGTGATTAAATTTAATTTTTTGACTTGTTAATCATACTCAATCTGAATGCAATTAAATTAACCTACTAACTCTGACAATTAATGCAAGTTTTATTTCTAGGTTTGAATTGTTTAAAAACAGCTGCAAAATAATTTCTGAACTATTTTAGACATCTAATTAACCTCATTATTAGAATTATCATTATTTGCCTACAAATGTATTTACAAATACTCTTTCTCCAATTCAGAAATAATTGTATCCCTTGAACAATTTACCTAAAATCTTATAGAAAATAAAATCCTTGCACTTTTAACTTTTGTCTTAATCCTCTTGAGAAGATAAAATAAATCTTGCCAGAATTGTTCAAGAAACCACATTTAATGACTATTAGAATCAAAAGATTCTGTCTTCCTTCAAGGAAGTAGCCTTATAATTAACAGATGAAAATTAATTTGAGGAAGCTTTTGACTCTGTGTACAAGGAGGAAGAACAACAAGCAAGACAACTTAATTTCAAAACAAGTGAAGGACTTGAATAAACATGTCTCCAAAGATGGTCAATAAACACATGAAGAGATGCTCGCTTCATTGGGCATTAGTGGAATGCAAATCAAAATCACACTGAGGTACCATATCTACTACAATGGAGATATACATTTTTAATAAAAACTGACAAGTGTTGGTATAAAAATAATAATTATTGATGAAAACACTGAAATCCTAGTACATTGCTAGGGGGGGATTTAAAACGGTCCAATTGCTATGGGAAACGATTTGATCATTTCTTAAAAAGTGAAGCATTGTGGCAATTTCTTTTGGACTTGTCTCCTGGAGTAATATAAATAAAAACAAAAATGAGCAAATGTGACCTAATTAAACTTAAAAGCTTTTGCACAGCAAAAGGACATCATAAACTAAGTGACAACATATAGAATGGGAAAAAATATCTGCAAATAATGCAACAGATAAGGGATTAATTTCCAAAATATGAAAATAGTCTTTGTAACTAAAAAAAAAATCAAAAATGGGCAGAAGATATAAACAGACATTTCTCTAAAGAAGATATAGATGGCCAACAGACACATTAAAAATATCCAACATTGATAATTCTTGGAGAAATGCAAAATAAAATTGCAATGAGATGTCACCTCATATCAGTCATAATAGCCATCAACAAAATGTCTATAAATAATAAATGCTGGAGAGGGTGTGGATAAAAAGGAACCATTATACACTGTTGGTGGGAATGCAAGTTGGTGCAGTCATTATGTAGAACAGCAGGAAGTTTCCCTAAAAAATCTAAAAATACAGGTACTCTTTGATCCTGCCATCCTACTCCTGGTCATGTATCACAAGAAAATTATAATTTGAAAAGATACATGCACCCCAATGTTAATACAGCACTATTTACAATAGCCAAGACCTGGAGGCAACCTAAATGTTTATCAATAGATGAAAGAATGTAGAAGATGTGATATATGCATACAATGAAATATTACTCAACCATAAAGAATGAAATAATGCCATTTGCAACAACATGGATGGACCCAGAGATTGCCATATGTGAAGTATGTCAGAAAAAGATAAATATCATATGATATTGCTAATAATTTGAATCTTAAAAAAGATACAGATGAACTTATTTACAAAACAGAAATAAACCCACAGACATAGAAAACAAACTTTTGGTTATCAAAGGGGAAAGAGGTGGAGGAGGGGTAAATTAGGGGGAGTTTGGGATTAATATATACAGACTACTATATATAAAAATAGATGACAAACAAGGATATACTGTATAGAACGGGGAACTATACTCAATAATTTATAATAAGCTTTAAGGGAAAAGTATTTAGATATAGATAGATATTATAAGATGTGTATTCAATCCCTGGTTTGGGAAGATTCCCTGGAGGAGGGCATGGCAACCTGCTCCAGTATTCTTGCCTGGAGAAACCCATGAACAGAGAAACGTGGCAGGCTACTGTCCATAGAGTCACAAAGAGTCTGATATTTAGCATGCTTACATAGATACATATAGATAGATACAAGGTTTCTCTGGTGACTCAGATGGGAAAGAATCTGCCTACAATGCAAGAAACCTGGGATCAGTCCCTCAGTTGGAAAGATCTTCTGGAGGATGAAATGGCAACCCACTCCAGTATTCTTGCCTGGAGAATTCCATGGACAGAGGAACTTAGCAGGCTACAGTCCACAGGATCACAAAGAGTCAGAGAGAATTGAACAACTCAAACACACTCACACACACACACACACACACACACACACACACACACACACACATCTTCTAAAGTGAACAATGCAAAGAAATAGAGGGAAACAACAGAATGGGAAAGACCAGAGATCTCTTCAAGAAAATTAAAGTTACCAAGGGAATACTTCATGCATAGATGAGCACGATAAAGGATAGAAATGGTATGGATATAACAGAAGCGGAAGAGGTGGCAAGAATACATAGACCTATACAAAAAAAGGTTTTAATTACCTAAATAAGCATGATCACTCACCTAGAGCCAGACATCCTGGAGTCTGAAATTAAGTAGGCCTTAGAAGGATTACTACCAACAAAGCTAGTGAAGGTGATGGGATTCCAGCTGAGGTATTTAAAAATACTAAAAATGATGCTGTTAAAGTGTTGCATTCAATATGTCAACAAATTTGGAAAACTCAGCAGTGGTCACAGAACTAGAAAAGGGCAGTTTTCATTCCAATCTCAAACAAGGACAATGCCAAAAAATGTTCAAACTACCACAAAATTGCACTCATTTCACATGCTAGCCCGGTAATGGACAAAATCCTCCAAGCTAAGCTTCAACAGTATGCAACCAAGAACTTCCAGATGTACAAGCTGAATTTAGAAAATGCAGAGTAACCAGAGATCAAACTGCCAACATCCACTGGATCATAGAAAAAGCAAGGAAATTCCAGGAAAACATCTATTTCTGCTTTTTCATTGACTATTCTAAAGACTTTGACTAAGTAGATCACAACAAAATATGGAAAATTCTTCAAGATATGGGAATACCAGACCACCTTACCTGCCTCCTGAGAAACGTGTATGCAGGTCAAGAAGCAACAGTTAGAACTAGAGATGAAAAAACGAACTGGTTCAAAATTGGGAAAGGAGTACGTCAAGGTCTTGTCACCCTGCTTGTTGAACTTCTATGTAGACTATATCATGCAAAATGCCAGGCTGGTGAAGCATGAGCCGGAATCAAGATTGCCAGGAGAAATATCAGTAACCTCAGATATGCAGATGACACCACCCAAATGGCAGAAAGTGAAGAGGAACTCTTTAGAGTCTCTTGACTAGGGTGAAAGAGGAGAATGAAAAAGCTGGTTTAAACTTAACACTAAAAAAACTAAAGTGATGGCATCGCATCCAGTTCCATCTCTTCATGGCAAATAGATGAGGGAAAAAATGGGAACAGTGACAGATCTTATTTTCTTGGGCTCCAAAGTCACTGTGAACAGGAACTGCAGTCATGAAATAAAAAGACACTTGCTCCTTGGAAGGAGAGCTATGACAAACCTAGATAGCATCACTTTACAGACAATGGTCTGTATAGTCAAAGCTATAGTTTTTCCAGTAGTCATGTATGGATGTGAGAGTTGGACCATAAAGAAGGCTGAGCACTGAAGAATCGATGCTTTCAAACTGTGATATTGGAGAAGATTCTTGAAAGCCCCTTGGGCAGCTAGGACATCAAATCAGTCATTACTAAAGGAAATCAGTCCTGAATATTCATTGGAAATACTGATGCTGATGCTGAAGCTCTGATGCTTTGGCCACCTGATGCGAAGAGCCAATTGATTGAAAAAGATCCTGATACTGGGAAAGATTAAAGGCAGAAGAAGGAGGTGATAGAGGATGAGCTGATTGGATGGCATTAGCAATTCAATGGACCTGAGTTTGAGCCAACTCCAGGAAACAGTGAAGGACAAGGAAGCCTTGGCTTGCTGCAGTCCATGGGGTCACAAAGAATCAGACACAACTGAGCAACTGAATAGCAACAAAAACATGTAAAACTGAAGCACTCTGATTTTACTTTAAAGCAGAGTTTTCCAAGATGGGGGGTGTTTATAATTTGAGGCTGGATCCTTTGTTGCCACATTTATTGTAAGAATTTCTGCAGCATTGTTGACCTCTCCCCACTAAATTTCAGTAGCATCCTCCTCCCCAGGCAGTAACAAAGATGCCTCCAAACGTTGCTAAGTGCTCCCCAGCGATAGATGTTGTGGTGGGGCAAAAGCTTCCACAGGAGAACTGCTGCCTTGAAATAATCCTGTATGATGCCCAACCAGTACCTGGCTTAATAAAATCTTCAAAAAAGGAAAAAGGAATGGATTTTGTACAAATGGTAGCAGAGCTGTCAAACAAGTTAAAAATAGCCTTGTGACATAATGAGCTCTCCTTCAATAGAATATTTATAACTTGAGGTTCATTCTTCACAAAACCTTTAAAAAGAGCCTTCCTTTGAGTAAAAGAATGGACTATATGCATCACAAGGCCTTCCCACTACTAAGATTCTTTAGTTCTGAGTATGGTTTATGCTGTTCCATGTTGGTATTTATAGGTATAGCACTGTTAACTGTCGTGAGAAACTTATCTTTGTAAAGTTTATCAAATTATTTTATTCTGCTGGTTAAAGGTGCATGGAACTGCATTGTATTTGGATGTTTTACAAAAAGATCATGAAAAGAGAAGGTGGAATAGATACATATTTTGTCCTAAGTGCTGGAAAGAAAAATAAATTGATCCTTATAATTCTCTATTAAAGTATTCATTTGGAATTGAACATTTAACATTTGAGTATATTAATATCCCCCTTAATTTTACCATGCCTTACAGCTTGTGGTGTCTTAGTCCCCAGCCAGGGATTTAACCTGTGCCCCAGTAGTGAAAGTGCCAAGTTCTAACCACTAAACCACCAGGGAATTCCCTAATATTCCTATTATATCTAGCGCTTTTTTCTTTGAAAACCATCACTTCAAGAGACTCTAGGCTTTGGCTCTTATACAGACAAGATGAAAAACATTCCTCAATTCAGCAAAGCTTTTGGGTAGAAAGAACACTTAAGAATCCTTTAGTAAGGATGGGACGGCTTCCTCATTTTGGACACTTTGTTCTTCCCCTTACATTTTACAATGTAGTGTAGCTGTGCTTCTATGCTCACATAATGCTTGGGATCCTAGGCAATCTTTGAAGATAAGAATGGGTTTTCTCCACTTGTCTAAACCACCACTATCAAGATCTTTATGATAAAGAATATATGATTTTAAAATTTGTAGCATTATTCCTAAGATTTGCACATGACTCACTGTTAAAGTAAGCCACCCTGGAAATGCTAACTTGGTTTGATAAACAAAATATCTGCCAGTTTTAAAAATCTTTCAATATCAATGTTTATTTTGTCATAGATAGTAACTATAATCTCTCTCCCTAAGAGGTAATAAAAAACTTAAAGGTGATATTTCTAGACTTCAAAATTTCAAAATAAAAAAGGAATGAAAATTGTTAAATAAATTTCTGGCATCTTTTCTAATCACTACTATAACTATATTCACCCTCTTGAAGCCCTTACTAGTTAAATAGCGAGCATAATCACCTTTACACTTTACAGAGGTCTGTTAAAATGTTTTTACTTCTTTTTTTGAATTACAGTGAATCCAGATACTAGAGTTATATGTTTCCAACAGATTTATTTTCATTATATCAATGATGTTGCTGCTGCTGCTAAGTTGCTTCAGTCGTGTCCGACTCTGCGAGACCCCATAGACGGCAGCCCACCAGACTACTCTGTCCATGGGATTCTCTAGGCAAGAACACTGGAGTGGGTTGCCATTTCCTTCTCCAAATTATGTCAGTGTTTCTTGTCAAGTTAGACTATACTATAAAAATGTTAAGAAGGATATACACTATTGCTCTCTGCTCTATCTCTTTCACAGCCACTTCACAGAGCTGAGATATTTGCTAAATCAAATCACACAAATTATCTGTACATCTTAATATAGTTTTCATTGATAATGCAGCATATAGACATTCCAATCTCATTCATGTCTGAATTCCATTTTAACATGAAGACTGATAATATTCCAATCCTTGCCTCTTGCTTTTAATACTGTTTCATCAAAAGAAAAAGCTGTTTGCTCTATATTTGCTTATTGTGGCTGCTGTGACCAAAACCTGAGGGCCTAAGACAACAGGAATGTATTATCTCACAGTTCTGGAGGCCAGAAGTACTAAATCAAGGTGACACATGCACCCCAGTGTTCATCGCTGCACTGTTTGCAATAGTGAGGACATGGAAGCAACCTAGATGTCCACTGGCAGATGAATGGATAAGAAAGCTGTGGTGCATATACACAATGGAATATTACTCGGCTATTAAAGGAACGCATTTGAATCAATTCTAATGAGGTGGATGAAGAGTGAAGTAAACACCAATACAGTATATACAGAAAGCAAAACACCAAACAGTATATACAGAAAGCAAAACACCAAACAGTATATTAATGCATATATATGGAATTTAGAAAGATGGTAATGATGACCCTATGTGCGAGACAGCAAAAAAGACACAGATGTAAAGAACAAATCTTTGGACTCTGGGAAAAGGTGAGGGTGGGATGATTTGAGAGATTAGCACTGAAACATGTATATTACCATATGTGAAATAGATCACCAGGTCAGGTTCAATGCATGAGACAGGGTGCTCAGGGCTGGTGCACTGGGATGACCCTGAAGGATGGGATGGGGAGGGAGGAGGGAGAGGGGTTCAGGATGGGGAGCACATGTACACTCACGGCTGACTCATGTGAATGTACTGCAAAACCCACCACAATATTTTAAAGTAATTATCCTCCAATTAAAATAAATAAAGTATAAAACTCCTAGAGGAAAACATAGGCAAAACACTCTCTGACATAAACCCAAAGCAGGATCCTCTACTACCCATTATCTATTATCTTTTATTTTATTGGAAATAAAAGCAAAAATAAACAAATGGGACCTAATTAAACTTAAAAGCTTATTCACAACAAAGGAAACTAAAAGCAAGGTGAAAAAGCAGCCTTCAGAATGAGAGAAAATAATAGCAAACAAAGCAACAGACAAACAATTAATCTCAAAAATATACAAGCAACTCCTGCAGCTCCATTCCAGAAAAATAAATGACCCAGTCAAAAAGTGGGCCAAAGAACTAAACAGACATTTCTCCAAAGAAGACCTAAAAATGGCTAACAAACACATGAAAACATGCTCAACATCACTCATTATCAGAGAAATGCAAATCAAAACCACAATGAGGTACCACTTTACACCAGTCAGAATGGCTGCCATCCAAAAGTCTACAAGCCATAAATGCTGGAGAGGATGTGGAGAAAAGGGAACCCTCTTACACTGTTGGTGGGAATGCAAACTAGTACAGCCACTATGGAGAACAGTGTGGAGATTCCTTAAAAAACCGAAAATAGAACTGCCATATGACCCAGCAATTCCACTGCTGGGCATACACACCGAGGAAACCAGAATTGAAAGAGCCACGTGTACCCCAATGTTCATCGCTGCATTGTTTACAATAGCTAAGACATGGAAACAACCTAGATGCCCATCAACAGACGAATGGATAAGAAAGCTGTGGTACATATACACAATGGAATATTACTCAGCATTAAAAAAAAATTCATTTGAAGCAATTCTACTCAGATGGACGAAACTGGAGCCCATTATCCAGAGTGAAGTAAGCCAGAAGCAAAAACAACAATACAGTATACTAACGCATATATATGGAATTTGGAAAGATGGTAACAATAACTCTGTAAGGGAGACAGCAAAAGAGACACAGATGTAGAGAACAGTCTTTTGGACTCTATAGGAGAGGGCAAGAGTGGAATTATATGGCAATGACATTAAAACATGTAAATTATTATATGTGAAATGAATCACCAGCCCAGGTTTGATGCTAGATACAGGGTGTTCAGGGCTAGTGCACTCGGATGACCCAGAGGGATGACTCGGGAGGGAGGTGGGAAAGGGGTTCTGGAAGGGGAACACATGTATACCCATGGCAGATTCATGCCAATGTATGGCAAAACCAACACAATAATGTAAAGAAAATAATTTAAAAAAAAAAAAGGAAGAAAGAAAGAAAAATAAATAAATAAATAAAAGCAAAAATTAAAAAGAAATAAAGGTAAAAAATAAATAAATCAAGGTGTCAGGAGAACTACCCTCCCTCCAGAGGCTTGAGGAAAATGTGTTTCTTACTTCTAGTAGATTTTTGTCTCTACCAGGTGGTATTTCTTGATTTCACTCCAATCTTTGCTTCCATCTT
Source organism: Antilocapra americana (assembly GCA_007570785.1). Classification (NCBI taxonomy): domain Eukaryota; kingdom Metazoa; phylum Chordata; class Mammalia; order Artiodactyla; family Antilocapridae; genus Antilocapra; species Antilocapra americana. The sequence continues at coordinate 11,132,927 of ML662442.1, forward strand.
CAAAATCCAACTCTGTCAGTTAGAGACAATGTGAACTTGAATAAATTATTTAACTCTTCAGTTATTCAATTTCTTCATCTCTAAATGGGAAATGTATTCCTACTTAACTCATGGGGTGGCTGTTGCTTAATATTTTAAAGTAGTTATAATAATACTTGGTTCATAATAAATGCAATATAGGCTTTTATTACAGCAAATTAATTCCATTATATTTCATTATAAGAAGTCAGTGCTTATAACACTGCATACTCTATGAAGATTTCTACCCTTTGAGATGATGCATTCCAGTCTTTATTGATTGGATAAGTGTTCTTGCAATAGGTAGGAGACAGGATAAAGCAACAGAAAGGCACCAGATGTTGGATTGAAGATCAAAAGGATGAGCAAAATGCTAAAGGTGAGAATAATGATATTTCACCTTTTGGTCTGTTTATATAAGCAAAAAAGCTAGTTATTCTTTGAATTCCTAACTTTCATTTTGCCTCATGAGTCTGGCAATAAAGAGGTTCCAGTTTGTGTTCTGTGAGTGAGATCTTCCTGCCACTACTTGCTAACTCAGTTTGAATGACACCTGAAGATGTAACACAAATCTGTTTGTCCCATTAGCACTAACCTACACTGCTGGTCTTGTACCTTGGCTCAGATTCCTCTGGTTTCAATGAAAATTGCCCTCTCAGAGAAGGGAGATATTTCTGCTCCCTACCCTCTGTGACAACCTTCAGAGGACAACTGCTTTATCGTTCTCTATCTTCCCACCACCTAACAGTTGCTTACATAATGGGCATCTATTCATTTGTCTATTGAAATGAACATATCCATTTGAAGCTGTGTTAAAGAAAATTTGGCTAAATACTAATTTCTTTTATGCTTTATTTTCTTAGACAATTTTTCTCTTCTCTTTTTCAACATTTTACCTTGTTTTAAAAGATGCTTTAATCACTTTTGGACTAAGATTCTATAATAAAATTAACAGAGTATAGGCTTTAAAACTTTTAAAATTACTTTGTCATCTTGGACCTCTTAGACTCACAATAATTTTGTTTTCTCTTTGAATCAATACAAAACTTTGAAATCAACTCTAACTATCAGTGATTTTTCTCTCCAAGTTAGATGATGTGGACTTTAGTTCTGTTTGGAGTATTTCATATATCATCTTCTGGAGCTTTTCCAAATGGTTTAGCGTAATTGTTTTCTTATCGGAAGCAGCTCCAGAAGTGAGTGTGTTGTCTCTCTTGTAAGGGTGAAAAAAGCACATTTTTCATCATCCTAATTACTTATCCCAGTAAATCTCCTCAATCTTTAGATTGGAATGCTCTCAGTGAAGTTATTAATAAGAAATAGACCCAACATAAAGGAAAGAATAGTCATTCTTTCAACAACTGAGCCTAGATTACAGACATTCATTAGTTTCATTTATTTTCATACTGATTGAATTTCTAAAATTTTACTTGTCTGATTGTCTCCATATTGAAAGGTTGCTTGAAATAAGAATTCATTTGAATTTAACTCGTTTCCTGTCAGAAATGTTAAAGATGGGAAGCCATATGTGGTAAAAGTGTATAATAAGAACAATAAGAGAGGAAAGTGGCATACATAAAATCTCAGAAATCATAAAGAAAACCCTATAAATAAGAATGAGAAATGGATGTAATTGCCCAGAAAAAAAAAATGAGATAAGCTAAGACAAGGGACACATAGGGGATGTTACCTGGCAAAGAAACATGAAACAAAAGGTAACTGACCTGAGACTCAGCTCACTGGGAGCACAGTACTGCATTTTTACATTTAGAGTGATGAGAATATTTACAACTTTGGCTAAGAGAGCACATCTGAAATTTAAACCTTTGGCATCTCCCATCCAAGTACTAACCAGGCCCGACCCTGCTTAGCTTCCGAGATCAGACGAGATCGGGCGCGTTCAGGGTGGGATGGCCGTAGACCCTTTTGCATCTCTATTAATCTACTCTCACTTCATAATTTTTAACAAAAGGAGAAAATTTTCATGAATTAATTGGATTAAACATTAAAAGTAAAATATTTTAACATTAAAATATTTTTTAAAAATCTCAGTTAACATATGCTGCCAGAAAAGTCACATGCTATAAATAATACTAACCATATGGAAACTGCAGTATTTAAAATATAGGAAAACTACAAACTTGCTAGCATAACGAAGAATCACCACTCATTCTAACACTTCTTAGAAAATGGGGACACACATGGTATTTTCCTGAGGAAATTTGTCTTTAACTTCATTCATAACCACACACAGATATCATCAGAATTGACATTTTTTCAAAATTGATAACATATTTTTCAACAAATTGAGTTTGTTCTTATGCTATTTCAACTTGAGAAACTTTGAGGTCAGTCGCACAGTTGTGTCTGACACTTTGTGACCCCATGGACTGTAGCACGCCAGGCTTCCCTGTCTATCACCAACTCCTGGAGCTTGCTTAAACTCATGTGCATCATGGCGATGATGTTATACAACCATCTCATCCTCTGTCGTCCCCTTCTCCTCCTGCCTTCAATTTTTCCCAGCATCAGAATATTTTCCAAGGAATCAGTTATTTGCATCAGGTGGCCAAACTATTGGAGTTTCAGATTTAGCATCAGTCCTTCCAATGAATATTCAGGACTGATTTGCTTTAGGGTTGACTGGTTGGGTCTCTTTGCAGTCCAAGGGACTCTCAGAGTGAAATCAATCGCCAGCCCAGGTTTGATGCTAGATACAGGGTGCTCAGGGCTGGTGCAACGGGATGACCCAGAGAGATGGAATCGGGAGGGAGGTGGGAGGGGGGTTCTGGAAGGGGAACACGTGTATACCCATGGCGGATTTATGTCAGTGTATGGCAAAACCAACATGATAATGTAAAGAAAATAAATAAATAAATGAATAATAAATAAATAAGAGTCTTCTCCAACACCACAGGTCAAAAGCTTCAATTATTCAGCACTCAGTTTTCTTTATAGTCCGACTTTCACATCCATACATGACTACTGTAAAAACTGTAGCTTTAACTAGACAGACCTTTATTGGCAAAATAATGTCTCTGCTTTTTAATATGCTCTCCAGGTTGGTCATAACTTTCATTCCAAAGAGCAAGCATCTTTTAATTTCATGGCTGCAGTCGCCATCTGCAGTGATTTTGGAGCCTATGAAAAAAAAGTTTTCACTGTTTCCATTGTTTCCCATTTATTTGCCATGAGGTGATGGGACCAGGTGCCATGATCTTTGTTTTTTGAATGTTGAGTTTTAGACCAGCTTTTTCACTCTCCTCTTTCACCTTTATCAAGAGACTCACTAGTTCTTCTTCACTTTCTGCCATAAGAGTGGTGTCATCTGCATATGCTAGGTTATTGATATTTCTCCCAGCAATCTTGATTCCAGCTTGTGCTTCATCCAGCCTGGCATTTTTTATGATGTACTCTGCATAGAAGTTCAATAATCAAGGTAACAAGACCTTGACACACTTCTTTCCCCATTATGAACCACTCCATTTTCCCATGTCTGGTTCTGACTGTTGCTTCTTGACCTGCATACAGATTACTCAAGAGGCAGGTAAGGTGGTCTGGTATTCTCATCTCTTGAAGAATTTTCCAGTTTGTCGTGATCCACACAGTCAAAGGCTTTGGCATAGTCACTAAAGCAGAAGTAGATGTTTTACTGGAACTCTCTTGCTTTTTCTATGATCCAATGGATGTTGGCAATTTGATCTCTAGTTCCTCTGCCTTTTCTAAATCCAGCTTGAACATCTGAAAATTCCCAGTTCACGTACTTTTGAAGCCTGATTTAGATAATTTTGAGCATTACTTTGCTAGTGTGTGAGATGAGTGCAATTGTGTCGTAGTTTGAACATTCTGTGGCATTGCCTTTTTGAGGGAATGGAATGAAAACACCTTTTCTAGTCCTGTGTCCACTGTGAGTTTTCCAAATTTACTGGCATTTTGACTGCAGCTCTTTCACAGCATCATCTTTCAGGATTTGAAATAGCTCAACTGGAATCCCATCACCTCCACTAGCTTTGTTCATAGTGATGCTTCCTAAGGCCCACTTGACTTTGCATTTCAGGATGTCTGTCTCTAGATTAGTGATCATACCACCGTGGTTATCTGGGTCATGAACATCTTTTTTGTATAGTTCTTCTGTGTATTCTTGCCACCTCTTCCTAATATCTTCTGCTTCTGTTAAGCCCAAACCATTTTTGTCCTTTATTGTGCCCATCTTTACATGAAATGTTCCCTTGGTATCTAATTTTCTTGAAGAGATCTACAGTCTTTCCCATTCTATTGCTTTCCTCTATTTCTTCGCATTGATCACTGAGGGAGGCTTTCTTATCTCTCCTTGCTATTCGTTGAAACTCTGCATTCAGATGGGTATAGCTTTCTGTTTCTCCTTTGCCTTTCACTTCTTTTCTCTTCTCAGCTATTTGTAAGGCCTCTTCGGACAAGCATTTTGCTTTTGCATTCCTTTTGGTGGTGATGGTCTTGATCACTGCCTCCTATACAGTGTCACAAACCTCCATCTGTAATTCTTCTTTTCAACTCGAGAAAATTTAGTCTCTCAAAATAATATGTGTATGGGAGTTCAAGTGTTACAAAGAAAAGAATTAGTAATAAATATGTTTAACTCTTGGATTTTGATTGATTACTCAGTGGACTGAATACAAATACTCCCCCCAAAGGCTAAAAAAAAAAAGAATTAAAATAATAGTAAATATGAGAAATGAGGGTAAAAGCAAATACTACCCAATACTTGTATAATGAGTAGTGCAGGTTTTAGGTATAATATTTTTGGAATTCACATCCCTCATGAGCATAAGTTGATCCAACCTCGTCAGTTCAGTTCAGTTCAGATGCTCAGTCATGTCTGACTTTTTGCGACACTATGGCCTGCAGCATGCCAGGTTTCCCTGTCCACCACCAACTCCTGGAATTTACACAAACATATGTCTGTTGAATCAGTGATGTAATCCAACTATCTCATCCGCTGTCATCCCCTGTCCTCCCTCATTCAATCTTTCCCAGTATCAGGATCTTTTCAAATGAGTCAGTTCTTTACATCAAGTGGCCAAAGTATTGGAGTTTCAGCTTCAACCTCAGTCCTTCCAATGAATATTCAGGACTGATTTCCTTTACGATAGACTGCTTGGATCTCCTTGCAGTTCAAGGGACTCTCAAATGTCTTCTCCAACACCACAGTTCAAAAGCATCAATTCTTTAGAGCTCTGCTTTCTTTATAGTCCGACTCTCACATTCATACACGACTACTGGAAAAACCATAGCTTTGATCCATAGATGGATCTTTGTTGACAAAGTAATGTCTCTGCTTTTTAATATGCTGTCCAGGTTGGTCATAACTTTTCTTCCAAGGAGCAAGTGCCTTTTAATTTCATAGCTGCAGTTACCACCAGAAGTGATTTTGAAGCCTCAAAAAATGAAGTCTGGCACTTTTTCCATTGTTTCCCCATCTATTTGCCATGAAGTGATGGAACCGGATGCCATGATTTTAATTATCTGAATGTTGAGTTTTAAACCAACTTTTTTACTCTCCTCTTTCACTTTAATGAAGAGATTCTTTCATTCTTCTTTGCTCTCTTCCATAAGGGTGATGTTATCTGCATATCTAAGATTACTGATATTTCTCTCAGCAATCTTGATTCCAGTTTGTGCTTTATCCAGCCCAGAGTTTCTCATGATGGACTCTGCATATAACTTAAATAAGCAGGGTGAAAATATACAGCCTTGATGACTCCTTTCCCAATTTGGAACCAGTCTGTTGTTCCATGTCCAGTTCTAACTGTTGCTTCCTTACCTCTGTCCTGCATACAGATCCCTTAAGAGGCAGATCAGGTGGTCAAGTATTCACATCTCTTTCAGAATTTTCCAGTTTGTTGTGATCCACACTGTTAAAGGCTTTGGTATAATCAATAAAGCACAAGTAGATTTTTTTTTTGGAACTCTCTTGCTGTTTTGATAATCCAATGGATGTTGGCAATTTGATTTTCTCTGCTTTTTCTAAATCCAACTTGAACATCTGGAAGTTCGTCATTCACATACTGTTGAAGCCTGGCTTGGAGAATTTTGAGCATTGCTTTGCTAGCATGTGAGATGAGTGCAATTGTGTGGTAGTTTGGCACCAAACTACCAAGAATGCATTCTTTGGCATTCTTTCCAACCTAGAGCTATAAACTAATAGATTATGAAATAAAACAGATTTTCTACAATAATTCCAAATGAAATTTCAACAGTGAAGCTTAAGCTTACAACTCTCAAGTTGTCCTTGTTCTGAATATATGCTTACTCTATTCAGAAATATTCAAGAAATTCAGCATTGTGTTAGTAAGTTTCTAAAAATATGCTCTCAGAAGAAAAATGGTAGAATAAGAGGTTGATTTGATTTGTAGCTTCTTTCAATTTCCCAGGCATAATAAACATTCTCACCATAGCCAGTTTCAGGCTACCAACATGAATTCACTGATGTGGAGTTGAGAAAATGCACAAATGCAGCACTCATAAGCCACTGCAAGCCTGCTCCAGCATACCTTTAAAGGTTCTTATTATGTTCAGATAGGTTAAAGACAGATGTTGGGTTAAAAACTGTAACATTTCTGGAAGGAAATTTCAATTTGCATAGTTGTAATGGTCATTGTGTGAATGTTTTTACTAAGTAAAGAAACTAAGGGAATTCTGGCCATTTTCCCTTTCTGAGAAATTACAAGGAAAGCATGACGTCTGTAGAATACACGACTTTGGTAGTGTGGGCAGAAGTATAACTACAATCCTTGTGGTATCCCTGATATTTCACGACAGCTGGCTGCATAGTTCTTGATGACTTCTCTGGTTAATCAAGGGTGTAAATGAGGCTCCAGCTTCAGTGGTACTCAGGCGTCATCACAGATCCTTTCTTTAATATCAGTGCTTCACAGGATAATGGCTTGGCTTTTTTGCAATTTACTAGTAAGTAAATGGACTCTGTCAATCAAAGAAAAGGCCAAGTAAAACGGCCTAAAACCAATGAATATGGCAATCATCAAGAGACAGGAAGTCCTCATGACACTCATGCAGTGTCCCTTGCACAAGCTACTTGTGTGGCCAGGCTAACCATTTCAAATCTAAATTTAAAAAAAGATGCTTTGGGATACTTTGGTGTGTTTACACTGCTTTTATTTGGTAAGGAATATTACACTGTGGCTTTTGTGCCTAATCTTTTTTTACAGTTTTAACATATAGGTTTGCTGTGTCTCACTGACAATCTCAAGATGTATGGATGTGTTGATAGAGTTCTATGAAACCATAATGCTCTTCAGAAGAATCTTCTTAAATTTGCTCACATAGCCATGATAATAGCATTAGATACAGGAACCAGTAAGGAAAGCTGTATGTCTCTGGACACTGTCATTATTATTACCTGATGTGCAATATTTTAAATATATTTTCCCATGTTTTCCTGTTGCAAGCAAGGAGTTAAAGCAATCACACTATCAATTAGATAGTATCATTTGGGGACAAGATGCCTTTCAGCACCTCCATCTCTGTTGTATACCTTTACTGCCATCTGCTGATATGAGTTTTTCGATTCAGCTATTCTTCAGAGTTGAATGCCACAATTCAGCTAAGATTTTGGACTGGACTCCGAGATCAGAGCTGCTAACACTCGAAGTTAACCTCTCCTAGTTCTGAGTCTAACCTAAGATTTTTAATGAAAATTCCAAGTTGAGGCTCAGTGTGTATGCTGTCCATTCTCTTTAGAGCAATAATGCAGTTGGTAAACATAAAGACTGGTATTGTATAGGCATGCTTTGCAATGAATTAGAGCAGCAATAATTTTTGTAAATGAGCAACAGTTTATTACATCACTCCTTTTCCTCTTCTTTTTCTATGGAGTAGTATCAACAAATGACATGAAATAGAAAAGTCAACATAAATGTTTCAGAATAAGAGCCAAAGGGCACAGATAAGTGATTCTTTGGATGCATCACTTATGAGCATGATTCTAAAACCTTCCGTTGAGCTTTGTCAAATTTGCAAGCTTCATAGGGATGGACATGTTTATTTTGAATGCTCTTCCAAATGTGCTATCATAGATGTGAAATTGTTGACCTTACTTTCATCTTCGAAAATGTTAAATTGAAGATTCTGTTAACTTGCATTTTGTAAAGTATAATATTGTATTCATACAAGAGATTTGATATTTTAGCACAGTGCCAAGAACTTTCAAATGAATATGCCTTTTTTTTTCTAATTTCATTTTGTTTTAAAGCACATTTAAACTGTAGATTTGGCATTAGTAAAAGTTTTCCATTTGAAAAACTGTCAAAATATAATCAAAATATTTTTTAAAAAGTCAAATGTTACTAATTCTGAGATTCATTGAGCTGCTATCTATACTTCAAGTTATCCATATAGAGAATCTGACTTTACATTAATTTTCTTTTTTTTTTCTTTTTTTTATTAGTTTTGCCATACAATGACATGATATCGCCATGGGTTTACATATGCTCCCCCTCCAGAAGCCCCCTCCCTCCTCCCTCCCTCCTCCCTCCCCCTGGGAAATCTCGGTGCACCAGCCCCGAGCATCAATCCTGGGCTGGCGATTGATTACACATATGATAATTAACATGTTTCTATGCCATTCTCCCATATCATCCCACCCTTGCCCTCATCCACAGAGTCCATGAGTCTGTTCTATACATCTGCTTTCCTTTTGCTGTCTCACATGCTGGGTTCTCGTTACCGTCTTTCTAAATTCCATATATATGCGTTAGTGTACTGTATTGTTGTTTTTCCTTCTGGCTTACTTCACTCTGGATAATAGGCTCCAGTTCTGTCCACCTGAGTAGAACTGATTCAAATGAATTTTTCCTTAATGCTGAGTAATATTCCATTGTGTATATGTACCACAGCTTTCTTATCCATCCGTCAGTTGATGGGCATCTAGGTTGCTTCCATGTCCTGGCTATTGTAAACAATGCAGCGATGAACATTGGGGTACACGTGGCTCTTTCAATTCTGGTTTCCTCTGTGTATATGCCCAGCAGTGGGATTGCTGGGTCATATGGCAGGTCTATTTGCAGCTTTTTAAGGAATCTCCACACTGTTTTCCATAGTGGCTGTACTAGTTTGCATTCCCACCAACAGTGTAAGAGAGTTCCCTTTTCTCCACATCCTCTCCAGCATTTATTGTTTGTAGATTTTTGGATTGCAGCCATTCTGACTGGTGTAAAGTGATACCTCATTGTGGTTTTGATTTGCATTTCTCTGATAATGAGTGATGTTGAGCATCTTTTCATGCGTAGTCTAGGTCACGTAAATAAAGAGATGAACTTCCTGGTAAATTTAATTCATGTCCAAAATTTAAAATCCACAAGCTAACAGCATTGTTGGTTAATAGCCAAACTCAGCAATAAGAGAAAGGGAGGTTTATATTTTGTACCTATAAATGCACTCAGTATTATCACCAATTTTGCAATATTCCTTAGAAAGTGTTAGTCCTGTTCAATTTTTTGTTATTGTAGTATCATGGCTTTAAAACTCTGTAACTATGGCAACTATGTATGAGCAATATTCTATGAGCATGTAACACAGTACTACAGTAGCCATTTAAAGAATTTAATTTCACTGTTATTTAATGCCAGTGATTCATACCTTTCAGATTTGGGAAATCAAACTTGCTTCAGTTCAGTTGCTCAGTCGTGTCCAACTCTTTGCGACCCCACGAACTGCAGCACGTCAGGCCTCCCTGTCCATCACCAACTCCCAAACTCTTGGCCATCGAGTCAATGATACCATCCAGCCATCTCATCCTCTGTTGTCCCCTTCTCCTCCTGCCCTCAATGTTTCCCAGCATCAGGGAGTTTTCCAGTGAGTCAGCTCTTCGCGCCAAGTGGCCAAAGTATTGGTGTTTCAGTTTCAACATCAGTCCTTCCAATGAACACCTAGGACTAATCTCCTTTAGGATGGACTGGTTGGATCTCCTTGCAGTTCAAGGGATTCTCAAGTGTCTTCTCCAACACCACAGTTCAAAAGCATCAATTCTTTAGAGCTCTGCTTTCTTTATAGTCCAACTCTTATATCCATACATGACCACTGAAAAAACCATAGCTTTGACTAGACAGAACTTTGTTGGCAAAGTAATGTCTCTGCTTTTTAATATGCTGTCTAGGTTGGTCATAACTTTCCTTCCAAGGAGTAAGCATCTTTTAATTTCATGGCTGCAATCACCATCTGCAGTGCCTTAAAGGAAAAAAAAAAGAATTAATCCATTCTACTTGTCTCTAGATGGAAAACAAACTATTTTACTTATGTGCTTATGAAATATGTCACTGAAAATAATTGTGAGATAAATGCATTGAAATACTTTTAGCAGAAAACAGCCAAGAGATGTAAAAAGCCAAAGAAATATATATAAAGTTAATTCTAAATGGCTTGCTTAATTTTTCTTAACTCTTCCTCTCACAAATTAAAAATAACTTTGTATTTACATGGTACTCCTAAGACAAGGACTTAGTTTGATCTTTGCTGTTGTGTTTTTTTTTCTCTTTTTATTAAAAAAGTGATCTCCTTAGTCACAAGGACTCTGTAACTTCATGTTTTGATTCACCTCCTTAGTGTCATATATATAGCATCAGTGAAAAAAATATTTAAAAACAAGCTACTGAAAATACAAAAGCAAGTCCATAAATAGGATAAATATCTTCCCAAATGAGAAATGGATAAAAATACAGATTGATAAAAGAGTTAATGCTTCAGGCCTACCAAGATACAGAGCCAGAAACAGGAAATCTCAGCTTCTCTGGGACAAAGGGAAATAAACTACTCACTCAAGAAAACATGTGATGCCACCACACAGCACAACTAGTCAACCAGAAAGTGTCCAACAACCAAACCAGCATGCCTACAGTAGTCAGCCCACCACAACAGAAGGACCAATTGATTGCTTATAGAGTTACCTCTATAACTCTTGTGGCCAGAGAGGAGTGTGGTGCTGGAGCCCATAGGATATCTCCTACATAAAACCAATTCTCCAAAATTGGCATATGTAACCAACCTATCTAATACATAGAAATAAACACAGAGAATTAGGCAAAATGAGGAAAGAGAGGAATATGCTCCAAAGACAAAACTTCAGAAAAAGAACTTAACAGTGGAGATAGGAAATCTACCTGATAAATGTAACAATCATAAAGACACTCACCAAACTCCAGACAGGATTGGATGAACACAATGAGAATTTCAACAAACAAAAAATACAAAAAAACAGTCAAGCAGAGCTAAAGAATATAATAACTGATATGAAATTATAGTAGAAGGGATCAGAAGTAGATTAGATAATACAAAGGAACAGCTAAGCAAACTGGAAGACAGAATAGTCAAAATCACACAAGCTGAACAGGAAAAAAAAGAATTTTTTAAAATGAAAATGGTTAAGCATACCAACATTAAAATAACATTAAGCATACAAACATTTATATTAAGTGGTACCAGAAGGAGAAAAGAGAAAGAAGTGAGATGACATTAAGCATGCTAACATTTGCATTAAGTGGTACCAGAAGAGAGGAAGAAATAGACAAAGAAATATTTGAAGAAATGATAGTTGAAAATTTCCATAACCTGGGGGAAAAAATAGACCATCCAAATCCAGAGAACACAGAGTCCCAAACAAGATGAATTCAAAGATGTCCACATTAAGACACAATATAATTAAGATGGCAAAAAGATAAAGATGAAAAGAATTTTTTAAAACAGAGAAAAACAACCAGTTATGTATAAAAGAACACCCATAACCAATCATCTCATCCTCTACCAGCTGATTTTTCAGCAAAACTTTACAGACCAGAAGACAGTGGCAGAATATAGTCAAAGAGATGAGAAAAAGAAAAAGAAAAACAAAAGCAAACATAGAACCAAGAATATTCTGTCAAGGTTTTAGTCACTAAATACAAAATTGAAGAAGAGATAAGTTTTCTAGGCAAGCAGAAGTTAAAACAGTTAAGCATCACTAAGATACTCATATAAGAACTGTTAAAGGGAAATTATCTAAGTAAAAAAATAAAAAGCAACAACTAGAAGTATCAAAATTGTGAAAGAAAAAAATATCTTTGATAAAGCAAACATACAGTAAAGATAGTGGCTCCCCCACATATAAAGCCAGAGGAAGGTTGAAAGACAAATTAGTAAAATAACCTATATCCAAAATAAATAATAAGAAATACACAAAATTAAAAAATGTAAAATATGAAGTGAAAAATATTAAATGTTCTGGGGGAGTAAAAATGCTGAATGGTTAGAATGCATTCAAACTTAAAGAATATCACATTTTTTAAAAAAACCACATATATATAAACTGCTATGTTTGAAACTCACGGTAACCACAAACACAAAACCTATACAGATAAAATACAAAAATAAATAAATAACGGAGAAGAGAATCCGAACAAAGGTCAAAGATAGTCACCAAAACACAAGAAAAGAGAGTAAAAGAAATAAGGACCAGAAAAATATTACAAAACAACCCGAAAATAATGAACAAAATGGCAATTAATAAATGCCTATCAAAAATTACTTTTGATGTAAATGTAATAAAAGTTTCAATAAAAGACATACAGTGGTATAATAATTAAGGAATCAATTGCATAATTGATCACATAATAATAATCAGTCACATAATAATAATAATAATCCTTTGAACAGGATGATATAACAAATGTGCACCAATAAATATTATCTTTGTTGTGACTAAGTCATGCCCCACTCTTGGTGACCCCATGGACTGTAGCACACCAGGCTTCCTTGCCATTCAGTATCTCTCAGAGTTTGCTCAAACTCATGTCCATTGAGTCAGGGATGCTATCCAATCATCTCATCCTTTGCCAACCCCTTCTCCTGCCCTGAACCTTTCTCAGCATCAGGGTCTTTTCCAGTGAGTCATCTTGTCACATCAGGTGGCCAAAGTACTGGAGCTTTAGCTTCAGAATCAGTCCTTCTAATGAATATTCAGGGTTGTTTTCCATTAGGATTGATTGGTTTGATCTCCTTGCAGTCCAAGGGACTCTCCAGCACTGTAATTCAAATGCATCAATTTGTTGACACTCAACCTTCTTTATGATCCAATTCTCACATCTATATGTGACTACTGGAAAAAAACTGTATCTCTGACTATATGGGCCTTTGTCAGCAAAGTGATGTCTCTGCTTTTTAATACTCTACCTGGGTTTATCACAGCTTTCCTTCTAAGGAGCAAGCATCTATTAGTTTCATGGCTACAATCACTGTCCACAGTGATTTGGGAGCCCAACATAATAATATATGTCACTATTTCTACTTTTTCCCCATCTATTTGCATGAAATGATAGGACCAGATGACATAATCTTAGTTTTTTGAGTGCAGAGTTTTAAATCAGCTTTTTCACTCTCCCCATTCCCCTCCACAAGTGTCTCTTTGCTTTCTTCCATTAAAGTGGAGTATCTGAGGTTGTTGATATTTCACCCAGAAATCTAGATTCCAGCATGTGATTCACTCAGCCTGGTATTTTGCATAATGTAATCTACATAGAATTTATATAAGCAGGGTGACAATATACACTCTTGGTGTACTCCTTTTCCAATTTTGAGCCAGGCCATTTTTCCATGTCCAGTTCTAACTGATGCTTCTTGACCTGCATACAGGTTTGGTCTGGTTTTCCCATCTTTGTAAAAATTTTCCACAGGTTATTGTGATCCACACAGTCAAAGGCTTTCTCATAGTCAATGAAACAGAAGTAGATGTTTTTCTGGAATTCCCTTGCTTTCTTTATGATCCAAAGTATGTTGGCAATTTGATTTCTGGCTCTTCTGTCTGTTCTAGATCCAGCTTGTACATCTGGAAGTTTTCAATCCAACTTTTACACCTCAGAAACTGAAACATATTCTTGCTAGCATATGCAATTGTACGATATTCTGAACATTCTTTGGCATTACCTTTCTTTGATACTGGAATGAAAACTGGACTTTTCCAGTCTTGTGGCCACTGATGAGTTATCCAAATTTGCTGACATATTGAAAGCAGCATCTTGATAGCATCCTCTTAGAATTTTAAATATCTCAGCTGGAATTCCATCACCTCTATTAGCTTTGTTTGTGTTGATGTTTCCTAAGGCCCACTTAACTTCACTTTCCAGGATGAAGGTGAGTGGTCACTTTAAGTAAGTGATCACATCATCGTGGTTATCTGGACCATTAAGACATTTTTGTATAGTTCTACTGTGTATTCTTGCCACTTGTTCTGTCTTTTCTGCTTGTTGTTATGTCTTTATAGTTTCTATCTTTTATCATGTACATCCTTGTATGAAATGTTTCCTTGCTATCTCCAATTTTCTTGAAAAGATATGTAGTCTTTCCCATTCTATTGTTTTCCTCTATTTCATTTAATTGTTTACTTAATAAGGCTTTCTAATCTCTCCTTGCTATTCTTTGGAACTCTGCATTCTCCCTTTCCATTTCTCTTCTTATCTCAGCTATTTTTAAAGCCTCTTCAGACAATCACTTTGCCTTCTTGCATTTTTTTGGTCACTGTCTCCTGTATTGTGTTAAAAAATCTCCATCCATAGTTCTTCAAGCACTCGATCTAACAGATCTAAGTCCTTGAATCTATTTCACCTCCACTGCATAATCATAAAGGATTTAATTTAGGTCATATCTGAATGGCCTAGTGGCTTACTCTATTGTCTTCAATTTAATCCTGAATTTTGTAATAAGAAGCTCATGATTTGACACACAGTCAGATTCAGGTTTTGTATCTGTTGACTTTATAGAACTTCTCCATCTTTGGTTGCAAGTATAATCAATGAGATTTAGGTATTGACCATGTGTCAAGCTGTCTCTTGTGTTGTTGTAACAGTGTGTTTGCTATGACCAGTGTGTTTTTTGACCAAACTCTGTTAGCATGTACCCTGCTTGATTTTGTACTCCAGGGTCAAACTTGCCTTCAAGTATTTCTTGATATCCTACTTTTGCATTCCAATCTCCTATAATGAAAAGGACATCTTTGGAGGGTGTGAGTTGTAGAATGGCTTGTGGGTTTTCACAGAATCATTCAACTTCAGTTTCTTCGCAATTATTGGTTGGAGTATAGACTTGGATTACTGCGATGTTGAATGATTGCCTTGGAAATAAACCGAGATCATTATTGTTTTTGAAACTTTTTGAACTTTTTTGTAGACTATTAAACCTACTCCCTTTCTTCTAAGGGATTATTGCCCACAGTAGTAGATATAATATCATCTGAATTAAATTCACCTATTTCCATCCATTTTTTGATCACTGATTCCTAAGATATTGATGTTCATTCTTGCCATCTCTTGCTTGATCATGTCCAATTTTCCTTGACTCATCGATCTAGCATTCCAGGTTTTATGCAGTATTGTTTATAGCATTGGGCATTACTTTCACCACCAGACACATCCACAACTGAACATCATTTCTGCTTTGGTCAGCTTCTTCTGATGCTATTTTCTCCACTTTTCCCCAGTAGTTATATCAGACAACTTCAACCTGGGGAGCTCATCTTCCAGTGTTATACCTTTTTGCCTTATCATACTGTTCATGGGGTTCTTCAGACAAGAATACTGTAGTAGCTTGCCATTCCCTCCTCCTGTGTACCACTTTTTGTCACACCTCTCCACTATGAACCATCCATCTTGGTTGGCCCTGCACAGCATGCTTCATAGCTTCATTGAGTTATGCAAACATCTTTACCATGACAAGGTAGTAATCCATGAAGGAGATGTGCGAACATAAGAGGACATAAATACCTAAAGCAATATTAACAAATATGAAGAGAGAAATTGATAGTAATACAATAATAGTAGGGAAATTTAACACCCACTTACATCAATGACAACTTATCAGACAGAGCATCAATAAGGAAATGCTAACCATAAATGACTCATTTAATCAGATTGTATTCACAGACAAAAATAAAACATACTGTCCAAAACCAGCAAAATTCATTTTTTTCCAGTGCACATGAAACATTCTTCAAAATAGATCATATGCTAGGCAACAAAACAAGTCTCAGTAAATTTAAAAAATTCAAATCATAGTAAATATTTTTCCCAAACACAATTTATTGAGACTAGAAATAAATTGCAAGAAAAGAACTGCAAAAAAACCACAAACATATAGAGGTTAAGTGATATGCTAGCAATAATCAATAGGAATAAGATATAAAAAAAATCTAAGAAAGTGATAAAGAAAACATGTTGATAAAAAGTTTATGAATTTTCCAAATGAAATATTTATAGCAACGAAATCTATCTCAGAAAATAAGAAAAATTTCAAATAAACAATCTAACCTTAAAACTAGTAGAACTAGAGAATGGAAACCTAAATCCCAGGTTTGTAGAAGGAAAGATGAGAGAAAAAAATTTTAAGGGATCAATATAAATAAGACCTGGTTCCTTGAAAAGATAAACAAAATTGATAAACGTTTAGCCAGGTTCATGGAGAAAAAAGGAAAGGGCTCAAATCAACAAAATCATAAATGTAAAAGAAGTTACAAATGATACCACAGAAATATAAAGAATCATTGAGAAATATAAAAAACATACTATGAACAATTATGTGCCAATAATATGGATTTTATTTTAAATTGATATTAAGAGATACAATGCTGGCCTGGATGAAGCACAAGCTGGAACCAAGATTGCCAGCAGAAATATCAATAACCTAAGATACACAGATGACACCACACTTATGGCGAAAAGCAAAAGAGAACTAAAGAGCTTCTTCATGAAAGTGAAAAAAAAAGAATGAAAAAGTTGGCTTAAAACTCAACATTCAGAAAACTAAGATCATGGCATCTAGTCCAATCACTTCATGGTAAATAGATGGGGAAACAATGGAAAGAGTGACAGACTTTATTTTGGGGGGCTCCAAAATCACTGCAGATGGTGACTGCAGCCATGAAATTAAAAGACACTTGCTCCTTGAAGAAAAGCTATGACCAACCTAGACAGCATATTAAAAAGCATAGACATTACTTTACCAACAAAGGTCCATGTAGTCAAAGCCATGGTTTTTCCAGTAGTCATGTATGGATGTGAGAGTTGGACTATAAAGAAAGCTGCGGGCTGGAGAATTGGTACTTTTGAACTGTGGCATTGGAGAAGACTCTTGAGAGTCCCTTGGACTGCAAGGAGAGCCAACCTGTCAATCTTTAAAGAAATCGGTCCTGAATATTCATTGGAACAACTGATGCTGAAGCTGAAAATCCAATATTTATGCCACCTGATGTGGCACAAGAACCGACTCATTGGAAAAGACCCTGATGCTGGGAAAGATTGAAGGTGGGAGAAGGGAACAACAGAGACTGAGGTGGTTGGATGGCATCACCAACTCAATGGACATGAGTTTGGGTAAGCTCTGAGAGTTGGTGATGGACAGGGAAACCCAGCATGCTGAAGTCCATAGGGTCACAAAGAGTTGAACATGACTGAGCAACTGAACTGACTGACTAAAGAGATATAAACCTCCAATTACAGAATAATTCAGGAACAAAGATGTAAACAACTTATGAAATATGATCAATAATATTGTAATAACTTTGTATGGGGAGAAATGGTCATCTCTTTTGTAATGTATGCAAATGTCAAATCACTAAATAATGCACCTTAAAATACTATGTTATTGTATGCCAACCCTATTTCAATTAAAAAATTAAAAATACATGTGATAGAAAGAGAGAGAGAGCACGTCTGTCATTTGAAATTCTGACTTTTAGCAAACTGTCATCTCAGGAATAAAATGGAACACAACTGAAGTGTCATGAGCAAATGTGCACCAAGCAATCTCTCTTAGCTCTATCAGTGGAAATGTGGATACTGTTGATACCACCATAAGCCAGAACCACCCAAACCAAGATGATAATTTAGGTGCTCAGAAGAGCCGGTAGGGTTCACATTAGGTAGGCAGAGTTGGTTACAGACAGAACACAGGAGAAGAATATGAATACAGAAAAAGGAAAGCAAAAACCCTTTACCAAAAACACTTCCCATCCCAAAGAAAGGAAAGCAAAACAACTTCCCATTCAAAAGCACAATATATATGCTTTAGTATACTATATTGTTGTTTTTCCTTCTGGCTTACTTCACTCTGGATAATAGGCTCCAGTTCCGTCCACCTGAGTAGAACTGATTCAAATGAATTTTTTTTTAATGCTGAGTAATATTCCATTGTGTATATGTACCACAGCTTTCTTATCCATTCGTCAGTTGATGGGCATCTAGGTTGCTTCCATGTCCTGGCTATTGTAAACAATGCGGCGATGAACATTGGGGTACACGTGTCTCTTTCAATTCTGGTTTCCTCAGTGTATACGCCCAGCAGTGGGATTGCATATGGAATCTAGAAAGATGGCAGCGAGAACCCTGCATGCGAGACAGCAAAAGGAACGCAGATGTATAGAACAGACTCGTGGACTTTGAGGATGAGGGCAAGGGTGAGATGATATGGGAGAATGGCATTGAAACATGTTAATTATCATATGTGAAATCAATCGCCAGCCCAGGATTGATGCTCGGGGCTGGTGCACGGAGATGACCCAGGGGGAGGGAATCGGGAGGGAGGAGGGTGGGGGGTTCTGGAGGGGGAGCATATGTAAATCCATGGCGGTTTCATGTCATTGTATGGCAAAACCAATTAAAAAATAAAGCATAATATAGAGCAGAATACATACTACAATGACACTTGGTAACATTGAAAAGAAACAAGCAAATCAGCAAATGGAGCATGAATCACTCTAAATAAAATCATTTTTATGGAATAGTCTGGCAAAAGCTTTAAGGTAAATAGTTTCAGGATACTGAAAGTGAAAGTGAAGTCGGTCAGTTGTGTCCAACTCTTTGTGACCCTATGGACTGTAGCCCACCAGGCTTCTCTGTCCATGGGATTTTCCAGGCAAGAATACTGGAGTGGGTTGTCATTTTCTTCTCCAGGGGATCTTCCCAACCCAGAGATCGAACATTGCAGTTCCCATATTGCCTGCAGACTCTACCCTCTGAGCCACCAAGAGATCAAAAGCATAAATGAATAACATTCATTTTAATGAAGAAATTAGAAAGAAAAAAAGGCATAAAGTAAACACCAAAACCTGTGAAAGAGATTCAAAATCTTGGAAATAAAATATTATATTTATTGAAAATTAAAACTCAGCATTGCAGGATAAATGGTCCTGGAGACCACTGGGAAAAATTGGTGGCTAGGAAGAATGCAGAACAGAGAAATTAAAAGGATGTTCCAAAACCTGAAAGCAAGATTTAAAAATTTAGAGGACAGTTTAATAGGTTTCCAAAAGCTATCTAATATGAGTTCTAGTACCTCTACAAAAAGAGATTTCAGAGAATATCAAAAGCAATATTTAAGGTGATTTGGATATGAACTTTTTCCAAAACTGAAGGAACACACAATTCTTGATATCAAAAGTGCACTCAGAGTACATATAATCCATCCCTAGACACATTCTCACCTTTAAAGAGAAGATCTTATAGCTATCAAAAAAGGCTGAAGTAACAACAGGTTTTAAGCAAAACTGATGACTTCGTACCAGCAGTAGAATACAGCAAATAATTAGACACCATGTTTAAAGTTCTGAAAGAAAAGAAATCTAAAATTTTATACACTGTTATACTATTAATCAAGGGTGATATGCCTCTGAATTTGCTCTCCCCAAATTCTCATTACAGGAACTCTTTAAGATGTATTTAGCAATAAGATAGGTAGATTGACTAGAAGAAAGCTGCGAATCTAGAAAAACAGCAAAATGTCAATGCAGCATTTACCTGTTGACAGTCTTATATAAAACTGAACTTATCATTTAAGAGATAAAATTTTAAAATATTGTATGCTCAATGTCCAAATTTTAGAAAATGCAAATAAGCAAAAGAAACAAATTCTTATTCCATTCTAATACCATTCTTATTCCCAGCACGCAGAGATAGCCGTGACATCAGTGACAGTAGTTCTTATATCTCCATGAACATCTTCATAAAAAGTATTATATCATCCAAATTGTCCTTATCTCTTCTTTCTATTTTACATAAATACCTTTCCATGCCATCAATTATTATCCTACAACTTCTAGTGAAAAGCTAAATAGCATTCTATTATATTAAAGTTATGATTTGTAATTAAAATCCTCTCACCATTGCTTATATTTTTGGAAACCTTCCCTTGGTTTTGGATACCCTGAAGGTCAAGTTTCAGCAGAAACTTCTAAAAATTTAAAAATGAATTGTATTTTTCAAATCAGACTGTTTTTACCGAATTGTATAGCAAGCATACGTAAGACTGTATGTCTAAAGAATAAAAATGCTGAAAACATTGAAAAAAAAGTCTGTTGTATCAAATTTCAATGTTTAAAATAATGCGACCGAAGTATTTGATTTTGAACTCCATTATAAGCAATATTAGTAAAAGCAGATGAACATTTCAACTTTGTGTAATTTATTTTCATAAAAATCTCTTTAAAGATCCCTGTCTAGTCAGCAAATGTTTGCTTTAACTTTGAATTTTAATAGTCTCACTGAATGATTTATGTACATTAAATAATGTAATTTTCACCAAGCTTTTATGAACTAAGATGATTGTTTCCCTTCTGTGGATTATCACACTTCAGAGAAGAAAGGTTAAGTGATTTGCCTAAGTCAATGGATTATCTCAAAATATTATCCTTGAGTCTTTAATTTGTTAGACTCAACTGGCCTCAGCAATATTTGAGAGACATAACAGATATGCACTTATATTTTTCCTCAAATGATATATGTGGCACAATGTCTAATTTATTTATAGAGCACTTCCTTTTTGTTTTTATGACACAGTCTATCTGTAAGCAAATATGAGACATTATAAAAATGAACCTGGTAAGAATCCATATGTGGGAAAATCTCTGGCTAACCTAGAGGTTCAGCTTCCAAAACAGTATATATAAAGGAAGCAGACAACAGAATCGGCCACTTGGTGGAAGGGTCAGGGGAAGAAAGGAAGAAGGTTACAGAAAGCATGTAGTGCGCAGTGGCTTCCTTCTGTAGGCCTTCAGTTCAAAGTGAGCTTTTAACATGCTCTACTTGAAGTAATAGGAGATCTTATTAGTTCTCACTAAGGACTTACACATTCCCAAGAGCTATTCTCCCATTTCTAATACAGGCCCACATCAACTACAATGGTAAATGTGCCTCGTGTGTCCCTACAATATAAAGTTCATGCAAATGGAACTCTAGAGGATATTCCTAGAACATAAGAATTTTGATGTGTGATCGATCTAACCCTGTTTTGCCAAGAACCTCCCTGGTTTTAGCTCTGAAAATTCCCTGAATGAGATACCTCTCATTCTGAGCAAACTAGGGCTGTTGGTTAAAATTAATGATAAAAACTAGATGTGTTCACTGTCCAAAATTTAGAAAATGCAAACAAGCAAGAGTGTACATTAAAATTTATTTTAATTTTAATTAAAATTTTCAGTCTACAGAGATAGCCACTGTTAATATTTGTGAATGTATTTTTACTACCTCTATGGAATAGACTTCACAACAAAGCAATTTTCTGTTATTACATATGAAGAATGACAGGGTACTATCATTTGGCTTGTCTTTTAAAATTTTCCTTTAAAAGTATGCCAAATACATCAGTATGTGTACTTTTTCATCTGGATTGCATCATTCTATAAACTCTGATAAATTTTCTTTTTTATTTATTTATTTTTCTTTACATTATCATGTTGGTTTTGCCATACATTGACATGAATCCGCCATGGGTATACATGTGTTCCCCTAAACTCTGATAAATTTTCAATTGTGTATTGAAATTGTCAGTTGTGTAAATTTTCAAATGTGCCCTCAATACTTCAAAGTGTTTAAGTTATTAAGCATTAATAATATTTCTTTAAAAAACAGATTCATTATAAAAGCTCTCAACAAAACATGAGAATATTCGGCTCTGATACTTTACAGCTGAATATAATTAAATATAAATATTTGATAATATAAATAAATATATACAAATATAATTAAATATATTTGATACTACCTGTCACTATTAAAGTTTTATTAAATTGAACAATTAGTTTTCCTCTAACACTTTGCATATAATATGTTTTATTTTAAAAAACAATACAATAGTGGGGAAAGATTAACAAGATACAAAAGAGTATATAAACTTATATTTTTATAGCCTATGATAGTGCTTGCTTTATGCTGTTTACAAGTTCCTTCTCAGATTTTCAGATTTACAGTGGCCAGGAATTTTTTCTTAGAAACATTGAATGAAGCTAAATTGAAAGAAGAGAGAATGTCTTCCCCTCCAGAGACAAGGCAACTTGCTGAATTCTTTTAATTTTAATGATGCAGTTGGTTACATATTTCTTAGTGTGGCTTTATGCAATACATTTAAGATGAAGAATTTTTCTGGTTCATTTGATCATTATGGAGAGTTAACTTGTATAATTAGAGCTCCGAAGTGCTAATTTTGGTAAACATTAAAGCTGACAATATGTAGTTCCTTAATGAACTGAAAATTTCCTTTTATTTCTGTTTTACCTGTGCAGTCTCCTATTTAGTGTATACAAGCATCCAAAAAAAAAAAATTGAAATATTGTAATGGGCTTATGCAAATGTGCATAAGCATATTGAAAGTGAAAGGGAAAGTTGCTCAGTCGTGTCCAACTCTTTGCCACCCCATGGACTATACAGTCCATGGAATTCTCCATGCCAGAATACTGGAGTGGGTAGTCTTCCCTTCTCCAGAGGATCTTCCCAACAAAGGGATCAAATCCAGGTCTCCCCAATGCAGGCAGATTCTTTACCAGCTGAGCCACCAGGGAAACCCAAGAATACTGGAGTGGGTAGCCTATCCCTTCTCCAGGGGATCTTCCCCACCCAGGAAATGAACCTGGGTCTCCTGCACTGCAGGCAGATTCTTTACCAGCCCAGCTACCAGGGAATCCATATTATGTTTTCCAAATTATGGCCATATATATTAGCTCATCTGTCTTCACAAGAACACTCCAAAGAATGATTATTATTTTTTATAAAGGTAAGGAAACTCAATATCATATGTCCAAACTTTCATGGTAAACAGGAAAGAGACTTGATCCCAGGTTTTCTGATTCCCAACTCTTTCCTTCCCTTATAACATACTTCACTATTCCTCATTTTCTGCTGCAGCATATTTGGAAATGTCAAGTGGATTGTCAAGATAGGTATAAAATTGGTTTTCGTGTTTTAAAAAGTGATGCTAGAGCCCAAGATAGCCAAATATTTAGAATCATGACATGGAATAATCAAACAGTGGAATATATATGAAACATGCATAGTTTTGTGAAAAAGCCAATATAAAGCAGCCAATGTGATTTTAACCTTTATTAATTTCTTATAGCCATCCACTTTTTTATATTGGGAGTTCCATATTTTCTTACAAATGACATATAATGTGCTATAACATAAACATTAATGAATTGAACCTGGGTCTCCTGGATTGCAGATTGTTTACTGTCTGAGCCACCAGGGAAACAAATATTAATGAATTACATCTTTAATTCACAGAATTCAATGTGTTCAATAAATGTCAATTGTTGTTGAAAATGATGAAAATATGTATGCCAAATAAGTTTCCTCACACTTTAGGTTGACTGAATGCCCATCCCCACATCAGGGTTATAATTTATTATTTAAACTGAAAAGAGCTTGGATAGTTTTAGGGTATTAAACAAGTTCCCCCAATGGCTCAGTAGTAAAGAATCTTTCTTCAATGCAGGAGATGCAGGTTAGATCCCTGGGTCAGAAAGATCCCCTGGAGGAGGACATGGCAACCCACTCCAATCTCTTGTCTGGTGAATCCTTTCATGGATGGAGGAGTCTGGAGGGCTATGGTCCATAGGGTTGCAAAGAGTCGGATATGACTGAAGTGACTTAGCATGCAGGGTGGCAAACAGAGATGCATTTAGACACTCTAAAGCTATTTTCAACATTGCTTCTTCGTGTTTATCCCAATTCAAGCATCTGAGGGGATCACTTCCTCCATCCAAGGTGAATTAAATCAAAAATTCGGCACCTGTGGACTTCTCATAGACTAGAAACCAGTCCAGGCAACTCCTCCATTGTTGCTGTGAATTACATATCTTGCTACTCCTTTTTCTCTGTGATTTTGGTAAGAGGATGGTAGAAATTTGTGGGGTAAGTGAGCTGAAGCCACTTAAAGTTGAATTATATACTTTGGCCAAAATAATTAAAAACAGGTTCTAGCCCCTCCCCTGCTCATTGGTAATCTAGTAGAGAACATTATGAACATATAAATTATTATGTACAAACAGGTACTTTTTAGAACAGAAACCTATAACAAAGTCAGACCAAAATCAAGAGAATTAAATCTCAAAATTATGCTAAAGATGGGATTATAAAAAATGCACATTAACTTGAAGAAAAATTTGTTTTGTTTTTTGGTAATTTTGAAAGTAAAAGGAAAAACTGTCTTTAATACTATTGCCAGTGATAGTTACCACATAGAGCACTATGTCCCAGATACAGTTCTAAGAATCTTTTCTATTTTAACTCATTTAATCCATGCCAAAAAACAAACAAACAAAAATTCTATGAAGTAAACTACTCTCTTCAAATAAAGAGGAAAGTTAAGGCAAAGAAAGGATCAGTTTCTCACCCAAGGACATACAGCTATTCTATGATTCAGAGCCAGACATTTACACTAAAGAACCCATACTTTCAATCAACACTTTTCCTCCTCACAACCTTTGAAATGGTGTTTTTCACTTAATTTTTCTATGGCAACTGTTTAACTGTTTTACATAATGCACACTTATTATGTGCTGTTATTTTCTTTTTATGGTGATTAAAAAAAAAACATGAGATCTATCTTCCTCAATTTTGAAGCATACTGCAAAACTTTG
Organism: Antilocapra americana; assembly: GCA_007570785.1. NCBI lineage: Eukaryota > Metazoa > Chordata > Mammalia > Artiodactyla > Antilocapridae > Antilocapra > Antilocapra americana. Next base: position 11,157,861 of record ML662442.1, read on the forward strand.
TTATCTGTTGGCACATCGTTGTACAGAAGATTTTAAAGTTTTTGCATCTTGCACAACTGAAACTTGATACCCATTGAACGGCAATTCCCCATTTCCTTCTCCAAGCAGCGTATAATAACCACAATTCTCCTTTCTTCTTCTAAGAATGTAATTACCCTAGATACCTCATACAAGTGGAATTATGCTGTGCTTGTCCTTCTGAGACTGGCTCATTTCACTCAGCATAATGTCCTCAAGGTTCTTCCCTGTTGTAACATTTGATAAGAGTTCCTCCAATGGTAAGGTTAAATAATATACACTGCATGTACATATTGTGCTTCTTTATCCATTTATCCATTGATTAGCATTAAGATTGTTTCCACCTCTTTGCTAGTATAAATAATTTACAACAAATATGAACGGATACATATTTTTTAAGCTCCTGTTTTCAATTCATTTGGATAAATCTGAAAATGGAATTTACAGTCCCACCACAGTGTACAAACATTCCAATTTCTTCATAGCCTTGTCAACACCTCTGACCTTCTGATTGTTTTTTTCTTTTTTTTTATAATGACCATCCTAAAAATTGTAAGGTGGCATTGCATTATTCCCTGATGGCATGCTACAGTTCATGGGGTTGCAGAGACAGACACAATTCAGCAACTGAACAGAACTGATGATTCATAATATTGAGCATCTTTTCATACATCTTTTCATTTCATTTCAGTTCAGTCGCTCAATCATGTCCGACTCTTTGTGACCCTGTGGACTGCAGCATGCCAGGTTTCCCTGTCTATCACCAACTCCCAGATCTTGCTCAAATTCATGTCAATCTAGTCAGTGATACCATCCAAAAATCTCATCCTCTGCTGTCCCCTTCTCCTCCCTTCAATCTTTGCCAGCATCAGAGACTTTTCCAATGAGTCGGTTCTTCACATCAAGTGGCCAGAGTATTGGAGCTTCAGCTTCAATATCAGACCTTCTAATAATATTCAGGATTGGCTTCCTTTAGAATTGACTGATTGGATCTCCTTGAAGTCCAAGGGACTCTCAAGAGTCTTCTCCAACATACAGTTCAAAAGTATCAACTCTTCAGCACTCAGTTTTCTTTAAAGGCCCACTCTGACATCCATACATGACTGCTAGAAAAACCATGTCTTTGACTAGACAGACCTTTGTTGGCAAAGCAATGTCTCTGCTTTTTAATATGCTGTCTAGTTTGGCCATAGCTTTCCTTCCACAAAGCAAGCATCTTTTAATTTCATGGCTGCAGTCACCATCTGCAGTGATTTTGGAGCCCTGAAAAATAAAGTCTGTCACTGTTTCTATTGTTTCCCCAACTGTTTGCCATGAAGTAATGGGACCGGATGCCAAGATCTTAGTTTTCTGAATGTTGAGTTTTAAGCCAACTTTCTCACTCCTCTTTTTCACTTTCATCAAGAGTCTCTTTAGTTGTTCTTTGCTTTCTGCCATAAGTGTGGTGTCATCTACATATTTGAGGTTACTTATATTTCTCCTGGCAATCTTGATTCCAGCTTGTGCTTCATCCAGCCAGGCATTTTTCATGATGTACTCTGCATGTGAGTTAAATAAGCAGGGTGACAACAAGCTTTGATGTACTACTTTCTCAATTTGGAAACAGTCTATTGTTCCATGTCCAGTTCTACCTGTGGCTTCTTGACCTGCATACATATTTTGCAGGAGGCTTATCTGCATACAGATTTCTCATATACATTTTCAGTTCAGTTCAATCACTCAGTCATGTCTGACTCTTCATGACCCCATGGCCTACAGCGTGCCAGACCTCCCTATCCATTACCAACTCCCAGGTTTCCTCAAACTCATCTCCACTAACTCGGTGATGCCATCCATCCAACCATCTCATCCTCTGTCGTCCCCTTCTCCTCCTGCCCTCAATCTTTCTCAGCATCAGGGTCTTTTCAAATGAGTGAGCTCTTCGCATCAGGTGGCCAAAATATTGGAGTTTCAGCTTCGACATCAGTCCTTCCAATGAACACCCAGGACTGATCTCCTTGCTGTCCAAAGGACTCTCAAGAGTCTTCTCCAACACCACAGATCAACAGCATCAATCCTTCAGCGCTCAGCTTTCGTTATAGTCCAACTCTCACATCCATACGTGACTACTAAAGAAACCATAGCTTTGACTAGACGAACCTTTGTGGGCAAAGTAATGTCTCTACTTTTTAATATGTTGTCTAGGTTGGTCATAAGTTTTCTCCCAAGGAGTTAAGCGTCTTTTCATTTCATGGCTTCAATTACCATCTGCAGTGAATTTGGAACCCCAAAAAATAGTCTGCCACTGTTTCCACTGTTTCCCCACATATTTGCCATGAAGTGATCGAACCAGATGCCATGATTTTAGCTTTCTGGATGTTGAACTTTAAGCCAACTTTTTCACTCTCCTCTTTCACTTTCATCAAGAGGCTCTTTAGTTCTTCGTTTTCTGCCATAGGGTGGTGTCATCTGCATATATAAGGTTATTGATATTTCTCCTGGCAACCTTGATTCCAGCTTGTGTTTCACCCAGTCTAACATTTCTCATGATATACTCTGCATATGTTAAATAAGCAGGGAGACAATATACAGCCTTGACATACTCCTTTTCCTATTTGGAACCAGTCTGTTGTTCCATATCCAGTTCTAACTGTTGCTTTCTGACCTGCATACAGATTTCTCAAGAGACAGGTCAGGTGTCTGGTATTTCCATCTTTTCCAGAATTTTTCAGTTTATTGTGATCCACACAATCAAAGGCTTTGACATAGTCAATAAAGTAGAAATAGATGTTTTTCTGGAACTTTCCTGCACTTTCGATGATCCAGTGAATGTTGGCAATTTGGTCTCCTGTTCCTCTGTTTTTTCTGAAAGCAGCTTGAACATCTGGAACTTCACGGTTCACATATTGCTAAAGCCTGTCTTGGAGAATTTTGAACATTACTAGTGTGTGAGATGAGTGCAACTTTGTGGTAGTTTAAGCATTCTTTGGCATTGCCTTTCTTTGGGATTGGAATGAAAACTGACTTTTTCCAGTCCTGTCACCACTGCTAAGTTTTCCAAATTTGCTGGCATATTGAGTGCAGCTCTTTATAGCATCATCTTTTAGGACTTGAAATAGCTCAACTGGAATTCCATCACTTCCACTAGCTTTGCTTGTAGTGATGCTTCCTAAGGCCCACTTGACTTCATATACCTTTAACATATGCCATTTACACATCCTCTTTGGAGAAACGTCTGTTCAAATTCTTTTCCTATTTTACTAAGCATTTTTATCATGAAATAAGGTTAAATTTTGTCAAATGGTTTTTCTTTTTTTTTTCATTCTTCTCAAACTTTTTGGAAAAATTTGAAAAATATCAGTATTAATTCTCAATATTAATTTTTCTTTAAGTAATTTGTGGAATTCTCCAGTTAAGCCATCTAGTATTGGGCTTTCTTTGTTAGGATGTTGTTTTATTCATTCTTTTTCAAATTTTTTTTCCATTTAGCTTATTACAGATATTGAGCAGAGTTCCCTGTGCTATACTGTAGGCCTTTTTTGGTTATCTACTTTATATATAGCAATGTGTACATGTCAATCCCAGACCCCCAGTCTGTTCCTCCCTTCTCCCCTTTCCCCTGGTAGCCATGAGTTCATTCTCTAAGTCTGTGAATCTGTTTCAAAGTCTGTCTTGCAGATAAGTTCATTTGTGTCTTTTTTTTTTTTGCATTCCACCTATAAGTGGTACCATGTGATATTTATCTTTCTTTGTCTGACTTATATCACTTACTATGATCTCAAAGTCCATTCATGTCACTGCAAATGAAATTATTTTATTGTATTTAATAGCTGTGTAATATGCCATTGTATATATGCATAGCATGATCTTTATCAATTCCTCTTCTAATGGATATATAGGTTGCTTCCATGTATTTGCTATTGTAAATAGTGCTGCAGTGAGAATTGAGATGCATATATCCTTTTGAACCAAATCTTTCTCCTGATATAAGCTCCAAAGTGGGATTTCTGGATCAAATGGTAGCTTTAATTTTAGCTTTTTATGGAACCTCCATACTGTTCTCAATAGTGGCTGTGTCAATTTATATTCCCACCAACATTGTAGGAGGGTGCCCTTTTCTGTACACCTTCTCCAGCATTTAATTTTGTAGATTTTTTGATAATGGCCATTCTGACTGGTGTGAGTAAATATTTCATTGTAGTTTTGATTTACATTTCTCTAATAATTAGCAATGTTGAACATCTTTTTCATTGCCTCTTGGATATCTATCTATATAGAGAGAGACATATTCCTTCTTTGAGGAATGTCTGTTTATGTCTTCTCTCCATTTTTTAATTGGGTTGTTTGTTTTTTTGACATTTAGCTGTTTGTAAATTTTGGAAATTAAACCTGTATGTGTCAAATCATTTAAAAATATTTCCTCCCATTATTTGGATTGTGATTTCATTTTGTGTATGCTTTCCTATACTGTGGAAAACTTTTGAGTTAAATTAGTTCCCATTTGTTTATTTTTGTTTATGCTTAATTACTCTTGTTGTTGTTGTTGTTTTTCAGCCACTCAGTCATGTGAGACTCTTGGCAAACCCATGGTCTGCAGCATGCCAAGCATCTCTCTCCTTTACCATCTACTGGAGCTTACTCAAACTCATATGCATTGAGTCAGTGATGTCATCCAACCATCTCATCCTCTGTTGTCCTCTTCTTCTCCTGCCTTCAATCTTTCCCAGCATCAGAGTTTTTTTTAAGGACTCAATCTATGCATCAGGTGGCCAAAGTACTGGAGTTTCAGCTTCAGCGTCAGTCCTTCCAATGAATATTCAGGACTGATTTCCATTAGGATTGACTATTTGATCTCCTTGTAGTCCAAGGGGTCTCAAGAGTCTTCTCGAACACCAGTTCAAAAATGTCAGTTCTTTGCTCAGACTTCTTTATGGTCCAACCCTCACATCCATATGTGACTACTGGAAAAATATGGCTTTGGCTATATGGACCTTTGTCGGAAAATTAATCTCTCTTTATTTTAATATACTGTTTAGGTTTGTCATAGCTTTTCCTCCAAGGAGCAAGTGTCTTTTAATTTCATGGCTGCAGTCATCATCTGCAGTGATTTCTAGAGCCCAAGAAAATAAAGTCTGTCACTGTTTCCAGTATGTCCCCATCTATTTGCCATGAAGTGATTGGACTCGATGCCATGTTCTTTGTTTCTTGAATGTTAAGTTTAAAACCAGCATTTTCACTCTCCTCTTTCACATTCATCAAGAGATGCTCTAGTTCTTCTTTACTTTCTGCCATAAGGGTGGTGTCATCTACATATATATGGTTATTGATATTTCTACCAGCAGTCTTTTACAGACATGTGGCCAAGGGACTGGAAAAGGTCAGTTTACATTCCAATCCCAAAGAAAGACAATGCCAAAGAATGATCAAACTACACCACAATTACACTCATCTCACACGCTAGCAAAGCAATGCTCAGTATTCTCCAAGACAGGCTTCAGCAATATGTGAACCATGAACTTCCAGATGTTCAAGTTGGATTTAGAAAAGGTAGGGGAACCAGAGTTCAAATTGCCAACATTTGGTAGAACATCGAAGAAGCATCAGAGCTCCAGAGAAACATCTGCTTTTGCTTTATTGACTACACCAAAGCCATTGACTGTGTGGATCACCACAAACTGTGGGAAATTCTTAAAGAGATGGGAATACCAGACTATCTGACCTGCCTTCTGAAAAATGTGTATGCAGGTCAAGAAGCAACAGTTAGAACCAGACATGGAACAGTAGACTGGTTCCAAATTGGAAACGGAGTACATCCAGGCTGTATATTGTCATCCTGCATATTTAACTTATATGCAGAGTACCTCATGAGAAATGCTGGGCTGGATGAAGCACTAGCTGGAATCAAGATTTCTGGGAGAATATCAATAACCTCAGATATGCAGATGACACCAGCTTTATGACAGAATGCAAAGAAGAACTAAAGAGCTTCATGATGAAAGTGAAAGAGGAGAGTGAAAAAGTTGACTTAAAACTCAACATTCAGAAAACTAAGATCGTGGCATCCGGTCCCATCACTTCATGGCAAATAGATGGAGAAACAAAGGAAACAGTGACAGACTTTATTTTGGGAGGCTCCAAAATCACTGCAGATGGTGACTGCAGCCATGCAATTAAAAGATGCTTGCCCCTTGAAAGGAAAGCTATGTCCAACCTGGACAGCATAATAAAAATCAGAGACATTACTTGACCAACAAAGCTCTGTCTAGTCAAAGATATAGTTCTTCCAGTAGTCTAGTCATGTAGTAATGTGATAATTAGAATATAAAGAAAGCTGAGTGCTGAAGAATTGATACTTTTGAACTGTGGTGTTGGAAAAGACTCTTGAGAGTCCCTTGGATTGCAAGGAGATACAGCCAGTCCATCCTAAAGGAAATCAGTCCTGAGTATTCACTGGAAGGACTGATGCTGAAGCTGAAACTCCAATACTTTAGCCACCTGATGTGAAGAACCGACTCATTGGAAAAGACCTGATGCTGGGAAAGATTGAAGGTGGGAGGAGAATGGGATGCCAGAGGATGAGATGGTTGGATGACATCACTGACATGATGAACATGAGTTTGAGTAGGCTCCAGGAGTTGGTGATAGACAGGGAAGCCTGGCACACTGCAGTCCATTCGGTAGCAAAGAATCAGACATGACTGAGTGTCTGAACTGAACTGAATCCAACAATCTTAATTCCAGTTTGTGCTTCATCCAGCCCACCTTTTTACATGATGTACTCTCTATATAAGTTAAATAAGCAAGGTGACAATATACAGCCTTGATGTACTTCTTTTCCAATTTGGGACCAGTCTGTTGTTTCATGTCTCAATCTAACTGCTGCTTCTTGACCTGCATACAGATTTTATAGGAAACAAGTAAAGTGGTATGGTATTCTCATTTCTTTAAGAATTTTCCATGATCTGCTGTGGCCCACACAGTCAAAGGCTTTGGCATAGTCAGTGAAGCAGAAATAGATATTTTGTTCTGGAATTCTCCTGCTTTTTCTATGATCCAGTGGATGTTCGTAATTTGATTTCTGTTTCCTCTGCCTTTTCTAAACCCAGCTTGCACATCTGGAAGTTTTTGGTTCACATGCTGTTGAAGCCTAGCTATACTACTGAATGCAATCTATAGATTCAATGCAATCTCTATTGGATTACCAATGGCATTTTTCAAAGATCTAGAAAAAATAAATCTTAAAATTTATATTGAAACAAAAAGAGACTGAATGCTGGGAGGTTTTTGATTACTGATTCATTGTTCTCTACTGATCCATTCAGATTTTTCTCTTCATGAGTCAGTCTTGGTAGGTTGTATGTTTCTAGAAATTTATCCATTTTTCTTTGGTTATCCAATTTGTTGGTGTATATAATTGGTCATAACAATTTTAACAGTTCAATTCAGTCACTCTATCGTGTCTGACTCTTTCTGACCCCATGGACTGCAGCATGCCAGGCTTCGCTGTCCATCAACAATTCCTGGAGCTTGCTCAAACTCATGTCCATAGAGTTGGTGATTCCATTCAACCATCTTATCCTCTGTTGTCTCCTTCTCCTCCTGCCTTTAATCTTCCCCAACATCAAGATCTTTTCCAATGAGTCAGTACTTCACATCAGGTGGCCATATAATCGGTCATAGTCATCACTATAATCTTTTTTTTTTTTAATTTCTGTGGCACCAGTTGTAATGTCTCTTTCACTTCTGATTTTATTTGAGGCTTCTCTCTTTTTTTTTAATTTGTGTAGCTAAACATTTGTTAATTTTATTGATCTTTTCAGAAAACCAGCTCAGTTTTGTTGGGTTTTCTCTATTGCTTTTTCTATTCATTTGTTTATTTCTGCTTTAATCTGTATAATTTACTTCTGTTTTCTAATTTTGAACTTAGTTTGTTCTTCTTTTAGTTTTGTGTAATGTAAAGTTGTGTTGATTTGAGATCTTTCTTCCTTTTTAATGAAAGAGTTTATTGCTATAAACTTCTTTCACTATCACTTTTGCTTCATCCCGTAAGTTTCAATATGTTGTGTTTTCATTTATCTCAAGATATTTTTCAAATTCTCCTTTGATTTTTTCTGATCCATTGTTTAAGCACACTTTATTTAATTTGCATATATTTATGTATTTTCTATTTTTTCTTCTGTTTGTTGATGTTTAGTTTTATTTCACTGTGAGTAGAAAAGATACCTCATATGATTTCACTCTTCTTAGACTTTTTAAGGTTTGTTTTGTGACCTAACATGTAATCTATTATGGTTAATGTTTCATGTTCACTTAAGGAAGTTGTGTTTTCTGCTGCTGTCAGACGGAATATTTTTTATGTCTGTTAGGTCTACTTGTTCTAGAGTGTTGTTTAAGTCCTCTATTAGGTCTACTTGTTCTAGAGTGTTGTTTAAGTCCTCTATTTTCTTATCATTTTCTATTTGGATGTTCTATTATTTATTAAAATCTCATGAGTGAAAAAATACTATTAACTTACTGCTATCCATTACTCCCTTAGCTGTCAATGTTTGTTTCATATATTTAAGAGTTCTGATGTCAGGTGCTCAGACATCAATATATAATTTTTATAATTATTGTATCTTCCTAGTCAATTGATTCAGTTCAGTTCATGTCCAACTCTTTGCGACCCCTTGGACTGCAACATTCCAGGCTTCCCTGTCCATCACCAACTCCCAGAGCTTACTCAAACTCATATCCATCAAGTCGGTGATGCCATCCAACCATCTCATCCTCTGGCATCCTCTTCTCCTCCCGCCTTCAATCTTCCCCAGCATCAGGATCTTTTCCAATGAGTCAGTTCTTTGCATCAGGTGGCCAAAGTACTGGAGTTTCAGTTTCGACATCAGTCCTTCCAATGAATATTCAGGAATTGATTATACTATTATTATATAATATCATGCTTTGTCTCTTGTGACATAGTTGACTGAAGTCTATTTTGTCTGATATAAGTGTAACCACTCCTGCAATCTTTTGGTTACCATTTTAAAATATCTTTTTCCATCCTTTCAGGTTATGAAAGTGAAAGTCACTCAGTCCTGTCCGATTCTTTGGGACCCCATGGACTATACAGTCCGTGGAATTCTCCAGACAAGAATACTAGAGTGGGTATCCTTTCCCTTCTCCTGAGGATCTTCCCAACCCAGAGATCAAACCCAGGTCTCCCACATTCCAGACGGATGGAAAGTGAGTTTCTTAGCAGAATATATTAGCAGCTGGATCTTTTTTTGAATTTCTTTTAATCCATTCAGCAATTTTATGGTTTTTGATAGGGGAGTTACTCAATTTGCATTTAAAATAATTACTGATAAATACTTGTTATTTCCATTTCAGTCATTGTTTTCTGCCTGTCTTACAGCTTCCTGCCCACCCCCCTGCCCCCGCCACATTCTTTCCTCTCTTGCTCTCTTTGCATGTGTTTTACTAATGTTTCTTCTTAGTAACATACTTTGATTTCTTTCTTATTTTCTTTCTTTCATCTTCTATAGGCATTTTCTTGTGCTTATCATTAGTTATCATTAGAACAGCTTTTGTTTATAACAACTCTAAATTGATTTTTAAACTGATAGTAACTTAACGTCAATTACTACAAAAATTCTAATCTTTTACTTCTCCCTGCTTCTACACTTTATATAACTTATGACATATAGATACAGGTAATATGTGGGTAATTAACATATTTTACATAATATTTTAATTATTTGTTCTTTAATTTCAGTCCCAGAACTACAAGTGATTTTGTACACTATGACAGTATTACACTACTATTTGTGTCTATATAGGCTTCCCATTTGGCATTAGTGGCAAAGAACCCTTCTGCCAATGCAGGTAGACATGAGACACAGGTTCAATCCCTATGTTGGGAAGATTCCCTGGAGGCGAGCATAGCAACCCACTCCAGTATTCTTGCCTGGAGAAGCCCATGGACAGAAGTGCCTCAAAGGCTGAAGTCCATAAGGTCACAAAGAGTCGGACACAACTGAAGTGACTTAGCAGGCATATACACACACATGTCCATATAGCCCCGTTTGTTGTTGATGGTGGTGGTGGTGGTTAATGGCTAAGTGTCCATCTCTTTTGCAACCCCATGGATTCTAACACACCAGGTTCTTCTGTCCATGAGATTCCCCAGGCAAGAATACTGGAATGGGTTGCCATTTCCTTCTCCAGAAGATCCTCCTCGCCCAAGGATCAAACCCACCTCTCCTGCATTGCAGGCAGATTTTTTACTGCTGAGCCACTTAGGGAAGCCCTTAGCTCCCTTTACCAATGAGTTTTATATTTTCATATGCTTTCATGTTGCTATCTAGTGTCCTCTCATTTCAACTTGAAGGACTCCTTTCAGCATTTCTTGTAATGTAGGTCTAGTAGTGATCAGCTTGCTTGGCCTTTGTTTCTTTGAGAAAATCTTTGTCTCTTCATTTTTAAAGGACAGTTTTCCCAAATACAGGTTTCATATTTGGCAGCTTTTTATTTTGAGCACTTTGAACATATAATCTCACTCCCTTCTGGCTTGTACAGTTTTTGATAAGAAATCCACTGAGAGTATTGTGGGACTCCCTTGTATGTGACAGCTCACTTTTTTTTCTTTCTCCTTTCAAAATTCTCTATTATTTTGATGTTTGACAAACTGATTACAGCATGTCCTTTTATGGACTTCTTTGAGTTCTTCTTGGTAGTCCTTTGGGCTTTTTGCATCCTGATATCTGTTTTCCCCCCTAGATTTCAGAAGTTTTCAGCCATTACATCATTAAATAAGCATTCTGCCTTTCTCTCTTTTTCCTCTACCTGGGACTCTCATGATTAGTTTATTTGATGGTGTTCCATAAGTCTCTTAGGGCTTCCCAGGTGGCTCTAGTGGTAAAGAACCCACTTGCCAATGCAGGTAGCATAAGAGACACTGTCAGGAAGTGTCAATAATAATAATAATAATAATAATCCCTGTCAGGAAGACACCCTGGAGGAGGACAAGGCAACCCACTCCAGTATTCTTGCTCAGAGAATCCACATGGACAGAGGAGTCTGGTGGGCTACAGTCCATAGGGTCTCAAAGAGCAGACACAACTGAAGTGACTGAAGTGAGCACATAAGTCTTTCAGACTTCCTTCACTTTTATGCAGTTGTTTTTTCTTTTTGCTCCTTTAACTGGATAAATTTCAAATGACCTTCCTTTGAGTCTAACAATTACATTTCCTGCTTGATCAAGTCCCCAGTTAAACCATTTTAGTGAATGTTCAGTTCAGTTTTGTATATTCAGCTCCAAATTTTCTACTTGATTCTTTATTATATTTTCTATCTCTTTATTGACCCTCTCGTTTTCTTTATTCTTCATTTTCCTGTGCTCATTGAGCATCTTTGACAGTAATTTTGACTTTTTTTTTCTTTTTTGGTCAGTAATTTATATATCTCTGGGTTGATTTTGGAGACTTCTTTTTTTTTTAGTTGTGTTGTTTTTCTGTTTCTCCTTGTGTCTTGTGACTTTGTGATGGGATCCACACATTTGAAGAAACAATTGTCTCTCCCATCCATATGGACTTGCTTTGTATATGAAAAATCCTTCACCACTCAGCCCAGCTAGAGAGTCTGGGAACATTTTAAAAGCCTTTCTGTGGATGTGTCTTCTCTTGTCCTATATTTTAAATTCCCTATTATAGGAATTTGCCAGTTTCTTTTTTCAGTTGCTCTATCATACTTGCATATAACCTATGCACAACCCTCCCATATACTTTCAACCATCTCTAGGTTAGTTATAATGCTTAGCACAGTGCAAATTGTTCTATAAATAGTTGTAAATATAGTGCAAATGCTGTGTAAATAATCACTGGCAAGCAGCAAATTCTTGTTTTGTTTTTTTGTTTTCAACTTTCTGGATTTATTTTTTCTTACTATTTTTGAAATATATTTGATTGAATCTGCAAATTCAGAGCCCAAGGACACAGAGGGCTGAAGAGGGCGGACTGCATGCCAGGTAGGGTCACTGATTTAAAACAAAGGAGACAGAAAACCCATTTCTCAGGCAGCCTTCCTTAAAAGCCATTATTTTGAATACACATTCGATTCATAGGGAGAAATCAGTGGTTGAAAGGTGTGCCCATTTTTTCCACTGAGCTGGGGTGGGGGGCGGGGGTGCAATGTTTGTCATGAGTGAATGTTTGCTAGTCCAAACCTTTGTTCTCAGTGACTTCCAACCTTAAGCCCTTTCCTGTCAACACTTAGATTCTGGCAAGACAGAAAGTAGTCTGCTGGGCAGCACCCTGAAGAGTCTGTAGATTAGATGCATATTTTAGTCATCTCTTTCCCTTCTCAGGGAGAAACTAAGAACCAGAAATTTTCACCGTACTGTGTCTCGCTGAGTCTGGGGGAGAGCTATAGTGAGTGAGTGTCAGATTTTCCTACCAGCCTCAATGCATCTGGTTTCACATTCCCATGGAGTACAACTGCCTCTTAACTGAGACTCTGAAGTCCCTCACAGAGAGACTTGGTCTGTGTATCATTGTTGAATAAGTGTGTCCATGGAGGGGAAGAGTTTCTGGAGCTTCTTATTCTGCCATCTTGCTGATCTGCATAGTATTATTTTCTGTTTAATTTCTTTATGCTTATTTCCCATGACTACATTTCATTCCCTTATAAACAAGAATTATCCTACATCTTGCTTTTGTGTTTCCACTCCCTTATACCACTTGCTCACAGGATAAAAACTCAGTTCATTGATTGCTTCACTGAAGTTCAGTTCTTCCTTCAACAAATTGAAAGGATATTTTGAGAACTTTCTCTATCCTGGAAAGCTTAATAATCAAAGATTTAACTATGAAGTATGGGGCCAGTGAGGATTTCACTGATATTTATTAAATTAAAAAAAAGAACTCTTCCTGTTGTTGCAGGAAGGGGGACCCCTTCCAGGGCCCGAAACTGGGCTTTTGTCTAACACTTGGAAATGAATTATCTGAGGAGACACAAGTGCTGACGAAGCAAGAGATTTTACTGGGAAAGGGCACCCAGGTGGAGAGCAGTAGGGTAAGGGAACGCAGGAGAACAGTTCTGCCGTGTGGCTCACAGTCTCAGGTTTTATGGTGATGGGATTAGTATCCAGTGGTCTTTGGCCAATCATTTTAATTTAGAGTCTTTCCTGGTGGGGTACACATCGCTCAGCCAAGATGGATGCTAGCAAGAGGGATTCTGGGAAGTGGACGGACATGCGGTGTCTCCTTTAGACCTTTCCCAAACTCTTCCAGTTGGTGGTGGTTTATTAGTTCCGTATTCCTTATCAGGATCTCTTGTCATAAAACAACTCATGCAAAGGTTACCATGGTGCCTGACCAGGGTGGATGGTTTCAATCAGTGTGCTTCCCCTAACAATGTGAGCTACTTCATATTAATCTTTTAAGAAATTTAAGAACTTCATGTAAGTACTTCTCTGTTCTCTATGCCATATATATTAAATAAAGAGAGCTATATTAGAATTCAAACAATATTAATATTCCTTCTTGGTTGGTATCCAGTGTGACTTCACATATGCTGAATCTAGCAAAATTTCAAGTTTCTAAGGTAGTGTAAAGTAGGAGAGGAGGCTTAAAATATAAGAGACTAGAGAATGGCAGGATTAAGTTTCATGAATCAGATCATTTGTAACAAACTTGAATTAAACCTCCTATTTGCAAAGCACTACTGTGAACTGTGAGAGAACCCCATGACAATCATGTCAGATGCCCTGCCCTAAAATGGGATATAGAAAAGACTCTACTCACAGATTATCAAACTGGCGGGGGTGAGGGGGGGTGTCTTAACTGCAAAGGGATGGAAATTTTAGATAATATTGATTCTATGTTTAATCCCTTTTCATTTAATGTCTCTAAACCGTTTTAAGGAATTTAAGACAAATCATATGTGAAAGTTATTTAAATAAATCATTCTTCCAAAACACTACCCATTATTTCTTTTCCATCTTTATTGATTTATTGTTTCTGGTTTTGAATTTGCTTGCATACAAGTCAGATCATATGAAAAACAAAAATTTGATAACACAAATAAAACTCAGTTCATCCCAATTACAAGTCATCATATTCTTGGATAAAGATAAGTACACTCCAATAGTTAAGTAAAAATTATATTTGACATTACCTTCCCACTAACATGAGTCATACAACTTCAGAAAGATTTCAGATTCTAAAACAAAGCCATCAAATGAATCAAGGAATCACTATAGAAATCTATGTAGTACTCCAATATCTAAATTTAAATTAAAACAAAACAAAAGGAAGATAAAGCAGTTCCTTATCTGCTTCCACCACTCCACAGCCTCCAGTTTTTAGAAATGTGTTGTCTTTTGCTTATCTTCTTATTTTACTCCCACCTATTATAAGACAAAAACTATATTCTTCCTTTAAAGAGAAAGTCTGAGAGGAAAGGAAATATCCATTTCACTTCTGCCAGATGTGAAGCCTTTTCCCTACAGTCACCATTTATATTTTTCATTATTCTGATGATCCCTCCTTGATTGCCCATGTCAGTTCTCTGTAGATTTATCTTGCAAGATCACATCTTGATGTCAGACTCTATTCTCCATAGTCTAATTCACAAGGAGTTATTGGAAAAGACTTATTTAAAGATTTGTATCTTTAGGAACGATTATACACACAAAAGGCAGCTCTTGGATATGGAGGAAGTCAACCATTCTAATGGTTATCTATGTGTAGTCAATGAGAGCTGCTTTTTAGACATTTCAGAATTCTAACTACATGTAGGCTTCGAATCAGAAGAAATACAAGCCATCTACTTCCATTGCTTGGGTGTTTTTAATGATCTAATAAATCTCAGATAGCTCTGTAGATTCTGCCTCAGATCTGTCTGTGGCTGACAAAGGAGGAAGATATTTTTCCACTCCCTATCGGTTTGGGGCTAAAACAGCACGCTTGCCAAAATAGTGAGGGGTTTGCTGTTTCAGGTGTGTGATCAGTACACAAAATGTCAAAGGTCATTAGTGAGAGGAAGGTCACGGTCTTCGATTCACTGAGTCTGTAAATTCATGATAGATGGCAGATACTAGCAGTGAATCACTTAGTTGATAAAAGAACTCTGCTAATAGGCTGATGGAGTAACTTAAATATGAGATAGCATGGGAAAACAAATAGACATACTCCTGTCTGCATGAAAGCTCAATACACCATGAAACCTTCATGCCACTGTACGGATGACTGTATATCTGAATCATATATGTAAGTTCTCAGAGAAAAACTTAAGGACTCTCCTTAGGTACAGAGCCTGAATTATTAAAAAAAAAAAAAAAAAAAGAAGAAGAAGAACAAGAACAAGAACAAGAGCTCCAATAATAGGCTAATTTGGGTCATGGATATGTTTTGGTGTTCTTAGGGTTAAACATGCTTCTATTCTCTAAAAGCACATGTAGGGACTTCCCTAAGGCCCATTTAACTTCATATTCCAAGATGTCTGGCTCTAGGTGAGTAATCACAACATACTGGTTATCTGGGTCATGAAGATCTTTTTTGTGTAGTTCTTCTGTGTATTCTTGCCACATCTTCTTAATATCTTCTGCTTCGGTTAGGTCCATATCATTTCTGTCCTTTATTTTGCCCAACTTTGCATGAATTGTTTCTTTGGTATCTCGAATTTTCTTCAAGAGATCTCTAGTCTTTCCCACTGTATTGTTTTCCTCCATTTCTTTGAGTTGATCACTGAGGAAGGCTTTCTTATCTCTCCTTGCTATTCTTTGGAACTCTGCATTCAGATGGGTATATCTTTCCTTTTCTACATTGCTTTTACCTTTACTTCTTTTCTCAGCTATTTGTAAGGCCTCCACAAACAACCAATTTGTATTTTTGCATTTCTTTTTCTTTATATCCATTTCTTCCTAAGAAAAATCTTACAAAAACTTTTTTCCACCTTGAAGTAAATATTTATCATGCTTATACTGTTAAGAAGATATTAATTAAAACTACTTTATGTTCCATTAGTGTGTATTTAAGAGAATAGAACTTGAGGGAGTCTCATTTGATTGGTTTAGAAAATATCCCTCAATTTCTTTAATCCTCTGACAAATCTTTATTTTGGGCTACAAATAATGACAAAGTGGAAGCGGAAACATGTACAAATTATAATTCAAGTCAAGGGAATATTTATCAAATCTCTCAGGAAATATGTTAATTAATTCAGGTTCTTAAAGGGCAAGCTATCAAGTAGTTAATTACTCTACAAATGTAAACATCTAGGTGCAGAGTGTGAGAAAGAGAAAAATTCTATCAAAAAAGAATAAGAAGTGGCAGGCAGAGGTGGGCTTTGAAACTGATCACTCAAATAGAAAAAGAAAATGATAGACGGAGAGAACAAAATGGCAAAGACAAGGACAGAGGGATGGACAGACATGACAAAGTCCGGAAAATGAACTTTTCAGGCAACCAGAAACCGACCATAATAAACTCAAAGAAAATGCACAGTGAGAAAGGCAATTACCAGGTCTTGGAGTATATAAAACTCTTTGCTTCCAAATAACTGTGATTTGTAAAACAGTAAAATTTTAAAATAGTAAAAACCTATCCCCTTATATGGGATTTTACACATTTGTAAAATAGTAACCTATCCCATATAGGAAAAGGATAACAGGTAAATTTTCAAAGGATTTTAAATGAGTGAATTTTACTTGGCCATGATCACTTATCTGAAGAAAACAAAATCAAGGCTTTACTTAATAATAATTCTGTGTTATAAGGAACCCACTATAGTGATTATTTTAAAAATTATAACAATGTAAAAATTATCCAGCAAGATAGTCTTCAGACCCTACAGAAAAATGTATTTGTCTAATTAAGTGAAATGAAAACAGGAACAAATCTTTTCTTATTGACTTTCTAATGCCTAAAACTGGTGACTTGCCTTTAACCAATAGAATAATCAATAAAATAGGGTAATGAAATGTAACTTCCATGATTAAGTCACACAGGATTGTGAGCAAGGAGACTCTGTCTCTTGCTTGCCTTGATAAAGCATGAAGCAATTTGAGGAAGGTCCATTTGACGAGGCAGTGAGGGCAGCTTCCTCCAGGCAGCAACCAGGATGGCCACTGCCGGGGTCCAGCCCCAGCGGGTCCCAGGGTCTTGAGGGATGAGTGGCATCGATGGAAGAACTGAGCTGAGTCGATGTGTGGTGATGGAACAGTCTCTCTTTTTTGCTGTTAGTTTTATGGGGTGATGGAGCAGTCTCTCCATATTTTTTTTAGTTTACAGTTTTATAGCCAAAAAGCATCCCCATTACATCACAATTATTCTATACAATCTTTTGTTTTCTGCCTACCATCAACAACTTTAACATTAAGCTCATTTTCCTTGCAAAAGGTCGGATTTCTGCATAATTCGAGTTAACAATAGTATGTTTACCATTTGAATGTCTCCAGCATAGTTTGGATAAGTACATCAATCTAAGTAGAAAGGTTACATTTCTCTTATTAGGTGCAACTAGGTAGAAGCTAGAGAGAGGGGCTTAAGCTTGAAATTGTTTTATTCTATTAACCTATTTTCATTCTTACAAGGAAAGAGAGAAGAGGACAAAGAGACAGTTTAGCAGCACTGCTTTAACAATAAAACCCTATTAACCTTACACCTACTAAAATGAATTCCTATGTCTACACTATCCGAAAGCAATCAGTGTCTCCAACTATGCTGGCCACAGTTATGAGCATTCCTAAGTCCCATACCAGCCTGGTTTTTTTCAAGGAAGGGAGCCTCCTCCCTGGAGTGGTCGGGGGAGTGGGATGTGGAAAGGTGACCTGAGTACGAGCCCTTCTGGTGGTAGCTTTGCCATGACTCCCAGAGAACTCTTGGTAAACTCCCCAGTAACTAGTAGGAGGTACAGTAATCTATTTAAATATCCTTTATTCCTCCTTTGTCCCCAGGGAAGGGAATCTGCCTTCCCCAATCCCCTGGGGGAAATAAGGTCTGAGGGAATTATCTCAGGATGAATTTTTTCTAACTGGGACTGACCTACTGAGATGAGCTAATGTTCAGAGCATAAACAGAACTTCCCAAGAAAAATACCAGGAGGGGCCTTGCCTTGGGATGCCTGGAAGGGAAATCCGCTTTGCAGTTTCCTTCTCAGTCTCATGACCTTGTCATCCGAGTGAGGGGGCATTCTGATGGCTCCCGGCAGGCCACTGACTGACAGGCAGCAGATCTGATTATTCACTTATTTAACTCTAAGAAACTGTGTTTTGCCACAAGTACATAAGCTTGGGAGCAAGTCTTCCCCAGCTGAACCTTGAAATGAGACGGGAATCTGACCAACACCCTGACTGAGGTTGTGATAACTTACACAGAGGACCCAGTGAGGCTCTCCCAAACTTTTCACTCAGGGAAACAATGAGATAATAAATGTATATTGTTTTAATCTGCTGATTGTGTGGTAGTTTTGTTATGCAGCAAAGAAAATAAATATCATCTAATTTTCCGCACAAATATCTAACATAACCAACTTCGAGAAGTAGGGAGGAAAGGGTTAGTTTTACTTTAGAACATTTACTGTCTCTGATATTGTAAACCAGGTACATGTTAAATAAAAGAAATCTCTTATTTTCATAAAAGAATCTCATATTACTTCTAATTTTGTTATTTAATATATACTTGAAAATAAAAGCAAAGATAATCATCCTAGAAGTATAATTATAACCAATCCTAGGTTGAATCATACTTTGTAGGTTCATTCTCCAGCAAATATTGGCCTGAACATCAAGACCCAAGGAGTCTGTGAAGCAAAGATGTGTATTCAAGACATTGTCCTACATACAGGGAGTTTTCACTCAAGTGTAGAAGCATTATCAGCTCTTCAGATCTTAGAGCGACTCTTTCCACAGAAATGCATCTCTCTTCTGTCACATACATTATTCAGACCCATCTATATCCATTTGTCAATCTTTCAAACTCTCAGTCTCTACTCTAGAGAATTCCACTCAAACATCAACTGGATTTGGCAAACACTATTTAAGGTCTTCTAGATTTGTACGTGTTTTTCTATGGCCAGTCAAATGGAGATTTGGCAACTGTGTGGCCAGAGAATAAAACATTTTTTATATCCTATGAACCATGAGATTTCTATCTTGATTGCCAAAGCTGAGCTCCCATAACCCACACTTTGCATCACTACATCCAGGGCAGGCTGATCTATAGCAACTATGACTTCATTTCACCATCCACCCATATATGTCAATAACATAGTACACTGGAGTTGTTCAGTTCTGAAACAATAACAAAGAGATTCTCAGAAGGATCATAAGAACAGCCCCTAGGAGGTCAAAGGTCTAATACAAGGAGAGTGTAGATAGTGACAGGTACACAGGGAAGATCATCAGAATGAGAATGATGATTTCATTTTTCGCTGTTCTGTCTAAAACACCAACATGCAATCATAACAGAACAGTTCAGCAGTCTGTTCAGTAACCCAAAGAGAGAACCAGAATATGTACTGAAGGAGGTCTCTGTAAGGCTGTGAGCAGCTTCAGTCCAATGAGAAGAACACAGACCAAAGAAGTAGGTCTCTAAGAACAACTACCACGATCAATACTCTGCCCTCAGTGGATGTCTGCCCACACTTGGAATGCAGCCAGTAGTGTAAAAGCTTTCCTACAAAAGAACCAAAAGAAACTGCTACTAAGCCCCATCCTGACTTAGAGAACGTGGATCTGAACTGGCTTAATGCCTTTGGAAATTCACTTCTCATCTATGTCGTTGGCCAAAGCCAGAGGTTCCTTTCCTGTCTTGCCACCATATAGTAAAATGCATCTCTCAAAGATGTTTCAAGCTTTCTTCCAACACATTTCACACTTCAGGTCTGTCCACACCATCTGACTTTATCCTGCTCCCAAGTCTAGCCAGGCAGACTTCTAAACTGCTCTCTTCTTTTCTCCTATTTTCCAAAAAAGGGAGTTTTATATTCAAGAGAGTTTATATTCAAGATTCTCCTGTCTTAAGGTATAAAGACATTAGTATTATAAGACTGTACCATGTGTACATGATGTTTCTACTAGAAAATGCAAATAATACTTTCTTTTTATTTATTTATTTATTTATTTATTTATTTATTTCCTTTACATTATCATGTTGGTTTTGCCAATACTTTCTCAACACTGTTTAATTGTTCTAATCCAAGAACTATCATCTGAAGTTTGGGGAATGTCTCCTAATGAGGGAGAAATGTTTCAGTCTACAAACACACACACATACACATACATATTCCTGAACATTCCAGTGGGTATCTTTTTGGAACGCAAGCCCACTTTGCCAAACATGTTAAGAATAATAGTGTTTATCTCTATTAATAGTCATAATAATGGTTACTAATAACCATTAATTACCATAATACTGGTAATTAATAATCATAATAATGATTATCTCTTTAACAAGAGATAACCCTAAAAGAAGTGGGCTCTAGACTAGAGTAAAATGATAATGGAACAGAGCTCCAGTATCAGAGCTATACTTTAAGGTTCACACACACACAAAAAAGTTATATAGCTATTTATAGACAAAATCTTCATTATATTTTAGCAGCTTGGTTAATATAATTTGCTGATATTAAGTGCTGCTTCTACTTTGCCTATGAAAGTAGTCTGCTTAGAAGACAAAATTTCGTGTTGAAAATCTTAAGAGGAGTAACTCCTCAGCAGCTTTACTAAGCAAATGTCATTCTGCCTTGAGTACCATCACATGTTTCTGGACAGTATCCAATCTTTTTTCATTTTGTTATAAGTCCGTGCTAGAATTTTCAAAGCCCTGTGGTTGCTCATTTCAGAGAAATTTGAATTGCATGCAGCAAAATTCAGTTTAGAAAAAAAGATACTGAAGGGTTATTCTGAGTATTCAAATCTCTATGGACTTTGAACAAGCTGCTTCCAAAGGGCATGGGAAGATTAGCAAATTAAACAGATAACATTTAAATCTCTTTCTCCTTTCTTTGTCAGTTTACCAGATGTTTTAAAATAGACTGGCTGGTGCTAGTGATAAAGAATCCAGCATCCACCTGCCCATGCAGGAGAAGCAAGAGACACAGGTTCGATCCTTGAGTCGGAAAGATTCTATGAAGCAGGAAATGGCAACCCACTCCAGTATTGTTCCAAGGTCATAGGAGCCTGGCTGGCTACAGTCCAATGGCTTGCAGAGTCGGAAGCAATAATTACAAGGGAGCATTAGGTTTAGGAATATACCCTATACAAGTGCAACAAGAATGTATGACACTGACATAATACTGAGCAATTATTGAGACATGAGTTTTAGACTTAGTCTTAATATTACCAGGAGCTGAGCAATGAGAAATGGATTTGACCATGCATAGAAAGTCAGTAATCCCAAGATGTAAATGAATGTGCTTTCTGTGCATCCACTTGCTCTCACTTTTAATTCACCACAGACCAGTGCAGTCCTTCATGTGCTAAGGCAGGGGTCAGCAAACCATTTTCATAAAGGGATACGTAGCAAGTATTTTAGATTTTGCCTCACAACTATTCAACCTTACTATTGTAAAATCAAAACAGTCACTGACAATATATAAATGAATGTACATGGCAGTATTCCAATAAAATTTTATTTATTTAAAAAAAAAAATATCTGGCCAAAATTTGTGCCAAAAACCATAGTTTGCAAATCACTGCACTATGCCAATGGTTTTAGTCAATTGATTGGCCAGGAAACTCCAACTCCATTCAATTTTTCCATTTTAAGTAATGTATGTATACATATATATGTATAAAGTATTGGCTCATTGAATTATGTGGGCTAAGTCTCACTATGTACCACCTGCAAGTTGGTTGTATGGATTCCAATTTTAGTCTGAAGGCCTGAAACCCCTAATACTAATGACAGAAGGTCAAAGCCATAGCTAACAGTCAGGGGGAGACTACATTCAGCCTTAACTTCTTTTGTTGTGTCAGACCCTCAGGGGATTGAGTGAGGCCCAATCCACTGCAAAGAGCCACCTGCTTCACTCAGTCTACCAATTCAAATACTAATATTGACTGTAAACAGCCCCAGAGAAACATCCAAAAATAATGTTTAGTCAGGCATCTTGTAACCAGTCAAATCCATACATAAAATTACAAGAATCTCAGAAAATGTATGTTTCTTAATATTAGAAAACTACTGTGTCCAATGCGAATAGAAATGAAAGCTGACTTCTTTCATTCTTTTGTTTCATCCCTTTTTTTTTGTTCTATTTCATAGATGTCTTTTGTGACACTGTCAGGTGAAGACAAGTTATTTTTCATAATTTCTGAGGTATTTAGTTTTCAAATCATTTAGCACTTCAAAATGAGGTAGGTGATATAATTTGAACTCGAAATTACAATAGTGACAGCTACTATAGAATACAAAGAATTTAAGTATTGTATCCTAACTTTTCCGTCTGTTGGGTACTGAATAATAACACCCCCACACAAGTGCATTCATCTTCACCATGATGTTACAGCAGACTATTTTAGTTAATACTCAGTCTCCTTCCAGACTACCCCTAATCCAGCCCAGTAATCACCCAAGTCCTCTAAATACCAAGGGGGAAATGTACCTGTTTCATATCAATTTCTCACCACATATTTAGACTAATAACACCTATAAATTTTTAACCCTTCTTCTTATTTGCTACTTTGTCTGCATTCACCATCTTTGAAATTGTCCCCAGGATTTAAATTTCTCTTGTACTAGAGGAATTTTTGTATTAGGTTACATTATTCTTATCTATAAAAGTTTGCTGAGCCTCCAAACTTCTCACCTATAGGGGGCCCCTACTGTTCAAACAAGGGCAAAAGGGAAAACATGTCACCAAGTTTCAGATAAAAACTTACAAATGTATATGATGTTCCTATTTCTTTCATTTCCTCATTCTTTGTGCATTTAAGGCATTTATGGGCTTCACCGTTGGCAGAGTGCTAAAGAATCTGCCTTCCAGGTCAGGAGATGCAAGAGACATGGGTTTGATTCCTGGGTTGGGAAGATCCCTTGCAATAGGAAATGGCAACCCACTCCAATATTTTTTCCTGACAAGTCCCGTGGACAGAGGAACCAGGCAGGTTACAGTCCATGGGATTGAAATTTATATATGTGCTTCGTTCCTTAAAAGCATTTTAACCTTCATTGTTCAGTCGCTAAGTCATGTTCGACTCCTTGCAACCCCATGGACTGCAGTAAGCCAGGATTCCCTGTCTTTCACTATATCCCAGAGTTTGCCCAAACTCATGTCCATTGAGTCAGTGATGCATCCAACCATCTCATCCTCTGTCAGCCCATTTACCCCTTGCCCTCACTCTTTCCCAGCATAATGGTCTCTTCCAATGAGTCATCTTTTTCCATCAGGTAGCCAAAGTATTGGACCTTCATCATTAGCATTAGTCCTTCCAATGGATAACCAGGGTTTATTTCCTTTCAGTCAGTTCAATTCAGTTCAGTTACTCAATCATGTCCAACTCTCTGCAGCCCCATGGACTGCAGCACGCCAGGCCTCCCTGTCCATCACCAACTCCTGGAGTTTACTCAAACTCATGTCCACAGACTCAGTGATGCCATCCAGCCATCTCATCCTCTGTCTCCCTTCTCCTTCTGCCTTTAATCTTTGCCACCATCAGGGTCTTTTCAAATGAGTCAGCTCTTCACATCAGGTGGCCAAAGTATTGGAGTTTCAGCTTCAGTATCAGTCATTCCAATGAATATTCAGGACTGATTTCCTTTAGGATGGACTGGTTGGATCTCCTTGCAGTCCAAGGGACTCTCAGGAGTCTTCTCCAACACCACAGTTCAAAGGCATCAATTCTTTGGCACTCAGCTTTCTTTATAGTCCAACTCTCACATCCATAGGACTGACTGATTTGATATCCATACTGTCCAAGGGAATCTCAAGAGTCTTCTCCAGTACTACAATTTAAAAGAATTCTTCAGTGCTCAGCATTCTTTATGATCCAAGTCTCAAATATGTATACATGAGTACTGGAAAAGCCATACCTTTAACTATATGGACCTTTGTAGGCAAAGTAATGTCTCTGTTGTTTAATCAGCTGTCTAGGTTTGCATAGCTTTTCTTCAAAGGAGCAAGTGCCTTTTAATCTCATGGCTGCAGCGACAGTTCACAGTAATTTTGGAGCCCAAGATAATAAAATATGCCACTGTTTCCAATTTTTCCCCGTCTATTTGCCATGACATGATCTTAGTTTTTTAAGTGTTAGTTTTAAGTGAGTTTTTTCACTCCTTTAACACCCTCATCAAGAGACTCTTAAGTTCCTCTTCACTTTCTGTCATTAAAGCGGTATCATATACATATCTGAGATTGTTGCTGTTTCTCTAGGCTGTCTTGATTCCAGCTTGTGAGTCATCCAGTCTGGCATGTCACACAATGTACTCTGCATATATATTGAATAAGCAGGGTAACAATAGACAGCCTTGAAGTATTATTTTCCCAATTCTGAACCAGTCTATTGTTCCATTTCCAGTTCCAACGAATGCTTCTTGACCAGCATACAGGTTTCTCAGGAGATAGGTAGGGTGGTTTGATATTCCCATCTCTTTAAGAATTTTCCATGGTTTTGTGGTCCACACAGTCAAAGGTTTTAGCGTACTCAATGAATCAGTAGATGTTTTTTTGAAATTTCCTTTCTTTGCCTATGGTCCAACAGATGCTTGCAATTTGATCTCTGATTTCCCTGACTTTCCTAAATCCACCTTGCACAGCTGGTAGTTCTTGGTTCATGTACTGCTGAAGCCTAGCTTGAAGAATTTGCTAGTGTGTGAAATGAGTGCAACTGTATAGTAGTTTGAACATTTTTTGACATTATTCTTCTTTGGGATTGGAATGAAAACTGAGCTTTTCCAGTCCTGTGGCCACTGCTGAGTTTTCCAAATCTACCTACTGGCATACTGAGTGCAGCACATTAACAGCATCATTTTTTAAGATTGTAAATAGCTCAGCTGTAATTGCACCACCTCCACTAGCTTTGTTGGTTGTAACCTTCCTAAGGCCCACTTGACTTCCTACTCCAGGATGTCTGGCTATAGGTGACCACAAAATCATAGTTATCATGGTCATTAAGACATTTTTTTGGATAGTTCTTCCAGCTCAGTTAGTCAAGAATCCACCTGCAATGCAGGAGACCTGGGTTCAACCCCTGGGTTGGGGAGATCCCCTGGAGAAGGGAAAAGGCTACCCACTCCAGTACTCTGGCCCATAAAATTCCATGGAGTAGCAAAGAGTAGGACATGACTGAGCGACTTTCACTCTGAGTATTCTCACCACCTTTTCATAATCTCTTCTGCTTCTGTGAGGTTCTTGCCATTTCTATACTTTATTGTACCCATCTTTGCATGAAATATCCCCTTGGTATCTCCATTTTTTTTTAAGAGATCTCTAATCTTTCTGTTTCTGTTATTTTCCTCTATTTCTTTGCATTGTTCTCTTAAGAAGGCTTTGTTATCGCTCCTTGCTATTCTCTGGAATTTTGCATTCAGTTGGGCATTTCTTTCCCTCTCTCCTTTGCCTTTCACTTCTATCCTTTTCTCAGCTATTTGTAAGGCCTTCCCAGACAGCCACTTTGCCATCTTGCATTCTTTTCTTGGGGACGGTTTTGGTCATCACCTCTTGTGTTTCAAACCTCCATCCACAGTTCTTCAGGCATTCTGTCTACCAGATCTAACTCCTTGAATCTGTTTGTCACTTGCACTGTACAATCATAAGAGATTTGACTTGGGTCATACCTGAATGGCCTAGTGGTTTTTCCCTACTTTATTCAATTTTAGTTGGAATTTGGCAGTAAGGAGTTCATGATCTGACCCATAGTCAGTTCCTGGTCTTGTTTTTGCTGACAGTATAGAGTGTCTCTGTCTTTGGCTGCAAAGAATATAATCAACCTGATTCCTGTGTTGACCATCTGGTGATGTCCATGTGTTGAGTCTTCTCTTGTGTTGTTATAAGGGGGTGTTTGCTATGACCAGTGCATTCTCCAGGCAAGAATACTGGAGTGAGTTGCTGTACCCTCCTGCAGGGGATCTTCCTTACCCAGGGACTGAACCCACATCTCCTGCATTGCAGGCAGATTTTTTTACCACTGAACCACAGGGGAAACACTTGTGTGTGTGCATATATGTGCATATACACACATATATATGTATATCTATATATATTTATATATATATATATATTTATAATGAGTTTTTTCAGACTCTTTTCTTTTGTAGCCTATTACAAAATATTGAATGTAGAAAATGTAGAGTATAGTTCCCTGTGCTATTTTATATATAATAGCATGCATATTTAGTCCCAAACGCCAAATATCTTTTTATATATAGTAGTGTGTATATTTAGTCTCAAACCTCTAATTTATACCTCCACCCCTTTCCCTTTTGGTAACCATAAATTTGTTTTTGATATCTATGTGTCTATTTCTGTTTTAAATACAAGTTTATTTGTATCATAATTTTTAGATTCCACATATCATTGATATCATAGGATATTTGTCTTTCTCTGTCTTCAATTAGTATGATAATCTCTGAGTCTATCCATGTTGCTGTTAATAGCATAATTTCATTCTTTTTATGGTTGAGGATTATTCCATTGTATATATGTACCCCATATTCAGTATCTCTTCATCTGTCAATGGACATTTAGGTTGCTGTCATGTCTTGAATATTGTAAATAATGCTACAGTGAACACTGAGACACATGTTCAGACTATGGATTTCTTTAGATATGTGCCCAGCTGTAGGATTGCAGCATCATAGCTTTAGTTCTTTAAGGAACCTCCATACTGTTCTCTATAGTGGTTGCAGCAATTTACATTTCCACCAACACTTTTTTTTCACATCCTCTCCAGCATTTATTATTTGTAGACTCTTAGAAAATGACCATTCTTACCAGTGTTAAATGATACTTCATTGTAGTTTTGATTTGCATATCTTTAATGGTAAGTGACGTTGATCATATTTTATATGCCTTTTGACCATGTATACGTCTTTTTTGGAGAAAAATTTATTTTGGTATTCTGCCTTTCTTTTTTTATTGGGCTATATAAGCTGTCTCCTGTACAATGTCATGAACCTCCATCCATAGTTCATCAGGCACTCTGTCTATCAGGTCTAGTCCCTTAAATCTTTTTCTCACTTCTACTATATAATCATAAGAGATTTGATTTAGGTCGTACCTGAATGGTCTAGAAATTTTCCCTACTTCCTTCAATTTAACTCTGAATTTGGCAATAAGTAGTTCATGATCTGAGCCACAGCCAGCTCCCAGTCTTGTTTTTGCTGACTGTATAGAGCTTCTTCATCTTTGGCTCAAAGAATATAATCAATCTGATTTTGGTGTTGACCATTTGGTGATGTCCATGTATAGAGTCTTCTCTTGTGTTGTTGGAAGAGGGTGTTTGCTATGACCAGTGCATTCTCTTGGCAAAACTCTATTAGCCTTTGCCCTGCTTCACTCTGTATTCCAAGGCCAAATTTGCCTATTACTCCAAGTGTTTCTTGACTTCCTAATTTCCTTAGTGTCCTGACTTAAAACTAAGATCATGCCATCTGATCCCATTGCTTCATGGGAAATAGATGGGGAAACAGTGGAAACAGTGGCTGACTTTATTTTGGGGGGCTCCAAAATCACTGCAGATGGTGATTGCAGCCATGAAATTAAAAGACGCTTACTCCTTGGAAGAAAAGTTATGACCAACCTAGATAGCATATTGGAAAGCTGAGACATTATTTTGCCAACAAAGGTCCATCTAGTCAAGGCTATGGTTTTTCCAGTAGTCATGTATAGATGTGAAAGTTGGACAATGAAGAAAGCTGATCACCAAAGAATTGATCCTTTTAAACTGTGGTGTTGGAGAAGACTCTTGAGAGTCCCTTGGACTGCAAGGAGATCCAACCAGTCCATCCTAAAGGAGATCAGTCCTCAGTGTTCATTGGAAGGACTGATGTTGAAGCTGAAGCTCCAATACTTTGGCCACCTCATGCGAAGAGTTGACTCATTGGAAAAGGCCCTAATACTGGGAAGGATTGGGGGCAAGAGAAGAAGGGGACAACAGAGGATGAGATGGCTTGATTGCATTACAGACTCAGTGGACATGGGTTTGGGTAGACTCCAGGAGTTGTTGATGGACAGGGAGACCTGACGTGCTGCAATTCATGGGGTCGCAAATAGTCGGACACACTGAGCAACTGAACTGAATTGATATAAGTTGTATATTTTGGACATTAATCCCATTTGTAAATATTTTCTCCCATTCTATAGGTTGTCTTTCCATCTGGTTTACAATTACCTTTAATGTGCAAAAGCTTTTAAGTTTAATTAGGTCTCAATTGTTTCTTTTTGTTTTTATTGTCATTACTCCTCAAGGCAGATTCAGAAAGATATTATTGTAATTTATCTCTAAGAGTTTTCTGCCTACGTTTTCCTCTTAAATTTTATATTAATAGTATCCAGTCTTACATTTAGGTCTTCAGTCTATTTTGAGTTTTTTCATGTATGGTGTTAGGGAGTGTTCTAATTTCACTCTTTTACATGAAGCTGTCCAATTTTCTCAGGACCACTTATTGAAGAGATTAAATTTGTATGAAAACACAAAAGACCACTGAGTAGCTGAAATGTTGTTGCAAAACCACAAAAAGATTCCAGGAATCTTGGCCTCCGGAGGAGAAGAATTCAATCCGGGGCCAGAGATGAGGCTTGATCACTCAGAGCTTTTGTGTAATAAAGTTTTATTAAAGGAGATAGAGAGAGCTTCTGACATAGGCATCAGAAGGGGACAGAAAGAGTACCCCCCTGCTAGTCTTCAGCTGGATGTTAACTAGTCACTAGCAGTTTGCTAATGAAAGAAAGGAATGTCTCAAAACTCAGAATGGTACCAGTCCCCTCATACATAAGATGTATTTTGGGGTAATCTTGGCACCAGATGAGTCATCCCAGGCCATAAAATGATTGACTTGAAGGGCAGTTTGCCATACAGATATTTTCATTTACATAGATTAGGAGAACAATGTCTGAGTATAACATACTGGTTTGTCAAGTAGGTTCTGAGCCATTTGATGGAATCAACTTGAAGACACAGTTTGGGGTAAAAGAGTTTGGGGTACATTAACATAGCTTAAGACAAACATTTCTGTAAGAAGAATGCATTGTTTAACTCAAGGTTTGAGAATAGTTAATTTCAGGTGAAACCAGGTGTCTTTATGGCAACACAATATTTTAAGAGAAACCTCTTTTAAATTTGTATAGAGTTTGTTTCCTCCTGCCGCTTGAGAGAGAGATAAAAATGTCTGACACTTGCAGCCTATTTCCTCCGTTTGGAGACCCCTGGCCTTCCTGCCTGTTACCTTCTCATAGCCAAAGCAATCTTGAGACAGGAAAGTGGAGCTGAAGGAATCAGGCTCCCTGACTTCAGACTATACTACAAATCTACAGTCATCAAAACAATATGGCACCAAAGTTAAAATATAGATCAATGGAACATGATAGGAAGCCCAGAAATAAATCCATGCACCTATGGTCAATTAATATACAACAAAGGAAGCAGGAGTATGCAAACGATTTTTTTTTTACATTTAAAAATTTTATCTTTATTTATATATTTGTTTTTATTAACATATAATTGACTTACAATATTGTATTAGCTTCAGGTGTACAGCATAGTGATTTGATGTCTCTTTTGCCATTATGGTTTTGTATGTTCTCTCTGTGACAGAAAGTCATTGCTGGGTCTCTTGACACACGTGTGTGAATATTCACCTAGCCATGCACAAGGGGCCACTCTCTGGCACAGTTGCGTGAGGGGCAAATGTTCTCTGATTCACTCCTTCATGGTGGCTCAGCTGGTAAAGAATCCACCTGCAATGTGGGAGACCTGGGTTCGATCCCTGGGTTGGAAAGATCCCCTAGAGAAGGGAAAGGCTACCCACTCCAGTATTCTGTCCTAGAGAATTCCATGGCCTGCTTAATCCAGAGGTAGCAAAGAGTCAGACATGACTGAGCAACTTTTCTTCACTTCACTTCATTCCTCCTAGCCTTATTCTTCACAGCTCCTTACCTGCTGGGGCCCCCTCACCCAGTAGTACGGAAGGTTTACTATGAAGCTAATGAAGCTCAGAGGTTCCCACACTTGCACATGTCCTGCTGAGACTGGAGAGTTATTCGAAATTGCAATCACTTGTTAATAATTCTCTTTTGGATTGAAAAGCAAGCTGCAATCAGGAACCATTTCCATGTAAATGTTTCCTATGAAGAACCTAAGGAAATTTCAGAAAGAAAGCTGAATCTCTCATTTCCCTGTAAATCATTGTAATTTCTTTTGTCAGTGTAAATAATATTCACTTTTGCACATAAGTTTATATATATATATATATATATATATATATATATATAAATGCTTTTTATTATAAAGGACCAAAAATTATATAAGTTGTGGACCTCATGAAATCTAGACTCACATTTGGCCCTCTTAGTCAGGATTCTGGCTAAGAGGGTAACTCAAGGCAAGTACCAAAGGTTAATTTTCAAAAAGTTATAAACCTGACTTCATCCATGATGAATACATGCCAAAAATTTATATCATTAATGACAGAATCAGCACATTGGTAAGGGTGATTCAAAGAGAATTTGAAAGCATATATAGATATTGAATGAAAGCTGAAGTAAGATTTCTATATTAGAAACAAAACTCATTAATATCCTACAAAGGAATAAAGTGTAAACTTGTGGTTTTCTTTTCTACCAATTTGTACTCATTTTCATCTTCATCAGAGAAAATTCTGCAAGTTAACATGCAACTTCCAAGAATCTGGGGCTAATCAATAGTAAGCAGTGAACCAAAAAAAGTGCATTTTTTTCTGGAAAATTACAAAATTCTTGAGCAGGCCTGTTAGACAACACCCTAGTACAACATTAATAGAACATGAAGTTGTTTTTTTACTTTATTTCTGTTTTGAACAATTTCTGAACACCAACCACTTTCCACATCACCAAGAGATGGGAGTCCCAGGTGCTTCTGTGCTACCCCTCCACTTTCCTGAATGTTCAACAAACTGGAGGTAAACATAAAACAGTGCTAAGAAAAACAGACCCATATAAGTCTTTCATGACATGAAAAATAAAGAGACCAATGAAATAATTAGGGGAAAAAACAGGGTCTTTATTACTTAGAGAAATGTAATGCATCACAACATTTTGGTAATTTTTTTCTGTTGTTTTCTTGCCAAATCCATGTTTAGAAGTTACTTCAATTAGAGTCTATTATTTTAATGAGTGTATTTGATTAAAATAGGATCTGTGTCTCTTTGACACCACAAGTATGGCAGAGCACCTCTTTCATGGGAAGTAGTGTGATGAGCATGGGATTTACAAAGATGGATAAGACAAGGCATCACTATCTACATACTCTTTTGCTTATGCTAATCTCAAATTTGTAAAACACTAAAGGCTGTGAATAAAATGTGTTTTTTCACTTATACATGTGAAGTACAATCTTAGGTTAAAACAGCCCACATTTCACATCCACTTGTTTATCTTTTGATCTCAATTCTCTCCCTCATTCTACAAGTACCAGGTATGGTGAAAATGGATAGCTGTGGGGTCATTTATTTTTGCATGGAGAGTGTGAAAGACGTTGCAGAGTTTTTAGTTGCTTATAAAAGTGGATCCCATCTTTGGAAAGCATAACCTTCACCACTGTACCACAGTCAGCATCACAGTTTTCTCGGTAAAGTACAAATGCAGTTTAAATTGATTTTCTAACTACTTTTATTACTGCCAGTCTTGAATGTAACAATAAGGGTTGGGCATTTGTTTTTATAGGGAAGAAAGCATTTTAGTCATCTGAGGAGTTTCATTAAAGTCATGATTGCAAATGCAATTGCATTTAAATGAGAACAAATAGATTAAACATAAAAGAAATTATATCATTTACCCCAAATTTGAAAAGTCTCAAAGAATTAAATGTTTCAAGATTTGACTAATGAGAAAAGACCACTATCAAATTCCACACAGAGTGTTTACATTGTATTTATACAGCAAGGTCAAACAAGCAGGGGGAAAAATTTCATCTACAATTTTGTCTACCCTTAGGTAATAATACATGGAAAATTCACTTACCCTGATTGATCTTCTTGGACATAAGAGAACTCCCTGGCTTAAATCCCATCTGAAAACTATCTTCCTCACCTTGTCTTATAGAATGCTAACATTTTTTCACTCTACTTCAAAAAACAAGCAAGTCAAAATATGAACTACTAAGATAGCATCCTTTACTGTTCTGCTTAAAAATCTATTTGTTAATGGGTTTTTAGTAGGGAATGTGTGTTAAAAACCTGTTTGTTTTTTAACTAGATGCATTTGTTCTTGTTTTAAATCTAAATGGCTTACCACTTAAAGATTGCATTTTTGCATGCCCTCACACACATTCACAAAGATTTAGTAAACTGTGTTAATCACTATGGTTTTTACATATTAGTCAAACTACTGTTAAAATTGTGTGAAAAGCTTGACAAATAAAATTAAATCAGAGCAAAGGTAAAGCTCAAATCAAATGTGAGAGCTCTAGACTCCCTTAGCGTAGGTTTGTGAAATGCTATAAATAATTAATTTAGGAAGGAAACAAGCCAATCCTTTTGGTTCAGCAGTAGACAAAGTTCTCACGCCTTACATTTTGTTCCTGGCCCATTTGCTAGCACATTAAATATCTTATGAAAACTGTTCAACTTTTAGTCTAAAAAATATTAAGTAAAAATTAGTTTTTCTCACCTGCCTACTAATCAAATGATTCAGAGCCAAAATTGGCTAAAATTGCTAAAGTCTTGAAAATATAAAGACTAGATAGAAGAGCACCGGGGAATAAATTTGATTATTGTCTATGTACATTAGAATACAATCGTGGCTTCAAGCAAGTACTGTTTACCTATTAACACTGCTAATTGCCATTAACCTAACAATCACCAAGTATTTTTCTTTAGGAAAATTAAATAATGGCATTGTTCTGATGTGATTTTATTTTAAAATGATGTTAATACTTAAAGTATCTTTGGAAGACAGATTTATATTTCTGTTTCACTAATGGAAAACTGGGTGTGAGTTCAGAGATTTGTTCAAGTCAACACTGATAACAGAGAGAGGATAAATCACAGCCTTTAGACTTTAAGTCAATGTTTTCTGTCCCAAGCTTAGCAAAATAAATCATCTACTTGCTCCATCACACAAAGAACTTAGTTGTCCAAATTAAGTAATTCAATAACCATTTTCAGGAGTTCTCTGATTTGAGGATCACAATTATGGTCTGGGCTGTCTACAAAACTCACAGCTTTCTCCTTGAAGATCAGTCTAATGGGCAGGAGACTGTGTCTTGCCCCTGCTCTCAAGTCCGCCACTAATCATTCCTGGGTTCATTTTTGTAAAGAGAGGATTAAGCTAGATAGGAATTTCTAAAACTATTTTTCAAGATATGTTAATGAGCATTCCTCAAGAAAAGAGATGGGAGAAAGCATTTTTTTTTTCTTTAAGATACAGTCATATCTTCTATTCCCCTCTCAAAGTTCCACAACATATTTAAACATGTTAAATAAGTCCTACAGAGAATAGCCTATTTAACCCTAATTCATAGAAGTTTTTAAAGTTTTGCCCCTAAATTTTTTTCCAGAAATACCTTTTCCCATCACACAGTACACTCTTTGTCAGAAGCAATGTGAGTATATGTTGATACAAAGTGATGATACAAAAGAATATTTTTCTACTTTTAAAAGACTTCTCAAATCATAGAACTGAGAATATACGTAGGTTGTATGCTACAATATCAAGAATCTTTAATCCTTGACTACATTACCTTGCCATAGGCTTCAAGATACTCAGTTTTCTCTTTTCAGTCCTGTATTAACAGCTCTTAGGACAAATACAGTTTAAGTTCAATAGAACTGACAGAAAATCATGTCTAAATATTGGAGTCTAGTGCTGAGATAGAAAGTTATCTGGATGCTAGAACTCTCTGGTTAGGTCACACCTGAACACTCACCTTACTCATTGCCTTCCCCTCTGCTCTCTCACAAATGCTTTGGACTTTTTATTTCCTTTCCCTATGGAAGAGTCGGACATGACTTAGTGACTAAAGAGAGAGAGAAAGAATCTACCTATCCAGATGGAAACAAAAACTAAATCCTCAAAATTGCTGTAGTCCTAAATGTGAACCATAAACATTTATATCCATGGATACAAAGTGATATTTTCTGCTCCCAAGATGAAGCGAGGATGGGGCTGGGAAGGGTGGTTTGGAGGAAAGGGTCAGAAGAGCAGGAGTTTGCTGAAGTGGGAAGAGGAAGGGCCAGGATGGAGTGGAGGCAACTCAGTGCCTCAGTGACCTTGGGGGTGGTCCACCCACTATCACATGCAGGAGTCCTGAAAGTTTGTTATTTTCTACTTGTACACCTGGACAGGGATGCAGACGTGAATGGGCACTAGATGTCAGCTGAGGCAGGACTGCACAGAGCCACTGGGGAGGCCTTGGGAGCCAAGTAAATGGTAGACACATGGATGTGATTTCCTGTATCCTCCCAAGTGTCTTTTCTCATCTGACTTGGAGATCACCCAGACATTTGTCTCAAAATCTAAAGGCTCTTCCAAAGATGTTGTTTATAGTCTAGAAGTATATTACCTAATTTACATATTGAGAGTGATATAAATGTCTGCTGATTTAAATACACTGAGAAATGTTTTTTAATTTTATACTTTTCCTTGTGTATGTTAAACATCTGTTTCTGAGAAAATCTTCTAATATCATGGTTGGATGAAGTTAAAATTCAGATAAGCCTAGGTTGATTTTGACAGATAAATTGTTCTCAAAGTAGAACAGGTAGAAAAGATTATTTGTATTTTCTGGGAGTTCAGTTTCCAGCGCTGGCCTTGCCCTTCTATTGTTTGGTCTATTTTACAACTCTCTAGGAGCAGAGGTGAACTTGGAGAGTTTTGTTAAATGGAGATGAAAATAATTTTTTCCAATGGAAAAGTACTCTAAATTTTGCAGTTTATTGTCCTGGTGGATGTTAACCAGCTCTACATCTAATCAAGCAATTTTACCTTAATATTACTTCTCAAATATTCTTTATATTAGTTTTGATACCTACTGATTCCTCATTAATTACTGAGTTAAAGAAAACCTTGACATGAATTCATATTATATTTGCATGAGAGTATTAACTTCACATATAAACCATTCTTTATTAGAATTGCTTGTGTACTTTCTTCTTAAATAGATTAAAATGTATACCAAGGGAAGAAATAATTGCAAAGGATAAAGAGAAAGACAATGTCAGCCCTCTCCACACAGGACCGGGGAGAGAGGCATCACTACTTCCCAATAGTCAATTGTGCTCCTCATTCCACACATCTTCCCTCCTAGACATCATTCAGCCAGTGACAAGGGTGTGAGACCACCACATTTGCACCGTGAGCTTCATGTTGGAAAGGGTCTGCACCAAAGGCTTATGCTCTGATGCTGCTGTCTTGAAACGCTCCATTTTTTTTTTTTTGATTTTTTTTTTTTTTTTTTTTTGTAAGTGAAGTAAGAATAAACAGGGGCACATGCTAAGGTCTTGGAATCCTGAATTCCCACACTCCCCAGACCTCCAGGAAGAGTTCAGCACCTGCCTCCCCGCCCCTACTCAGTGGCTCTGGCCACCTCTATTCTTAACAGGGGCCAGGTTGTGGGTTCATGAAACATTAAGAATTGGGTACACAAGAACATTAGACAAACACAAATAGAGACCCTGGTAACAGGTGAGGATAGAGACCATCAGACAAAGTGCAAAGCTCTTTTCTTCTTTTTGAACTCTGCATTTTTATCTTGAACTGGACCCTACAATTATGTGGTTGTCCTATTGGGGTGCAGTGTGGAGTTCTCAAAGACACACTGGTTGAAGTTCAATCCCCACATACTTGGAATGACCCGAGCAAATATACTGAGCTGAGGAGAGTGTGAAAGACACAGTTTTCCATTTAACATTGTTCCTTCAACCTTTGTTTAGCTTCAGATCACCCATTATATCCTGGTCATTTTGCAAGGCATCAAAAAAAAATAGCACAAACAATAAATAAATCAAAAATCTTACATTTAATAATTTTATTGTGGTGGAGCATCCTCTGTCTTGCAGCTGTGGGCTGAGGGACAAGGACTGACCATGCCAGGTGCCAGCCAGGAAAGTCTAGAGCAGGAGGTTCTATCTGAAACATCACTATCAAAATTGCAGGGCTCATGGGAAAGCCAAATGCAGAGCCTCCAAGAATGAATCTCTGGTACATCAAGACAGGAACAAAGTTGGGAATGCTGAGTTGAGAAAGTAGAAATGGGGAAAAAAAAGAAGTTTAAGAGGGATGAAAATGCCACAATATAAGTGCTGGTATCAAGATACACTGTGAAAGTGAAAGTGTTAGTTCTTCAGTCATGTTGGACTCTTTGTAACCCTATGAACTATACCCCACCAGGTTCCTCTGTCCATTGGATTCCCCAGGCCAGAATACTGGAATGGGTTACCATGCCCTTCTCCAAGGATCTTCCCAACCCAGGGATTGAATCTGCATTGCAGGCAGATTCTTTACCCTCTGAGCACCAGGGAAGTCCACTAATATACTGTACTCCTTCACAACAAGCTCAATTTTGATACATTGCACTTTTAGGTAAATATTTACATGTAACTTGTATACAACCCAGTGCACATTTCATGTAATACAGGCTTAGTTTTCACATATTCCTACCAAGTTCCTTTCTTCTTCAATTTGCATTACTGACTAAAACATCTAAAACTGCCACGTAAGGAAAAACTCCAGTGAAATTTCTCAGCTGCCTGGCATGGCTGACTGGAGACTTAATAGTGGTGAACATCATCTTCTGAACCCATCTGGGGGAACTTTTTACTGAAAGGAAGACTGCAATTTATCAAGGGTCATCTGGCAGGAGAGATATTTATTAGAGTTTCGAGAAACCACTGAAATATTCTATCTTCACCTTTCTACCCTTATAGAACAGGGGACTGCAGATCACACAGCTAATATTCAAAGTGAAATTGGACCGCATGGATATGAGAAGTTAACTTGACATCAAAGGTTATCCATTCTCCCACATTTGCTTTTCCTTCTCCCATCTCAATTTCATTGGTGCTTTCATTATTTTTCCTTCACTTTTTAGAATAAGATAAAAAAAAAAAAAAAACCTGCTTTCATATATACCTCTCTGTTTTTCCCCTACTGGAGCATCTGCAAACCCAGCTGTGGTTCTTTTGTCGTTTCTCAAATGTAGGCAAATAAGCCAAAAGCAAGACTACAAACATAAAGGATTTTATTTGTCCTTGAAATTTTTATGGTGTGAGCTATCACATCTTTATTCTAAACTAAAGTTCTCTTCTAATCTCTGCATCCTTAATATTTTTCTGATATCTCTGTCTTTTTTCAGAGAATATTCCTAGAAAAAAATAGAGAAATGTTCAACTGAAATAACCTCAGTAGCAGATATAAATATAGAGGATATGTATAGAAGGCACACGTGTATATTTATTAGAAAGGTTTCCTTTTTATAATTAGTGAAAGTAGAACTTTTTTTAAAATGTGGCAGTAATTCCAATAGAACTTGTGGCAGCATAGTCTTATATAACCTAAAACTAAACCACAAAATCATTGTTATCAAATGCAGCTGAGGAGTTTTTTTAACTTACTCTGCAGCTTAAAAGCTATGTGATTTGGTGCAAATCATTACACCACCCAAATCCTCAGTTTCTTGCCGATAAGATGAAGAAGACCTCAATGCTGGTTGGGCCAGTTTCCCAGAGCAGTAAGAGGCTGAAGTAAAATTGCACGTATGGAAATGCTTTCAACTGCAAAGCACCATCCCAATGCAGGGACATTTTATTATACAGGTGCAGGATGTTGAAAAAGACAGGATGTGAAGGCTCTTTTTGATTTGAACAAGCAGCTTCTGAACTGCCCATGGGGTTAATTATAAGACTTCTCACTTTTTCAAATATTTACAGATTTATTTAAATAGTGAGATTCAGAACCTACTGAAACATGGTGAGTTGATCAGAAGTGTGAAAAAATTCTCCAACCTTTCTTAATACCCACTGTGTTGATTTCAAATACATGCTTTTGATGCAAATATTCAGAGGAGGGAAACATCCTGTGATTTCTGTAAATCACCAATGTCACTAAGTCATTGCCTCTCTTCCCCACAGAGAAAGCCCAGTGTATGTCTACACTTGAGTTGTAAAGACATATCTTTTGTCTTCTCCAACCCATGGGCTACCTCTATACTATTTCCAAATGACCTTGGTGATGAGAGGGAGGGAATAACAACAACAACAACAAAAAATGCTGCTATTGTTCTTGTTGTTCAGTCACTAAGTCACGTTTTCTCTTTGTGACCCCATGGACTATAGCACACCAGGTTTCCTTGTCCTTTACTATATTTCAGAGTTTGCTCAAATTTATGTCCAATAAGTCAGTGGTACTACATAACCATCTCATCCCTACTGCCCCCTTCTCCTTTTGCATTCAGTCATTTCTAGTATCTGAGTTTTTTCCCAAGAGTCAGTTCTTCCCATCAGTTGGCCAAAGTATTGGAGCTTTAGCTTCAGCATCAGTCCTTCCAATGAATATTCAGGGTTGATTTTGTTTAGAATTGACTGGTTTGATCTCCCTGCAGTGCAAGGGACTCTCAAGAGTCTTCTCCAGCACCATAATTTGAAAGCTTCAACTCTTGAGCACTCAGCCTTCTTTATGGTCCAACTCTCACATCTGTATACATGACTACTGGAAAACCATAGCTTTGACTCTACTAACTTTTACCAGCAAAGTGATGTCTCTGCTTTTTAATCTAGGTTTGTCATAGCTTTCCTGCCAAGGAGCAAGTGTCTTTTAATTTTGTGCTGCAGTCACAATTCACAGTGATTTTGGAGGCCAAGAACATAAAATCTGTAACTGTTTCCACTTTTTCCCATTCTACTTGCCATGAAGTGATGGAATCAGATGCCAATACCTTAGTGTTTTTAATGTTGAGTTTTAAGCCGACTTTATCACTCTGCTCTTTCGCTTCCATCAAGAGGCTCTTTAATTCCCCTTCACTTTCTGCCATTAAAGTGGTATCATCTGCATATCTGAGGTTGTTGATAGTTCTCCAGGCAATCTTGATTCATCTTGTGATTCATTCTTGATTCCAGCTATGGTTTTTCCAGTAGTCATGTATGGATGTCAGAGTTGGACCACGAAGAAGGCTGAGCATGAAGGAATCGATGCTTCTGAGATGTGGTGTTGGAGAAGGCTCTTTAGAGCCCCTTGGACTAGTAGGAGATCAAACCAGTCAATCCTAAAGGAAATCAGTTCTGAATATTCATTGGAAGGACTGATGCTGAGGCTGAAACTCCAATACTTTGACCAAAAAACTGACTCCTTAGAAAAGACCCAATGCTGGGAAGATTGAAGGCAGGAGGAAAAGGATGAAATGGTTGGATGGCATCACCAACTCAATGGACAGGAGTTTGAGCAAGCTCTGGGAGTTGGCGATGGACAGGGAAGCCTGGCATGCTGCAGTCCATAGTCCATGAGTAGGACACAACTGTGTGACTGAACTGAACTGAACTGAACTGTGATTCATCCAGCCTGGTATTTTGTATGATGTACTCTGTGTATAAGTTAAGTAAGCAGGGTGACAATATAGCGCTTTGCCATACTCCCTTCCCAATTTTGAACCAGTCAGTTGTTCCATGTCTGGCTCTAATTGCTGCTTCTTGACTCACACACAGGTTTCTCAGAGAACAGGTAAGGTGGTCTGGTACTCCCATCTTTTTAAGAACTTTCCATAGTTTGTTGTGATCCACATTGTCAAAGGTTTTAGTGTAGTCAATGAAGCAGAAGTAGATATTTTTCTGGAGCTCTCTTGCTTTCTCAATGATGCAACAAATGTTGTCAATCTGATCTCTGGTTCCCCTGCCATTTCTAAATCCAGTTTGTATATCTGGAAGTTCTCGGTTCATGCACTGTTGAAGCTTAACTTGAAGAATTTTGAATATAACCTTACCAGCATGTGAGCTCAATTGTACAGTACATTGAACACTCTTTGGAA
The DNA here is from genome assembly GCA_007570785.1 of Antilocapra americana. Classification (NCBI taxonomy): domain Eukaryota; kingdom Metazoa; phylum Chordata; class Mammalia; order Artiodactyla; family Antilocapridae; genus Antilocapra; species Antilocapra americana. The sequence goes on from ML662442.1 coordinate 11,197,987, forward strand.
TTGCCCTTCTTTTGGAGTAGAATGAAAATTGACCTTTTCCAGTCCTGTAGTAACTGCTGAGTTTTCCAAATTTGCTAACATATTGAGTGCAGTACTTTAACAGCATCATCTTTTGGGATCTTAAATAGCTCAGCTGGAATTTAATCACCTCTATTAGCTTTGTTCATAGTAATGCTTCCTAAGGCCCACTTGATGTCATGCTCCAGGATGTCTGGCTCTAGATGAGAGACCACCTTGACCACCACGGTTATTTGAGTCATTGAGACCTTCCTTGTATAGTTCTTCTGTTCTTCTGTGTGTTCTTGACACCTCTTCTTAATCTCTTCTGCCTCTGTTCAGTCTTTACCCTTTCTGTCCTTTATTGTGACCATTCTTGCATGAAATGCTCCCTTGATATCTCCAACTTTCCTGAAGAGATCTCTAGTCTTTCCCATTCTATTCTTTTCCTCTATTTCACGCCATTGTTCACTTAAGAAAGCCTTCTTATCTCTCCTTGCTATTCTCTGTAACTGTGGATTCAGTTAGGTGTATCTTTCCCTTTCTCCCTTGCCTTTCCCATCTTTTCTTTCCTCAGCTGTTTGCAAAGCCTCCTCAGACAACCACTTTGCCTTCTTTTATTTCTTTTCATTTGGAATTGTTTTGATCACTGCCTCCTGTACAATGTTATGAACCTCCCTCCAAAGTCTCTGGGCTCTCTGTCTACTGGATCTAATCTCATGAATCTATTTGTCATCTCCACTGTATAATCTTAAGGGATTTGATTTAGGTCAAACCCAAATGGCCTAGTGGTCTTCCCTACTTCATTCAATTTAAGCCTGAATTTTGCAATAAGAAGCTCATGATTTGAGCCACAGTCAGCTATAGGTCTTATTTTTGCTGACTGTAAAGAACTTCTCCGTCTTTGCCTGCAAAGAACATGATCAACCTGATTTCAGTATTGGCCTTCTGGTGATGTCCATATGTAGAGTCATTTCTTGTGTTGGAAAATGGTGTTTTCTATGACCAATGTGTTCTGTTGACAAATATCTGTCAGCCTTTGCCCTGCTTCATTTCATACTCCAAGTCCAAACTTGCCTGTCTTTTTGGAATCTCAACTCCTTTCTTTTGCATTCCAATCCCCTATGATGAAAGGAACATCTTTTTTTCGTGTTAGTTCTAGAAGCTCTTTTAGGTCTTCATATAACCAGTCAACTTCAGCTTCTTCAGAATTAATAGTTGGGGCATAGACTTGGATTACTGTGATATTGAATGGTTTGCCTTGAAAGCAAACCAAGATCATTTTGTCATTTTGGGAATTGCACCCAAGTACTGCATTTCAGAATCTTTTGTTGACTATGAAGGCTCTTCCACTTCTTCTAAGGGATCGTAGCCCACAGCAGTAGATATAATGATCATTTGAACTAAATTAGCTCATTCGCTTCCATTTCAAGTTCACTGATTCCTAACAGGTTGATGTTCAGTCTCCTTTTTGACAAGATTCAATTTACCTTGATCCATGGACCTAACATTTTGGGTTTCTATGCAATATTGTTCTTTACAATTACAGACTTTATTTTCACCACCGATAATGTTAATTGTAGTCAAAATAACTGACATTAATTGTTTGCTATCTTAATTATTCTATATGCATTATCTCAACTAACATTTACAATAATGCAATAAATTTCCTCCTATGGTTATGGCAAAAGCTAAGACAGAGAGAGGATAAGTGATCAGTAAGTCACACCAGTGGTGGTGGTGGGTTCACACATCAGGCAGGCTGCTTAGCCTCCGCTCCACACCAGCCCCTCCGTTCATCCTATGGGTGGGCGGGTCTACTAAAATGACTTCCTGCTGTTGCTGTGAAGCGCTTTACTATGTTTTTGTGAATGGTATTGAGTACTCTGTCTGATTAAATATACATTTTTAGAGTAGACATTGCAGCTCCTATTTTACAAAATAAGGTGCCTGAAGCTCAAAGAGGTTAAATAGCTTGCCAAAGTTTTCAGAGTAAGTATTATAACTGACTTATCTGGGATTTGAGATGGAATCTGTTTGAATCCTAGGCCACTTGTTATTTCAATAATATTTTCTTAGGTTCCTCATGATCCTTTTCACATGCTACACATGATATCTTCTGTACAAGCTCCATGCTCTGGATCTAACTTACTCCTTCTTCCTAACTCCCTGAAACAAGGAGAAGATTCTAGCTAATTCCCCAGATCATACAAACACCATGGCAGAATCAAAAGCTACACTATGGAGTTATTAATGTTTTTATTGAAGTCAGGTCAATCAGTCCAACTGATAAAGCCACCATGTTCTTATCCACAGGAAAACAATTTAGCCAGTAGTCAGAACTGGATGACTAGAGAGCCCACTTGTTAACAGCTGATTATACACTGTTCTGCAGGCCCATACTGTTACTAGTCGACTCATAAAAGAAGGACCAGTTGGTATTTGAGTGCTTGATAAAAGGTTAGACCTTCTCTACTCATCAAAAATAAAACGCACTTTGAATGTTTGAACCATTCCGTTAAAATATGAAACAAACTGCTCAAAAATTAAAATAAAGCATAAATGTTACCTGTTAGATTAGGAAAGCTAAGGCAGCAAAGCCTTCGGTTTAACACATAGATATCATACTGTCTTGTCTTCTACCATCTGCTGCAATAAAGACTGGAAAACAATAGAATCCCTGGCTTGCGGACTCTCATGCAGGAACAAAGCTTATGATACCTTGTACAAAATAAGAATCCCATGCTTACATAGTAAATACATGAATAGAAAAGTTATCTCAGGCCAAATGCATTTTTGCAGCACAGACAAGGTGATGTTAAGTATTTATCCCCAAGCCATTAAAAAGAAAAAAATTACTTCATTTCTGTGGCCCCAAGTAAATGTTTTTAAACGAATCCATAAACAGATAATAAAAGCAGAAAAAGCTGGCTTATGCCAGTAGGAAGTGTCCATGAAGCTAGGCTAAGCAGAAATGCAATGTATTCATGGTGCTGGGAAGATTGTTTTCTTTTAGAAACCTGGCAGCCTCTGTTGGCATAACATGACAGCAATTGCTTTACTGATTGGCTGTGTATTCTTCTTTCTATGGTTTTGTCTGCTGTAGCCTGAAATTGTCACTTTACTTGGCTAACTGCTAAATCACAAGCTTTAAAGTAGCTGGTTGTAGTTTTAATTGTATTAACAAGAGGAGAAGTATGAGGGGAAAGTCATATTTCACTCTATTTCCCTTATACTTGTGGATCTGGTGCTGCTGATTTATACTGTGACTTATGCTGCTTCAAGACTCAGGGCTAAAGTACAAAGTCGATTTCAGCTTCAACAAATCCTCTACAGGTCCTGCTGTCTCCCCGAAAGGCAGGACTCATGGATTCCATCTGTGAGGAAGCAAGCTTTGCATATGAAAAACCACAGGGCAGAGGACAAAGCAGGGAAGAGCAGCACTTCAACAGTTCCTTTCTTTTGTTGTGTGTGGTGTTTCTTTTAAACACTGAAGATAGAAATCAGTGAGTGCTTTAGAAAGAAATGTTTATTGTGGTATTGGAAGAGTAATTATTTGATCTCCTACATGCCTATGCTTGAAAGCAAAATGCCTTCGCTTAATGTAACGGCAGACTTTAAAAGCTGATATAATCTTGCTTCCACACATCACCTTAAGAAACAGTGGTTTCTTTCTGCTGAGCTTTACTCTCCTGTTCTAGGTTTGTTTAACCTGATGCGAACATAAGTTCGTCCTAGAGAAAGAGTCCAATGACAATACATAAATACTTCAGTTTTACTTCAAATTAAAATGAGAGAGGGAAACAAACTTCCATTGAAAAACCTAGAGAGTTTTTATACTGGCCAAAACGTAGAACAATATTCTCTTTATATTCTGTTTCTCTAAACTGGATTTCATCTTCCACTGGGCAGAATAGCAAAACCAGTAATACCTTACTGCCACCTACAGATGAGATATAGGTCTGCTGGTAGCAAAACAGGTGAGCCAGGGGTTCACACTGAAGACCCCCAGCTCACAGACGATCTTATAAGTTTGAGGTGCAGAAAATGAATATTTCTCCAGCCTTGGTAATTGGATTGTGCTTGTAGTTTTGAGATATAAATGAAATTAGAGTGCACAAAGCAGTCTCTCCAACAGTATATTCAAGTCATTTTCGTCTCCTAAAGGTTTTTTCCCTAATGGCAGTGAGCTGTCAGTTACTGTAGGAGAGGAAATATTTATTACATTTTTCCAAGTCTAAATGTTAATTTGGGAAAATATAAACAAAATATATAGGGAAATACTTTTGAAGAAATGTTGGAGATCATCTAAGAAGTAAATGCTAATGACTAAGAACAGACTTATACCCATTTTGGACCTCATTGTTTAACTTCCTGGTTACATTTTCCTCTCTTGCAAAATAGGAATGATAACACTACCTGCCTTACAGAGCTGCTACCTGGATTAAAGGAGTTACTATATTTAAACTCAAATCCAAGCTATAACCTGTATTAGCTAATCATATTTTGTATAGCTAATCCAAAAGGGCTTCCCTGGTAGCTCAGTTGGTAAAACTCGCAATTCAGGAGAGCCCAGTTCAATCCTGGGTTGGAAAGATCCCCTGGAGAAGGGAGAGGCTACCCACTCCAGTATTCTTGGACTTCCCTCGTGGCTGAGACGGTAAGGAATCCATCTGCAATGTGGGAAACCTGGGTTCCAGCCATGGGTTGGGAAGTTCCCCTGGAGGAGGTCATGGCAGCTCACTCCAGTATTCTTGCCTGGAAAATCCTTATGGACATCGGAGCCTGGTGGGCTATATTCCATGGGATCGCAAAGAGTCAGACATGACTGAGCGACTAAGCACAACACTGCACATAACTGAATCAAACTGACAAAGCTGATGCCTATGTGAAATTCTTTGCTTTAAAATTCCATTCTATCCTCACAATATTAATTTGCCGAAGTTTGATAAATATCCTCTTAGCAAAAAAGTTTTAATTAAAAAATTTAAAATTTGTTTATTTATTAAGTCACTGTAACACCATTACTGTACGTCTGCAATTTAAAATTAGGGAATATTCAAGAGGCACATGGAAAGAAGCTCAACATCACTGATCATCAGGCAAAAGCAAATCAAAACACAGTGAGGTATCACCTCACACCTGTCAAATGATTATCATCAAAAAGACAACAGATAACAAGTGCTGGAAAAGATATGAAGAAAATCCTCTTGCACTGTTGGTGCATGCTAAGTTGCTTCAGTCATGTCCTACTATTTGCAGCCCCATGGACTGTAGCCCGTCAGGCTCCTCTGTCCGTAGGATTCTCCAGGCTAGAATAATGGAGTGGGTTGCCATTTCCTCCTCCAGGGGATCTTCCTGACTCAGGAATAGAACCCTCATCTCTTCTGTCTCCTGCACTGGCAGGCAAGTTCTTTACCACTAGTGCCACCTGGGAAGCCCTGCACTGTTTGGTAGAATGTAAATTGGTGCAGACACTGTGGAAACAGAATAGAAGCTCCTAAGAAATTAAAAAATATAGCTACTATATTGTCTTACTAAGAAGGAATTGCACTTCTAGATATGTATCTGAAGGAAATGAAAACACTAATTAGAAAAAACATGTGAATCCTTTTATTCATTGAAGCATTATTTGCAATAGTGAAGATATGGAAGCAACCTAAGTGCCTGTGGCTAGATAAATGGATAAAGAAAATGTGGAATATTTTCAGCCATCTAAAAAAAAATGAAATCTTGGTATTCATGACAACATTGATAGGCCGAGAGGGTATTATACGAAGTGAAATAAGTCAGACAAAGACAAAAGCTGTATGATTTCATTTACATAGAGAATCTAGAAAACAAGACAAATGAACTACAATAACAAAACATAAACAAAGTTATGGATACAAAGAACAAACATCTGGTTACCAGAAAGGAGGCTGCGAATAGGTGAAAGAGATGAATGTCATGGTTATGAAAGGTACAATATGGGGAATATAGTTAATAACTATGTAAATATTATCTTTGTATAGTGACTCATTATAACCAGACTTACCATGGTGATCATTTTGATATGTACAGAAATATTGAATGTTGTATAATGGGACCTAGAACTATATAAGTACAAGAGGAATTGGATGAAGGTCAAAAGGTACAAACTTCCAGTTATAAGATGAATAAGTTCTAGGGATACAATGTACAATTTGATAGATATAGTAATATTTCTATATGCTATATGCAAAAGTTATTAAGAGAGTAAATTTTGAGTTCTCATGAGGAACTTCTTTTTCTGTTTCTTTAATTTTATATCTGTATGAGACGGTGGATGGTTACTGAACTTACTGAGATAATCATTTCATGATGGATGAAGTCAAATTGTTTCACACTTTAAACTGATATAATAATGTATATCAGTAAAATTGGAAGAAAAAAAAAAACGAGGTGAAAAGTCCACACTTTTTCATGTGCACTGCCATGAACTGAGTCAAGACCACCATCTTCTATCTTGTATACAGTAGGTGTATCTACTAATCCCAAACTCCTAATTTATCCCTCCCCTACCCCTTTGGCAATCTTCAGCTTGTTTTCTATGTTTGTGAGTCTGTTTCTGTTTTGTAAACAAGGTTATTCAACAGAATTCTACTGACAGCACACAGAGCTATGTTAAATATCCTGTAATGATCCATAATGGAAAAAAATATGAAAACTAATATATATATATATACATGCTAAGTTGCTTCAGTCATGTCTGACTCTTTGCAACTTTATGGACTGTAGGCCAACAGGTTCCTCTGTCCATGGGATTCTCTAGGCAAGAACACTGGAGTGAGTTGATATTCCCTTCTCCAGGGGATATTCCTGACCCAGGGATCGAACATGGGTCTCCTGCAGCTCCTGCATTGCAGGCAGATTCTTTACCACTAAGCCACCAAGGGAGTCATAATATATATATATATATATATATATATATATATATATATATATAATTGAATCACTCTGCTGTACATCAGAAACTAACACAACGTTCTAAATCAACTATAGTGGTGGTTTAGTCACTAAGTCGTGTCTAACTCTTGTGATCCCATGGACTGTAGTTAGCCAGGCTCCTCTGCCCATGGAATTCTCCAGGCAAGTATACTGGAGTGGGTTGACATTCCCTTCTCCAAAAACTATACTTCAATTTAAAAATAAAGAAAGAAAAGACACCTTCTTCTCTAACACAGGAAAAGATTCTCAATATTGCTAATTATTAGAAAAATGCAAATCAAAACTCCAATGAGATGTCACCTAACACCTGTCAGTCTACAAATAAATGTTGACAAAGGCATGTAGAAAAGGGAAATCTTGTACACTGTTGATGGGAATGTAAACTGATGCAGCCATTACAGAAAGCAGTATGGAGTTTCCTCAGAAACTAAAATTAGAACTACCAAATGACCCAGCAACCTCACTACTGGGTACATACTCCAAAAAAGCGAAAACATTAATTAGAAAAGATACATGCACCCCAATGCTCATAGCACCATTATTTACAATAGCCAAAGTACAGAATTAGCTTAAGCATCCATCAAAAGACAAATGGCTAAAGAATATATATACAATGAAATGTTCTTCAAGCATTAAAAAGAATGAAAATTCTGCCATTTGCAACAATGTGGATGGACCTAGAGAGTATCATGCTTAGTGAAATATGAGAGACAGACAAATACTACGTGTTGTCACATATATGTAGAAGTTAAAAAATAAAACCAATGAATATACATAATAAAACAGTAACATATGTGGAGAGAAAAACTAGTGGTTACCAATGGAGAGAGGAAAAGGCAGAGGGGTGGGGTGTCAAGATAGGAATGTGGGCTCAAGAGACATACACTACTATGTATAAGATAAGTATGCAACAAGGATATATTGTACAGCACAGAGAAATATAGCCATTATCTTGTAAACACTTTATATGGAGTACAATACATAAAAATATTGAATCACTATGCTATAAAACTGAAACTAATAAAATTTTATAAATCAACTATCATGGGATTTTTTAATTTATTTATTTTTTATTGAAGGATAATTGCTTTCCAGAATTTTGCTGTTTTCTGTCAAACCTAAACCTGAATAGGTATACATTTATTCCCTCCTTCTCAGATCTCCCTCACATCTGTCTCCACACTCCACCCCTCTAGGTTGATATAGACCACCTGTTTGAGTTTCCTATGTCATGCACCAAATTCCCTTGGCTATCTATTTTGCATATGGTACGCAAGTTTCCATGTTACTCTTTCCATACATCTCACCCTCTCCTCCCCTCTCCCAATGTCCATAAGTCTATTCTCTATGTCTGTTTCTCCATTAACGCCCTGTAAATAAATTCTTCAGTATCGTTTTTCTAATTCTGTGTATATGCATGAGAATACAATATTTATCTTTCCTTTTCTGACTTACTTCACTCTGTATAATAGGTTCTAGGTTCATCCACCTCATTAGAACTGACTTAAACACGTTCATTTTAATGGCTGAGTAATATTCCATTCTGTATATGTACCACAACGTCTTAATCCATTCATCTGTCGATGGACATCTAGGTTGCTTCCAAATTCTAGTATTGTAAATAGTACTGAAATGAACAATGGGATACATGTGTCTCTTTCAGTTTTGGTTTCCTCAGGGTATATGCCTAGGAGTGGGATTGCTGGGTCATATGGTGGTTTTATTGCTAGTATTTTTAAGGAATCTCCATACCATCTTCCATAGTGGCTGTTTCAATTTATATTCCCACAAACAGTGAAAGAGTGTTCCCTTTTCTCCACACCATTCCCAGCATTTACTGTTTGTAGACTTTTTGATGATGGTCATTCTGACAGGTGTGAGGTGATATCTTATGTGTAGTTCTGATTTGAATTTCTCTAATAATGAGTAATGTTGAGAACATCTTTTCATGTGTTTGTTAGCCATCTGTATGTCTTCTTTGGAGAAATGTCTAGTTTGGTCTTTTTCCTACTTTTTGATTGAGTTGTTTGTTTTTCTGGTATTGAGTTGTATGAGCTGCTTGTATACTTTTGAGAGCAATCCTTTGTCAGTTGTTTCCTTTGCTATTATTTTCTCCCATTCTGAGGGTTATCTTTTCACCCTGCTTACAGCTTACTTTGCTGTGCAAAAGCTTTCATGTTTAATCAGGTCCCACTTTTATACTTTTGTTTTCATACTATACAACTATTTCTCTAGGAGGTGAGTCATAGAGGATCCTGCTTTGATTTATGTCATTGAGTGTTCTGTCTATATTTTCCTCTAGGAGTTTTATAGTTTCTGGTCTTATGTTTAGGTCTTTAATCCATTTTGAGTTTATCTTTGTGTATGGTGTTAGGAAGTGTTCTAATTTCATTCTTTTACATGTAACTGTCCAGTTTTCCCAGTACCATTTATTGAAGAGGCTGTCTTTGTCCTAATGTATATTCTTGCCTCCTTTGTAAAAAATAAGATACCCATAGGTGCATGGGTTTATTTCTGGGCTTTCTATCTTGTTCCATTGGTCTGTATTTCTGTTTTGATGCCAGTACCATACTGTCTTGATGACTGTAGTTTTGTAGTATAATCTGAAGTCAGGAAGCTTGATTCCTCCAGCTCCATTATTCTTTCTCAAGACTGCTTTGGCTATTTGGGATCTTCTGTGTTTCCATATGGACTGTGAAAATTTTTGTCCTAGTTCTGTGAAAAATGCCATTGGTAATTTGATAGGGATCACATTGAATCTGTAGATTGTACTTGGTAACAATTTTCACAATATTGATTCTTCTTACCCAGGAACATGGAATATCTCTCCATCTGTTTATGTCATCTTTAGTTTCTTTCGTTAGCATTTTATAAGTTTCTGTGTACAGTTCTTTTGTCTCTTTAGCTAAGTTTCTTCCTAGATATTTAATTCTTTTTGTTGCAGTGGTGAATGGGATTGATTTCTTAATTTCTCTTTCTGATTTTTCATTGTTAGTATATAGATATGCAAGTGATTTCTATGTATTGATTTTGTATCCTGAAACTTTGCTAACTTTAATGATTAGCTCTAGTAGTTTTCTGATACTATCTTTAGGGTTTTCTATGTACACTATCATGTCATCTGCAAATAGTGAGTTCTATACTTCTTCTTTTCCAATCTGGATTTCCTTTTCTCCTCTGATTGCTGTAGCTAGGAATTTCAGAACTATGTTGAATAAAGTGGTGAAAGTGGACACCCTTGTCTTGTCCCTGATCTTAGGGGGAGTGCTTTCAGTTTTTCACCATTGAGAATAATGTTTGCTGTAGGCTTATCATATATAGCCTTTACTATGTTGAAGTAGGTTCCTTCTATGACCACTTTCTGAAGAGTTTTAATCATAAATGGGTGCTAAATTTTGTCAAAGGCTTTTACTACATCTATTGACATTATCATATGTTTTTTATCTTTCAAATTGTTATATGGTGTATCACATTGATTGATTTACAAATATTGAAGAATCCTTGCATTCCTGGAATAAATCCAACTTGATCATGGTGTATGAGCTTTTTTATGTGTTGTTGGATTCTGTATGCTAAAATTTGGTTGAGGATTTTTGCATCTATGTTCATCACTGATAATCACCTATACTTTTCTTTTTTTGTGTTGTCTTTGTCTGGTTTTGTTATCAGGATAATTGTGGCCTTGTAGAATGAGTTTGGAAGTGTTTCTTCCTCTGCAATTATTTGAAAGAGTTTTAGAAGAATAGGGATTAGTTCCTCTCTAAATGTTTTATTAAATTCTCCTACGAAGTCATCTGGTACTGGGCTTTTGTTTTTTGGGTGATTTTGATCATAGCTTCAATTTCAGTGCTTGCAGTTGGATTGTTCATAATTTCTATTTCTTCTTGGTTCAGTATTGGAGGGTTGAACTTTTCTAAGAATCTGTCCATTTCTTCCAGGTTATCTATTTTATTGCCATATAGTTGTATATAATGGTGTCTTATAATCCTTTGTATTTCTGCATGGCCTGTTGTAAACTCTCCTTTTTCATTTCTAATTTTGTTGATTTAATTCTTCTCTCTTTTTTTCTTGATGAGTCTGGCTAAAGGTTTGTCAGTTTTGTTTATCTTCTCAAAGAGCCAGCTTTTAGCTTTATTCATCTTTATTATTGTTTCTTTCATTTCTTTTTCATTTTTATCTGCTTGAATCTTTATGATTTCTTTCCTTTTACTAATTTTGGGGTTTTTTGGTTCTTCTTTTTCCAGTTGTTTTAGGTATAAAGTTAGGTTGTCTATTCAACGTTTTTCTTGTTTCTTGAGGTAGGATGGTATTGCTATAAAATTCCTTCTTAGAACTTCTTTTGTTGCATCCCATAGGTTTTGAGTTGTGTTTTCATTGTCATTTGTTTCTAGAAATTTTTTCATTTCCCTTTTTATTTCTTCAGTACCCTGTTGTTTTTTTAGAAACAGGTTACTTAATCTCCATGTGTTTGTGTTTCTTACACATTTTTTTCTTGTAATTGATATTTTTTCACCATTGTGGTCAGAAAAATGTTTGACATGATTTCAATTTTCTTAAATTTACTGAGGTTTTTTGTGACCCAAGATGTGGTCTATCCTAGAGAATGTTTCATGTACACTTGAGAATAAGGTATATGCTTCTGCATTTGGATGGAATGTCTTGAGGATATCAATGGGATCCATCTTATCTAAAGTATCACTTAAGACTAATGATTCCTTATTAATTTTCTATTGGTGTGATCTGTCCATTGGTGTGAGTGAGGTGTTAAAGTCTCCTACTATTATTGTGTTACTGTCGATTTTTCCTTTTATGTCTGTTAGTGTTTGTCTTATGTATTGAGGTGCTCCTATGTTGGGTGCCTAGATATTTACAATTGTTAAGTCTTCCTCTTGGATTGATCTCTTGATCATTATATAGTGTCCTTCCCTAGCTCTTGTAATATTCTTTATTTTAAGGTCTATTTTGTCTGATATGATATGAAGATTGTTGCTCCAGCTTTCTTTTCCTTCTCATTTACATGGAACATATTTTTACATCATCTCACTTTCAGTCTATATGTATCTTGAGGTCTGAAGTGGGTTTCTTATAGACAGCATACATATGGATCTTGTTTTTGTATCCATTCTGCCAGTCTGTGTTTTTTGGTTGGAGCATTTAATCCATTTACTTTTAAAGTAATTGTTAAAATATATATGTTCCTAATGCCATTTTCTTAATTTTTAGGGGTTGATTTTGTAGGTCTTTCTTCTTCTCTTGTATTTCTTGACTATATAAGTCCCTTTAACATTTGTCGTAAAGCTGGTTTGGTGGTACTGAATTCTCTTAACTTTTGCTTGTCTGAAAATCTTTTTTTTTTTATTGTTTTTGCCATACATTGTCATGATATCACCATGGGTTTACATATGCTTCCCCTCCGGAACCCCCTCCCTCCTCCCTCCCCCCCCCTCCCCCGGGAAATCTCGCTGTATCAGCCCCGAGCATCAATCCTGGGCTGGCGATTGATTAGACACATGACAATTAACATGCTTCAATGCCCTTCTCCCATATCATCCCACCCTTACCCTCATCCACAAAGTCCACGAGTCTATTCTATACATCTGCGTTCCTTTTGCTGTCTCGCATGTTGGGTTCTCGTTACCGTCTTTCTAAATTCCATATATATGCGTTAATATACTGTATTGTTGTTTTTGCTTCTGGCTTACTTCACTCTGGATAATGATTTCTCCATCAATTTTCATTGAGATCCTTGCTGGGTACTGTAATCTTTGTTGTAGATTTTTCCCTTTCAGTAGTTTAAATATATCCTGCCATTCCCTTCTGGCTTGCAGAGTTTCTGCTGAAAGATCATTAAATGTATGGGGTTTCCCTTGTATGTTACTTGTTGCTTTTCCCTTGCTGGTTTTAATATTCTTTCTTTGTGTTTAGTCTGTGTTAGTTTGATTAGTATGAGTCTTGGCATGTTTCTCCTTGAGTTTATCCTGTATGGGACTTTTTGTGCCTCTTAGACTTGATTGAGTATTTCCTTTTCCATGCTGGGGAAATTTTCAGCTGTAATCTCTTTAAAAAGTTTCTCATACCCTTTCTTTTTCTCTTCTTCTGGGACTCTTACAGTTCAAACGTGGGTGCACTTGATATTGTCCCAGAGGTTTCTAAGACTGTCCTCAGTTCTCATTCTTTTTACTTTATTCTGCTCTTTAGAAGTTATTTCCGCCATTTTATCTTCCAGCTCACTGATTTGTTCCTCTGCTTCAAATATTCTGCTATTAATACTTTCTAGAGTATTTTTAATTTCAGAAATTGTGAGGATTGCTGTATGTTTATTCTTTAATTCTTAAATGTCTTTCTTAATTGATTCTTGCATTTTCTCCATTTTGATTTCAAGGTTTCTGATCATCTTTACTATCATTATTGTGAATACCTTTTTACGTGGTTTGCCTATTTCCTCTTCATTTATTTGGACTTCTGTGTTTCTAGTTTGTTCCTTCATTTGTGTAGTATTTCTCTGCTTTTTCATTATTTTTTTTTAACTTATTGTGTTTGAGGTTTCCTTTTCCCAGTCTTCAAGGAAAGAAGGTTCAATTCTTTCTTTCTTTTCCTAAGGCTGGTCCAGTGGTTTGTGTAAGCTTCACATAGGGTGAGATTTTTGCTGAGTTTTTGTTTGTTTGTTTGTTTGTTTTGCCTCTGATGAGCAAGGCTAAGTGAGGTGGTAATCCTGTCTGCTGATAATTGGGTTTGTTGTTTAGATGTTTTGTTTGCTGATCAGGTGAGGCATCCTGCACAAGGCACTACTGGTGGTTGGGTGATGCCAGGTCTTGATTCAAGTGGTTTCGTTTGTGTGAGTTCTCACTACTTGATACTCCCTAGGGTTAGTTCTCTGGTAGTCTAGCATCTTTAAGTCAGTGCTCCCACTCCAAAGGCTCTGGGCTTGATCTCTGGTCAGGAATGAAGACTTCACAAGTGATTTATTATGGCATTAAAATAGATTAAAACAAATATTCAAAAATAAGAAACCAAAGATGAACCCCAAATAAATGGCAGTTACAAAATCAGGCAAATAATAATTAAAATAATGAAATATACACATATACTTATACACCATTTAGCAAAGTCAAAAGAGTCCAAGAAAAATAAAGTACAATAGATTGATGTGGCAAACAAAGGAAATCAAAAATTATATTTGCTAGTTAAGAACAAAACTGGGGAAAAAGAAAACTAAAGCAAGATGCCAATTGGGAAATAAAACAATGAAAATAAAGCTAACAGATATGTTGAGAGGAAAATAGAGAAAAAAGAAAGAAAAAATAGGTATGCAAAGTTAAAATAGAGGTAGATGAAGATTTATATAATTAAAGAATAACTGCAAGGGGAAAAGAACAGTTGGAAAGGCAAACAAAGGAAAAATGTAGAAAAAATACAATAGGTTTTAAAAAAATTAAAATTATGAAAGAGAGAAAAAAAGAAGGAGAAAGAAAAAGGAAAAAATAAAAAATAAAAGGAAAGCTCCACAGAGCTACAAAAGCCCAACATAGAGGCAGAGGTTTATAACAACAATAAAAATTGTTATTGAATATAAACATATACGTATACACCCAAAAGCAAAATCAAAACGGTCCAACAAAAATAAAGTACGATAGATTGACCCAGTGAACAAAGGAAAACAAAAATTATATCTATCAGAACAAAACTAACTAAAGCACAAACTGGAAAACAAAACTAAAGCAAGGTGCCAATTGGGTAATAAAGCAATGAAAATAAAACTGACAAATATGTTGAGAGGAAAGGAGAGAAAGTAAAGAAAGAAAGAGTAGATATGTAGTTAATTAGAGGTAGATAGAGAAGATATATGTGTGTGTGTGTGTGTGTGTGTGTGTGTGTGTTAGAGATTAACTGCAAGGGGTAAAATACAGTAAGAAAAGCAAACAAAGGAATAAATGTAGAAAAAATAATAATAGGTTTAAAAAATAAAATTGAAAAAAAAAAAAAAAGGAAACCTCCACAGAACTGCAAAAGCTCAACATAGAGGCAGACATTTATAATAATAGAAAATGTGACTGAGGGGAAAAGAAAATGCTCAAAAGCTTAACTAGGTTTCTTAGTGCCAATAAAATTGACAGTTACAACAGTGAAAGAGAAAGTCACTTGGTGTGTCCAACTCTTTGGGACCCCATGGACTGTATAGTCTGTGGAATTCTCCAGACCAGAATACTGGATTGGGTAGCCTTTCCCTTCTCTAGGGGATCTTCCCAATCGAGGGATGGAACCCATGTCTTCCCCATTGCAGGTGAATTCTTTACCAGCTGAGCCACAAGGGAAGCCTAAGAATGCTGGAGTGGGCAGCCTATCCCTTCTCCAGCGGATCTTCCTGACCCAAGAATTGAACCACGGTCTCCTGCATTGCAGGCAGATTCATTACCAACTGAGCTGAGAGAAGCCCAACTTCAACAGAGGGGGGAAAGAAAGAAAAAGAAAAGAAAAATCCAAAGGAATCTACAAAACCAGTCAAAAAATAAGAATAATAAATGTTTTCTTGAGTCACTGCTGTCAGAGTCCTTTCCCTCTTTGGGAGTCACAGTCTACCTCACCTCCCTAGGATGCCTTCCAACACTGTGCTGATATCTGGACCTGCTGTGGGGGCAGCTCAGATTTAATCTGATCCTACTCTTATGTGTTCTCGCCTCCAACGTCCACAGCTATCAGGACTAGTGCGTTTTCTTTTGTGGGAACTCTCAGTGTCCTCTTAGATATTCCATAGACACATAGTCTGCCTAGTTGATCATGTGGATTTAATTTGAAGCTTGTACAGCTGGTGGAAAGATTTGGAATCTTCTTCCTTAGCCACGCTGCCCCTGGATTTCAATTGTGGTTTTATTTCCACCTCTGCATGTGGGTCGTCCACTAGGGTTTGCTCCTGAGGCTGCCCTGGAGGACTTGGATTTGCCCCTGTGAGGGCTAGGTGTGGAGGTGGTGCAGCTGGTTGGGTGGCAGGGGTTCTGACAGCACCAGGTACTCAGGAAGGCTGGCAGTTAGGGCAGCAGGAAATGTATTCCTCTAGAAAATATGGCAACCAGTATTGGCCAATATGCTCCAGCTCCAGTATTCTTGCCTGGAGAACCCTCTCCCTAACAGAAAATTCTGGCAGGCCACAACCTACAGGGTCACAAACAGTTGGACATGACCCAAGCCACCATGCGCTTTATGCAACGCTTTTTTTGCCTGTGGCAGCTCTGCCCCAGTGAGAGTTGTACGTGAAGGTGGCACAGCTGCTTGGCTTGCAGGGACTATGGTGGCACCAAGCGTCCAGGGACACTGACTTCCTCCACCACAGGAGTTAAGACCCTATCAGAGTCTGTCCAAGCATCTTGTAGCTGGCAATCAGAAGGCCTCTTTGGCCAGTCTTTCTCCATAGCTTTGCCCATTCAGACACTTAGAATGCTCCCTTGCCTAGGGCCCTTTTCTATTGTTTGGCTCATCAGACACATAGAGGGACACCCTGGGTGGGGTCCTACTCTGTAGATTGGTACATCAGACACTTAAAGGGGCACCTTGGATGGAGTCCTACTCTGTAGTTCAGTGTGTCAGGCATTTGATGGGCCAGCCTCTCTATTGTTCAGTTGCCGATGCTTGGGTGTGGGAAGAGAGAGGCTATGATGATGGCTCCATCCATTATGCGTGACTCAACAGTATCTCCTTGCTTCTGTGGCTCCCTGACTTTCCTCCACAGGCATTTCCCACCACAGTCTCTTCCCTCGCATCCCCTCAATCCATCTTTCCACAGTCAACAGCAGCCCTCCCCCTGGGATTTCGTCACAGTCCCTTAACTCCAGCTCCCAGCCACTGCTCCTTCCAGGGACCCAGTGTTTCTATCCAGGGTATGCATGGCTGCGGCAAGGACTGTCTGATTCTCATTCCATTTAAGCTTCCACAGATCAGCTGTTTCACTCTCAGCCTTAAATGTTTCTCCTCTGACTCAGACAACTGCCCTGATATGGGGATCAGACTCATTCTTCAGTTCTTCCACCCACTGAGGGCAAGTCCATTCCTAGTAACACTCCTGCTTTCCCCCCTAGTTCCTTTGTCCTACCGAGTTTTGTGTAGTTCTATATATTCTTTTCCACTGGTCAGGTATTCTCAGCTGGTGTTCTGCATGCAGTTCTGTGTCTGAAGGTGTATTCCTGATGTACCCATGGAGAGGGATGTACTCCACGTCCACCTACTCCTCCGCCATTTTGTTCTCCCTACAATTTTTTTAAAAAACTGTTTTGAAGACGATCAGGAAAAAATCACCATGTTCTTCTATTTCAACTACTGCAAAAGCTTCTAACTGGTACTCCAGTCTCAACTTGCACCTTACCACAAATTGTCCAGCCAGCAACAGTCTTTTTAAAATACAGTTCACATAATGATCCCTCTCCTTCCTAACACTCTTCAAAAGCTTCCAAGTATACTTAGAATCAACTTCAAATTTCTTACCCTGTTCTGCAAAGCCCTGTGTTTATCAATGGACAAATCTCCAGTAGCACTTCCTGTCAACTCCACTTGCTTATAATGGCTCCTTGACAGTTGCTAAACCAAGGCTAGTTCACAGCAACCTCAGAACCTTCCCACTCACTGGGCCTGAAAGAGTTTCCCACAGCTTTTACCATAGGAGGATTTTTTTTCTTTTTTAAACATCCATTCAAAAATTCCCTTCTTAATAAAGATCTTAATGAAATTCATCTAACTTCTGCCCCTGCATCACTCAACAGTTATTCTCTCTTCACTAGACCTACTTTCTCTATGGTACCCTTTACAATCATACTTATGTTATTACTTTTCTTTTTGCTTGTTAAGTGTATATCTCTGGTATACTCTGTAGGGATGGAACCATACTTTTGAAGTTATGGAATTACTCACAATTTATTCCTGGCACTGAATGCAGGTCTATAATGTGTTCAGGGCCTCCCTGGTGGCCCAGTGGTAAAGAATCTGCCTGCAATGCAGGAGACCCAGTTCTATCCCTGGGTCGGGAAGAGTCCCTGGAGGAAGAAATGGCAACCCACTCCATTAGTCTTACCTGGAGAATCCCACAGACAGAGGAGCCTGGAAGGCTACAGTCCTTAGCGTTGCAAAGAGTTGGACATGACTGAAATGACTGAGCAAGTAAGAATGTGTTCAATGAATATTTGTCAGAACTCCATGAATATTTGTTGACTAAATAAATTACTTCCACGTGGCTTCACATCCAGAATTGCAGGGTTCACTCTGGTGACATCTTCTGTATGAAAGTGTCCCTTTCCCTTTTGCTTAAGCAAGGGAAGCTTCTAGAGGAGATTCTGAGGCCTTGATCTTTCATAGCTGCTCACTTATAAGTAAATAAAGTTTTCCCTGGTGGCTTAGCCAGTAAAGAATCTGCCTGCAATGTGGGAGACCTGAGTTCAATCCCTGGGTTGGGAAGATCCCCTGGATAAGGGAAAAAGGCTACCCACTCCAGTATTATGGCCTGGAAAATTCCATGGACTGTATAGTGCATGCGGTCACAAAGAGTCAGACATGACTGAGTGACTTTCAAATACATTAACAGTCATGTTTCTAGACCACATCACTAGATCTACAAATATTTGAAATGTTTTGTCCTTAACACAAGAGAACCAAGTGAAAGGGTAAGTGTGCATCCATTCAAAGTCTCTGATAATTGAAAGTAACTTAAAGTGTATGTGTGTCAGCAGATTCCACTGGCTTCTGTGTAAAGGTTCACACTATTATTCATGAAGAACTACTTCTCTATATGTAATAATATTATTTTTACTGTAAATG
This sequence comes from Antilocapra americana, assembly GCA_007570785.1. Lineage (NCBI taxonomy): Eukaryota > Metazoa > Chordata > Mammalia > Artiodactyla > Antilocapridae > Antilocapra > Antilocapra americana. The sequence goes on from ML662442.1 coordinate 11,216,746, forward strand.
TCCTGGTGGCACAGTGATAAAGAATACTCCTGCCAGTGGAGGAGACGCAAGAGACGTGGATTTGATGTCTGGATTGGGAGGATTTCCCTGGATTAGGAAGTGGCAACCCACTCCAGTACTCTTGCCTTGAAAATTCCATTGGCAGAGGAGCCTGCTCGCTACAGTCCAAGGAGTCTCAAAGAGTTAGACACAACTGAGCAACTGAGCACAAGCACACACATATAGAGGAAATGGTGACCTTCAAGTGTCTTTGTTTCTCCATTAAAAACAGAACCTTTTGGTAGTTTGCACCAGAGAGAGGTGACTTTGCTAGTTTGCTTTTCTCTCAGAGGTGATCACCACTTACAGACACATCCTATAGCTTCACACACAAAAAAATCCTTTGCTCTCATATTGAATAAAGGCTGGTTAGGCTATTCTTTGAAGAAAGCACTTAAGAAATGCGTGACAGAGCCAAAATAGCTAGGCTGGGAGAGCATTCAGCTCAGTTCAGTTCACCGCTCAGTCGTATGCGACTCTGCAATCACATGGAATGCAGCACACCAGGCTTCCCTGTCCATCATCAACTCCCAGAGCTTGCTCAAACTCATGTCCATTGAGTCAGTGATACCATCCAACCATGTCATCCTCTGGCATCCCCTTCTCTTCCAGCCTTCAATCTTTCTCAGCATCAGGCTCTTTTCAAATGAGTCACTTCTCTACATCAGGTAGTCGAAATATTGGAGTTTCAGCTTCAGCATCTGTCCCTCCAGTGAAAATTCAGGACTGATTTCCTTTAGGATGGACTGGTTGGATCTCCTGGCAGTCCAAGGGACTCTCAAGAGTCTTCTCCAACACCACAATTCAAAAGCATCGATTCTTCAGTGCTCCAACTCTCACTATTGGAAACTAGACTAAATGGACCTTTGTCAGCAAAGTAATGTTTCTGCTTTTTGATATGCTGTCTACGTTGGTCATAACTTTTCTTCCAAAGAGCAAGTGTCTTACTTTCAGTGCTGCAGTCGTCATCTGCAGTAATTTTGGAGCCCCCCCAAAATAAAATCTGTCCTTGTTTCCACTGTTTGCCAATCTATTTGCCATGAAGTGATGGGACCAGGTGCCATGATAAGCACTAGACTGAAGAAATGCATGAGAGCATTGTTATATAAATATAGTAGGCACACAGATTTTTCTTCAAATTTTAGACTGCTTGGCATAAAAATTTGTCAGATCCATAGTTTCTAATAAGTAATTTCAATTCATTGAACCTTGAGAATAGCTTCACACTTGGCACATACTCTGTATCCTAGCAGCAAACATTTATTGAACTCCCATTATTTAATACAAGAAAAATAGCATTGATCCTCATTATTCATGAATTCCATATTTGGAAATTCATCTATTCCATAAAATTCATTTGTAACCCAATATAAATGCTGCTGGCATTTTCATAGACATCCAACATGTGCAGAGTGGTGAAAAGTGTGAGTCACCTGATGTGTGTGTACACTTCAGCTGAAGGCCAACAAGGTTACCCTCTGCCTTCCTGTTTCAGCTCTCATGATATAAAAACAAGTGCATTTTGGGGGTCTATTTAGTGTCACAATTGTTGCATTTTTGGCTTTTTGTTTGTGATTTCACTGTTTAAATTGGTCCACAAACATAGTGTGAACATACTGTCAAATTTCCCTAAGTGCAAGAGGGTCATGTGTTGGATAAGCTTTGTTTAGATGTGAGTTAGAGTGCTGATGGTCTTGGGTTAATGTTAATGGATCAACACATTCAGAAAAAGGACAGGAGAAATTCACTGATCTGTACATAAGGTCACTCCAGAAAGTTTTAAAGTAACAGCCATATCTTGTGATGAAGCTCTGGAAAAGATGGAAAATTGACTAAAGTTGTCTATTCATAGGATAGTGATCACTAAAAAAGTGCAATGAACAGCATTGTTATGACTGAAAGCCAAAAAAATCAGTCACTTTATCCAGGGTCAGAAAACATTAAGCCCTTTCCTATTCATGCTGGCTGACTTGTACATGTGACCTTTGGTACATATATTAACTTTCAAACATATGGAAAATGTTAAACTTGCAGGCAAGATCAGTTTGATAGATCAGGAGGCTATGGAACAATTCTTTAAATAACCACTAAGTGTTAGACAGAAAAAGGTTTATATGGAAGAGCAATTTTTTGACACTGATAAGGCTGGATTGTTTTACCAGGATATTAACAAATGAATCTGTACAATGTCAATAGTATTTTGGCTGAGGGAAATATGACCAGAGCCTTGCAGGACCCTAACCTTGCAATTCCCCTAGGGGCAATATGTCAGCATTCGTTAATTTAGTTTTCACAAAAACTTTATAGAATATGAAAACCAGAAAGAAGAAGAATCAACTGTATGCCTCTTATTTTTGAGAAGTCACAGTCTAGTGGATGAGAAGCATGTCAGCAAACGATTATATACATGGCATCTATGAAGTACAGTGTATATATGTGTTGAATGAATGAGTGAGTGAGTCAATAAAAAGGCAATGAAAGAAATATGTGAAAGATGTGAGCAGTAGGAGGCACCTAACCTAGCCTGAGATCTAAAGAGTTTGTTTGGGGGAGCTCCAAAATCACTGCAGATGGTGATTGCAGCCATGAAATTAAAAGACTCTTACTCCTTGGAAGAAAAGTTATGACCAACCTAGACAGCATATTAAAATGCAGAGACATTACTTGTCAACAAGTTCTGTCTAGTCAAAGCTATGGTTTTTCCAGTAGTCATGTATGAATGTGAGAATTGGACTATAAAGAAAGCTGAGCACTGAAGAATTGATGCTTTTGAACTGTGGTGTTGGAGAAGACTCTTCAGAGTCCCTTGGACTGCGAGGAGATACAACCAGTCCATCCTAAAGGAAATCAGTCTTGGGTCTTCCACTGAATATTCAGTGGAAGGACTGATGCTGAAGCTGAAACTCCAATACTTGGGCCACCTGAAGCGAAGAACTAACTCATTTAAAAAGACTCTGATACTAGGCAAGATTGAAGTTGGGAGGAGGAGGGGGCAGCAGAGGATGAGACGGTTGGATGGCATCACCAACTCAATGGACATGAGTTTGAGTAAACTTGGGGAGCTGATGATGGACAGGGAGGTCTGTTGTGCTGCCATCCATGGGGTTACAGAGTTAGACACAACTGAACGACTGAACTGAACTGAAAGAGTTACAGACAAAAAAAAAAAAGTTGCCTAAGAAAAAGAGTTGCATCCATAAAGGCATGGAAATAACATAACTAGAGAGTTTGAGGAATTCCAAAGAAGCCAGTATAGCTAGAATATAGGATATGTATAAGAGAACAATAAAGGTGGAGGTAAACAAGGAACCAGGGGCCACACAAAGGAATTTAAATTGTGTGCTGAAGAAACTGGAGAAGTGGAATGTGTAAAACACAGATATTTTCTTCTCTTTTCTAGTAGAACTGCATCTACGTCTGGTTTTAAAATAATCCATTGATGAGCCCTTAATTTTTCCTGTTGCTTTGTATATTTATATACATATGTCAGATAGTTAGAATAGGAAACAGGAGTCCAAAATGGCAGTGGCTAGAAGACAAGGAAGGGAAAAGCCTGTGAAAATAGAACAAAGAAGGTCAAAGGAAGGTCCGAGGACCTGAGTGAGAACTTCAGGTAGAACAGCACTCCTGGCTAAGCCCAATTTGCATAGGGCAGGCCCGGGGGTGGGGTGGGGCAGAAATAAAACATAAAAGAGGAGCCAAAGCACTCACTCTCTCTCGCTCCCGTGCTTGGAGGATGAACTCTCCCTCTCTCCCCCATGCGCTGCGGTGTTCTTCTTTTCACGTCTTTGAATCGGCATGCCCTCACGCTTTGAGGATGGATTCTCCGGCTATCATCTTCTAAATAAAATAGAGCTGTAACACTGAGCTGTAACACTGATTTATTTAAGAGCTATAACACGGTCTGTTCGAGACTTGAGAGCTATAATACGGTCTGTCCAAGACCCAAGAGCTGTGACCAGCCAAGGGCTTCAATGTCCATCACTCCAAATCTTTGTTGTGATGAGACAAGAACTGAGGAGCATACACTAGCGTGACATTTACACTCGCATGACATCTACACTCAGGTGACATATATGTATGGAAACTTTGCTAGGAGTATACTTTAAAATACTTCAATTTAGTATATTTTTTTTGAAAATCTCAAATTGTTCTTGGCAACATATTGTTCTCTTTGGATAATTCAGAAAATATAGTACCAATAAGAGGACAGAGACGATAGATACACCATAAAAAGTAGAAGAGAAAAACGTATAAATATGTGTGCGTATATGTCAGGAATTACAGAACACTACTCAAATGCCCAGACGTAGAAAGATCTCTTTAAGCAGTAAAGAGCTTAACCCTGGTCCCTTGAACACTGTGCAATTTTGTCACTGTCTGAAACTAAATTAATAGAATGATCTTAATTGAAGGCTTGGTTCAGGAGACAAGGTGAAGAGAGGGGAAAGAGAAGGGAAGGAAGGTGGAAATTTGAGGGAGAGGGAAAGAGACAGAGAGAGAGAGTGCATCTTGTTGGGAGCTTTGGGTCTGTGGTGTCACTAGCTTGCTCCTGGAGGCAGGTGTCATTGTGGCTGACATTGCAATGGGAAACTTTACAATGTGAGACAAAGAGGAATGGCACTTGTCTCACATTTCTAAGAGACAAAGAAATGGAGAAGCGTTCTCCTCCAGTGCACAAAAGGCAAAGATAGGTGCACAAGCTATAAGGAAGTGATTGAGATTGAGAATTTGTCTTTGGGAGAAGAGGGAGGAAAAGGGCATATCCATCTTCACACGATGGCAGTTCCTACAAGGAAATGACAGAGCACAAGCGTTCTATGCAGCCAAGTATGATTAATAATGAAAGGAGAAGCCTGGAAGCTCTGAACCAATGTAAAAGCAAGACCTTTTGCATTTTCTCTTAGTCTTTGGGCTGTGCATACGTACTTAATGTTGTTTTAATCAAATGCCTAATGCATTGTGTGCAACATTTAGTTCAATGCATTTTTACTCCTGAAGCATTAGTATAGTATTTAATACTTCATTTTGGTGAAACCACAGAAGGATGCAAAGTGAGCAAGGAAAGCACTTTTGAATGAGCATTCTATATAAGGCTCATTACTGAAAAACCTTGCCATATTGTCCTAAATAACTAATAACATATGTCAAAATCCTCAAAAACATATCTGTTTTTTCTCCAGTAATTCTATAGAAAAGAACCATTAATCAATTCCACAAAGCAGAAGAGCTTAATACAAAATATGCTCAAAGTGTGCTTTCTGTCAGGGGGCTTTTTTCCTGATTAATCATTTATTATGCTGTTATAACAATATTCCTGAATGTTTTACAACTTTTGGGGGCTTCCCTGATGGCTCAAATGGTAAAGAATCCACCTGTCAATGAAGGAGATGCAAGAGATGAAGGTTCAATCCCTGGATCAGGAAGATCCCCTGGAGAAGGAAAGAGCAACCAATATTCTTGTCTGGAAAATTCCATGGATGGAAGAACCTGGCAAGCCACAGCCCATTGGGTTGCAAAGAGTCAGACACTACTGGGCACACACAGGCACACACACATACTATCATACTGCCTTTTAACATCTTTGCTGGTATCCAGGAAATAGTTGATTACAAGAATAGAAGAAGTCAAGAGGTTAGAGCTTTGAATCACATCGAGCAAATCTCAAGAAGCGGTAAGGCAGGATTCACAGACCAGTCACACAAGTACATGTACAGCCCTGATAAATCTCAGTCCTTATTTCTTCAAGAAAAATCATTTGTTCTATAAAGAACATCACTTCTCTTTCAAACAAATCAGTAGAAACACAGCCAAATGAAGCTCTCAGTAATTATTTATCAATTTTAAAGAGTAATATCAAGTAATTTTCTTCATAAAATAGCAAACTTTATTGTGCATTTTTAGTGCTTTTCATACATTGGATTAATTTTCCCAGCAATTCCTTGATATAAGACCTGTTTGTTACCTGGTTTTTTTTTTTCTAAGATGAGAAATCTGAAACACAAAGAGGTTAAATTTTTGCCAAGATCAAATAATATAGAAAATTTGAGCACTGATATTTAAACCCATTTAGTTCCATCAGCAAGCTCTAAACTGCTAAAATACATTATTTCTTTTTAATAATATTTTGGTCAGACTCAATACATTTCCCTCAAAAATTATGTTGCACAGTACCATCATCTTCATCTTTAAAAAATAAAGATTTTTAAAAACTACAAACTTATATTTCATGATTTTAATACTTGGTATTGCAAACATTTTTATTCAGAATTCTTGAAAGTCCCTTGCTTTACATTTTTTATGAAGGTATTTTATTGTGGAAAACAAAAGACTTTCTTTTAACTCTCTCATGTAACCAGAGTTAGTAACACATAAACTAGGCTATATTCAGGATTTTACACAAAATTCTTTATTCTGTTTAATATATTTTACTATGTCTACTATCTCACTTGTGTTAATTCAAAAACACACAAGCAAACACACAAAATGTAGCCCAATACCTTCTAAATGAAAAGAACTTAATGAAAATTAAATGAGATTACCAGGAAAAATGATTAGTATGATTTCATACTAAAGAATCTAAAATTGTTAGTATATTTTATAGTACTTAATGGAAATTAAACTCAAAAAAGAATCATTACTCTTCAATGATATGAATTTTTTAATTATTTAGTATAACTATCTATTGAGATTTATGATACTGTGTTGAAATATAAAATGAAACATAAAACCAAATCAATACAATGAAAACTGCCAGGCTGTTTGCAGAGTATTTGAAAAATGGCTTTCCAATGGAAGGCCTCTAAGATCTGTATCCAGGCCTGATTCTGTCACTTGAGTCCTTGGACAGGAACATCAGAGCTCTGAACAGGAGATTTCAATTCATTGCTAGGTGATATGGGTGTTTTATGGTCCCTACCAACTGTGAAATTCTACATTTCTTGGATTTGTTTATGGGTAAAGTTTGAATTATAAAGAGAACACTGAACAGTTACTGAACAGTTAGAAAGAGCAGCAGATCCAGAGAGAGCTTCAGGATCTGCTCCCTGATTCAGTCTAAAGAACAGATGCTGCAAACACAAAGGCACTAGAGGAGGATCTGATGGATGTGGTGTTATGAGTACTGAGGTGGTATTTACTTGTACAAGCCCGTTCACCTCACCTGATTTCTCCATTCAAAACGTTAGTTCAGACAAATACCTTGATGGAATTGAGCTAGAATTCTTAAATTCAGTTAGAAGAGTCAAACCCGTCTAGTACAGAGACAGCCTGCAATCCGAGGATTTCTTACAACAGTTGTGTCTAATCAAATTCATACCATTTAGTTTTCTTGGTTTACTGATTCTAAACTTGTACTTAGTCCAATAATTATATTATTTGTAATGTGCAGTAACTAAGTGTATTTGCATGTGTCTTGTGTAGGTAGTGAGGAGGTGGGGATGGTTTACGCTTAAAGAAATTACTCTGAACATTTTGCCCTTAATCTCCCTCAACTTCTGATCTGTACCTGCCACTGCCAATCGACGTGGCCAGATGATACTGTGTCATTAAATAATTTAGTCAAATAAGCAAAAATAGGAGTCATTAACAATATAGTTTTTGCTAAAGTGATCATACCTTTAATCCATAAATATACCTCTTTCATCACCTTATAAATTTACTAGCAGACTAAAGCATGTGATCTACCAATACATTTTGTAAAATATACTAACAGTCTCTGAGTTCGAGATACATTACAATGAGAATTTCTTATTTTTCCCTCTGTGTATACGTAAGGATACATAGAAAGTCAATTTTTGCCATTTGTGCGTAAGCACAGAAAGCACTCTCTTAGAATTTGCTGGAAATTATTTCCCTTCTGGCTTTTTCTATTGCTTATCTGTTGGATTAACCAGATTATTTTGGCTGCAAGGGACAGAAACCCAATACAAACTAGGTTTAACAAAAAGGGAGTCATTGTTTGTCTCTTATTAGAAAGTCCAAGGCTTCCAGGCAAGGATGAGTCCTGTCTCTGCATCTCTTTTCCATCTTTACTCTGTTTTTCTCTCTGGCTTCATTCTGCTGCTTCTTACCAGGCAGCTAGAAAAGAAGCTGTTGGCAATCCAGCTAGAGGATCTTCACAGCATGTAGTTCAGGACAAAGATATACTCTTTCCTTCACCTTTTCATCATATGCTAGGAAGAGCTCTCATTGAAATATTATTATGGACAGGTAGATTGGATTGGCTGGCCTGGGTTGGTACTCAAGAAGAATGAGAACTAGGCAGGGAAAGCAGCGTAGCACATATGGTCCATTTATGAACAGACAGCAATTTCATTATGTCATCATCTCTAGAAAACACGAAATACTGCAGAGAAATAAGAGCAATGGCCCCTGAGAATTAGCAGGAAGACTCACCTTCCGAATCAGGAACAGTGCAAGCTTGAACCTCTTTAAATCTAGCTCTTCAAAGCAAAATACCATTCTGGTCTAATTCATAGTTTTAATTAAATTTGAACTTTGAAACAATTATTCAAAATCACATCATTTGTTTGTGTATAATCTTACCAAGGGAGAAAAATGCTTGGTTCACATTTTTAATGTTCTGGTTCACAGATACACATGAATATGTGTCTTCACAAGTCCATGCAGAATCAAGCGGGATTAAATGTTCTCTGATTTTGACTCATTGGCATAAACTACCTCATTTGGCATTTTTGCCTGTGATGAAAATCAAACCAACCAAACCTACGGTTAGGATTATTGTCTCACTGGGATATGTTGATAAGCTCATCAGTGGTTATTTAACTAAGTAAATTAACACTGAGTGCGGTTTCATTTACCCAGAAATTATTTGGAGATAATTTTTGACATTCATTGTGATTAATTATGGAAAACTGTAACATTACTCCAAAAACAAAACTCATTAAAAATATTTCTCATAAAAACTCCTCTTAAAAACTTTTAAATCAAGAAAAAATTAAAGGAAGTTTTGAAATGCTTTCCAAGTCCTGATAATATTGCCATGCTTTCCAAACAGTATATTTTTGTTTTTGCCTAAAATACTAAAGAAATTAATGAGGGGGGAGGTTTGTGTCTGTCTTCATGATATAGGTGAACATTTCACAAGCTTGGTTCTCCTCTTAATCTCACTATTCTGTGGCTCCTGAAAGTGTAACTTTGAAGAAGTAATTTTAGACATGTTGAGCATGAAAGTGCTTTTGAAATTTTTCATTTTTGAGCTGAGTCAAAAATAGTCATGTTTGTTAAAAAAAAAAAAACTCACAAAGAAGCTTGTCAGGGGAAAGTATTCTTCAAAACTGCAGACATTTCTTTCAAAAAGCCTGTTACAATTCATGGAGCTTATTGTTCTGACCTCAGAGCTCAGTACGTGCAGCTTGAATTTCTTTTCAAAGTTGTCTAATGACTTTTAAGAATGTGTTTCTTGCTAACTCTTGTGAGCTTCTGGTGTCAATGCTTGTCTTTTAATTTCTGTTATTTAGTTCACATTTGTGCTCCTGACCTTTGATAAAACAAGAGCCAGAACTGTCTGGGTCTTTGTAAAATATGTACTTTTACTACACAGGATTCCTTGGTGCACATGTGCTCCTTAGACATTAGATTTTTCCTTACTGAAGCTATTTGTTTGTCAAGGCTTATATATCCAACATATTCTGCTTTGGTATTTGGATGAAATCGATGTGTTAATTCACAAAGGGTATAAATTAAACCAATAAATTACATCTGACACACTGGAGAGAAATTAAGGGAAACAAAGTCAATAATTTATGTTACAGTCACTTACAGACCACTTACATTTCCACTTTTAACCAAGAGAATTAAATCACATTTCAGTATTTCTATCAATTACAAGCTATTTTAGAAAACATGTTGAAGAAAATAGCTTTTGCCAGTGGGTCTGCCTGAACAGTTGATGAGGTTGACCAATGTCATCTTTAAAAGTTACAACACTTGGTGCCACCTAGAACTTAGCAATAACTTTACAGGAGCCTACTTTTCTTAGCACATGGATGACGTGCCTGTTTTAGCACAGGACAGGACGAGTTATTTTAACAATATTTCACAGACAGTGGATGATGCCACTCCTAGCCTTGTGACCAGATTGCAGTTAGGACATCATGGCCACTAATGGAAAGCAATTCTGAATACATAAACTCCCACAGAGGGGGTGATGTGCCAACTGAATGGAGTCTCATGCTTGCCTTCTACTTGCCTTTTCTTCAGAGTAGTGTTCAGTTTGCTCTGAGACAATTAATTGATTTAGAAATCTAAATACAGGTAATTAATTTGTCAATGAGATTTCCACCTCATTATTTGTAGTGAGAAATTTAATTCCACTTATATAGCAATAATTTTGTAATAAGGAATTCAGATCTGAGCCACAATCAGCTCCTGGTCTTGTTTTTGCTGAATGTATAGAGCTTCTCCATCTTCAGTTGCAAAGAATATAACCAATCATACTTCAGTATTGACCATCTGGTGATGTTGATGTGTAGAATCATCTCTTGTGTTGTTGGAAGACAGTGTTTGTTATGACAAGTGTGTTCTCTTGGCAAAACTCTGTTAGCCTTTGCCCTGCTTCATTTTGCACTCCAAGGCAAATACCAGTTATTCCAGGTATCTCCTGACTTCCTACCTTTGCGTTCCACTTGCCTACAATGAAAAGGACATCCTTTCTGGTGTTAGTTCTAGAAGATCTTGTAGGTAATCATAGACCTGTTCAACTTCAGCTTCTTTGACATTAGTGGATGGAGCACAGACTTGGACCACTGTGATACTGAATGTTTTGTCTTGGAAATGAACAGAGATCATTCTGTCATTTTTGAGATTGCACCCAAGCACTGCATTTCAGACTCTTTTGTTGACTATGAGGGCTACTCCATTTTTTCTAAGGGATTTTTTCCCAAGTTCAGTTCACTTCAGTCACTCAGTCATGTCCAACTCTTTGCGACCCCTATGAATCGCAGCATGCCAGGCCTCCCTGTCCATCATCAACTCCAGGAGTCTACCCAAACCCATGTCCATCAAGTCAGTGATGCCATCCAGCCATCTCATGCTCTGTCGTCCCCTTCTCCTCCTGTCCCCAATCCTTCCCAGCATTAGGGTCTTTTCCAATGAGTCAATACCTTTTGCCCAAACGTGTAGACATAACAATCATCTACATTAAATTCATCCATTCCAGTCCATTATAGTTCACTGATCCCTAAAATGTCAGTGTTCATTCATCATCTCCTGTTTGACCACTTCCAATTTACCCTGATTCATGGACCTAACATTCCAGGTACCATGCAATGTTTTTCTTTACAGCATCGGACTTTACTTCCATCACCAATCATATCCATACCTGGGCAATGTTTTCACTTTGGCTCCATCTTTTCATTCTTTCTGCAGTCATTTCTCCACTCTTCTCCAATAGCATATAGGGGACCTACTGACCTGGGGAGTTCATCTTTCAGTGTCATATATTTTTGCCTTTTCATACTGTTCATGGGGTTCTCAAATCAAGAATAGTGAAGAATGGCTTGCCATTCCTTTCTCTAGTGGACTACGTTTTGTCAGAACTCCCCAGAACTTTCTCCTAGTTTGTTAGAAATAGGGAAAAACCACTAGACCATTTAAGTATGATTTAAATCCCTTACAATTATGTTACTTACAGTGGAAGTAACAAATAGATTCAAGGGATTATATCTGATAGACAGAGTGCCTGAAGAACTATGGCTTGAGGTTCGTGACATTGCACAGGTCACAGTGATCAAGACTTTTCCCAAGAAAACAAAATACAAAAAGGCAAAATGCTTGTCTTATGAGGCCTTACAAATAGCTGAGAAAAGAAGAGAAGCTAAAGGCAAAGTAGAAAAGGAAAGATATACCCATCTGAATGCATAGTCCCAAAGAATAGCAAAGAGAGATAAGAAAGCCTTCCTCAGTGATCAATGTAAAGAAATAGAGGAAAACAATAGAATGAGAGAGACTAAAGACCTCTTCAAGAAAATTAGAGACACCAAGGGAATATTTCATGCAAAGATGGGCTCAATAAAGGATAGAAACTGTATGGACCTAAACAGTAGCAGAAGATATTAAGAAAAGGTGGCAAGAATACACAGAAGAACTATGCATAAAGGATCTTAATGGCCTGGATAACCTCAATGGTATGATCCCTCACCTAGAGCCAGACATACTGGAGCATAAAGTCGAAAGGAACTTAGGAAGCATCACTATGAACAAAGCTAGTGGAGGTGATGTAATTCCAGTTGAGCTATTTTACGTTTTATGTCCTAAAAGATGATGCTGTGAAAGTGCTGCACTCAATATGCCAGCAAATTTGGAAAAGACAGCAGTGGTCACAGGACTGGAAAATGTCGGTTTTCTTTCCACTCCTAAAGAAAGGCAATGCCAAAGAATGTTCAAATTACCACAACATTGCACTTATCTCACACACTAGGAAAGTAATGCTCAAAATTATCCAAGCAAGGCTTCAATAGTGCACGGACTGAGAAGTTCCAGATGTTCAGGCTGGATTTAGAAAAGTCGGAGGAACAAGAGATCAAATTGCCAACATCCACTGGATCATAGAAAAAGCAGGAGAGTTCCAGAAAAAGATCTACTTGTGCTTTATTGACTATGCCAAAGCTTTTGACTGCGTGAATCACAAAAAAAAAAAAAAAACTGTGGAAAAATTTTAAAGAGATTAGAATACCAGACCACCTTACCTGCCTCCTGAGAAATTTGTATGAAGATCAAGAAGCATCACTTAGAACTGGACATGGAAAAGTGTACTGGTTCTAAATTGGGAAAGGAGTACGTCAAGACCTACTTATTTAACTTATATGTGGAGTACATCATGCGAAATGCTGGGCTGCATGAAGCACAAGCTGGAATCAAGATTGCCAGGAGAAATATCAATAACCTCAGATATGCATATGGCACCACATTTATGGCAGAAAGGGCCAAAGGGCCTCTTGATAAGACTGAAAGACAAGAGTGAAAAAGCTGGCTTAAAACTCAACATTCAAAAAGCAAAGATCATGGCATCTGGCCCCATCTCTTCATGCCAAATAGATGGGGAAACAATAGAAACAGTGACAGACTTCATTTTCTTGGGCTCCAAAATCAGTGCAGATGGTGATTGCAGCTATGAAATTAAAAGACGTTTACTCATTGGAAGGAAAGTTATGACCAACCTAAATAGCATATTTAAAAGCAGAGACATTGCTTTGCTGACAAAGGACCATCTAGTCAAAGCTATGGTTTTTCCAGTAGTCATGCATGGATGTGAGAGTTGGACCATAAAGAAAGCTGAGTGCCAAAGAATTGATGCTTTTGAACTGTCGTGTTGGAGAAGACTTTTAAGAGTCCTTTGAACTGCAAGAGATCAAACCAGTCAGTATTAAAGGAAAGAAGTCCTCAATATTCTTTGGAAGGACTGATGCTGAAGCTGAAGCTCCAATACTTTGGCCACCTGATGTGAAGAACTGATTCATTGGGAAAGACCCTGATATTGGAGAAAATCAGTCAGAGGGATTTTCCAGGCAAGAATCTTGGAGTAGGTTGCCATTTCCTTCTCCAGATCTTTCACACCCAGGGATTGAACCCTTGTCTCTTGCATCTCTTGCAGTGGCAGGTGGATTCTTTACCACTAGTGCCATCTGGGATAAACACTGATCTAGGAGTTTGGTTTTATTCAGTTCGGTTCAGTCGCTCAGTTGTGTCCGATTCTTTGCAACCCCATAAACCACAGCACGCCAGGCCTCCCTGTCCATCACCAACTGCCAGAGTCTACCCAAAGCCATGGTTTTATTAAACAGATGATAAAGGAAATACATACCTTTGACTAAGGAAAGATGTGGACCTATGCTTCCAAAGAGTTCAGTGAAAGAGCAGGTATGTGGTTAATGAAATGATTAAGATGAGAAAGTTCATTACTTCACAGCATAATGATGTATGTTTCTCTCAAGACTGCATATATGGCACTGTGCCCTTTATCCTAGAATTTTTCCTAGATTCAGAACTAAGAAAGCACAGCAACAGTTGGGAGAGAGAAAAGGAGAAATAACATCAAACATTATATGCCAGAAAGAATAGTACTGAAAAATTCACTGATAAATAGAGAACAAGGGAAGATGTAAAGGATGATTATTGAGTTTTGAACCAGGTCATCAGAAGTCCAGAATCAGTGCAGGAGGAGGAGGGAAGAAGATGAGTTCAGTTTGGGTCATTGTGTCCTCAGGAGTCAAAATACATCCAAATGTGGATGTCCAGAAACAACTGCAAATGTTGACAATGATTAGAGCTAATTCACAGATTTGGAGTCAGTTATGTAGAGCTTACGTTTGAACCACATAATTACTGAAAGGAAACAAAACAGAGAAGCATGTAGAGCAAGTGGGCATTTTATAGAAAAATTATATCAACTGCTGTGGGAAGAGGGTAGAGGGAGGGAGCACTGTAGTGATCTAAAAGGAGCAGAAGAGGATGAGGCACCTGAGATGGGTGTATGAACTGAACGTGCTCCCCAAGCCCTAAGCCCAATGTGGTGGTTCTTGGAGGCGGGATGTCGTCACTGCTTTGGGGGATAGTGAGGTCATAAGGGTGGGGTTGTCAGGAGTGGTATTTCATGGTGTGATATAGTGAGAGGTGACCTTGCTTGCCAGTACCGGAAAATATGGCAAAAAGGCAGTCATCTACAAGCCAGGACACTGACTCTCCTGGCACCTTCACCGTGGGCTTGCCAGTGTCTGAAGCCGTGAGAAATAAATCTGTTGTTTTAGTCATCTGGTGCATGGTATTCTGGGCTAGCAGCCTGAGCTATCACCAAGAGTGAAGCACCAGAAACAAAGGTCAGGAAGGTAAGGAAGAAGCTGCAGAGCAGTGAGTGGGGACCAGAGACAGACAGGGCTATCACCCCTGGGTCTCAAGAACCTGTTCTGAGAGATTTGTTGGGGAGACCACAGAAAGCAATGGATGAGGCGGCACAGGGACGGGAGGTCAGGAAGCAGCTGGTAAAGCAGGTTCCTTCAAAGAAAGAGCAGGTGGAGCACCAGCATCACAGGGAGGGTGCGGGCTCCTCAACAAGGCTACTCCTGAGCAACCCACTTATATCTGGTCCTTCCGGTGAATGACCTAACATGTCACCTTCTCACTCCTCAAATTAACGAGTTAGCAGAATATCTTTGGTAATGCCTGGCACAGTGAAAGATGAGCATTCATTTTCTAAGACAGCAAAAAAGGGGAAGAAATTTGATGACAACACAGGAAATGTTGACTTGAACAACAGTGTTTAGGGACTTAGTCAAACACTTTTTATTTTTCCAATAGGGTATGGCATTGGACAAAGAGGCAGTTGTGGAGTTTGGGAAAGTAGCCTCTGTAAGGTACACTTATAACAGCAGAGAACACCATCCCACATACACACTTTCTTGCTGAGTTCTGAAGCTAGATTGGATCAACCACTGTGATTTATCCATCTGACATTTCAGTGGAGAAAGAAAAAATTGATAAATAACCCATGTTAAGATTTTGATATACCTTTATGGAGTGGAATTTTTTTAATTTTTCTTTACAGTTTTATTTTTCACATTTTTGTCTAAATGAGCATTACGTTGATAATCAGATAAAATACAATTGTTTAGAAAGTAAACTATCTATGGCTTTGGGTCCCGAAGACCCCTTTGATATGTTATTGTGAAAAGAAATCATGAGACAGTGAGCTCCATTTATATCTCTAATCTCAGCATGCTGCTAATCGGTACAGGGAACATATTTAAATAATAGTGATGTAATGTGGGCCTCTTGGTATTCAATTTTTAGAATTTGCACTCAGGAAACTGTATAAAACTGAAACATGGTTACAAAACAGAATGTAATAGGATCAACCTTCACACTCTTAAAGTTCAGGTGGAACTAACTAGAGACAGGAGCTGGCCATGAGGACCAAGGAATGCAACTGGGGCAGGGCACTAGTATTTTAATCCAACAGAGCAGGAAGGCAAGGAATACTGAGTACATTTGATATGGAAAGAAACATAGATGTGGGTGTATAATATAATGGCACAATGGTAACATAGGATAAGTCAATCACAAGTCGCAAATATTGGAAGAAAGTAGTTTAAATTAACTAAATCCCAACCCTCTGCAGAGAATTAACAGGTCATGTCAATGTGACTAACCAAGAAAAATCATTGCAATCATCCAATGGCAGTAAAAGACTAAAAGAACTGCAAACAGCAAAACAAACTGCTTTCTGTGAGACATGGGCCAAAGGGTGGGGAAGGATGAGTGAGAGACTGCTATCTTTTATTATAAGTCCCTCTAATCTACTTAAGCTTTTATCCTATGCCCATGCTACTTTGATAAAATATTAAACAGAGAAAAAATTAATAGCACTAGCAGATGACAGAGCTCTCTTCCTCTCCAAGAAGTTCAGAAAGCTGATAAAAGTCACACTGGTGCAGTCTTTGATTTTAGGACTCCAAGTCATGCATGCTAAATTCACCCTAACCCTAACCCTGAATTTATTTATACAAAATGTAGGGTTGCATAACGCAAAGAAGTAGATAATTCTAAGGGATTAGATGGATATGCATCCCTTTCAATGACAAGGGCAGTACTGAGATCTACTTCCTGATTTAAGAGGAGAAAAACCTCCAACTGTCTTGCTTTCTCTCTGAGAGACAGACGTGCTGAGTGTTGCAGCTATAAAAACCAAGGACTCTAGCACAATTAGCAGCTGACTCAGACCTGCAGACTGCAATTCCCCACAGTCTCCAGTCACTACCTATTTGCTTTTTGTTAGATTCCCTGGGCTTTAGTTTATTAGAGTAGGGCTTAACTTGATGCAGTGAAATCAGATTAGAAGAAGTTCACTGCATGTGACTTTATTTTCATTAAAATTCCTTAAATAATACATCAGTAAGCATCATTGATGACCAAGCCCCTGGATCCCATTTGACCTGCCCTGCTTGCTAGTAAATCCAGGTAGCATCTTTCCAGGACTCAATACAAACTGGACATTCAATGTCTCAGCCAGGCTCCAGTATCTGCTGAAGTACTTGTGGATTTAGCTCCAAGGCAAGAAACTCTTTATTTAAAGACTGATTTTATTGTTAACAGTCCCTGTTGAATCTCATTATTGAATTCTTGAATGCATTGGCTTCCTCTGTTGTGTTTACCTGATGTTGTTTCTCTATAAGACCCTCACGGCTTGATGAGGTTTCATTAAGCTGAGGGCACTAATAGATTGATCCAAGAGCAATCAGAACCAGTGGGATCTGAATTGTGACTTGAGTTGGAATGTTAGGAGGAAATGTATCCTTAAGTAGATACTACCTGACTCCAAAATGGGAATTGGGAGATTAATGTTTACTATTGAAGATGAGGTGGAATATACATGATATATATGCATATATTTTTTAATTGTTTTTGCCATACAATGTCATGATATCACCATGGGTTTACATATGCTTCCCCTCCGGAACCCCCTCCCTCCTCCCTCCCCCCCCCTCCCCCGGGAAATCTCGCTGTATCAGCCCCGAGCATCAATCCTGGGCTGGCGATTGATTAGACACATGACAATTAACATGCTTCAATGCCCTTCTCCCATATCATCCCACCCTTACCCTCATCCACAAAGTCCACGAGTCTGTTCTATACATCTGCGTTCCTTTTGTTGTCTCCCATGTTGGGTTCTCGTTACTGTCTTTCTAAATTCCATATATATGCGTTAATATACTGTATTGTTGTTTTTGCTTCTGGCTTACTTCACTCTGGATAATGGGCTCCAGTTTCGTCCATCTGAGTAGAATTGCTTCAAATGAATTTTTTTTTAATGCTGAGTAATATTCCATTGTGTATATGTACCACAGCTTTCTTATCCATTCATCAGTTGATGGGCATCTAGGTTGTTTCCATGTCTTAGCTATTGTAAACAATGCAGCGATGAACATTGGGGTACACGTGGCTCTTTCAATTCTGGTTTCCTCGGTGTATATGCCCAGCAGTGGGATTGCCGGGTCATATGGCAGGTCTATTTGCAGCTTTTTAAGGAACCTCCACACTGTTTTCCATAGTGGCTGTACTAGTTTGCATTCCCACCAACAGTGTAAGAGGGTTCCCTTTTCTCCACATCCTCTC
>ML662442.1:11240508-11283865 GCA_007570785.1 Antilocapra americana
GGACCTGGGGGGGGGGGGAGCTTTTCCTGGAAGGTTAGGTCCCTCGGGCTGCTCCGTTCCCTGAGCCCGCGGCCCGCCCCTCCCTGAGCAGGAGCAGTCCCCTTCGGCTGTGCTGCCGCTCGGCTGTTCCTTGTAGCCAGAGACGAACCTTGCAGGGCTTAGCTATTAATCTGCTTCTGCTCTCAGCTATATTGCTCTCCAAGATCCACCGCAGATCTGCCAGAGAGAATGCTCCCTGGTATTCGGAAACCTTTCTCCTCTTTTTTTTTTTTTCCCTCTTTATTTCAGACTCCCCTTCCGGGACGGAACCCGTCCCCAGCTCTTTGTCTCTCCCTCTACTTTTTTTTTCTTTTCTTTCTTTTGTCCTACCTCCTCACGTCGGCAATGGGTTGCCTCTCCAGATGCCCGATGTCCTCTGCCAGCATTCAGTTCCTGTTTTTTGGAGTTTGCTCGGCCTTTAAAAGTTCTTTTGGTATATTTGTTGGGGAGAGAGTGTTCTCCCCATCCTATTCCTCCGCCATCTTAGTTTCTCCCCTTACATGATATATATGCATATTGTACAATAGGAGCTTCCCTGTGGCACTGTGGTAAAGAATCCACCTGCAATGCAAGAAACACATGAGATGTGCATTCAATCCCTGAGTCAGGAAGTTCCCCTGGAGAAGGAAATGGCAACCCACTCCAGTATTTTTGCCAGAGAAACCGCATGGACAGAGGAGCCTACAGTCCATGGGATCACAAAAGATTCAGACCCAACTTAGCAATTAAACAACACATATATACAATACTTACCACCAAGCTTTCCCTAGTTCCCTTCTACACACACACTCAGCTGAAAGGTGAGCAAAAGCAGATATCTGTGCCTGCCTGCTTTACATCAGTCAGTCATCGAACAAACAATTGCACAGGTTGTCTGCCTGATACTGTCATAGGCACTTTGGAAACCTCTTTGAACCAATCATACATAAATGCCTACCCTCGTGGAGCTTACTTTCTAACGTGCTGTTCTTAGATGCTCAGTCATGTCCAACTCTTTGCAACCCTATGGACTGTAGCCTTCCATGCTCCTCTGTCCATAGGGATTTTCCAGGCAAAAATACTGGAGTGGGTTGCTGTTCCCTCCTCCAGGGGATTTTCCTAACCCAGGTCTCCCACATTGCAGGCTATTCTTTACTCCCCAGGCTCCCAGGGAAGCCCCACTTTCTAATGTAGTGAGGGTATGATATGGGTGTGAAGCTCATGCTGTGGGTAATTGACACTGAGGTACAGGCTCAGGGCCCATCAACTAAGCCATCAATATGCTAGTAATGAAATTCATTTTACAAACCAGCATTTGTTGTCACTCTAAATTGTCAAAGCATTTCATACACATCAATACAAATTAATCTTCTCAACCTCTGTATTCTTATTTTCCCCACTATACAGTTGAGAAAAAGACAAAGGAGGTAAGTGACCCTTACCATAGGTAATCAGCAACCTATGCTTTTTCCTTTAGGCCAAGCTGTTTTCATAAATTAGCAGCAAAAGCATGAGACTTCAACCCAGAATAGAGAAACCAATCTAAGCATCAAAAGAACAGAAGTCCAGGCAGTTTATTGTAACTGCTGCAATTCATGTTTTCATTTAAATTTATGACTGGAGGCGACCTTGAACAACCACCACTAGAAAAAATGATATCTTCATTCTTCCCTACATATGACCTAACACAGACATCCTGTGTCACCTACATATGTGTTACCTATATATCTTCATTCTTCCCTACATATGACCTAACACAGACATCCTAACACGGTCAGTGGTTTGCAGTGCCTCCCACACGGCATCTATCCTGGAACCTAGCTTCTAGGTTTGCTTAATGATCCCTGTGCCAGAAATTCTGCACCAGCTGGTTTCCAGTGTAAGGCTTTGATAATATGTCAGAATTAAAGTTAAGCAGCTACTGGGCATATCCAGTCACAGGAGGGTTATAGAATATTGAGTTGAAATGGTATCTAAGAAATGTCATCTCAGAAAACAGCTGACCACACTCAGCCTGCAAGGAAAAAAAATCAAAAGGAAAATCCATCTCAATTCAAGTGACATTGTTTCCAGATCAGCAGAATCACTAATTGTTTTATGATCATGACTTTTTAAGCTTCCTTAAGGCAAAGTAATAATAAAACTTCCAAGCCTTTCGGTCAGGTGCTTTGGACATGACTCACGATACAATGGCTGGTAAATGGCTGTCTTAAGTCTGACTGACTGCAAGGAGCATATGACCCAAAGTCAGGCGCCCTGAACTCTCACTTCATCTCTGTCTCTCAGTAAGTGCAGGATCAGTAACATCAGCCCAGACGCATAGCGTACAAAGTTCATTTGTTCATAATAATAACTCTTTGCTCTTGTTACTACCCCTACTTCTCTGTTAAGAAAACTGAGGCTCACAGAGTTCAGGTAAGCTTCACAGCATTCCACAGCTAGTAAGAGCAGAACCAAGCTAAGAACCCAAATCACGTGACTCCACAATTCCTCATTATTTTATTGGTCTTTATTTGTTTCACAACAAAATTAGCATAATGACACCCACCCAATCTTTCCCAGAGAGCTTCTGTGAAATGAAGTGAGCTAATATTTATTTTGAAAGATGTTTTAACACACAAATATTTATTTATTGAAATTTTACTTCTGTTTAGTACTAAGGTAAGTATTAATATAACAGCAGAGTTATGAAATATACGGTACAGCCTCTATCCAATTGTAGGCTGTTATTGTCCCTGTCAGTTTCTACGTACTGATCATGTCATCACTCAATAACTTCCTTATGTGTTAATTATCCAAGGCTTCCAGAATCATCCCGCACCACTAGGAATTCATGACACCAGTGATATTACTAGGAAGTTATCACTGTCTTGGACATCAACTCTAACCCAGAAAGCTGTGATTCAGTTTCTGGACTGTCTAAATGCGATCCACATCTTCATTCTAGTTCCTGTCATGTTAATTCTCTTTAAACCTCTTCCACTGTCCATCCCTTCACCTTCTGTCTTCATATCATGGAGAAAGAGTAACGCGCTTTGAAGTGTGTGCTCAGAGATGCTGCAGCTCTCAGAGAGGAGGTTTAAAACACGCTGAGGCCAACAGAGGCCCTGAGAAAGTACCAGGTGGTGTTAATATTAAACTTTTATAATCAGTACGTCAACTTCACAGAAACTAAAACTGCAAAAGGCCTTTCCTGCCAAGATATTACAGTCTAAAAAGAAGAAGCCAATTATTCCAAAAGGAATAAATAAAATATAAAAATACAGGTTGTCATAGAATGTGGTGAGGAGTCTTTCATTCTGTGGCATTTTTCTGGAGTTATTGAAAGCTAAAGATATGATTGACTAGATTAATTCTCAATTAACACAGAATTTAACTATACATCTTAAAAGGTGATGGTTAAGGGGAACTTTGATAGAATTATGTACCTGTTAAAATGACCATTCTGACAGGATGATACAAGTACAATGACAAAGATACTAGAAATAAGTGAAAATAATTTATACCAAATGAAAAGAATTACAACTCCTATTTTACCAGGCCAGTAAAATTGTTTTAATTTTTTCATGGAAGAATCCTCCAATTTATCTGCTGCCCAGAGTGGGTAAAATGTGCTCAGTTTCTTGTGCCTGACATTATATTTTCCTTCTTTTTCTGTTACTGTTCTTGCTGATGAACAGGATGGGTGACATTTTACACCTGGAGAACACAAATAAATTGGAGAGCTGCAACTTTTCTCTAGAAACATAGTTTTCTTCAGAGGCATTTGACAACCCTGGCCAGATAGTCACCCTTTTATACCCAGCACATGTGAGAGAACATTTGCATCTTTTGTTTAATCCTCCACACTGCTTTCTTACGTTATTGACACCTTCATTATGCAGATGTGGGACGGTACATGTTTACACCCCCATCATCTGAAGCTTCCGTCAACTCAGGGATACATATGGATCATCGTGGTCTATGCCCTTAAGCCCTGCATCAACATTGTGGAGAGTATGGATGACAAAAGAAAATCTCACTTCACAGTTCTGCCATCAGTGACAGGATTAGCCAAAAGCATAGAGAGGGCCCAAACCTTTGCATATGTATCATTTATGTCCTTTGCCTATATCTCACTTATGTCCTGTTCTTACTTGTCTGGGCCAAAGAAGAAAATAAACAAAGCTAAGAACAGAAATTCTAATGCAGGAGGTCTAATTCACCCCCTTGGCCTTACTGCAATGACTTTTCTGAAGTGACGACTGCGGCATTCAGACCATGGGAGCTTGCCTTCACAGTTTACATGTTAGAAGTCTGCTCCCCAGTGAAGGTTAATGACTGCCTCTAAGGTTATAAAGGTTATGCAGGGCTGCTTTTACTGATGGCAACCCCAAAAGAATTCATTCAAAGTCAGAGTCACAGCTACAGTTGCACCACTGTTCCGGGTACCTTGAATTTACCATTAGGTATTTCTCAACCCCTGGTGTCATCTTTGATCTAACAGTGTATCTTATCTAAAACATTGTATAGAAATTGTCACTGCACAGAGTACCCCTCATAATTTACCACCTACACTAACAACGTCAAGATTTTTTTTTAAGATGTTTTTTGAAAATAAAAAGGCTTTTCCTTCTTGTAGAACATTTCAACAATCACTCTAAATAATCCACATAACGTCCATGACAATAAACTGAGTTGTGACTTCCTACAAGCCTAGACATGGAAATTACATCATTTCACACTTGAGAACTTAATTATAATGCAAAGGAAATTTTTTAGTGAAGTATAGTTCATTTACAATGTTATGTTAATTTCAAGTATACAACAGTGATTGAGATATGTGTATAGTCTCTTTAAGATTCCTTTCCATTATAGGTTATTAAAAGATATTGAGAATAGCTCCCTGTTCTATACAGTAGGTCCTTCTTGTTTATCTATTATATATAGTAGTATGTTTATGTTAATCCCTAATTATGTTAACTTCTAATTTATCTCCTCCCACCCTGCTTTTTTCTTTGGTGTCCATAGTTTGTTTTCTGCATCTGTGAAGGACCCAATTAATTTTGAAAGGAAAGAAAAAAATTTTTTTAAGAAGTGAATTACATTATGTTGTAATATAAAATTATGCACAATAATGTAAACTTCCCATCACTGAGCTCAATAGCTTTAAACATTTTTTCAATTTATTATATTTTATCACTGTAAGCTTAAAAAAATGACCTATGAATAACATCATTTGCTTGATTATCATATTATGTAAACTTATTGATCTGATCCCAGAAACTGAGAGTAATAATTCAATATTTGATTTCTTATGATACCAGTCAAAGTCTGTAAGGAGAGTAAAGATTACATTTAAACTGTGGTCCACTTAAGTTTCATTTCAATGACTTCAATAGGCAGTGTTACTTTCTTTTCTTCTAATTAATACCTTTTAAAAAGGAATGTAACCTATAATTTAAATGACCTTTATTATTCCAAAAGTCTGGTTCATTCACCACAGGAAACATCATTGTCCAACTTTTAATCTTAGCTTACTCTTTGCTTCCACCTAGTGTACTTTCACTAGTATAACAAGTTTTAAAATGGCATATGACCCTGCATGCGAGACAGCAAAAGAAACGCCTATGTATAGAAGTCTCGTGGACTCTGTGGAAGAGGGCAAGGGTGGGATGATATGGGAGAATGGCATTGAAACATGTTAATTATCTTATGTGAAATCAATCGCCAGCCCAGGGTTGATGCTCGGGGCTGGTGCACCGGGATGACCCAGGGGGAGGGAATCAGGAGGGGAGAGGGAGGGGGGTTCTGAAGGGGGGAACATATGTATGCCCATGGCGGATTCATGTCAATGTATGGCAAAACCAACATAATAAAGTAAAGAAAATTTAAAAAATAAAAAAAAAAATTTAATTAAAATAAAATAAAATGGCATATGTATTTACATAAAATGTTTTGAAAGAGAAACTTGGTTTATACACCACACAGATTTTGTTCATTTTGTTTCTCTTGTTATTTAAAAATTACAGTATTTTATTTTATATATGGGAAAAATGAAAATAATACACTGAAAAAGTTAAGAGTATGATGAGTATATTTGTCTACCATTAAAAGAATTAATAGCAATTTTTCTGAAAATTAATGAAATGTTTATTTAAAACATTTTGCTAAGAGGCCTCATGTAACAATTTCTGCCATTAATATTATTAAAAATTATCTGTACCTTAGCAGCATTCGCTTTTAAGACTAATACATGAAAGTTCAGCAAACTTACAATGCATTGTGAAGCACATTGATAAACTATAAGATATCAAAAGAGTCACAGACATCATTCCAGCACTGTTCCCCCTTTTTAAAAACAGATGAGGACACTGAGAGGTAAAATGACTTGTTCAAATCACAAAGCCAGCTGCTTGTCAAGGCAGGACTAGAAATGAGATCATCCAACTCCCTATAGAAAATTAGAGATACCAAGGGAATATTTCATAAAGATGAGCACAATCAATTCAGTTCAGTTCAGTCACTCAGTCGTGTTTGACTCTTTGCGACCCCATGAACTGCAGCGTGCCAGGCCTCCCTGTCCATCACCAACTCCCGGAGTTCACCCAAACCATGTCCACTGAGTCAGTGATGCCATCCAACCATATCATCTTCTGTTGTCCCCTTCTTCTCCTGCCCTCAATCTTTCCCAGCATTAGGGTCTTTTACAATGAGTCAGCTCTTCGCATCAGGTGGCCAGAGTATTGGAGTTTCAACTTCAACATCAGTCCTTCCAATGAGCAGCCAGGACTAATCTCCTATAGGATGGATTGGTTGGATCTCCTTGCAGTCCAAGGGACTCTCAAGAGTCTTCTCCAACACCACAGTTGAAAAGCATCAGTTCTTTGGTCCTCAGCTTTCTTTACAGTCCAACTCTCACATTCATACATGACTACTGGTAAAACCATAGCCTTGACTAGACGGACTTTTGTTGACAAAGTAATGTCTGTGCTTTTCAATAAGCTGTCTAGGTTGGTCATACCTTTCCTTCCAAGGAGTAAGCGTCTTTTAATTTCATTGCTGCAATCACCATCTGCAATGATTTTGGAGCCCAGAAAAATAAAGTCCGACACTGTTTCCATTGTTTCTCCATCTATTTGCCATAAAGTGGTGGGACCGTATGCCATGATCTTAGTTTTCTGAATGTTGAGCTTTAAGCCAACTTTTTTACTCTCCTCTCTCACTTTCATCAAGACACTCTCTAGTTCTTCTTCACTTTCTGCCATAAAGGGTGATATCATCTGCATATTTGAGGTTATTGATATTTCTCCCGGTAATGTTGATTTCAGCTTGTGCTGCTTCCAGCCCAGCGTTTCTTATTATGTATTCTGAATATAAGTTAAATAAGGAGGGTGACAATATACAACCTTGATGTACCCCTTTTCCTATTTGGAACCAGTCTGTTGTTCCATGTCCAGTTCTAACTGTTGCTTCCTGACCTGAATACATATTTCTCAAGGGGTGGGTAAGATGGTCTGGTATTCCCATCTCTTTCAGAATTTTCCACAGTTTATTGTGATCCACACTGTCAAAGGCTTTGGTATAGTTGATAAAGCAGAAATAGATGTTTTTCTGGAACTCTGAAGATCAAACCAGTCAATGCTATTCATTGGAAGGACTTAAGCTTCAATACTTTGTCCACTTGATGGGAAGAACCGAGTCATTGGAAAAGACTCTGATGTGGAAAAGATTAAGGGCAGGAGGAGAAGGGGATGACAGAGGATGGGATGCTTGATGGCATCACTGATTCAATTGACATGAGTTTGAGCAAAGTCTAGGAGACCATGAAGGAAAGGGAAGCCTAGTGTGCAGCAGTCCATGGAGTCATAAAGCATTGGACAGAACTGAGCAACTGAAAAACAACAAGCTCCCATAGAGAGTGTCGTGGGTCACACATCCTGCTTTCTGACTAGATGTCAGAGTTAGTGCTGTAAAATTACCCACACTAGATAAAAAGAATGACTATCTTTAGTTTACTTTATGGAGTTGTGTTTTCAGGCACTCAGTAGTGTTTGACTCATTGTCACCCTATAGACTGTAGCCACAAGCCTCCCCTGTCCATGGAATTTTCCAGGCAAGAATTTTAGAGTGGTTTTCCATTTCCTCCTTCATGAGATCTTTCCAATGACCCAGGCACTGAACACTCATCTCCTGCACTGGCAGGCAAATTTGTTTACCACTGAGCCACTTAGGAAGCCCAGATGCCAGGTGGGCCAACCTTCTCTAGTAATCTTGACCTCCCATTCTGCCTGCCTATTATAGGACACGACTCCAGGATCACCATATCAGAGTGAAGACAACACTTGTATCTGAGGAAGAAGTTACGGAGCCACCCACTCAATACACCTGTGAACCTGCCACAGACCTTAAGTTACTTTCTTTTTTAGAGAGTCACTATCTCAAAATTCTACCTGATCACAAAATTTAACAGATTTTTCCACAGTAAGCACAGTCAATGATGCTTCTTATGAAGGAAAATGTTAAGTGAGGTATGAATAGTTATATTTTCATTTAAATTCACTAAAGCACAACACTGTATATTTTCTAGAGATGCCCAATTATCTTCCCTTCTTAGATCTAAAGAATTTAAAGAGCTGTTGATAATCTGTGATACTAATGTGAGTGAGTGGGTGCATGTGCTCAGTCATATCCAGCACTTTGAGACCCCCAGGGACTGATGCCAGCCAGGCTCCTATGTCCATGGAATTTTCCAGGCAAGAATACTGAGGTGGGCTACCATTTCCTTCTCCAGGGGATCTTCCTGATCCAGAGATCAAATCCATGTCTCTTGAACCTCCTGCATTGTCAGGTAGATTCTTTAGCACTGAGCTACCTTGGAAGCCCATGATACTAACAATTAAAGCTAATTCAAGTGTATGAGTCTGCTTGGACTCAGAACACAATATTACAGACAGGGTGGCTGGAACAACAGATATTTATTTTCCCGCAGTTCTGGAGGCTGGAAGTCCAAGATCATGGAGCCAGCATGGTCAGGTTCTGGTGAGAGTGCTCTACGTGACTCGTAGACAGCCACCTACTTACTGTTTTTCACTTGGCTTTTCCTCAATGTAATTGCATGGAAAGAGTGATCTCTTAGAAGGACACAGCCCTCCAATGGGCTAGAACTTCATTCCAATGACTTCTTGCAGCTTTACTTATCTGTTAGGTGATCTTCATACACATTATCTCAGGGGTTAGGACTTCAACATATGTTTGGGGAGTACACAATTCATTCCATTACATCAAGTATTTGATACACTAAAATGAAAAACTACTATTTAATTGATTCAAAACACTGCTATTCCATATATGACTGTGAGAGATTTGTCCAAATTAGGTAACTTAGAAATCTTACAAACCTTACAAACTCACTTGAGAGGGAAAATAATAATACAAAGATTTTTATTTATAGTTAGTAGTTGTTTCTCATCTTCTCCAAGGCCTACCTCCTCCACACATTGCCAGTATAAGATGTGTGTTAAAGCAAAATTGTCTCCAAAATGTAGACACAAATATCCATTTTTCATTTGGCTTTAATACTGTGTATGGATTCTTAGAAACAAAAAGTGTTTTGAAGTTTGAATTGGCCTCTAAATTTCCAATCCCACTCTAGTATTTCCTATTTTATAGAAGAAAAAACCAAAGCTCACAGAGGTTCATAATAACATTGTTCCTGTTAATTTAAAAAAATGCTCCACTGGAGAAGGAAATGGCAACCTACTCCAGTACTCCTGCATGAAGAATTTCATGGACAGAGGAGTTTGGCAGGCTACAGTCCATGAGGTCCCAAGAGTCGGACACGACCTAGCGACAAAACATCCACCATGTCACAGTTTATAAAATATTTGTTTTTCAAACTCTGCTGTCTGAAACTTGACATTAAGGAATGAGGTCACTGCTCCCTCTCCCTCTCCTGCCCCCACCTCTCACACCTGCTTCTTGCCACCACTTCTGATAACCACCCTGCCATGGTCTCCTGCACCAACCTCACAGGTCACCTTCCACTGGGACCATGGTTGCTGACCCACACTGCTCCTTTCTCCCACAAGTTTACTTTTCCCTCCCCTAGTTGGCTGGGATTAGACAAGTGGTCCCAAAGCACAGCTGCAAATAAAGTAGCCACTGAAAACAGATGCAGTTACAGTCCTAGAAACCCAAAGCAAGATTCATAGAAAGTTTCTCTATAAATATTGGGAAATGGACTGGAACAGTCACTTCTGAGAGCTTCTATATGATTTAATAAAGAGAATGAGGAATATCTGCTTTTCTTCTTTCTTCTAAAAGTATTAGTCTGTTAAAAGTTACATGTAGCACTTATAACAGCTGAAGTGACTTCTCTGGCCTTGAAAGAGCCAGGAGTCTCCTTAGGCCATAAGGCTGAGCTCCACTTGGCCCCTCATAGCCATTACTGATGCTTTACCCTGCTTTCATGAGCAAAGCATCCCTTTCAGAACTCCCACATAGACTTGAAAATACTCCCAGGATATTATTTCATGACTTAGCAATTAGCCCGATATCTATGTTCCCTGGCAGAGATATGATTTTCAACTGTTGAACTGAATTGGCAGTCAAAGAAGCAAGAAGAATTACCATATTAAATAGGCACATCATACAGTATCCAAACTTAGAATCAGTGAATTCATGTATTAATAGGCCATCCTAGATTTTAGGATACCATTTCCCTTTTACATAGCAACCAACTATAAACTATTTCAGTAAACTGCTCATTCAAGTAAATCACAAACTCTCTTGGCATCCTATGGCATCAGGTTGCAAAGGATGGTATGAAGACTATAAATGTTACCTGGTAATTCTCTTTGTCAGTATTATTCAGTCAACAATATTTAACACTCATTTGTGGTTAGTTGCTAAAATCATCTGCATTACAGATTATTTTAAGGTAATTCTTAAGCATGCACACCAGAGCATAAAGACTTAAACAGAGAATAACTGTTTATCTGGATCTCTTGAGTAAAGACTGGGCAGAATTTCAAATACTTTCTTAGCCAGCTATCTTTTATCTGAATAGTACCCAAAACTAATGCATGCTATGTGCTTTGTGAAGGGCTCTGGAGCCAGGACAGGAAAAGATAGGTGGAGAATCCATCTTCCCCCATTCCCCACTGATAAGGCTCACTGAAGTCGATAGAGTGAGATGTGCACACCAAGGGGAGAATCCATCTGCAGAATCAATTTTCTCTCTACTCTAAAAATTGGACCCATCCTAAAAGCTATGTAATTCAGTTTTTCTGTGAAATCAACTTTGATTTTACCTTTATTGCCTCTTTCATGTCTACTTTAATTTCACTTCCTGCCATTTGACATTTAGTACCAGCAATAATTTTAAGAAAGTTTTACCCACCACTTTGCTCAGTATTCATGATAAGCTACACATTTACCTAAACAGACTTTAATATTCTAAAGGAAAGGTAAGAACTGGGCTTGGTCAAGTGCAAAAGCCAAAGTTGAAAGTGTTGTTCTTTACCTTATTGCCATTTCTCTTTGGTGTAGGCAAACGAAATCTGCACAGCCTTCAAGAAAATGCTGAACACAGTATATTTTTCTGAATATAGAGGTTGTTTGTAGTTGGCTCTGGGATGAACATTAAGGACTTAACCACAGTGCAAGGTGCATGAGAGGGGGCCAAAGTATTAGAGTTTCAGCGTCAGCATCAGTCTTTTCAATGAACACCCAGGACTGATCTCCTTTAGGATGGACTGGTTGGATCTCCACATGGTCCAAGGGACTCTCAAGAGTCTTCTCCAGCACCACAGTTCAAAAGCATCAATCCTTTGGTACTCAGCTTTCTTTATGGTCCAATTCTCACATCCATACATGACTACTGGGAAAACCATAGCTTTGACTATATTGACCTTTGTCAAAAAAGTGATGTCTCTGCTTTTTAATACCCTGTCTAGGTTTGTCACACTTTCTTTCCAAGGAGCAAGCATCTTTTAATATCATATCTGCAGTCATCATGCACAGTGATTTTGGAGCCCAAGAAAATAAAATCTGTCATTATTTCCATTTTGTCCCCTGCTGTCTGCCATGATCTGATGGGACCTGATCCCATGATCTTAGCTTTTTGACTGTTGCAGTTTAAGCTGGATGTTTCACTCTCTTCTTTCACCCTCATGAAGAGGCTTTTTAGTTCCTCTTCACTTTCAGCCATAAGGGTGGTGTCATCTGCATATCTGAGGTTATTGATATTTCTCCTGGCAATCTTGATTCCAGCTTGTGATTCATGCAGCAATATTTCACATGATATACTCTGCATAAAAGTTAAATAAACAGAGTGACAATATACAGCCTTGACATATATTTTGACAATATATCCTGTGACATATATCCTTTCCCAATTTTGAAGCAGTCCATTATTCTGTGTCCAGTTCTAACTGTTGCTTCTTGACTTACATACTGGTTTCTCAGGAGACAGGTAAGGTGGTCTGCAATTTCCATATATTTAAGAATTTCCCACAGTTTGTTGTGATCCACACAGTCAAAGGCTTTTGCATGGTCATGAAGCAGAAGTAGATGTTTTTCTTTAATACCTTTGCTTTCTCTATGCTTCAATGAATGTTAGAAATGTGATTTCTGATTCCTCTGCCTTTTCTAAATTCCATTTGTACAGCTGAAAGTTCTCAGTTCGCATACTCCTGAAGCCTAACTTAAAGAATTTTTTTAGCCTAATCTTGCTAGCATGTAAAATGAGCACAGTTGTAGAGTAGCTTAAATGTTTCTGGCATTGCCCTTCTTTGGGATTGGAATTAAAGCTGATGCTTTCCAGTCCTGTGGCCACTGCTGAGTCTTCCAAATTTGCTGACATATCGAGTGCAGCACTTTCACCGCATCATCTTTCAGGATTTGAAATAGCTCTGCTGAAATTATCACCTCCACTTGCTTGTAGTGATGCTTCTTAAGGCCCATTTAATTTTATACTCCAGGATGTCTGACTCTAGGTGAGTTATTGCATCCTCATGATTATCTGAGTCATTGAGACCTTTTTTGTATAGTTCTTTGTATTCTTTACACCTCTTCTTAATCTTTTCTGCTTCTGCTCGGTCCTTACCTTTTATGTCCTTTATCATGACCATCCTTACCAACTACCAATGAAATATTTCAATACCAATGAAATATTACCTTGATATCTTAAATTTTCTTAACGATATTTCTAGTCTTTTCCATTCTACTTGTTTTGCTTTATTTCTTTGCATTGTTCACCTAAGAAGGCCTTCTTATCTCTCCTTGCTACTCTTTGGAACTCTGCATTCTGTCAGATATGGCTTTCCCTTTCTCCCTTGCCTGTCACTTCTCTTTTCTCAGCTATTTGTAAAGTCTCCTCAGACAACCACTTTCTCTTTTACATGTTTTCCACCCTTTGGTATGGTTTTAGTCACAGCCTCCTGTATAATGTTATAAACCTCTGTTCATATTTTTCAGGCACCCTACCAAATCTAATTCCTTGAATCTATTCAACACCTCCACTGTATAATCATAAAGGATTTTATTTAGGTCATACCCGAATGGCCTAGTGGTTTGAGCTAGTTTTTTCAATTTAAGCCTGAATTTTGCAATAAGAAGCTCATGACCTGAGCCACAGTCAGTTTCATGTTACATTTAAACTGATTGCATAGAACTTCATCTTTGGCTGCAAAGAACATAATCAATCAGATTTTTGTATTGACCATCTGGTGATATCCATGTATAGGATCATCTCTTGTGTTGTTGGAAAAGGATGTTTGCTATAACCAATGTGTTATCTTGACAAAATTCTATTAGCCTTTGCTCTGCTTCCTTTTGTACTCCAAGATCAAACTTGCCTGTTGCTCCAGGTAGCTCTTGACTTCCTACTTTTGCATTCCAATCCCCTGTGATGAAAAGAACATCTTTTGGTGTTAGTTTTACAAGATCTTGTAGGTCCTCACAGAATCATTCAACTTCAACTTCTTTGGCATCAGTCTTTGGGGTATAGACTTGGATTACTGGGATATCAAATGACTTCCCTTGGAAATGATCTTTCTGCCATTTTTGAGATTGCAGTTTGGACTCTTGTTAACTATGAGGGCTACTCCATTTCTTCTAAGGGATTCTTGCCCACAGTAGTAAATATAAAGGTCCTCTGATTTAAATTCTCCCATTCCCATATATTTTATTCACTGATTCCTAAGACGTTGATGTTCAACCTTGCCATCTCCTGCTTGACCATGACTAATTTACCTCGATTCATGGACCTGACATCTCAGGTTCCTATGCAATTATTGTTTTTTACAGCATTGGACTTTACTTTCACCATGAGACACATCCACAATTGAGCATCATTTTTGCTTTGGTACAGGCTCTTCATTTTTCCTGGAGCTATTTCTCCACTCTTTCCCAGTAGCATATTGGGCATGTTCTGACCTGGATGGCCCATCTTCTGGTGTCGTTATCTTTTTGCCTTTTCATATCATTCATAAACTTCTCGAGGCAAGAGTACTAGAGTAGTTTGTCATCCCCTCCTCCAAGCAGATATCATTTGGTCATAACTCTTCACTATAACCTGTCTGAGTGGTCCTGCCTAGTATAGCTTGTTGCTTCATCAAGTTATGCAAGCCCATTCACCATGATAATTAGCCAAGTAATAACTGACCTCCAGAAAGATGGCCTAAGGTAGGCTACAGGATCCTAAAGTCTGTACTCCCTAAACACACACATATACATGTTACATGACTCTTGGCCTTGTATCAGAAATCTGAGAATCATTACATTCAAAGTATTTTCAAAATTAAATCCATGAACAGTAAACATGACTAATTCTTTCTTCTCCTGGGTGTTAAGTAATATTTCTTGACCTCTTGATTTCTACATTGTTCCCTCTAAAACCTTCTCTGGCTTCTCACCACATTTCTCCATGTAAATAGAGGCAATGTCTAGTTTTATTCAGTGACAAAGGTGTTGAAAATGCATTGCATCCTACCACACCAAAAGCGAAAATATAAATTGCATTTCATCATATTTAAAACCTTTTGTGCTTTTAAGGACTTCATCAAGAAGATGAAAAGATAACACATAAAATGGAAAAATATTTACAAATCAGATATCTGATAAGGAATTTATGCAGACTTGTGTAACGAACACTTATAACTCAATAATTACAAAATGAATAACTTAACTTTGCCCAATTAAAAATAGGCAAAGAATTTGAACAGGCACTTCTCCAAAAAAGATACAACAATATCCAATAAGCACATTAAAACTGTTCAACATTGTTAGCATTTAGAAAATGCAGACACACCCACTAGATGGTTATCATCAAAAAGACAATAAATCACAAGTGTTGGTGAAGATGTAGAAAAAATGAAACCCTCATACATTGCTGGTGGGAATATAAGGTGAGCAGCCAATTAGGAGAATAGTGTCCACTACTAGATTTATATCCAAAAGAAATGAAAACATATGTGCATACAAAAACTTGTACATTAATATTCATAGCAGCATTACTCAAAGTAGCCAAAAATTGCAAATCTCCCAGAGGTCTATCAACAGATGAATAGATAAACAAAATATTGTATAGCCATACAATGAAATATCAGTTTGCCATAAAAAGAGAATACTGATACATGCTACAAACATGATGCATTAAAAACAATACTAAATGAAGGATGCCAGTCACAAGCCACCACATATTGCATGATTCCATTTATGTGAAATATCATGATTGAGCAAATCTATAGAGATATAAAATAGATCAGTTGCTCCTTAGATCTGGAGAACTGGGAAAGAATGGGTAGTGAATATTAATAGGAGTGGAGTTTCCATTCAGGGAAATGAAAATATCCTAAAGGTTTTATGTACAGTAGTTAAGATATGGAAACAGCTTAAATGTCCATTGATGGATGAATAAAGAAATCATGGTACACATATAATAGAATATTACTCAGCCATAAAAAAAATATGTGTTATTGCACATCCTACCATGTGCAACAACATGGATGGACCTAGAGGGCATTATGCTAAGTGAAATAAGTCAGACAGAGAAAGACAAATAGTATATGATCTCTCTTATGTGTGGAATCTAAATGTGCATATACATGTGTGTGTGTGTGTGTGTGTGTGTGTGTGTATACATGAAACTCAAGCTCATAGACACAGAGAACAGATTGATGGTTGCAAAAAGGATGGGAGAAATAGGTGAGTTGTTTTTTGTTTAGTAAATTGAAAAAAGCATTTTTAAAGAGTAGATGTTGAAAAGAGGAGGAGTCACTCCAATTTAGGGCACACTATAAGGTCCTGAAAGCAGGGCATTCTGCTCTGTGGGTCATGGAAGGCAGGTCACCGGCTCTACATCATAAGAAGCTGAGCCCCAAGATGATTCAGAAGCCCCACTCAGAATTCTCTTGGCTTTATTTTATGTGTTTCACCTCCATCAGATCAACATCCATGTTCAGGAAAATCTCAGAAATGACTGCCTAGAAAGATGTTTAATTGAGCTTCCTTCAATGCATATGTGTGTGATAATTTGCTTCAGTCATGTCTGACTCTTTGTGACACTAAGCACGATAAACCTCCAGGCCCCTCTGTCCATGGATTTTCCAGGCAAGAATACTGGACTAGGTGGCCCTTCTTCAGGGGATGTTCTCAACCCAGGGATTGAACCTGTGTACCCTGCAGCTCCTGCATTGCAGACGGATTCTTGACTGCTGTGCCACCAAGGAAGCCCGATTTCTCCTATAGTGCTTATTTTAAAAAATATAGAAAAGTATAACTAAACCATATTGAAATATGTAGTCATAGATTTAGATCATCTGTCCTGGTTTTGGGGGAAGTTGCAAATACTAAGTACTCCTAAGAACTAGATGGTTTTAATGTTACTTTTAACAAGAAATTAAATCAATTAAAAACAAAATTGGATTATGGTGATGGTTGCACAGCTCTCTGAATATACTAAAAATCACTGAATTCTACACCTCAAATGAGTGAATTTTATTGTATACAAATTACATCTCAGTAAAGCTGTTTGTATACATACATTATTTATTTAACAAATGATTCACATGTCAGTTTTCTTCCTTCCTTCATGATCAGCTCCTGGAGCAATCTCATAGCTGGAAAATAAAATAAGAAAATCCCCAGTGTTTGCAAGAATTTAGAGCTAAAGCAACTTCACCATCTACAGCTCCCACAGAGTTGCTTTCTGGTTGCCCTGAGGGGATAATAAAAAGTGACTTACTCTCGTTCACCCTGAAAAAAGGCATCTGTTAAGTTGTCAAGATTCTTATTCACGCAGGATTGAGTGGATACAGGGGAGCCCTAAACAGTGAGCTATCTGGAAGTGCTGTTCAGCCAACATCACCAGCAGCAACTGGCGACCTGAAGTGCTGCTAGACTGGAGTTGTGCTTTAGGGTGCAAAATACACCTGGACTTTCTTAAACAATAAAATGCCTCATGAACAAGATTTTCTATATAGATTATATTTCTTTTTACAGATAAATAATATTTATGAGAGAGTTATCTAGCTTACTTTCAACATAATAACATTAAAAGAAGAGAGAAATAAACAAAACCCATCATCAAATTGAGTTTTGACCAACATCCAGACTTAAATAGCTCTGGGAAGTCCCACAACACAACACATCTGGAGTCCCAGTTGGGAAAATGTCCCAAGCAATAGGTCCGTGGTTGAGACTTCAAAGATTTCAGTGCAAGTTCTGTTTATAACCCCTGGATCCAAACTGATATCATCAGTTCAGTTCAGTCACTCAATTATGTCTGATTCTTTGCAACCCCATGGTCTACAGCATGCCAGGGCTCCCTGTCCATCACTAACTCCTGGAGTTTACTCAAACTCAAGTCCATTGAGTGGGTTATGCCATCTAACCATCTTATTTTCTGTCATTCCCATTTCCTCCCGCCTTCAATCTTTCCCAGCATCTGGGTCTTTTCCAAGAAGTCAGTTCTTCTCAGGTGGCCAAAGTATTGGAGTTTCAGCTTCAACATCAGTCCTTCCAATGAATATTCAGGATTGATTTCCTTTAGGATGGACTGATTGGATCTCTTTGCAGTCCGAGGGACCCTCAAGAGTCTTCTCCAACACCACAGTTCAAAAGCATCAATTCTTTGGCACTCAGCTTTCTTTATAGCCCAACTCTCACATCCATACACGGCCACTGGAAAAACCGTAGCTTTAACTAGACAGATTTTTGTTGGCAAAGTAATGTCTCTGCTTTTTAATATGTTGTCTATGTTTGTCATAATTTTTCTTCCAAGGAGTAAGCAGCTTTTAATTTCATGATTGCAATCACCATCTGCAGTGATTTTGAAGCCCCCAAAAAATAAAGTCAGCCACTGTTTCCCACTTCATTTGCCATGAAGTGATGAAACCGGATGCCATGATCTTAGTTTTCTGAATGTTGAGCTTTAAGTCAACTTTTTCACTCTCCTCTTTCACTTTCATCAAGCGTCTCTTTCATTCTTCTCTTTCTGCCATAAGGGGGGTGTCATCTGCATATCTGAGGTTATTGATATTTCTCCCAGCAATCTTGATTCCAGCTTGTGCTTGTTATCATCAATCTGTGAGTAAATTGGAGCTCTGGTTTCATATTAATGCTGTTTATTTTGTCTTTTAAAACTTAGAATGTTGTTAAGGCTAAGGCTTGGTTGGCCAGACCCTCTCCAAGGGCTCAACA
Organism: Antilocapra americana; assembly: GCA_007570785.1. Lineage (NCBI taxonomy): Eukaryota > Metazoa > Chordata > Mammalia > Artiodactyla > Antilocapridae > Antilocapra > Antilocapra americana. The sequence continues at coordinate 11,259,214 of ML662442.1, forward strand.
ATTTCAGGATTCATCCCCTATCTTATCTATGCTGCCATAAGTCTTGCACTCACAGCAAGCTGCCAGGGCACTCACAGTCAGGGTATTGTCCAGGCAGGTTAGAAGCAAGATCAGAAGCCTTCTCTGTTTTGTCTCTGAAGTCTGAATAAAACTATTTATTTAACTTCCCTAACAGTCGGCCCCAGGATTGTTTAGGCTGAAGAGCATAGAAATACAGCAAAATAACATGAACAATCTTATTAATTCTGTAAGGAACAGTGTAGAACTTATTGATATATTGGATAAAATAGAGCATAGTATTAAAATTGGTTTCAACTGTTTCTTCCTACCTTTTATAATGTGGCTTCTAGAAACGGTTGACTTTCACATGTGGCTCAGATGATCTATGCAGTAGGCAATTCTGACCCAGAACCTTGAATACTAAATGATGCCATATGACTAGTCAATTAAAAATCTTAGCAGCTTGGATAGAATCCAATATGAAGATAGAGGTACACACTGGCAGGAAATCAAATCTGTGGTTGGTGCTCTTACTCTTCTCTTCCTCACTTCCCTCTTTCTTCATCTCTAAAATCCTGAGACAAACCTTGCTCTAGGACTTCTTGGACTTGCATTAATAGTACATTAATTAAACCTTGACCTTGTGGGCTTCTCTGATCGCTCAGCGATAAAGTTCTCCTGCAATTCAGGAGATGCCTGAGTTGCGGTTTCCATCCCTGGGTCAGGAAGATCTCCTGGAGATCTTCAACCCACTCTCATATTCTTTCCCATGGACAGAGGAGCCTAGTGGGCTATAGTTTATGGGGTTGCAGAGAGTCAGACTCAACTGAGCAACCGAGCATGCACACAATTAAATCTCAGACTCTCTGAATATCTTTATGATTGTGCTGATGAAAATTATTAGTTTATGTAAACCTTCTGCATTAAACTATTAGCAGTTTAAGGACAGCATATACGTTTTATTGATCTTTGCACACATTCAGCATATAGCAGATCTTAAATAAATACTTGCTAAATTTCAGATAAATAGAAAAGAATATAATTGGCTGAGCACACACTATTTGGTTTGTGCTTCCTCATTAGCTTCTATGTTACTTATTTCCAAATCTAGAGTCATAAAACCCCATGTAATCTCCAATTGTTATTTTTCTTCACTTGCTAAGTCATGTCCACTCATTGGGACTCAAATGGACTGCAGCACACCAGGGCTCCCTGTCCTTCACTGTCTCTGGTTGGCTCAAATTCTTGTCCATTCAGTTAGTAATGCTGTCTAAATATCTTATCTTCTGCAGCCCTCTTCTCCTTTTGCCTTCAGTCTTTCCCAGCATCAAGATCTTTTCCAATAAGTCAGCTCTTTGCATCAGGGGGTCAAAGTATTGGAACTTCAGCTTTAGCATCAGTCCTTCCAATGAATATTCAAGGTTGATTTCCTTTAGGATTGACTTGGATTCAATCCAAGGGACTCTCAAGAGTTTTCTCCAAAACCACAATTTGAAAGTATCAGTTCTTCAATGCTCAGCCTTCAGTCCAAATCTCATATCCGTACAAGACTCCTGGAAAAGCCATAGTTTTGACTATATGGACCTTTATCTTCAAAGTTATGATTCTGTTTTTTAATACACTGTCCAGGTTTATCATAGCTTTTCTTCCAAGGAGCAAGCATCTTTTAATTTCATGGCTGCAGTCATCATCCACGGTGATTTTGAAGCTCTAGAAAATAAAATCTGTCACTATCTCCACTTTTTCCCCTTCTACTTACCATGAAATGATGGGACTCCATACCATGGTCTTTGTTTTTGGAATACTGAGTTTCAAGCCAGCTTTTCACTCTCCTCTTTACCTTCATCAAGAAGTTCCTCTTTAGCTCCTCTTTGGTTTCTGCCATTAGAATGGTATTACCTGGATATCCAAGATTGTTGCTATTTTTCCTGGCAATCTTGATTCCAGCTTGTGTGATTCATTCACTCCAGCATTTCACATGATGTATTCTGCCTACAAGTTAAATAAGCAGAATGACAATATACAGCCTTGACAAACTCCTTTCCCAGTTTTGAACCAGTCCATTATTCCATGTCCAGTTCTGACTGTTGCATCTTGACCTGCATACAGGTTTTGCAGGAGGCAGGTAAGGTGGTCTGGTATTCCCATCTCTTTAAGAATTTTCCACAGTTTGTTGTGTTCCACATAAGCAAAGGCTTTAATGTGGTCAATAAAGTAGAAGCAGAAGTTTTTCTGAAATTCTCTTGCTTTTTCTATGATCCAACAAATGGCAACTTTATGTCTGGCTCCTCTGCCTTTTCTAATTCCAACTTGTACACTTGGAAGTTCTCAGTTCACAAACTCCTGAAACCTAGCTTGAAAGATTTTGAGCATAACCTTGCTAGCATGTGAAATGAACACAATTGTACAGCAGTTGAAGATTCTTTGGAATTGCCCTTTTTGGGAATGGAATGAAAACTGACTTTTTGCAGCCCTGTGGCCATTGCTGAGTTTCCCAAATTTGCTGGCATATTGTGTGCCGTACTTGAACAGCATCATTTTTCAAGATTTTAAATAACTGAGCTGGAATTCCATCACCTCCACTAGTTTTGCTTGTAATGATGCTTCCTAAGGGCCACTTGACTTCACACTCCAGGGTATCTGGCTTTAGGTGAGTAACTGCACCATTGCGGTTATACAGGTCATTAAGACTTTTTTGTATACCTCTTCTTTGTATTCTTGTCATCTCTTCTTAATCTTTTCTGCTTCTGTTAGGTCCTTACTGTTTCTGTTTTATCATGTCCATCCTTACATAAAATATTCCCTTGATATCTCCAATTCTCTTGAAGCGATTGAAAGAAACTGAGAAAAAAAAATTCCTTGAAAGACTCTAGTTCTTTCCATTCTACTGTTTTCCTCTGTTTCTTTCCATTGTTCACTTAAGAGGGCCTTCTTATTTCTCCTTGCTATGCTCTAGAACTTTGCATTCAGTTGGGTATACTTTTCCCTTTCTCCCTTTTGTTTCACTTCTCTTCTTTTCTCAGATGTCTGTAAAGCCTCCTCAGACAACCACTTTGCCTTCTTGCATTTCTTTTTCTTGGGGATGGTTTTGGTCACTGCCTCCTGTATAATGTTACGAATCTCTGTCCATAGTTTTTCAGGCACTCTCTCAACCAGATCTAATCCCTCGAATCTATTCATCACTTCCACTGTATAATCATAAGAAATTTGGTTTAGGTCACACATTAATGGCTTAGCCATTTTCCCTACTTTCTTCAAACTAAGCCTGAATCTTGCAATAAGAAGCTCATGATAAGAGCCACAGTCAGCTCTAGGTCTTGTTTTTGCCGACTGTATAGAACTTCTCCATCTTTGCCTGCAAAGAATATAATCAATCTGCTTTCAGTATTGACTATCTGGTGATGTCCATGTATAGAGTTATCTTTTGTTTGGCTGGAAGAGGGTGTTAACTATGACCAATGTCTTCTTTTGACAAAACTCTTTTAGTCTCTGCCCTGCTTCATTTTGTACTCCAAGGCCAAACTTACATGTTACTCCAGATATCTGTTGACTTCCTACTTTTGCATTCCAATCCCTTATGGTGAAAAATACATCATTTTTTATGTTATTTCTATAAGGTCTTGTAGATCTTTATGAAATGGGTCAAACTTCAGCCTCTTCAACATTAGTGGTTGGGGCATAGACTTGGATTACTGGATGTTAAATGGTTTCCTTTGAAAATGAACCAATTAGCAAATGAATCATAACTTTTTTCAAATAAAAAATAATATTTTACCCAGCTGAAAAAACTTTAATCTATACCAGACTGTATCTTTACATGAATAAAGTAAAAATGTAATCATAATAAGTGAAGAATAACTCAGAATCATCTTGTCCAAAGTTTTGATAGTTTTTAGTCTTACTGTTCATGGATTATTAATTGTGATATCAAAGACCAAATAAAATAAACAAAGAACTGAATGGAAAATACTATGAATATGAGCCAAGCCATGTTTGATATCACTGGGAGTTCTGGATAAAGAGTGAGTTTCTTGTTGGTAATTTGCCTGTGTCAAGCTATTCACTTATTAGTTTGTTTTTACACAATTTCCTATTTTTGAAAGCAATTTTTAATGAGCATAAGGACACATGTTTAGCTTGGAAAACAAGTTATAGCAGTGTCAGAAGTAACAGACATGTGTGCCACCTGGACATTTGTAACACAGAATACATTATTTCTGACACTTAAGAAACTAAGCAGCAGGAAATCACTTCAGACTTTTATTTGCTTCAAGTGCTAATGGGGCAGATAAGGCTGATTTGTGGGGAAACTGCTGTAGTTGAAAAGTGTTCATATGCATTTAGTAGGGTTTGTTTTAACCAGTGACGTCAACCTAGATTTCAGAATGTTTTGCTTGCTAGGCAATATCATAATCCATGAGAGTCAAGGTCAAACAAAATATGTTTGCACTCTTCTCTCACTGCTATAGCATATTATTTGGGGAAATCAGAATAAAGTAACCTGAGCAAAAATCATGCTGGGAAATACCTTTGATTTATTTTTTCACTTCAATTAATGCTGTGTAATGAATAATTGTAGTTTAAAATAATTTTGCTGTAAATTTAAGCCATAACATTTAATCAACAAATGTAGAAAACAGTAGCAGAACAATCCTTTAATAGTTCTAAACATATAATATTTTAACTATCAATATGTTTTGAAGGTGTTTTAGTCCTGATATTGATGTGAAACTTCTTCTGTATGATAGCACAGTTAAAAACATAAGAACAACAATGGTAAAACCAATCATAGGATACAGAAGCTATAAAAACTAGTGTTAACTACACTGATTCAAAGGAAAGGGTGTACCTAGTGGCCATTTGAGCAGAAGTATTTATTTACAAAGAGCCAGAGCATAAAATCCCAAGAATCTAAATGTGTATTCCTTTTTCCTTTTTTTTTTCCAGCAAGATTATTTTGAACATGGAATTCTGTCATAAATTAAATCAGAATCTCATGGCTCAATCTGTCCAATCTTTTTGGATAGTCATTAAATTCTATCATCCTTCTTATCTAAAGATTTTTGTTGTCCCAATCCCCCCTCCAATAATTGCTTTTAACAAAAGCAATGACATTTAGTCACTCAGCTCTCTGATTTCCCCTGAAAGAGGCCTATCAACTTGATAAAGTCTTAGCAGCAGGACTAAATATTCCTGTCATGCTCTATTCATTGATTTTTGTAACACTCTCTGCTTCCTTTTCTACCATTTATCAGGCTTTGTAGCATACTCCTCCTCTTTGAGCCACACCTTAAACAGTGGTTTTCCCTAAGTTTCTTTCTAGGGATACTTTTAATAGTCAATATTCACATGATATCTTCTACCAATTTAACTGAAATTTCTGGAAGTGGTGCCCAGGTACTCAAATTTTCTACATATCCCCAGATAAATTCTAAAGTTCCATAAAATTTGGAAACTGGCAGTGATGTGCTAGAAAACATTTTAAAACAAGCTCTCTGCAGGAAAGCAGGACAGGCCAGAGAGTCTGATTTCACTGGTTTAATTTCCCAACCATGAACTGGAGTTTCAATTTCAAGTTACCATGCTGATATCAACAAGCTCCACAAATTCCAAAAATTCAACAAGAATTTTTGAAATTCAGCTGGCAAGATGGTCTCAGCCAACTCCAGCACACACTGGAACTAGGGTGCCATTGTATCCAGTCTCCTCCTGATACATTAACCAGATGTATCACTGGTTATATGTGTCACTGAGTATATGTGTCAGTATATTTCCTCTTCAAAGATATTCTTACATAGAAGCCAGGTTATTGAAGATAAATATATGATAGATAATATGAATGTGTGCTAAGTCACTTTATTTGTGTTCAACTCTCTGCAATCCTATGGACTGAAGCCTATCAGGCTCCTCTGTCCATGGGACTCTCCAGACAAGAATACTTTGCTGGGTCGCCATGCCCTCCTCCAGGGGATCTTCCTAATCCAGGGGCTGAATCCACATCTCATGCAGCTGCTGCATTGCAGGTGGATTCTTTGCCACTCAGCCACTGGGGATGCATGATAGATAATAGATAGATAGGGGAGGGGGAAAAAAGAACAAAACAGACACAAGCTGAATATCTCTTATAAAATAAGCTAGAGAGTTTCATCAACTTGGCTATTCTCTTTGCCTCCATGGGACTGCCTTCTAAAGAGCTTCCATGGAAACCAGAAGGCTATAAAGAGGGCATAATAAAAATCATTGACCCACAGGCAAAACCTGTATTTCTTTTCTCTCTCTGTGCATCCTCCCCATGACCTGACCACATGAATCCTTTTGGTCTCCGTCTTCCATCTCACATTTCACATGATAAGCATAGCCAATAATAAGAGGTTCACATCTTATATTCTCCTTCCTCTTCCAAGAAAAGATAGGGCTCCACCAGTCCTCTAGAAGAGAAACTGCTCCTAAGAGGCAGTGGGGAAAGGTCAGTGTATATGTTATTTTGGTGAAGGAGGAATATATGCTTTCAAGCATATATTTTTCCAGAATATTTCTACTAGTCTTGTGAAGCTTTACTAGTCATAAGGAACAGTCATCACCATGAAGAATTTTAGTGCTTTTCAGATATGGAGAGATATAAGAATTGAGCTCATAAAATTAGCTCCTAAAAATATCTAACTATCTGAAGATCTGTCCTGCTAGTTTTTCCCATATCTCATTTCTGTTCTCCATCCTGAATTACTTTCAGGAGGTATTGAAGGTCAGCAGATACAGTAGCACGAAATTGAATCCTTGTAGAGATAGATGGCCAGTGTCCATGACAAGTGCCAATTTGTAGTTAACAGAAGAGATTCTTACAGATAATTTGGAGCATGATAAAGATTAACAGAGAAACACTAATATCTATGGATTCTTAGAACCCATATTACTAAAATCAAAAGTGGACAATAGATTGTGAAGGTGAGAAAAGTGAAAAGCAGACAAAAATTGGGTACCTCAAAACCTTAGGAACCCTTGATCCTCTAGATCTAGAGTGACCTGGATCACAGGGATGGGAAAACAATCCTTCTCCCAACTCTGATTCTACACTTTTCTTTTCCAAGGACCATGAAAGTCTAAGGTCTTAAGACAAGGGAGACCACTACAATATTGTAAAGTAATAAGCCTTCAATTAAAATAAATTAATTAATTTAAAAAAATTAAAATAAAAACAAAAATACCCACTATTAAAAAAAAAAGACAAGGGAGAAGTATAGACAGAAAGAAGGAAATTATGAATAAATTTGCTGTGTTTGGGAACAGGCATTCTGCCAATCTTAAAAGAACAGGTAACAAGGCTTATTTCTTCCTTACAAGAGCCCACCAAGCTTCAGTCCACGTGAACATGCCACAGTTAGGAGAGAACAGAAGTGAGGAGGGGACACAGCTACCAGGAAGTGGTCTGAAACATGCAACTTTGACCTTCTTCTAGATGGCATAGTGAGTGTTAACACGCTATCAATTTTAGTTTGATATTAAACTATTAAACTTTGAAAAATTCACTTATATTTTAATTGAAAGATAATTAGTTTAAAGAATTTTCTTGCTTTCTGTCAAATTTCAACATGACTCAGCCGTAGGTATACATATATCCCCTCCTTCTCAAACCTCCCTCCCATATCTCTCCCCATCCCACTCCTCTAGGTTGATACAAAGCCTCTGTTTGAGTTTCCTGAGACATATAGCAAATTCCCATGGCTATCTATTTTATATATGCTATTGTAAGTTTCCCTGTTACTCTCTCCTTACATCTCACCCTCTCCTCCACTGTCTCCATGTCCATAAGTCTGTTTAATATGTCTCTTTCTCCATTGCTGACCTGCAAATAAATCCTTTGGTAATATCTTTCAAGATTTTGTATACATGCATTCATATATAATATTTAACATGCTTTTTCTGATGTACTTCACTCTTAATACTGGGCTCTAGGTTCATCCACCTCATTGGAACTGACCAAATGCATTCATTTTTATGGCTGAGTAATATTCCATAGTGTGTATATATACCACAGCTTCTTTATCCATTCATCTGTCAATGGACCTCTGGTTGCTCCCATGTTCTAGCTATTATAAATAGTGCTGCAATGAAGAATGGGATACATGTGTCTTTTTCAATTTTGGTTTCTCAGAGTATATGCCTAGGAGTGGAATTGCTGGGTCAAATGGTGGTTTTATTCCTAGTTTTTGTGTTTTGTTTTTTTTTTTTTTTTAAGAAATCTCCATACTGTCTTCCACAGGGGCTGTGTCAATTTGCATTCCCACCAACAGTTCAAGAGGGCTGCCTTTTCTCCACACCATCTCTAGCTTTTTTTTTTTTTTTTGGTAGACTTTTTGATGATGGCCATTCTGATTGGTGAGAGGTGATATCTCATTGTAGTTTTGATTTGCATTTCTCTAATAATGAGAGATGCTGAGAATCTTTTCATGTGTTTGTTAGCCATCTGTATGTCTTCTTTGGAGAAATGTCTGTTTAGGTCTTTTTCCCACTTTTTGATTGGGTTGTTTGTTTGTTTTTCTGGTATTGAGTTGTATGAGCTGCTTGTATATTTTGGAAATTCATCCTTTGTCAGTTGTTTCATTTACTATTATTTTCTCCCATTCTGAGGGTTATCTTTTCACCTTGTTTATAATTTCATTTCCTTTGCAAAAGCATTCAAGTTTAATTAGGTCCCACTTGTTTACTTTTGTTTTTATTTCTGTTACTCTAGGAGGTGGGTCATAGAGGATCTTGCTTTGATTTATATCATCAAGTGTTCTGCCTATGCTTTCCTCTAAGAGTTTTATAGTTTCTGGTCTTTCATTTAGGTCTTTAATCCATTTTGAGGTTATCTTTGTGTATGGTATTAAGAAGTGTTCTAATATCATTCTTTTACATGTCCAATTTTCCCAGTGCCACTTATTGAAAAGCCTGTCTTTGCCCCATTGTATATTCTTGCCTCCTTTGTCAAAAATAAGGTACCCATAGGAGCATGGGTTTATCTCTGGGCTTTCTATCTTGTTCCATTGGTCTATATTTCTGTTTTTGTGCCAATACCATACTGTCTGGATGACTATAGCTTTGTAGTACAATCTGAAGTCAGGATGATTGATTCCTCCAGCTTCATTCTTCTTTCTCAAAACTGCTTTGGCTATTTGGGGTCTTTTGTATTTCCATACAAATTGTGAAAATTTTTGCTCTAATTCTGTGGAAAATGCTTTTGGTAATCTGATAGGGATCAAATTGAATCTGTAGATTGCATTTAGTAACAATAATTTTTCAAAATATTGATACTTCTTCCCCAGGAACATGGAATATCTCTCCATCTGTTTATGTCATCTTTGATTTCTTTCATCAGTATCTTATAATTTTCTGTATACAGTTCTTTTTTCTCCTTAGGTAAGTTTATTCCTATTTTATTCTTTTTGTTTCAATAGTGAATGGAATTGATTCCTTAATTTCTTTCTGATTTTTCATTGTTAGTATATAGGAATGCAGGTGATTTCTTTGTATTGATTTTGTATCCTATGACTTTGCTAAATCCACTGATTAGCTCTTGTAATTTTCTGATAGTATCTTTAGGGTTTTCTATGCATCTTTTCTAAGTATCTGTCCATTTCCTCTAGTTCATCCTTTTTATTAGCATATAGGTGCTCATAATATTCTCTTATGATCCTTTGTATTTCTGTGTTGTTTGTTGATTTTTTTCTAATTTTATTGATTTGATTTTTCTCCCTTTTTATTGATGAGTCTGTCAATTTTGTTTATCTTCTCAAAAATCAGCTTTTAGTTTTATTAATCTTTGCTATTGTTTCCTTCATTTCTTTTTCAATTATTTCTGCTCTGATTTTTATGATCTCTTTCCTTCTGCTGACTTTGGGAGGTTTTTATTCTTTTTACAACTGCTTTAGATATAGAGTTAGGCTGTCTATTTGATGTTTTTCTTGTTTCTTGAGGTATGATCGTATCACTATAAGTCTCCCTTTTACAACTGCTTTTGCTGAATTTCATAGGTTTTGGTTCATCGTGTTTTCATTGTCATTTGTTTCTAGGAACTTTTGATTTCTCTTCTTATTTCTTCAGTAACCTCTTTGTTGTTTAGTAATGTATTGTTTACTCTCCATGAGTTTGTGTTTTCTGCTATTTGTTTTTCCTCTGGTTGATATCTACTCTCATAGTGTTGTGGTCGGAGAAGATACTTGATACAATTTCAATTTTCCTAAGTTAACTGTGGCTTGATTTGTGGCCCAAGATGTGGTCTATCCTGGAGAATGTTCCATGTGCACTTGAGAAGAAAGTGTATTCTTCTACATTGGATGGAAAGTCCTGAAGATATCAATTAGGTCCATTTGGCCTAATGCTTCATTTAAGGTTTTTGTTTCCTTACTGATTCCCTGTTTTGATGATCTGTCCATTGGGGAAAGTGGAATGTTAAAGTCTCCTACTATTATTGTGTGGTTGTCAGTTTCTGCTCTTATGCCTATTAGTGTTTGCCTTATGTACTGAAGTGTTCCTATGTTGGATTCACAGACATTTACAATTGTTATGTCTTCTTCTTGGATTGATCCTTTGATCATTATGTAGTGACCTTCTTTGTCTCTTATAATATTCTTTATTTTAAAGTCTATTTTATCTGAAATAAGGATTGCCACACCAGCTTTCTTTTGGTTTCCATTCGCATGGAATATCTTTTTCCATCCTTTTACTTTCAGTCTGTATGTGTCTCTAGGGTTGAAGTGGGTCTCCTGTAGGTAGCATTTATATGGATCTTGTATATGTATCCATTCAGTCAGTCTGTATCTTTTGGTTGGTGCACTTAATCCATTTACATTTAAGGTAATTATTGATATGAATGTTCCTATTGGCATTTTCTTGATTGTTTGGGTTTGTTTTTGCAGGTCTTTCCTTTCTCTTGTGTTTGCTGGCTATGCAAGTCCCTTTAGTATTTGTCACAAAGCTGGTTTGGCGGTGCTGAATTCTCTTAACTTCTACTTGTCCATAAAACTTTTGATTTCTCCATCAATTTAGAATGAGATCTTTACTAGGTATAGTAATTGTGGTTGTTTATTTTTCCCTTTCAGTACTTTAAATATATCCTGCCATTCCCTTCTGGCCTGTAGAGTTTCTGCTGAAAGATCCACTGTTAATCATATGGGTTTTCCCATGTATATTACTTGTTGCTTTTCCCTTGCTGCTTTTAGTATTCTTTCTTTGTGCTTAATCTCTGTTAGCTTGATTAATATGTGTCTCAATGTGTTTCTCCTTGGGTTTAACATGTAGGACTCTAAAATACTTGGACTTGATTGACTATTTCCTTTCCCATGTTGGGGAAGTTTTCAACTATAATCTCTTCAAAAGTTTTCTCAGCACCTTTCTTTTTTTATTCTTCCTCTAGGACCCCTATAACTAGAATGTTGGTGCGTTTAATGTTGTCCCAAAGGTCTCTGAGGCTGTCCTCAATTCTTTTCATTCCTTTTCCTTTGTTCTGCTCTTTAGCAGTTATTTCCACCAGTCTATCCTCCAGCTCACTTATCTATTCCTCTGCTTCAGTTATTCTGCTATTGGTTCCTTCTAGAGTATTTTTAATTTCAGTAATTGTGTTATTCATCTCTGTTTGCTTATCCTTTATTTCTTCTATGTCCTTGGTGGTTGTATTAACTATGTTAAATACTTCTTTCATTTTCTCCATTCTGTTTGCAAGTCTTTGGAGCATCTTAATGATCTTTACTATCATTATTCTGAATTTTCTTTCAGGGAGGTTACTTATTTCCTCTTCATTTACTTGCTGTTGTGAGTTTCTGCCTTGCTCTTTCATTTGTGCTTTATTTCTCTGTCTTTTCATCTTTTCTCCTAACTTGTTCCACTCAAAGTCTCCTTTACCCAGGCTGTAGGATTGTATTACTTCTTCCTTTTGATTTTCACCCTTGGAGGGAAATGTTGGTTGGGTTGTTTGTGTTGACTTCTTGTTGGGGATGACTTGTGCCTGTGTTCTATTGGGAGGTGATCAAGTAGGCAATTACAGAAATACTGGGACATACACACACACACACACACACACACACACACACACACACACACACACACTTCCACACATACAGTTATAACCAAAGAGTTTTAAAGAAAAGAGTAGAGGAGATTGACTTGGTGAATGAGGGAAACCAGAGGTGATAGCAACCAATTGAAAGCAGAGTGAGCTAATACTCAATCTGGAAATCTGAGCATGAACAGAGAGCCAACTGGAGAATATAGCATAGAGAGCTCAAAAATTCAACTTATTTGGTGAAAGAAGAACGAGTAAAGGGAAAAGGGGAGAATAAAAAGAGAGAGAGAGAAAGAGGAGAAGGGAAGGACAAGAGAAAAGGAGGCAGTGGAGAAGAGGAGTTAAAAAAGAGAGAAAAGAAAAAATAAAAAAGCAAAGATGAATCTATGTGAAAAAGATTTATATATATTCAGAAATAGCTACAGCTGGTATAGAACTGTAGGAAAAGCAGTTGAACATATCAAAAACAAAATTCAAACAACTCATCAAGACAAAAGGGGGGAAAAGTGAGGGGGGAAAAAAAGAAAAATCTTAAAATGAATATCTTTCTTTCTTTTTTACAAGAAACACAAAGAGGGAAACTCCACAGTACCGCAAAAGGCTAATATAGAGGTAGAAATATGAAGATAGGGGGAATAAACCGTGTGATTTATAAGAAAAAAAGAAACAAAATCTTAAAATGAATTTTTTTTTAAAACAAGGAAAACTCCACAGCGCCACAAAAGGCTAATGTGGTGGTGGAAATATGTTGGGGAATAAACAGTGTGCTTTATAAGAGAGAAAGAAAAAGGAAAAAACATTCTAAAAAAGTTCTCAAGGTTGCAGTTCTTGGTTGTGGAGTCTGCCCCTGTGGATGGGGTTGGGTTAGTGTCCTGTGATGTTTTCCTGGTTGGCGGAGCTTGTGCCTGAGTTCTGGTTGATGGAGTTTGTGTGCACTTGTCTTAGTTCCCGAGGTCTGCCCTCTGTGTCGCGGGTCTTCTGTGCACTTGCTTTGGCTCCCCAAGCCTGCCCTTTGCTTTGTGGGGCTTCTGTGCACTTGTCTCAGCTTCACGTGTGCGCACTCTGCGTCACAGACCTTGTGTGCACTTGTTTCAGCTCCCCAGGATGGCATCTGCATCACGAGGCTAGTATGGACTTGTTTCAGCTACCCTTGCCTGCCTTCTGTGTTACGGGATTTATGTGCACTTGTTTCGCCTCACTGTCTGCACTCTTAGTCGCAAGCGTTATTTGTTCTTTCGGCTGTGCCCGGAGGATTGTGTTCGCTGCATAAGCTTGTCTACCTCCCATCTATCAGTACCCTAGTCCCTCACTTTGCACCAGCTGGGTTTGTCTGCCGCATCACACTTGGCTGCCTGGGCCTGCCCTCTGTGCTGCGAGGGTTGGGTTTGCTGGCTGGGTTTGTATGCCGCACCACTGTCGGTTCCCCAAGTACACTGTGTGGGGCCACAGTTCATGAGCTGTTAACGGGCTGAGAAATGCAGTTTTATCTGTTTACTGCCCTTCAAGTCCCTGCTTTGCCTGGTTTTTGGAGACTTTGCAGCTCCCCTTTGGGCCTGCCTGTGAGGGAGTTTCCCCGTGCACGGAACGCCTCCTATTTCAGGGCCCCCTCCTTCCCTCGAGGCACAAGCTCCTGCCAGAAGTTCTCCGTCTTTTCCCTTTTTATGTCTCCCTCCTCCCTCCTACCTCATTTCAGGGAACTTAGCCTGTCCCCCTGGAGGTCTGGGGTCTTCTTTTATCGCCTACAATTTGCTTTGTAGGGGTTGTTCCATATCTTGATGAGTTTTTGATTTATTTGTGGGAAGGCTGGTGATCTCCCCATATTACTCCTCCACCATCTTCTTCTGTCTCCTTCTTCTTATTTATTTTTAATTGAAGGGTAGATGCTTTACACTATTGTGTTGGTTTCTGCCATACATCAGCATGAATCAGCTAAAGGTATATGTATGCCCTCCCTCTTGAAACTCTCTCGTACTTTCCACCCCATTCCATCCCTCTAGTTTATCACAGAGCATCAGTTTGAGTTCCCTGAGTCTACAGAAAATCACACTGGCTATCTATAAGTAGTGGTATGGTAGTGTGTATGTTTCCATCCCATAAGTATTTACTGAAGATGGCACATGTCCAGCGTACTGTGCAGGTGATGGGCAAAACAGATAAAACATCCCTGCCTTCATGGAGCTTATGTTCTGCTGATGGGAAAGGGACACTAAGCATTCTCAATCAATAGATTATTAAGAATGTTAGAAGATTATAAGTACAACAGAAAAAAAAAGGAGGGGGGCTCAGAGTAAAGGGGATGGAGAGTGCCTTCCAAGGGCAGGGGAGCCAAAGAAAGAATAGTCTATCTTATTTTTTTAAAGATGTATAGAACAGTCTTTTGGACTCTGTGGGAGAGGGCAAGGGTGGGATGATATGGGAGAATGGCATTGAAACATGTAAATTATCATATGTGAAATCAATCGCCAGCCCAGGTTTGGTGCTTGATACAGGGTGCTCAGGGCTGGTGCACCAGGATGACTCAGAGAGATGGGATGGGGAGGGAGGTGGGAGGGGGTTTCTGGAAGGGGAGCACATGTATACCCATGGCGGATTCATGTCAATATATGGCAAAACTAACATGATAATGTAAAGAAAAATAAATAAATAAAAGAGAAAAAAAATAAAAATATTTTTGATGTGGACCATTTTTAAAGTCTTTATTGAACTTGTTACAATATTGCTTCCGCTTTGTGTTTTGGTTTTTTGGTGGGAAGGCATATGGGATCTTAATTCCCTGACCAGAGATTGAATCCATACCCTCTGCATTGAAGTGTAGAGTCTTAACCACTCAACTGCCAGGAAAGGCTTGAGTATTCCATTTTAAATAGACTCAATAAGGCTTGAGAATATGAAGGACACTGTGAAGGTGTCACTTGCTAAAGACTCAGAGGAGCTGAGGGAAGGAGTCATTTAGGGAGACACATAGCCTGTCTGGAACATGTGAGGAACAGTTTGAGAACAAGAGGCTGGAGCTAGGACAGTGGAGAAGGGCATCTAGAAGTAAGGAATGCAGGACCTTGGGGCCCAGGGGAAGGTCTTTGACTCACACATGGGCAGAGACTGTCTCAGTGCAACTGTTTCTGTGGTGGAGCTCAGCTCTCTATTGCCCAGAGCTGACAGCTGCCTTGACTGCTGTCCTCAACTTTACTACCACAGACGGTCATTAAACAAATCAAAAAGTCCCCAAATTAAAGTATCTATGTGCTGTTTCAGTCTATATGCCCTAAACAATTTTAGTCTCACAAATTTACCATTACCTATCTGTGACATCAGGCAGATTGCTCTCCTTACTTTCTTTACATATTATGTACTTAATTCTATCACTATGTTTTGCTCATGCTTTCCCCCTAAATCCTGGATCTCAAATCCAATGGCCTTAACACCCCTAACATAGTCTCATTTTCTAGCACACCCAGTTTGGATTCCACCTTCAATTAGAATATAGTACTTTCTTATTTCATTCAACCTCAACTCCCTTTTTTCCCTCCTACTGTACATATACTTGTGCAGCTGACCTTGGCTAGAGACAAACATAGAACCATTATGATTGGTTGAACTTTAAAAACATGATCCCTAACTTTCAATGAATCCTTAGATTGACTTCAAAATTCTACAACTTTCCCCAACTTTATTCACCTTTCCCTTCACCTAGGTGACATTTCACACTTCTCCTTTCTCCTCAAATGTCTAGCACCTCCTCCCTTGCTTAATGCTTAGCAGATTACCCTGTCAGAGCAATTAGAAGAGAACTCACAGGACAGTCTCAGAGACCTCTGGGGTAATATTAAATGCACCAACTTTCAAATTATAGAGGTCTCAGAAGAAGAATAGAAAAGAAAGGTTATGAGACAATATTTGAGGAGATTATAGTTAAAAACTTCCCTAACATGGAAAAGGAATCCAAGTTCAGGAAGCCCAGAGAGCTCCATATAGGATAAACCCAAGGAAAAATACACCAAGACATGTATCAGTCAAACTAACAAAAATTAAACAAAAAGAAAAAAAAAATACTAAAAGCAGAAAGGGAAAAGCAAAAAAAAAAAAAAAAAAAAAGCATACAAAGGAATTCCTGTTAAGGCTAACAACTAAATTTTCAACAAACTCTGCAGAGCAGAAGAGAATAGCAGGGTACTTTTTAAAGTGATAACAAAAAAAGAGCACCTACAACCAAGATTACTCCATCCAGTAAAGATCTCATTCATATTTGATTGTGAAATCAAAAGCTTTATAGATAAACAAAAAAGAGAATTCATCACCACCCAACCAGCCTTACAACAAATGCTAAAGGAAATTCTCTAGCAGGAAACAAAAGAGAAGAAAACAATCTACAAAAACAAACTCTAAACAGTAAGAAAATTACAGTAGAAATATGCATATCAATAGCTACCTTAAATGTAAATGGATTAAAAGGTCTAAAGACACAGACTGGATGAATATACAGAAACAAGACCTGTGTATATGCTGTCTACAAAAGATCCACTTCAGACCTAAGGACACATGTAAACTTAGAGTCAGGGGGAGAAAAAAGGATATTCCATGCAAATGGGAATCAAAAGAAAGCGGGTGTAGCAATACTCAGAAAAAAATAAGTAAGCTTTAAAACAAAAACTGTTACAAGAGATAAGGAAGGACACTACATAATGATCAAGGGGTCAATCCAAGAAAATATAACCATTGCACCTAACATAGGAGCAACTCAATACACAAGGTAAACACTAACATCTTAAAAGAGGAAATTGACAGCAACACAATAGTAGTAGGGGACTTTAACACCCCACTTACACCAATGGACAGATCATCAGGACAGAAAATTAATAAAGAAACACAAGCATTAAATCACACTTAGGTTAGATGGACCTAACTGATATCTTCAGGACTTCCCATTTCAAACAGCAGAATACAATTTTTTTTCAAGTGCTTATGGAACATTCTTCAGATAGATCACATCTTGGGTCACAAATTAAACCTTGGTAAGCTTAAGAAAATTGAAATTGTATCAAGCATCTTTTCTGACCACAATGTTATAAGACTAGATATCAACTACAGGAAAAAAACACAAACACATGGAGGCTAAGCAACACACTTTTAAATAACCAGTAGGTCACTGAAGACATCAAAAAGGAAATCAAAAAATACCTAGAAATGACAACAAACTACAATGACCCAAAACCTGTGGGATAAAGTAAAAGCAGGTTTAAGAGGGAAGTTTGCAACATTGCAAGCCTACCTGAATAAAATAGAAAAATATCGAATAAGCAACCTACTCTACATCTAAAGCAATTAAAAAAGAACAAAAACCCCCAAAGTTGGTAGTAGAAAAAAAATCCTAATGATCAGAGCAGAAATAAATGGGGGGGAAAAATGAAAGAAACAATAGCAAAGATCAATAAATCTAAAAGCTGGTTCTTTGAGATGATAAACAAAATTAATAAACCACCTTAAAGAGGCCACCAGAAAATTATCAGAGTTAATCAAACAACATACTAAATTTTCATAATATAAAATCAATACACAGAAATCCCTTGAATTCCTATACACTAACGGTGAAATATCTGAAAGAGAAGGAAAAAGTCCCATTCACCATTACAACAAAAAGAATAAAATATCTAGGAAGAAACCTAACTAAAGAGACAAAAGAGCTGTATGCAAAAAACTATAAGCAATGATGAAAGAAATCAAACATGACAAAAACATATGGAGAGATATACCATGTTCTTGGATTTGAAGAATCAATACTGTGAAAATGACTATGTTATCCAAAGCAATATACAGATTTAATGCAATCCCTATGAAACTACCAATCATATTTATCACAGAGCTAGAACAAATAATTTCACAATTTGTATGGAAAAACAGAAGATTCTTAATAGCCAAAACAATCTTGAGAAAGAAAAATGGAGCTGGAGGAATCAACATTCCTGACTTCAGACTAAATGACAAAGTAACAATCCTCAATACAGTATGTTTCTGACACAAAAACAGAAATATAAACCAAGAGAACAATATAGAAAAACAAGAAATAAACCCACACACCTATGAGCACCTTATCTTTGACAAAGAGGCAAGAATATACAATGGAGGAAAAAACAGCCTCTTTAATAAGTGGTGCTGGGAATACTGAACAGCTATATGTAAAAGAATTCCAGTTGAGCTATTTCAAATGCTGAAAAATGAGGCTGTGGAGGTGCTGCACTCAATATGTCAGCAAATTTGGAAAACTCAGCAATGGCCACAGGACTGGAAAAGGTCAGTTTTCATTCCAGTCCCAAAGAAAGGCAATGCCAAAGAATGCTCAAACTATGGCAAAATTGCACTCATCTCACACGCTAGTAAAGTGATGCTCAAAATTCTCCAAGCCAGGCTTCAGCAATACGTGAACTGTGAACTTCCAGATGTTCAAGCTGGTTTTAGAAAAGACAGAGAAACCAGAGATCAAATTGCCAACATCTGCTGGATCATCGAAAAAGCAAGAGAGTTCCAGAAAATCATCTATTTCTGCTTTATTGACTATGCCAAAGCCTTTGACTGTGTGGATCACAATAAACTGTGGAAAATTCTAAAGGAGACGGGAATACCAGACCACCTGACCTGCCTCTTGAGAAACCTGTATGCAGGTCAGGAAGCAACAGTTAGAACTAGACATGGAACAACAGGCTGATTCCAAATAGGAAAAGGAGTACCTCAACGCTTTATATTGTCACCCTGCTTATTTAACTTATATGCAGAGTACATCATGAGAAACCCTGGGCTGGAAGAAGCACAAGCTGGAATCAAGATTACCAGGAGAGATATCAATAAACTCAGATAGGCAGATGACACCACCCTTATAGCAGAAAGTAAAGAGAAAATAAAAAGCCTCTTGATGAAAGTGAAAGAGGAGAGTGAAAAAGTTGGCTTAAAGCTCAACATTCAGAAAACTAAGATCATGGCATCTGGTCCCATCACTTCATGGCAAATAGATGCAGAAACAGTGGAAACAGTGTCAGACTTTATTTTTGGGGCTCCAAAATCACTGCAGATGGTGACTGCAGCCACGAAATTAAAAGACACTTACTCCTTGGAAGGAAGGTTATGACCAATCAAGACAGCATATTGAAAAGCAGAGACATTACTTTGCCGACAAAGGTCCGTCTAGTCAAGGCTATGGTTTTTCCAGTAGTCATGTATGGATTTGAGAGTTGAACTGTGAAGAAAGCTGAGCACTGAAGAATTGATGCTTTTGAACTGTGGTGTTGGAGAAGACTCTTGAGAGTCCCTTGGACTGCAAGAAGATCCAACCAGTCCGTCCTAAAGGAGATCAGTCCTTGGTGTCCACTGGAAGGACTGATGCAGAAGCTGAAACTCCAATACTTTGGCCACCTGATGCAAACAACTGAGTTATTGGAAAAGACCCTGATGCTGAGAAAGATTAAAGGCAAGAGAAGAAGGGGACGACAGAGGATAAGATGGTTGGATGGCATCACCAACTCGATGGATATGAGTTTGAACAAGCTCCGGGAGTTGGTGATGGACAGAGAAGCCTGGCATTCTGCAGTCCACAGGGTGGCTAAGACTAGGACATGACTGAGCAACTCAACTCAACTGAACTGAACTGAACATGTCCCTGAGACTGTGTTGATTTTTTCCCTATTTTTCTATTTGGATAATTTCTTTTTTTTTTTTTTCAAGATTTTGAAAAAAATTTTTTTATTGTTTTTGCCATACATTGTCATGATATCACCATGGGTTTACATATGCTTCCCCTCCAGAACCCCCCTCCCTCTTCCCTCCCCCCCGGGAAATCTCGCTGCACCAGCCACGAGCATCAATCCTGGGCTGGCGATTGATTAGACATATGAAAATTAACATGCTTCAATGCCCTTCTCCCATATCATCACACCCTTACCCTCATCCACAAAGTCCACGAGTCTATTCTATACATCTGCGTTCCTTTTGCTGTCTCGTATGTTGGGTTCTCATTACCGTCTTTCTAAATTCCATATATATGCGTTAATATACTGTATTGTTGTTTTTGCTTCTGGCTTACTTCACTCTGGATAATGGGCTCCAGTTTCGTCCATCTGAGTAGAATTGCTTCAAATGAATTTTTTTTTAATGCTGAGTAATATTCCATTGTGTATATGTACCGCAGCTTTCTATTTGGATAATTTCTATTTATCTCTCTTCAAGCTTCCTGCATTCAAGTTTTCTGTTGAACCCCCTCCAGTAAATTTTTCATTTCCATCATTGTACCTTTCAGTTACAAAATTTCCATTTGGTTCTCTATTTTAAAAATAGTTTTAATCTCTTTATTGGATTTTTTATTCACTGAATGATTATCATACTTTCCCTTAATTCTCTAAATACAGTTTCTTTAAACATACTTATAAAAGGTGATTTTAACTCTTTTTATGCTAAATCCAACATCTGGAGACATTCAGAAATAATTTTTATTCACTACATTTTCCCTAAAGATGCTTAATACTTTCTTATTTATTTGCATGTCTCATACTTTTTAAAATATTGGCCTTTGAGAGAATATATTGTAAAACAACCTCTTTTCCCCCTGAGGGTTATTGTTTTTGTTTTGCCTAGACTAAATTTATGAAGATATGCATCCATTGATAGTTCTGTTTAAGTATTATTTTATTTGCTTTTATTTTTAAGCTTGCTTTTCTAGATATCACATTTGCATAGTTTAGCATCCAGTAAAAGATTGCACAGATTGTTCTTCAGCATATCCATTTTCTGCTGATAGATCTGTGTGTGAGCTGAGGAAAATATTAAACCTTTAGATCATTTTCAGCTCTTGCTCTGCTTTTAATTTTCTATCAAGCTCTCTTACATCTTCTGTACCTGTGTGCAGTTCCTATTATCCAGGGACAGGTGGGTGACTTGGGGTCTCTCTGGTCTCTGCTATATACGTACATAGCCCCAATCTTTAAGTAGGCTCTGTCTGAGACATGAACATGTAAGAAAATGTATGGTGTAGAAAAAGTGGAGTTTTCATATTTGCTACTGAGATAAATGCAATGTAATCTGGCTTCTCATAAAGCCAAATTACACTCTCAATTACACTA
This sequence comes from Antilocapra americana, assembly GCA_007570785.1. Lineage (NCBI taxonomy): Eukaryota > Metazoa > Chordata > Mammalia > Artiodactyla > Antilocapridae > Antilocapra > Antilocapra americana. The sequence goes on from ML662442.1 coordinate 11,280,349, forward strand.
TCTTCAGACAGAAATAAAGCTTATTACAAAGCAAGGGCATTTTACAGCCAGGCACCTCCCCATACTGTGCATATACTAGTACAGTAAATGTTTATATCAAAAGAGTGACTGATACATTTATTAATGCTGTTATTCTGTGCTAAGAAACAATAAATAAAAAGAAGAAACACAAATGACCACTGAAAGCTGTTCACTGTCATTAAAAACATATGACTTTTTTTATTATGAATTTTTAAAATAGCCATTCTAGAAGTAAGCAGCAGGAAGGAAAAAGAATATTCAGCTAATATCAACTGTAAGTAAATAAATAACTGGTCTTCTCATGACACCAGTATACAAAATGCAGATTTCAGTCAAAGATAGCAAAAAACCTACCCATCTAGCCTTGTGCCATTAAGTAATCTCTATCCCTTAGAAATCTATGTATTTATTCAGCAGGAATTTGTACAGCACCTGTTATGGAGCCGACACTCTGTGCCAAGTACTGAATATAATCTATATGAGTCAGTTTCTGTGTCCCGCCTCAAAGGGCCTTACAACTAAGCAAGGGAGAATGATGAGTAACTTCACGATGCAGCTGCCCTGTTATGAATACCATTACAAAGAAATCTTACCTGGAGGGATCAGATGTGCTTCTCAGAAGAGAGGACATGAATGGGTCCTGAAGCAGGAACAGGAATTGGCTGTCATTTGAAAAAGGGACAGGGTGTTCTGGGAACAATCAAAAGAATAGAGTACTACATGTTGCTAACCAGTTAGAGAGTGATTTTGAAGTAATGAGGGGAAGATCAAGAAAAGAGCAGGACCATGTCATAAAGTACTAATTGGGGATTTTGGAGAGGATAGTAACACCTGAAGTCCTGTCTCCTACCCCTGTGCCTTGTATGGATATCAGCTCCAGTAACACAACATATATCATGAAGATACTTATAAATAAATCTAGCCACTGATTTTGCTGATCCTTAGAAAGCAAGGGAACGGAAATACATTAGTGGGCAGAATGAGTCTGGTGGGTCCCTTAAATTATCTTCATCTTTAGCGGTTAAAGATGCTTGTTTGAGATTTAATTATCAATCATTCCAGAACTGTCTATTCTCTGTCAGGGTCAGTCAATAAATGTAATCATCTGCACTTTCTATTTTCACTTTAACTGTTTTCATCTTAACCTTTAGGCAGATCATAGCTGCTTTTACTTGACATTTATTAACCTTTTACAAAGTAATTATTTTTTCTTCTCTTAGAAATTTAATTAATTTATTTATTTTAATTGAAGGCTAATTACTTTAAATATTGTGCTGGTTTTTGCCATACATCAACATGAATCGGCCATGGGTAATAATTATTACTAGTACAGGTCAACCTGAAAGTGACTCCATGTTTATTCACTTCTTTTAGGTAAGAATTGAACTTATTCATCAGAATTATGCTCTGAAAACTCATTACTTCCTAATCTGACTAGCCTATTTTATTATTAGGGAAATGATTCCATCAATGTATATCTAGAATGCTATTTATTAAATCTTATCTTTTCCTCTGGGATTTAATTCTTGAAAAGATAGTTATGTACATTCACAATAATTTGATTTATCATTCAAGTGATATTTGAGATCACCTAAAATTAGATCACTATATTAATTACTAGATCTTGATTGATGGAAGTAGTGTGTGGTATAAATTTCTGGGTTGATTCACTTGCACTTAAAAAAAAACTATCAAAAATATGAGAATGATGCTATTCACCTGAAACTATCACAACTTATTTGTTAATCAGCTATACTCCATCACAAACAAAATGTTTAAAAAAGAAAAGAGAAGGAGAATGATTGTTCAGAGTCACATTTTAAACATTATCTCTGATAAATAATTTCAAAATAATACTCCAATTATTTTTCAGAAGAATTTCTATGATTTAAGTAGGAAAAGCCGAAATTTTCTAAGGAGAAACCATTACTAGGGAATTGTCCCTAGTGTTGAGCCCAGATTGATAACATGACTCAAAAATGATGTAATTACCAAATAGCTCCATATCCACTTGAGGAAAATTTCTTAAATTCAAAACTCTCCTCCTCAGTACAGTTCAAACTCTTATCAGAGTAAAAATCTCATCAGTCAGTGTCCTTAATTCCAGATTCTCCATCTCTCTCAAAAACAAAGGTAATAGTACCACTCGAGATTTCCCAGGGGGAGGGAGGAGGGAGGAGGGAGGGAGGAGGGAGGGGGGTTCTGGAGGGGAAGCATATGTAAACCCATGGTGATATCATGTCATTGTATGCCAAAACTAATAAAAAAAATAATTAAATTAAATTTAAATTAAAATTTAAAAAAAAAAGAATATTCCACAGTGTGTTGTGATCCACACAGTTAAAGACTTTGGCATAGTCAATAAAGCAGAAGTAGATGATTTTCTGAAACTCTCTTGCTTTTTGTTTTTTATTTTCTTTACATTATCGTGTTGGTTTTGCCATACATTGACATGAATACGCCATGGGTATACATTTGTTCCCCTTCCAGAACTCCCCTCCCACCTCCCTCCCAATTAAGCCAGAAGGAAAAACAACAATACAGTATACTAATGCATATATATATGGAATTTAGAAAGATGGTAACGATAACCCTGTATGCGAGACAGCATAAGAGATGCAGATGTATAGAACTCTCTTGTTTTTTCGATGATCCAACAGGTGTTGGCAATTTGATCTCTGGTTCCCCTGCCTTGTCTAAATTCAGCTTGAACATCTGAAAGTTTTTGGTTTACATACTGTTGAAGCCTGGCTTGGAGAATTTTGAGGATTACTTTGTTAGCGTGTGAGATGAGTGCAATTGTGTGGTAGTTTGAACAGTCTTTGCCATTGCCTTTCTTTGGAATTAGAAAGAAAACTGATCTTTTCCAATCCTGTGGCCTCTGCTGAGTTTTCCAAATTTGCTGACATATTGAGTGCATCACTTTAACAGTATTATCTTTTAGGATTTGAAATATCTCAACTGGAATCCCATCACCTCTACTAGCTTTGCTTGTTAGTAATTCTTCCTAAGGCCCACTTGACTTCACATTCCAGCATATCCGACTCTAGGTGAGTGATCACATCACTGTGGTTATCTGGAAGGAACTGAGTTAGTCGTTAATGATATTTTTGAGAATAAAGGCTCCTAAACAGCTTACAGATTAGCTAGTTTCATTTCTTTTTTAAAAAAGAGAAAATTTTATTTTAGATATTAGAGCTTAATACAGAGATTTTCAATTAAAAGTTCTAGTGTGTCTTTTCTTTCTTGTGTGAAAGGCTAAATTAGTTTCAGAAAATGATGACCCACATCCTGGGCCATAAATCTAACCTTGATAAATTCAAAAATATTGAAATCATCCCAAGCATCTTTTCTGACCACAATGCAGTGAGATTAGATATCAACTACAGGAGAAAACCTCTCAAAACTTCCAACATATGGAGGCTCAACAACACACTGCTGAATAACCAACAAATCGCAGAAGAAATTAAAAATGAAATTCAGTTATGCATGGAAA
>ML662442.1:11288865-11312477 GCA_007570785.1 Antilocapra americana
AAAGAAAATGATGACCTAGGATTAAGATAAATTGTGTCTTATCTTTTAAAATTCTGTAGAATAAGCAACCTCCCAAAGAGAACAATAGCTTCCTACCTCTAATTAAACTAGCAAACAAGTCTTTGTCCTTTGACCTGCTGTTTTTGGTTTCTGTTTTACTTTTATTAGACCTAAAATACTGGAGATAAATGAAGATTTTCTTAATCCATTTTACAGTTTAGTGTAAATGAAATCTATGCCAAAATGTCCACCTTATTATATGAGTGGTAGAAAGAACTTCTCTATACTGAAGACTAATATGTTAAATATTTGTGCTGTGGAAGAGGGTAGGGCAGGATTAACTTGAAATGAAATAAATGCAGAATTGAATTCAAGATTTATAAATTCTGAGAAAAAGGTATTTAAATATGTCTATTCAAATGCTATTTTAAATTGCATAGAAAAATTTAATTCAGATTTTACTGATTGGAAAGTTTCCACCATCTAAATAACTCATAGATGTTGATCACTAGGAAGTATAACTTTTTACCAGGAAATATTTCAAAGCAAAGAAGCAAAACTTCAAACAATTCACAACAAAAATATATATACAAAAATAACTTCAAACATTCAGAGATTTGTTCCATGTCATAACCTGTCTCAGAAGAAGGTTTTCTGAACCCAAAAGGTAATCCCTTTCCAAATCAGTCCTATTTCTGTGCTATAGTGAGCCTAGCAATTTTGAATTTGTTGAGTGAAGCAATTTAAGAATTGCTTCCTGCAGATGGAGCTGCATTTTATGGTGCATCATTGGAGGTTTAAAAATAACAAACTGATGGAAAAGAGACTTAAAATGATCCCCCCAAATAGCAAAATCTTATTGAGCCAATCTGATGGAGTAATTGATGGGAAATAAACTAATTGAAACTATTGAAAGCTGTCTATTTTTTTTATCCATTCAACGTGAAAGAAAATTGTTACATTTGAGTGTTCAAAAAAGTGTTAACTAGATATCAATGCCTTTTAAAACTGTCCTTTATGTCCATAAGGTCACTGAACTGAGATGTTTGCCACAAGCCAAAGCATCTTTTGATGAATGCTAGCCCATTGTACAGGGTTTTCAAAGAAATAGTTCATTTTAACATCATGTCAACCAATTTCAAGAAGAGATTTAGTCTTTTACAGGGCAAAGAACTTGAAAACTGAAACTTTTAATTGAAAAGATCTGAAACCATTTTCAAACTCCTGTATTTAAAACTCAAATTATCCCTTTCATGATTAAAGGAAAAATAGCACACTTAGATCAAAGGTAGCAAAGCAGTGATTTATTATCAGCAGTTCTTTCTTCAGGAAAGCTGTTTTCAGTTCTCCAAGCTCTGTGTCTCAGTTTTATCAACTTAATACAAAATAATACTTCAATATTATGCCCTAAATTATGTAAATACAAACCCTAATAGAATGAGTTTCCAGATAGTACAGCAGTTAAAATGAAACAACAGCCTTTTTATTTCAGAGTTAGTTTGAAGAAGGAACTCTATATTTATTCATTACATTCAGTATAATAATAAGCTAAGGGAAAACACTATGACCCTAAACAAAGGATAACCATGCACCCACTTTGCTAGGGATGGTCCTTATTTAGTCCTGTTGCCCTGACATCCTCTCAACTTAGCACTTCTCCCAGATGGTTCATATGTTAATGAATTACCATCATTATCATCCACAGAAACAATTGTGTATAAAGAAGCTGATGCTTTCTATCTAGTCACCTCTCTCCCAAGGACATAGCTTTCATCTTCATAGCCCTTCCTGAGAAACTAACCAAGTTGTCCCCGAAAGAACAGCTATTTCATGTATGGTAACTGTTAAGTCAAGAAAGAGTATGGATTCATTTAAGCTCAAAAAGAAGTTTCCTATGCCATGTTCCCACACACATACAGTATCTTTCCATGCAGTGAAAACAATAGTATATTGAATAAATAATTCTAATGCAGTTTTTCTCATTTCATTGACACAGTAAAGTTGCTGATCCAGTACTTTAAATTCTTTAGCTCTTGAGTTGAAGTTTATTTCCCTTCAGTTGCCTCTTCCTCAACACTAACTAGCATTGTAATCCATAAATTCTCTTAATTCTAATCAAAGCCAGATTAGTTTTACATTCATGCAGCTTATTTTGACACTACCTCAAATATCCACTAGGATATTCATGGATGATGCAAATAATGTATGTGTAAATGTCAGCTCATTATATATTCCCTCTATATTCTAAATCTGTACACTTCAATTCCAAGAATGGCATCAAAATCTATGCAGTTGCCCAAACCAGAAACCAATCATCAAGTTAGCTAAATATGTTTCCTCTAAATAATTATAAATAAAAAGGTGCTCAGTCGTGTCTGACTCTTTGCAACCCCATAGACTGTAGCACACCAGTCTCCTCTGTCCATAGAATTCTCCAGGCAAGAATACTGGAGTGGGTTGCCTTGCCCTTCTCCACGGATCTTCCCAACCCAGGGATCGAACCCAGGTCTCCCGCATTCCTTCTCCTCTCTTTACACACATTGGCTGGTATTTAGACCATTTTGCATAGAGTGTGGTCATTGGATGTATAAAAGTTCATGGATGTGTCAAAGGCCAGAAATGAGAGAGGAAGCTCCCCACCAGGGTGCTGAAGAGGCTCCCAGGAAGCCACAGGCAGGAGCACTGCTGCCACTCGTCCTCTGGGATATGAGAATCTCCTTGAGAAGCTACCGAAAGGACTTCTACTGAACTACTGAACTGCACTCTTCCCACAATAAAAGAGAGTCAGCAGAACTCACTGAAAAGCCCTACATGGAGGTAGTGCTGAAAACTGCTGGTTTTAGTCTGTCCACAGGGACACTTGAGCCTGGCAGGGCAGCCAGCTGGAGCAAAGGCTGGATATCCCCAGTGGGAATCCACCTGCAGAGATGTCACTGCAACTTGCTGGAGGTGAGCACTACTGGATGACCCTAGCAGGAGTAAGAAGAAGAAAGCACTGCAGAACTAGGAAAGAATCACCCACTTGTCTCATTGCCTTCCCCAATATGTATTCCACAGTGTGGCCCTGAAATGGAACCAGATTGTGGGCCTTCCCAGGGAGAGATCCCTAGGTTGCCCACCTCTTGTTTATAGAAAAAGCTTTAGCCTCCTAGGTCTTCCCCCAGTTCCAAAGAACAATTTTAAGCAAAGAAGTGAAACAAGGCAGAACCAAGGAAAACAGTCAAATAAGACAAAATGATATTTAGTTGTAAAACAAAGTCAGTGGCCAATAGTTTCTCTTCAAAGGCTATAGATCATATCCTGAGCCATATCCTTGAGTTGTTCTGTAGATATTAAAACCCCCACTATTTTCAGATACTAATGTACCCTAAGTTTATTAAAAAGCAGAGACATCACTTTGCTGACAAATGTCTGTATAGTCAAAGCTATGGTTTTTTCAGTAGTCATGGATGGATGTAAGAGTTGGGCCATAAAGAAGGCTGAGCATCGAAGAACTGATGCTTCCAAATTGTAGTTCTGAAACAGACTCTTGAGAGTTCCTTGGACAGCAAGGTGATCAAACCAGTCAATCCTAAAGGAAATCAACTCTGAATATTCATTGGCAAAACTGAAGCTGAAGGTGAAGCTCCAATACTTTGGCCACCTGATGTGAAGAGCTGAGTCACTGGATAAGACCCTGATTCTGGGAAAGATAGAAGGCAGGATGAGAAGAAGGCAGTTACAGAGGATGAGATGGCTGAATGGCATCACCAACTCAACAGACATGAGTTTGAGCAAACTCTGGGAGATAGTGAAGGACAGGGAATCCTGGCATGCTGCAGTCCATGGGGTTGTAAAGAGTCGGCCATGATTTAGAGACTAAACAACAACAAAACTCCCACCAGGTGGAAGAAATTAACTGCAACCAGCCAATCAGAAGGATGTACATAGCTCATACATCATGATCAATTTGGGTTTGTTGCAAGGATGCAAGGATTCTTCAATATATGAAAAAAAAATCAATGTGATACACCATATTAACAAATTGAAAAATGCAAACCATATGATCATCTCAATAGATGCAGAAAAAGCTTTTGACAAAATTTTGATTAAAACTCTTCAAAAAATGGGCATAGAAGGAATTTACCTCAACATAGTAAAGGCCATATATGATGAGCCTTCAGCAAACATTATTCTCAATAGTGAAAAAATGAGAGCATTCCCCCTAAGATCAGGAACAACCAAAGGGTGTCCACTTCACCACTATTATTCAACATAGTTCTGGAAGTCCTATCTACAGCAATCAGAGAAGAAAAAAATAAATAAAAGGAATCCATATGAGTAAAGAAGTAAAGCTCTCACTGTTTGCAGATGACATGATACTGTAGAGAGAAAACTCTAAAGATAGCATCAGAAAATTGCTAGAGCTAATCAGTGAATTTAGCAAAGTTGCAGGATTTAAAATCAATGTACATAAATCACTTGCATTTCTGTATACTAACAATGAAAAATAAGAAATAGAAATTAAGGAATCAATCCCATTCACCATTGCAACAAAAAAATCAAATATCTAGGCTAAGAATATGAAAAACTGTACAGAGAAAATTATAAAATACTAATGAAATCTCAGGGGATGTTCAGTTTTAAGGGATCCAATATGTTATTCTTTTCTTTTGTGTGCCATTTCTCATGGATTCTCTATTCCTTATCTGTTCCTGGAAAACAGGAATGAGCAGAGCTGCATGCAGTTCTCATGTGCAATCAGGAGAAGGGCATCTGCTTGGACTCCTTTCAGTGACCTTACTTAAATGTAATCTATTCAGTTATGTCCCTCTTACTCAAGATATGGAATGCTTTCTGGCCCTTTGAAGATTGTTATTTGCTCATTTTCCTTACTGCCTAAAGCTGCCTTGTATGAAGATACATAAACATGCTTTTCTGCAAATAAAGCATCCTTGTTTCACTCAAGACTTGGGTTCCCTGCATCCTTCTTCTCATCAACCCCAGTCTCCAGGTCCTAGTCTTCAAAGACTGTGACAAGTGGTGCCCGAACAGGGACCTGGTGAACACCCTTGGCAAGTGGATGGAGTGACTGTTAGGACCTACGGAGGGGTTGGTAAGTGTGGGGTTATGGGACAAACAGCTGGAAAGCCCCCACCACTTTTCTACTTTACTTCATCATTTATTTCAGATTCAACGATTTTCGGTTTCACATCAGCAGATAGAGGCTAGTCTCCAAACAGTGGTTGAATATAATCCCTGGTTCCCTGATGAAAACAGTTTCAATTTAAAAATTTGGAAATGGGCTAAAATATATATATATATATATAGATAGATAGATAGATAGATAGATAGATAATGAGCTACAAGACAAGGAGAAAATATTCCAATAGATTTCTGGCCCTTGTAGGCCCTCATTAAAGCCATGATCTTGCCATTTCAAGGCAATTCTAGCCCCCCTGATATTCGTCAACAAGTGGAACACTCATTATACAAATATAAATTAAATGATAATACTTTACAAAAGGCCCAATTAAAGCAACATAAAATGTTTCAAAACTTTCCCACCATCCCTGCTCTGGCAATCCCAAGTGCTCCTCCTCTTCTTGTAATGGGCACAAAACCAAAGATCCCCTCGATTTGAGGACAAGATAAATATGATGATGCTTCTGATGCTCTTTTTGACACTAAAGCCAACAATACTTTTTTTTAAGATAATGATAAGCCCTCACATGCACTCATAAATACAGACGATCCACTCATTCTCCTTCATGACAAAGGCTTTCTTATTTACTTGCTTTGCAATCTCAAGTCTCTGAGGCTGATGATCTTTTTGCCTTTCCTATGTTAAAAAATGTTAATGCTCAAAGACAACTAATACCTCAATACAAAGACACTGACTTTTCTCACATACAACAAATGAAAAAGGTTGTTAACTATGTACGGCCCTCATTTGCCTTTTACTACAGAACTTCTAAACGCTATGACATCTTCTACTGAAAATGTTATACTTTATAATTGGCAAATTTTGATAAAAGCCCTTCATAAACCAGAAAAATATCTTCAATAGATAATATGGTTTCATGATGTGGCCCAAGATTGCGCCAATTCTAATGCTTGAGCTGGCACTCCCCAAAGCCAAATTACTTTTAAAATGTTTACCAGTTTGGGGCATTTTAATTCAGTGGAAGCTCAGGTACAATGCCCTCCTTTGTTACATGAGCAATTGAAAGAAGTTGCCTGTGAAGCTTGGGATCAAATTACTCCTCAAAGAGAATCTATAGATAACTATACAAAAACATCACAAAGGCCTAATGAAACCTATGCTAATTTTTTAGCTAGACCTGTGAGTTACTATCTCCCATAATGTTGTTGGAGAAGAAGCCAGAATGCAGTTAGGGAAACTGCTTGCATATAAGAATGTGAATCAGAAATATCAAAGAGCCATTGCTCCATTTCATGAGACCAGGAATGTTATTGATTATTTGAAGCCTTGTCACAATTTAAAATAAAAAACTCGGAAAATGCAAATGTTAGCTGAAACAATGGATGCTGCCTTTAAAAAGGGAAATGAAGGATGTTTTGTTTGTGGAGATAAGTGCCATTAGAAAAAAAAAAAGATTGCCCTAAAAAACAAACAAAAAATTAAAACTATTAAAAAGCCTCCAGGAGTCTGCCCTCATTGTTGTAAGGGGGTACAATGGGTCAAAGAATGTCAATCTAAATATGATGTTGAGGGAAATCTTATATCAGGAAACTCAAAGATGGGGACTCCCTAGGTCTCCATCAACAAAAACCAGGGGCAAACTCCATCTTTTCCCTCAAACCCTCAACATCCAACAGTGCTGCCATTGATATACCAGATCTAAATGATTTTCTTCTTCTTCCTCAACCAGTCCCTTCTAGAATATCTACCAGACTTTATGGACCCCTACCCCACAAACCTTCAGCCTTATACTTGGCAGATCTAGTCTGATTTCTAAGGGAATTACTGTTCAGTCTGGAATAATTGATTCAGATTATAAGGGAAAGATTCAAACTATGTTGTCATCTCAGATACTATGGAAATTCCAAAGGGGGGACAAAATTGCCCAATTACTTCTTTTACATTACATTTCTATTAACTCCTTCTAATGGTATATGGACAGATGGATTTGATAGTACAGATCAAAAACAATCTTTATGGACATCTATAGTATCTGAATATGCATGACCAAATATAAATATCAAAATTAATTACAAAAGATTTTCTGGCCTTCTTGATACTGGATCCAATATTACTATTATTTCCAAATATTTATGGCCCAAATCTTGGCCTATACAGAGAATTTCTTGACAAATTGCAGGAATTTCTCAAACCAAAATACAAGAGATTTATCTAATGTCCAAATATATCCATGTGAGGAACCAGAAGGCCAGCCTACAACATTACAACCTTATGTGATAGATGCACCCCTTAATTTAATAGGAAGAGATTTACTTATGCAATGGCAAACTCAAACATATATTTCATATTTTTCCTAGGGGTCACTGCTCATTTAACAAACAATATAATTATTGAAATAACTTGAAAAAATGATGAGCGTATTTGGACAGAGCAGTGGCCCCTCGCAAAAGAGAAATTAGAGGCTACTAAGGAATTTATAGATACACAATTGAAATTAAAACATATTGAGGAATCTTGTTCCCCTTGGAATTCTCCCATTTTTGTAAAAAAAAAAAAATCTGACAAATGACATCTTTTAACAGATCTTCAAAATGTTAATACAGCTATAAAACCTATGGGTGCATTGCAACTAGGAATTCCATCACTTACCACTATTCCTCAAAATTGACATATTATTATTATAGATTTATAAGATTGCTTTTATATGATACCTTTACATGCTGTAGACCAAGAGAGATATGCTTTCTCTCTTCCTTATCCTAATCATATTGGGCCTCATAAATGGTATCAATGGACTATGTTGCCTCAAGAAATGATGAATTCTCCCACCATGTGTCAATATTATGTAGCCAAAGCCCTTGAACCTGTGAAAAAAACAATTTCCTGACTTTCTTGTTATTCATTATATGGATGATATATTGCTTTCAGCTCCATCTATTTTAGAAACTCTACAGATGTTTGACACAGCTCAACAATGCTTAAGAGCTTCTGGATTAATCATTGCCCCTGAAAAGATTCAAACCTCTACAATTTACCACTACTTGGGATTTATTGTTAATAGACAACATATTACTCCCCAACTAACACAGATTCGTGTTGATAAATAATCAACCTTGAATGATTTTTTAAAACTTTTAGGCAATATAAATTGGATTAGACCCTCTTTAGGCATTGCAAATTATCAACTGACTAATTTATTTAACACTCTAAAAAGAATTCCTGATTTAAATAACGCTCATTCACTGTCACGAAAGATACAAGAAAAACTCTATTTAATGCAAAATAAATTGCAAAAGCAGGTTCTTACTCGTATCACACTTGATTTACCTCAAGAGTTATTTACACTCCCCTCTCTCCATTCTCCCACAGGACTTCTTGCCCAACAAGAACACCCAATAAAATGGATCTATACCCATTTTAAAAAGACAGGGTCAATTACACCCTATCTTGATTTGATTGCTGTAATCATTATCAAGAGAAAAAATAGAGTTAAGACTCTAATTGGCTCCAATCCTCATAAAATTGTAGTACCTATTAATAAATCTCAATTCGAGAACACATTACAAACTCCTACCGATTTCCAAATAGCCTTTCTGAAATATTTTAGAAAATTTTCATTTCATTAGCCTTCTAACACACCCTGAAATTTCTTCAAAAATACTGAATTTATTATCTCTCACCTTGTCACATAACAGCCTATACCTCAAGCTGATGTTTTCTACATAGATGGGACTAAAAACACCAAAGCCTGATTCTGGTCTCTCAAAGAATATGAAGTCTTTTATACTGAATTTCACTCTGCTCAACAAAACGAATTATGTGCTCTCATTCAGGTTTTTCACCTACATTTTATCCTATTAATATAGCTTCTGACTCCTTATATTCAATTTTTGTACTAAGAAATATAGAAACTTCTACCATAAATTCTAATCAATCTATTATCTAACAACATTTTCTTGAACTACAATCTCTTATTAGGAACTATATTTCCCATATTCGAGCACATTCTTATCCTCCTTGCCTTATGGCATGGCAATGAACAACCTGATAAACTTGTCTTTTTTGCTACTCCTGAAGAGCAACATGCTCTATTACACAATAATGCTGACTCACCACATCAAATTTGGAAAATTCCATACCGACATGCCAAAGAAATCATTAATAATTGCTCTACTTGTAGGCCACTACATCTTCGACCCATTATACAAGGTATCAATCCTCGAGGATTATAACCCAATGAACTATGGCAAATGAATGTAATTCATTACCCTGAATTTTCTCCTTCTTCCTTCTTACATGTCTCAGTCGATACAACCTCTTCTTTTATATGGGCCACACCTCTCCAAGGTGAAACTACACCTGTTATAACCCACCTGTTTGCTTGCTTTACATTAATGGAAACACCTAATTCTATAAACACAGACAATAGCCCTGACTATATTTCTAAACAATTCAAACAATTTTTACATTAATTCTCTATTAAACATATTACTGACATTCCTTGTAATCCACAAACACAAAACATAATTGAATGAACACATCACACACTAAAACTAAAATTAAAATTTTAAAAAAGGGGAATACACAGGAACACTTCAATCTCCGTATCCAGAGCACACTTTACTAGATTCCAACGCAATATATTCTTTAATCCTATGCTGCTGCTGCTAAGTCGTTTCAGTCGTGTCCGACTCTGTGCAACCCCATAGACAGCAGCCCACCAGGGAGATTGTTAATACAGGTTTATTTGTTTTGAATTTTTTAAACTTACCACAAGGAGATATTTTTACAAAAGCAGAAAAACATTTCGAGGCATTGAAGGACACCTCTCTTCCTCTGCCCATTTGATATCAAGATGGATTGACTAAACAATGGAAATCTGCAAAATTAATATTACAGGGAAAGGGGTATGCTTGTATTTCTCCAGATGCATCCAATGAAATCAGTTGCTCCCTCTTTGTAAGATCTGCCCCAAGGGAGCCAATGGCATTCAAGATAGAGAAGAAACGGAGAAATCCCAGGAGGAGGAGTTTCCAGTACAAGCCATGGTGGCTTTAAAAATTTCCAAGAAATACTGCACTTGATGTCATCAACCTTATCATCTCCCTACTTGAGGACAGATAAAAACTCTTACTAATCAAGCTGAAAATCTGGTTTCTCAATAGTGAATGCCTCGGAATCCTGAAAATCTTTTTGTTACTATGCTTGCTTTTCCTTCCCCTGCTCAGGGGAAGTGTGATTAATCACACTTATTGGGCTTATATACCTAATCCCCCTTTATTGCAGGTTATAAAATAGACAGACATAGAACCAATCATATCCACTAATGACTCAGTACATATGCCTCTTCTTTAGAACTTGGAGGGGCCCTCTCATTCTGAGAAAGAAGGAAAACTAATAAACATTTCTCTAGGCTGTTAAATCCTTCCTTGATGTATGGGCCCAACAGAATTATGTATTAATGTTCATCAACAAACGTGGACTTTGTCCTGCCTCCAAATCAGAACTGCCACACATTGCTTGGACTGTTTACTGTCCTGTCCTTTTATGAGAACAATGCCAATACTACCAAAACTCTAGGAAAAGGACAAAAGTTGGAATGTAAGGGGTTTATTTACACTCCTTTAAGTATACTCCTGTTTATTGGGATAGATGTCAAGCTAAATCAGGGAAATTAATGTTTGTGGTCAATCACACCATTGTTGATTGGAGACCCCATGGTATGTGGCTATCTAACTGCTCAGATGATATTAACAGTACTATGTGTGACTATGTTACTCAAGTAATGTAGAGTTACCAACAGTTTGATGAAACACTTCCATGACAAAGGACTCCTTGGCTGGCTTGATGGCGGAATGGCACCTCCTCGCCCTTGAATCGTCCTCAGTAAACACATTGAGCCTGAACAATGGGATATCTGGAAACTTGCTGCAAGTACTGAAAAACGTGGAACTTGGACTATATATTTCACAGAGACTAGTCATAATCATAGTAACTATTCCTTCCATTATAATCATTCATATTTTATAGGAGCTTGTGTTCCCCTTCCTTTTGTTATAGTCATAGAAAACTTAAAATTTAATAAGACTTTACATTCTGTGACTTGTATAGATTGAAAATTGGATACTTGTCTTAATTCCTCTACTTCTCTAAAAAATGAATCCCTTTTAATTCTTCAATCTTGACGTAATCTGTGGTTGCCAATAGATCTCCAATGACCCTGGAAAGAGGGTCCCATGGCAGGACTTGCCTCCCAGTTACTCACTAAATTACTCCAATGATCTAAGCGATTCATCAGATTGTTAATTTTTGGCATTTGGGGGTTAATAGCCATTTGCACCACTGCTGCTGTCATAGGCATTGCTTTACAAACTTCAATTCAAAAACAAAACTTTATTCAAAATTGGACTAAAGATGCTTATGCTATGTGGGCCACTCAAGCTCAGATAAATGAAGTTCAGGATAAAATTCAGGAATTAGAAATAGCCATGGGTTTGGAGATCAATTAATAGATTTAAAAACAAGTATTATTACATTGTGATTGGAATTCTACTCAATTTTGTATCACCCTCCTGTTCAGTTCAACCATAGTGCTTACAATTGCTGCTGTTGCTGCTGCTGCTGCTGCTGCTGCTAAGTCACTTCAGTCATGTCGGACTCTGTGCGACCCCATAGATGGCAGCCCACCAGGCTCCCCCGTCCCTGGGATTCTCCAGGCAAGAACACTGGAGTGGGTTGCCATTTCCTTCTCCAATGCATGAAAGTGAAAAGTGAAAGTGAAGTCGCTCCGTCGTGTCCTACTCTGAGCAACCCCATGGACTGCTGTCTACCAGGCTCCTCCATCCATGGCATTTTCCAGGCAAGAGTACTGGAGTGGGGTGCCACTGCCTTCTCCAGCTTATAATTGGGAACAAATCATATTTCATCTGCAAGATATACATAATAATGCTTCCTTAAGTGTACAATTGTTGCAAAAGGAAATTTTTGAAACTTTATCTAAGAGTCTACCCTCTTCCAACAATTTGGAAACCTTAGCTGAACAGCTGACTAATCAATTATCTGGGCTGGACCCTAGAGGATGGTTTCAAAGCATTACACATAGTATTGGATCCGGAACTATAATGCTGATAATTGTCCTGGTGATTATATTTGTAGCATACTGATGCCTTTCAACTAAAACTGGTCAAATTAAACAAACTCAGTTGGTCAGGGCATTTTTCACAAAAGTACCTACAATCACCCTCAATTGTGAAAAAATAAAAAAGAGGGAATTGTCAGAGGATGTTCAGCTTTAAGGAATCCAATACATTGTTCTTTTCTTTTGTGTGCTGTTTCTCAAGGATTCTCTACTCCTTATCAGATCCTGGAAAACAGGAACGAGCAGAGCTGCATGCAGTTCTCAGGGCTGAGATCATAAGAAGGGGCATCTGCTCGGACTCCTTTCAGTTACTCCCTTCAGTGACCTTACTTAAATGTAATCTATTCGGTTATGTCCCTCTTACTCAGGATATGGAATGCTTTCTGGCCCTTTGAAGATTGTTATTTGCTTGGTTTTGTTTTTGCTCAATGTTTTTTACTGCCTAAAGCTGCCCTGTATGAAGATATATAAACATGCTTTTCTGCAAATAAAGCATCCTTGTTTCACTCAAGACTTGGGTCCCCTGCATCCCTCTTCTCATCCACTCCGGTCCCCAGGTCCCAGTCTACAAAGACCATGACAATGAAAGAAATCAAAAATGACATAAACAGAAGGAGAAATATTCCATGCTTCTGGGTAGGCAGAATCAATATTGTGAAAATGATTATACTACCAAATTCAATCTACAGATTTAATGAAATCCCTATCAAATTACCAATGGATTTTTCCACAGAACTAGAACAAAAAATTTCACAATTCATATGGAAACACAAAAGACCCCAAATAGCCAAAGCAGTCTTGAAAAAGAAGAATGGAGCTGGAGGATCAACCTTCAGAATCAACCTTCCTGACATCAGGTTAAACTACTACAAAGCTACAGTCATCAAGACAATATGGTATTGGCACAAAAACAGAAATGTAGACCAATAGAACAAGAGAGAAAGCCCAGAAGTAAACCCATGCACCTATGGGTACCTTAGTTTTGACAAAGGAGTCAAGAATATACAATGGGGCAAAGAGAGCCTCTTCAATAAATGGTGCTGGGAAAACTAGACAGCTACATGTAGAAGAATGAAATTAGAACACTTCTTAAGACCATACACAAAGATAAACTCAAAATGGATTTAAACCCAAATGAAAGACCAAAAACTATATAACTCTTAGGGGAAAACAGGCAGAACACTTGATGATATAAACCAAAGCAAGATACTCTATGACCCACCTCCTAGGTTAACAGAAATAAAAACAAAAATAAACAAGTGGGTCCTGATTAAACTTGAAAGCTTTTCACAGAAAAGGAAACTACAAACAAGGTGAAAAGACAACCCTCAGAATGGGAGAAAATAATAGCAAGTGAAACAATTGACAAAGGATGAATTTCCAAAATATACAAGTAGCTCATACAACTCAATCCCAGAAAAACAAACAACCCATTCAAAAAGTGTGGCAAAGACCTAAACAGACGTTTCTCCAAAGAAGACATACAGATGGCTAACAAACACATGAAAAGATGCTCAACATCACTTCTTATGAGAGAAATGCAAATCAAAACTACAACAAAATATCACCTCACACCGGTCAGAATGGCCCTCATCAAAATGTCTACAAACAACAAATGCTGGGAAGGATGTGGAGAAAAGGAAACACTCCTCCACTGTTGGTGGGAATGTAAATTGATACAGCCACTTTGGAAGACAGTATGGATATTCCTTAAAAAACTAGGAATAAAACCACCATATGACCCAGCAATGCCACTCCTAGGCATATATCCTGAGGAAACCAAAACTGAAAGAGACACATGTATCCCATTGTTCATTGCAGCACTATTTACAATAGCTAGGACATGGAAGCAACCTAGATGTCCATTGGCAGATGAATGGATAAAGAAGCTGTGGTACATATATACAATGGAGTATTACTCTCCATAAAAAGAAATGCATTTGAGTCAGTTCTAATGCAGAGTGAAGTGAATCAGAAAGAAAAAGATAAATACCATATTCTAACACACATATATATATATATATATGTAATCTAGAAAAATGGTACTGAAGAATTTGCTTACAGGGCAACAGTGGAGAAAAAGGCATAGAGAATAGACTTATGGACTTGAGGAGAGGGAAGGAAAGGGTGAGATGTATGGAAAGAGCAACATGGAAACTTACTTAACAACATGTAAAATAGATAGCCAATGGGAATTTGTTGTATGGCTCAAGAAACTTAAACAGAGGCTCTGTATCAACCTAGAGGGGTGGGATGGGAAGGGATATGAGAGGGAACTTCAAGATGGAATATATGTATATCTATGGCTGATTCATGTTGAGGTTTGACGGAAAACAGCAAAATTTTGTAAAGCAATTATCCTTCAATAAAATAATTAATAACTTCTATTAAAAAAGAAGGATGTACAAGAACTGATCACACACATCCCCAATCCTCTCCCTTACCTTGTCTTTTTTTTTATTTTTTTGGTTATTACATTATTATACTTAGCATATGAATAAGCAAAACTCCAAATATTTCAAACTAATCAAGATTCAGTTGAAACCAACTTATAGTGGGAAGAAAATTATTTCATTTCTCTGTTTGATTCCTTCTATCAAAGATATTACATGGGATCTCAGATGTGTAATTAATTCCAAGATATTTCTCTCCAGAGAGGAGAGCTAAGAGAGATTTTTACAGATAATGTGCTAGATGCTGGCTATTAAATCTAAGGCTGTATGTTACAGCTTCAAACCAAGCCGCTCACTTTGCAAGCAGTGTTGTCTTTAGTGACCTTGAGAATGTTCAGTTAAGCTCTTTGCAGGCAATCTCAGAAGCTTTAGACACAGTACAACTTGATAAAAAAAAACACTTGAGACTTACAAAAAAAAACTTACTATATCCACAGAGTCTTCCCAGTGTAAAATAAATAAATAATGCCTTCACATTATCCAGGTATAAATTCTGAGTTTCTTAGCTTGGCATCTATGTTCCTTCACAATCTGCCTCAGTATTATAATTTTCCTTGACACAGATCTTACGCTCATTCAAGCTGTGATACTCACTGTTCTCCAAAACATCTTCCATTTGTGTTCTTCTGGCCCTGGATTCATGCCTTCCACTGAAATATCAACTACTTCTATTTCTACTTAACTAGTTGGGTAATTAGTTTTCACCCATCCATCAAGGTCTAATTCAGAGTCTGTCTTCTCCATGACTTAATCACTGTTCTTTAATGATGAAATTTCTCATCATTCACAGTATTCAGTTGGTACTTAACATATGTAACCTGGCATTGTTTTTCCCCATTTTATAACTTTGATGTATTTTTATTGTTTTTCTTATTTTTTCAAATTCTTTCCCCAACTTGAATGGAGTTTCCTGGGTTATACAGTAGGTCCTTGTTGGTTATCCATTTCAAACATAGTAGTGTGTACATTGGGTGGCCCACAAGGAATGGCTTAGCTTCACTGAGTTAGACAAGCTATGGTCCATGTGATCAGACTGACTAGTTGACTGTGATTGTGGTATCAGTCTGTCTGCCCTCTGATGCCCTGTCTCAGCGCCTACCAACTTACTTGGGTTTCTCTTACCTTGGACATGGGGTGTCTCTTCATGGCTGTTTCAGGAAAGTTCAGCCACTGCTTCTTACCTTGGATGTGAGGTAGCTTTTCTCAGCTGCTCCTGTACTGTCATGTAGCCATCATGGTAGAGAGATCTGACAGAATGTTGTTCACTGGAGAAGGCAATTGCAAACCACTTCAGTATTCTTGCCTTGAGAACCCCATGAACAATATGAAAAGGAAAAAAGATAGGACACTGAAAGATGAACTCCCCAGGTCAGTAGGTGTCCAATGCAGTGTTACTGGAGATTGGTGGAAAAATAACTCCAGAAAGAATTAAGGGATGGAGCCAAAGGGAAAAAAAAAAACACCCAATTGTGGATGGGACTGGTGATAGAGGCAAGGTTCGATGCTGGAAAGAGCAATATTGCTTAGGAACCTGGAATGTTAGGTCCATGAATCAAGGAAAACTGGAAGTGGTTAAACAGGAGATGACAAGAGTGAACATCAACATTCTAGGAATCAGCGAACTAAGATGGACTGAAATGGGTGAATTTAACTCAGATGACCATTATATCTACTACTAGGGGCAGAAATCCCTTAGAAGAAATAGAGTAGCCCTGATAGTCAACAGAAGAGTCCAAAATGCAGTACATGCATGCAATCTCAAAAACGACAGAATGAACTCTGTTCATTACCAAGGCAAATCATTCAATATCACAGTAATCCAAGTCTATGTACCAACCAGTAACACTGAAGAAGCTGAATTGAATGGGTCTATGAAGACCTACAAAACCTTTTATAACTAACACCCCAAAAAGATCTTCTTTTCATTATAGGGGACTAGAATGCAAAAGTAGGAAGTCAAGAAACACCTGGAGTAACAGGCAAATTTGGTCTTGGAGTACAAAATGAAGTAGAACAAAGGCTAATAGAGTTTTGCCAAGAGAATACACTGGTCATAGCACACACCCTCTTCCAACAACACAAGAGAAGACTACACATGGACATCACCAGATGGTCAACACCTAAGTCAGATTAATTATATTCTTTGCAGCCAAAGAGGTAGAAGTTCTATACAGTCAGGAAAAACAAGACCAGGAGCTGACTGTGGCTTAGATCACGAACTACTTATGGCCAAATTCATACTGAAATTGAAGAAAATGGGGAAAACCACTAGACCATTCAGGTATGACCTCATCCAAATCCCTTATGATTACACAGTGGAAGTGAGAAATAGATTTAAGGGATTAGATCTGATATACAGAGTGCCTTGTGAACTATGAACAGAGGTTCATGATATTATACATACAGGAGAAAGAGATCAAGACCATCCCCAAGAAAAAGCAATGCAAAAAAGCAAAATGGCTATCTGAGGAGGCCTTATAAATAGCTGTGAAAAGAAGAGAAGTTAAAAGAAAAGTAGAAAAAGAAAGATATACCCATTTGAATTCAGAGTTCCAAAGAATAGCAAGGAGAGATAAGAAAGCCTTCCTCAGCAATCAATGCAAAGAAATAGAGGAAAACTATAGAAGAAGAAAGACTAGAAATCTCTTCAAGAAAATTAGAGTTACCAAGAGAACATTTCATGCCAAGATGGGGTCAATAAAGGACAGAAATGGTAGGGACCTAACAGAAGCAGAAGATATTAATAAGAAGTGGCAAGAATACATAGAAGAACTATACAAAAAAAACCTTCATGACCCATATAACCACGATGGTGTGATTACTCATCTAGAAATAGACAGCCTGGAGTGTGAAATCAAATGGGCCTTAGAAAGTATCACTATGAGCAAAGCTAGTGGAGGTGATGGAATTCCAGTTGAGCTATTTCAAATCCTAAAAGATGTTGCTATGAAAATGCTGCACTCAATTTGGGAGCAATTTTGAAAAACTCAGCCCTGGCCACAGGAATGGAAAAGGTTAGTTTTCATTCCAATCCCAAAGAAAGGCAATGCCAAAGAATGCTCAAACTACTGCACAATTGCACTCATCTCACATGGTAATAAAGTAACACTCAAATTCTCCAAGCCAGGCTTCAGCAATACATGAACCATGAACTTCCAGATGTTCAAGCTGGTTTTAGAAAAGGCAGAGGACTCAGAGATCAATTTGACAACATTCACCGGATCATCAAAAGAGCAAGAGAGCTCCAGAAAGCCATCTATTTCTGCTTTATTGACTATGCCAAAGCCTTTGCTTGTGTAGATCACAATAAACTGTGAAAAATTCTGAATGAGATGAGAATACCAGACCACATGACCTGCCTCTTGAGAAACCTGTATGAAGGTCAGGAAGCAACAGTTGTAGCTGGACTTGAAACAACAGATTGGTTCCAAATAGGAAAAGAAGTACATCAAGGCTGTATATTGTCACCCTTCTTATTTAACTTATATGCAGAGTACATCACGTGAAACACTGGGCTGGATGAAGCACAAGCTGGAATCAAGATTGCTTGGAGAAATATCAATAACCTCAGATATGCAGATGACACCACCCTTATGGCAGAAAGTGAAGAGGAACTAAAGAGTCTCTTGATGAAAGTGAAAGAGAAGAGTGGAAAAGTTGGCTTAAAACTGAACATTCAGAAAACTAAGATCATGGCTTCTGGTCCCATCACTTCATGGCAAATAGATGGGGAAACAATGGAAACAGTGTCAGACTTCATTTTGGGGGGCTCCAAAATCACTGCAGATGGTGGCTGCAGCCACGAAATTAAAAGATGCTTACTCCTTGGAAGGACAGTTATGAGCAACCTAGACAGCATATTAAAAAGCAGAGACATTGCTTTGTCAACAAAGGTCTGTCTAGTCAAGGCTATGGTTTTTCCAGTGGTCATGTATAGATGTGAGAATTGGACTATAAAGAAAGCTGAGCACAGAAGAATTGATGCTTTTGAGCTCTGGTGTTGGAGAAGACTCTTGAGAGTCCCTTGGACTACAAGGAGATCTAACCAGTCTATCCTAAAGGAAATCAGTCCTGGGTGTTCATTGGAAGGACTGATGCTGAAGCTGAAACTCCAATATTTTGGCCACATGATGTGAGAAGCTGACTCATTGGAAACAACCCTGATGTTGGGAAAGATTGAAGACAGTAGGATAATGGCACAAGAGAGGATGAGATGGTTAGATGGCATCACTGACTCAATGGACATGAGTTTGGGTAAACTCCGGGAGTTGGTGATGGACAGGGAGGCCTGGTGTGTTGTAGGTCATCGGTTCCCAAAGAGTCAGTCGCGACTGAGCAACTGAATAGAACTAAGTGTATACATTGTCAATCCCAACTCCTTAACTATCTCTCCCCTCACCTTTCCCCACTAGTAACCACAAGTTCATTCTCTAAGTATGAATTTGTTAATTTTCTTCATTTTTTTAGATTTTTGCATAAAAGGTAGATCATACAATATTTCTCTTTCTCTGTCTGACATACTTCACTCGGTAAGAAAATCTCTAGGACCATCCATGTTGATGCAAATTGGCTATTTTATTATCTCATTCTTTGTGATGGCTGAGTAATATTCCAATGTATCTACGACCACATCATTTTTACTCTTCTGTTGATGGGCATTTAGGTTGTTTCCATGTCTTTTCCATTATAAACATCACTGAGATGAACACTATAGTGCAGATATCCTTTCAGACTGTTTTCCTCTGAGTATAAGTCCAGGAGTTAAATTGTAGTATCATATGGTAGCTCTATTTTTAGTTTCTTAAGGAACCTCCATATGGTTCTCCATAGTGGCTGCTCTGATTTACATTCCTACCAACAATGTAGGAAGGTTCCTTTCTCTCCACATCTTCTCCAGCATTTATTCTTTGTGTATTTTTTTATGATAGCCATTCTGACTGGTGTGAGGTGATATCTCCATGTAGTTTTGATTTGCATTTCTCTAATAATTATCAGTGTTAAACATCTTTTCATGTGCATCTTGGCCATTTGCATGTCTTCTTTTGTGAACTGTCTATTTAGTTCTTCTCCTCACTCAACTGATTTGGTTGTTTGATTTGATAATATTAAGCTGCATGAATTGTTTGTAAATTTGGGGGATTAATCATTTGCAAATATGTATTCCCATTCTGTCGGAGAAGGCAATGGCACCCCACTCCAGTACTCTTGCCTGGAAAATCCCATGGATGGAGGAGCCTGGTAGGCTGCAGTCCACGGGGTAACTAAGAGTCGGACAAGACTGAGTGACTTCACTTTCACTTTTCACTTTTCACTTTCATGCATTGGAGAAGGAAATGGCAACCCACTCCAGTGTTCTTGCCTGGAGAATCCCAGGGACAGGGGAGCCTGGTGGGCTGCCACCTATGGGGTCTTACAGAGTCGGACACGACTGAAGCGATTTAGCAGCAGCAGCAGCTTTGTACTATAGTCTGAAGTAAGGGAGCATGATTCCTCCAGCTCCATCCTTCTTTCTCAAGGTTGCTTTGGCTATTTGGGGCCTTTTAGGTCTCCACACAAAGTTTAAGTTTTTCTTCAGTTATGTAAAAAATATCACTGTTAACTTGAGATGGATTGCATTGAATCTACAAAGGGTAGTAAAGTTATTTTGACAATAATGACTGTGTCAATCCAAGAACATGTTTCTTTTCATCTGTTTGTGTCATCTTTGATTTCTTTCATCAGCATCTTATAATTTTCAGAGTACAGGTCTTTTGCTTCCTTAGGTAGATTTATTCCTAGGCATTTTATTATTTTTGATGTGATGTGAGATTATGTTATTTCTCTTTTTGAACTTTTTTGTCAAAGTATAGAAATGATGACATATTTCTGTGTATTAATTTGAAAACTGCAACTTTGCCAGATTCATTTATGAGCTCTAGTAGTTTTCTGGTAGTGTCTTAGGATTTTCATGTTGTCTGCAAACAGTGACACTTTAACTTCTTTTCCAATTGAGATTTCTTTTATTTTATTTTCTTCTCTGATTGCCATAGCTTGGAATTCCAAAACCATATTGAATAAAAGTGGAAAGAGTGGATATCCTTGTCTTATTCCTGGTCTTGGAGGAAATGCTTTTAGCTTTTCACTATTGAATATAATCTTATCTGTAGGTCATGTTGAGATCCATTCCCTCTTTGCCCACTTTCTGGAGTTTTTATCATAGATGGGTGTTGAATTTTGTCAAATGCTTTTTCCGCATCCATTGGGATGATCATGTGGTTTTTATTTTTTAATTGGCTGATGTGATGTATCATACTGATTGATTTGGATGTTGAAAAATCTTTGCATCTCTAGGATAAACCCTACTTGATCACAGAGCATGATTTTTTAATATGTTGTTGGATTGAGGTTGCCAGTATTTTGTTGAGAATGTTTGGGTCTATGTTCATCAGCGATATTGGCCTTTAATTTTCTTTTTCATGGTATTTTTGTCTGATTTTTATATCAGGAAGATAGTGGCCTCATAGAATGAGCATGAGAGTGTTCCTTCCTTTGCAAATTTTTGGATGAGTTTGAGAAGAATAACTGTTAACTCATCTCTAAATGTTTGATAGAATTCACCAATGAAGCCATGTGGTTCTGGACATTTGTGTATTGGGAGTTTTATTTAATCATAGTTGTAATTTCATTACTTGTGATTGGTCTGTTCATATTTTCTGTTTCTTTCTGGTCCTTTCCTGGGAAGTTTCTAAGAATGTGTCCATTTCTTCTAGGTTGTCCATTTTATTGGCAAGCAGTTGCTTGTAATAGTCTCTTATGATCCTTTGTATTTCTGTGGTGTCCATTATAATTACTTTATCATTTCTAATTTTATTGATTTGAGTCCTCTTCCATTTTTTTCTTGATGAGTCAGGCTAAAGATTATCAATTTTGTTTATCTTTTTTAAAAAAACAGCTTTTAGTCTCCTGGATCTTTGTTAATATTTTCTTCATCTCTATGTTATTTATTTCTGCTGTGATCTTTACGATTTTGTGTCCTTCTACTAGATTTAGATTTTGTCTTCTTCTAGCTGCTTTAGGTGAAAGGTTAGGCTGACTTTTTGAGATTTATCTTGCTTACTAAATTGTGTTGCTATAAATTTCCCTCTTCAGTTCAGTTTAGTCATTCAGTTGTGTTCGACTCTTTGTGATCCCATGGACTGCAGCACATCAGGCCTCCCTATCCATCACCAACTCCCGGAGTTTACCCAAATTCATGTCCATTGAGTTGGTGATGCCATCTAGCCATCTAATCCTCTGTCATCCTCTTCTCCTCCCGCCTTCAATCTTTCTCAGCATCAGGGTCTTTTCCAATAAGTCAGCTCTTCGCATCAGGTGGCCAAAATATTGGAGTTTCAGCTTCAACGTCAATCCTTCCAATGAACACCCAGGACCGATTTCCTTTAGGATGGTCTGGTTGGATCTCCTTGCAGTCCAAGGGACTCTCAAGAGTCTTCTCCAACACCACAGTTCAAAAGCATCAATTCCTCGGTGCTCAGCTTTCTTTATAGTCCAACTCTCACATCCATACAAGACTACTGAAAAAACCATAGCCTTGACTATACAGACCTTTGATGGCAAAGTGATGTCTCTGCTTTTTAATATGCTGTCTAGGTTGGTCATAACTTTCCTTTCCAGGAGTAAGCGTCTTTTAATTTTGTGGCTGCAGTCACCATCTGCAGTGATTTGGGGCCAAAAAAAATAAAGTCTGTCACTGTTTCCACTGTTACCCCATCTGTTTGCCATGAAGTGATGGGACTGGAAGCCATGATCTTATTTTTCTGAATGTTGAGCTTTAAGCCAACTTTTTCACTCTTCTTTCACTTTCATTAAGAGGCTCTTTAGTTCTTCACTTTCTACCATAAGGGTGGTGTCATCTGCCTATCTGAGATTATTTATACTTCTCCCAGCAATTTTGATTCCAGCTTGTTCTTCATCCAGCCCAGCATTTCTCAAGAGATATTCTGCATATAAGTTAAATAAGCAGGAGGGGAACTAAGATGGCAGAGGAATAGGACGGGGAGAACACTCTCTACCCAATAAATATACCAAAAGAACTTTTAAAGGCCAAGCAAACTCCAAAAAACAGGAACTGAATGCTGGCAGAGGACATCGGGCATCTGGAGGGGCGACCCATTGCCGACGTGAGGAGGTAGGACAAAAGAAAGAAAAGGAAAAAAAAAAGTAGAGGGAGAGACAAAGAGCTGGGGACGGGTTCCGTCCGGAAGGGGAACCTGGAATAAAGAGGGAAAAAAAAAGAGGAGAAAGGTTTCCGAATACCAGGGAGCATTCTCTATGGCAGATCTGCGGTGGATCTTGGAGAGCAATATAGCTGAGAGCAAAAGCAGATTAATAGCTAAGCCCTGCAAGGTTCGTCTCTGGCTACAAGGAACAGCCGAGCGGCAGGGCGCCCCACCCCCCACTAGCCGAAGCGGACTGCTCCTGCTCAGGGAGGGGCGGGCCGCAGGCTCAGGGAACGGAGCAGCCCGAGGGACCTAACTTCCCAGGAAAACCACCCCCTCCCCCAGGCCCGTGCACAAAACAAAGGGTGGTGAGGAGTCAACAGAGACGCTGGGCAGCTGCAGGCTGTGGACAGGCCCAGCCCCCGCCCGAGAGCAGTGGGCATAACCCAGCCCCGGGGAGGCTAACCAAGACTTCTGGGGATTCTGGACGGATCAGTGCTGTATACACCTTAGAAGGAGTGCTCAGCTGCACGAGCGGCCGGGCCGGGGGAGAGGAGAAGCCCCACTCCCCAACTGTGCTGGGCGGACGACAGAGAGCCTGAGCAGAGGGGGCGGGGGAAGCCCTCTCACCAGGAGCAGGGCAAACTCCAAAGCGCTGAATAGACACTTAAAAGACC
>ML662442.1:11314913-11345755 GCA_007570785.1 Antilocapra americana
GGAGAGATCACAACAGAAAACACAGAAATACAAAGGATCATAAGAGACTATTATCAGCAACTATATGCAAATAAACTGGACAATTTGGATGAAATGGACAAATTCCTAGAAAAGTATAACTTTCCAAGACTAAACCAGGAAGAGATAGATAATATCAATAGACCCATCACAAGCACGGAAATTGAAACCGTAATCAGAAATCTTCCAAAAAACAAAAGCCCAGGACCAGATGGCTTCACAGCTGAATTCTACCAAAAATTTAGAGAAGAGCTAACACCTATTCTACTCAAACTCTTCCAGAAATTTGCAGACGAAGGTAAACTTCCAAACTCATTCTATGAGGCCACCATCACCCTAATTCCAAAACCCGACAAAGATGCCACAAAAAAAGAAAACTACAGACCAATATCACTGATGAACATAGATGCAAAAATCCTTAACAAAATTCTAGCAAATAGAATCCAACAACACATTAAAAAGATCATACATCATAATCAAGTAGGCTTTAAACCAGGGATGCAAGGATTCTTCAATATTCGCAAATCAATCAATGTAATACACCACATTAACAAATTGAAAAATAAAAACCATATGATTATCTCAATAGATGCAGAGAAAGCCTTTGACAAAATTCAACATCCATTTATGATAAAAATCCTCCAAAAAGCAGGAATAGAAGGAACATACCTCAACATAATAAAAGCTATATATGACAAACCCACAGCAAACATTATCCTCAATGGTGAAAAACTGAAAGCATTTCCCCTGAAGTCAGGAACAAGACAAGGATGCCCACTCTCACCACTACTATTCAACATAGTTTTGGAAGTCTTGGCCACAGCAATCAGAGCAGATAAAGAAATTAAAGGAATCCAGATTGGAAAAGAAGAAGTAAAACTCTCTCTGTTTGCAGATGACATGATCCTCTACATTGAAAACCCTAAAGACTCTACCAGAAAATTACTAGAGCTAATCAGTAAATACAGTAAAGTTTCAGAATACAAAATCAACACACAGAAATCCCTGGCATTCCTATACACTAACAATGAGAAAACAGAAAGAGAAATTTAGGGAACAATTCCATTCACCATAGAAACAAAAAGAATAAAATACTTAGGAGTATTTCTACCTAAAGAAACAAAAGACTTGTATATAGAAAACTATAAAACACTGATGAAAGAAATCAAAGAGGACACAGATGGAGAAATGTGCCGTGTTCGTGGATTGGAAGAATCAATATAGTGAAAATAAGATTCTACCCAAAGCAATCTATAGATTCAATGCAATTCCTATCAAGCTACCAGAGGTCTTTTTCAGAGAATTAGAACAAATAATTTCAAAATTTGTATGGAAATACAAAAAACCTCGTATAGCCAAAGCAATCTTGAGAAAGAAGAATGGAACTGGAGGAATCAACCTACGTGACTTTAGGCTATACTACAAATCCACAGTCATTAAGACAGTATGGTACTGGCACAAAGACAGAAATATAGATCAATGGAACAAAATAGAAAGCCCAGAGATAAATCCACGCATCTATGGACACCTTATCTTTGACAAAGGAGCCAAGAATATACAATGGAAAAAAGACAACCTCTTTAACAAGCGGTGCTGGGAAAACTGGACAGCCACTTGTAAAAGAATGAAACTAGATCACTTTCTAACACCATACACAAAGATAAACTCAAAATGGATCAAAGATCTAAGCATAAGACCAGAAACTATAAAACTCCTAGAGGATAACATAGGCAAAACACTCTCCGACATAAACCAAAGCGGGATCCTACATGACCCACCTCCCAGAATATTGGAAATAAAAGCACAAATAAACAAATGGGACCTGATTAAAATTAAAAGCTTCTGCACAACAAAGGAAACTATAAGCAAGGTGAAAAGACAGCCTTCAGAATGGGAGAAAATAATAGCCAATGAAGCAATGGACAAACAATTAATCTCAAAAATACACAAGCAACTCCTGCAGCTCCATTCCAGAAAAATAAACGACCCAATCAAAAAGTGGGCCAAAGAACTTAACAAACATGTCTCCAAAGAAGACATAAAAATGGCTAACAAACACATGAAAAGATGCTCAACATCACTCATCATCAGAGAAATGCAAATCAAAACCACAATGAGGTACCACTTTACACCAATCAGAATGGCTGCCATCCAAAAGTCTACAAGCAATAAATGCTGGAGGGGATGTGGAGAAAAGGGAACCCTCTTACACTGTTGGTGGGAATGCAAACTAGTACAGCCACTATGGAAAACAGTGTGGAGATTCCTTTAAAAACTGGAAATAGACCTGCCATAGGACCCAGCAATCCCACTGCTGGGCATATACACTGAGGAAACCAGAATTGAAAGAGCCACGTGTACCCCAATGTTCATCGCTGCATTGTTTACAATAGCCAGGACATGAAAGCAACCTAGATGCCCATCAACTGATGAATGGATAAGAAAGCTGTGGTACATATACACAATGGAATATTACTCAGCATTAAAAAAAAATTCATTTGAAGCAGTTCTACTCAGGTGGACGGAACTGGAGCCTATTATCCAGAGTGAAGTAAGCCAGAAGGAAAAACAACAATACAGTATATTAACACATATATATGGAATTTAGAAAGACGGTAACGAGAACCCAACATGCGAGACAGCAAAAGGAATGCAGACGTATAGAACAGACTCGTGGACTCTGTGGATGAGGGCAGGGGTGGGATGATTTGGGAGAATGGCATTGAAACATGTTAAGTATCATATGTGAAATCAATCGCCAGCCCAGGATTGTTGCTCGGGGCTACTGCACCGAGCTTTCCCAGGGGGAGGGAGTCAGGAGGGAGGAAGGAGGGGGGGTCTGGAGGGGGAACATACGTACACCCATGGCGATATCATGTCATTGTATGGCAAAACCATACAGCCACAGTCATCAAGACAGTATGTTACTGGCACAAAGACAGAAATATAGATCAATGCAACAAAATAGAAAGCCCAGATATAAATCCACACGCCTACGGACACCTTCTCTTTGACAAAGGAGGCAAGAATATACAATGGAGAAAAGACAATCTCTTTAACAAGTGGTGCTGGGAAAACTGGACAGCCACTTGTAAAAGAATGAAACTAGAACACTTTCTAACACCATACACAAAAATAAACTCAAAATGGATCAAAGAGCTAAGCATAAGACCAGAAACTATAAAACTCCTAGAGGATAACATAGGCAAAACACTCTCCGACATAAACCAAAGTGGGATCCTACATGACCCACCTCCCAGAATATTGGAAATAAAAGCACAAATAAACAAATGGGACCTAATTAAAATTAAAAGCTTCTGCACAACAAAGGAAACTATAAGCAAAGTGAAAAGGCAGCCTTCAGAATGGGAAAAAATAATAGCCAATGAAGCAACGGACAAACAATTAATCTCAAAAATATACAAGCAACTCCTGTAGCTCCATTCCAGAAAAATAAACGACCCAATCAAAAAGTGGACCAAAGAACTAAACAGACGTTTCTCCAAAGAAGACATACAAATGGCTAACAAACATATGAAAAGATGCTCAACATCACTCATTATCAGAGAAATGCAAATCAAAACCACAATGAGGTACCACTTTACACCAATCAGAATGGCTGCCATCCAAAAATCTACAAGCAATAAATGCTGGAGAGGATGTGGAGAAAAGGGAACCCTCTTACACTGTTGGTGGGAATGCAAACTAGTACAGCCACTATGGAAAACAGTGTGGAGATTCCTTTAAAAACTGGAAATAGACCTGCCATATGACCCAGCAATCCCACTGCTGGGCATACACACCGAGGAAACCAGAATTGAAAGAGACACGTGTACCCCAATGTTCATCGCTACATTGTTTACAATAGCCAGGACACGGAAGCAACCCGGATGTCCATCAACAGACGAATGGATAAGAAAGCTGTGGTACATATACACAATGGAATATTACTCAGCCATGAAAAAGAATTCATTTGAATCAGTTCTACTGAGGTGGAAGAAACTGGAGCCTATTATACAGAGTGAAGTAAGCCAGAAGGAAAAACAAAATACAGTACACTAACGCATATGTATGGAATTTAGAAAGATGGTAACGAGAACCCTGTATGTGAGACAGCAAAAGAAACACAGATGTATAGAACAGTCTTGTGGACTCTGTGGAAGAGGGCAAGGGTGGGATGATATGGGAGAACGGCATTGAAACATGTTAATTATCATATGTGAAATCAATCGCCAGCCCAGGTTTGATGCTCAGGCCTGGTGCACCAGGATGACCCAGAGAGAGGGAATCGGGAGGGAGGTGGGAGGGGGGTTCTGGAAGGGGAACACATGTATACCCATGACAGATTCATGTCAATATTGCAAAACCAACATAATAATGTCAAGAAAATTAAAATAAATAAATAAATAAATAAAATTTAATTAGAAAAAAATGAATAAATAAACCTCTGCTGCTTTGCTATGTGTCATTATTTGTACTTAACCTAATCCCTACTAATACAATCAGTGTCAAGATTTCTCTGAACTTTATATCCTGATATATTTTCTCAAAATTTCTCATTTTGTTCATAAGTCCTTAAACTCCTTTTCAAAAAGAGAATAATTATGGAATTTCTTGGGTTATTTATCTTATTTTAGTCTATAAGATTTAATAAACTGTAAGTTGATAAAATAGATTTTGCAACTCAATGGAAGCATGGAATGAACATTGTCCAATGTTATAAAAGAAATATCAAGGCAAGCAGCAAAAAGAAAAAACTTTATTTTTCCAAATTAGAAAAATAATTTATAAATCACATTTTAGACCTTATGAAGCATTGTTATTGTTTATCCACCAAGTTGTGTCTGACTCTTTTTGGACCCCAAGGATTGTCGCCTGCCATGCTCCTCTGTCCAGGGGATTTCCCAGGCCAGAATATTGGATTCTTGGGCTCCCAAGAATTGGGATTGCGTTCCCATTTCCTTCTCCAGAGGATCTTCCAGACCCAGGGTCAAACTCTCATCTTCTGCATTGGCAGGGGTCTTTACCACAGAGCCACCAGGGAAGCCCTATGAAACATTACCCCTCTCTTAAAACTACCTCCAAGGCAATTTCTAACAATCATGCTAAATATAAAAAATCAAATGCTGTAGATTTTCACATTTCAAATGCTAGGGAGGCATGCATCTATTACTGTCTGCTTTTAAATGGAGAACAAAGACTATTCACTATCAAGCTCTCCCTGTTTGCCTCTGGAATTCTGTCAGTAAAGCATTAAACTCTCATGGCCAAATGTCCTTTCTGTTCATTCCAGGGCTTTGTCATTGTCTACCATCCTCCCAGAATGCTCCCTCCCAACACAAGCATTTTCTGCTTGTTAAAAATGTCTTTAAAATGGACAGACTATGGACAGGGGCAAAATATATTCTCCTGAATATATTCATGGCAATTAACTTCGTCACCCACAGGTGGAAATGTAAAGCTCTGCAGTTTGTTCTCCACTCACCAGAAACTTTAACTTCACAAGTCTGTCAGTCCAGAGTAAATTTTGTGTATAAAATGAACACTGTCAGATCCCACCACACCCATCAGGTTATGCTCATCTGGGTTGAAAGCTGTGCTGCTGATATGACCCCACCAGCGACAAGCAGCCGAGCACGAACATATCAAAAACTCTTCACGGAAAGGGAAAGCTTGTTATAGTATGCTGCACGGGAGACTGCAAAGTCAACATTTTGCAAAGAAGCAATGACATCTATTGATTGAAATAAAGAGGGACAAAGGTGCTGCTGTGCCCTGCAAACTGCCTCTCACTCTATATGCTGGCAGCAGCTCTCCAATTCACGGTTTGTGTTTGTTCATAATCACTGACATGCTCATATTGTGCCGTTTCTAATATTCTGTCATGTCATGACTTTGAGCTTAAAAATGACTTCCTGTGTTCCTGTGCTTTTAGGATTCTAATGTATTGTTTATAGACTATAAGATAAAGTCAAGCATGTATCTGCTGATACTTTTTAAGTTGACCTGTCTTTATACTTAGAAATGTCTCTTAATAACAGGATTCCCTGGTGGCTCATATGGTAAAGACTCCCCTGCAATGCAGAATCCCTGGGTTGTGAAGATCCCCTGGAGAAGGACATGGCAACCCACTCCAGTAATCTTGCCTGGAGAACTCCATGAACAGAGGAGCCTGGCAGGCTACAGTGCATGGGTTTCAAAGAGTCAGCCATGACTGAGCAGCTATCACTCAAGAACTGCTCAAAATGATGTATAAACCTGCCATGGACAGACCTTCACTTATTGTCTAACCCCATTCATTTTGGGTTTCTGATTTAATGCTGGCTACACACCACATCCCTCTCTCAGACTGCTGTCTGAAAGCATACATTACCCGATTTGAGCCATCACCACAGTGGGGAAGGGGCCAACAGTGCCTGTACATGGCAGGCTTTCAATTCTTTGCTGAATTGGAAATTATTTAAAAGTTCTTCAGAATATTCATCTAAGTTGGTACCCTGAACTTACCACTGTACCTATCACTTAGACAAAAGTCAATAAGTATTTGTCAAATTGAAAAAGCAAACCAATAAAATAATCAATGAATGAAGAGGCTAATATGGAATTTTCCAAAAGTGTATCCATGGCAAACCAGAGCAACAGGAGGGGTTGAGATGAACTCACAACTATTGATAGCTTTTGGTATGCCAGGCCCTCAGCTAAGTGTTTCCTGCATGATCCACATAATGACCTAGGGAGGCAAAAGTTATTATTAATCATCTGATAGGGAAACTGAGGCTGCAAGAATTTAAATAACTAGTCAAAAGTGATATGGCTCATGAGCTGTGGATAGATCTGAGTCCTCAGTTCTTTGACTTCAGCCTTTCTTTAAAACATTATGTAGTTTTAACATGTCCCCTTTCAGGAGCTCATAGTGTGTAGTCACACAGCAAAGACTCCAAGAAGTTGTATAATAGCACAGCACTAAACCACAGTACTCTTCTTCCTCATGGAACAATAATAAGTCTTTCACAGAATACACTAGAGCAGTTCCCAAAGTGGCATATGTACACTCCACTGTGGTATTGGAAGAAAATACTACTTATTCTTTTTTTAATGTTAGTCTTTTAATTTCTTGAGGTTTTGTGTGTTTTGTGATACCCATGCTATTTTAGTATATGTATATAATTTTAAATAAATAATATATATAAGCTGTGATCACAAAGTTTAAACTACCAATTTAGCAATTATCTTTCAAACATGACCTGAAATTTTTATTCACCCCACTGATTTAATGAGACTAATTTGGAAAAGTTGATTTCAAATTATGCTTGAAATGCTTGGGATATATAATCTATAAATGTATGATTCCAGTTGGTTGATATTGTTAGGAGAAACAATATCAAAAGCTGCTTATTCTTGTTCTTATAGTCCTTTAAAATCATCCACTCCCCCCAGTATGATTAACTGACTTAAATCTGCATCATCTGAGTTCATGCTTCTTGAGCTATGGGAAAGATACTAGGCAAGCCATTGGTAATGCAGAGTGACTGCATCCTCAGTTGATACCAACAGCAGCCTCACTGTAGAAAGTCAAGGTTAAGTGGACATTTCATGGAAATGTGTCCTTCTGGGCAGGCTTTCCTCAGTATGAAGAAACAGGTAAGGCCACTTAGGCCTAAACTGAACAGAATATGTTTAAGTGGAAGCTACTCTTCCTTCTCTGCATCACAATTCAATAAAAATTAAAAGTGCTTAAAATTACTTTATGCATTTATCCCTTAGCGTTCTGTCCTCAGTGAGTCACTAACTTCATCCGTGCTTTCGTCTTGGCCCTTTTATCAAATGATGACTCTTTAATAAAGAACCACACGATCATTTAACATGAATTTTCACTCATAAAATTGGATAGATTTGAGTTGTAATTCATGTACTTGATGTGACCAACTAAACCTGAAAAGATTATACTTTCAAAGGGATGATTCTTTTTCAACTGAAATAAATAAATTATTTCTTAGGGGAAAAAAAAGCATTACTCCAGCAATGAAGTATTTTTGAAAGTGTAGCATTCACTGTAGAATTGATTAATCAAAGTAATTAAGCTGATAACTGCAGTAAAATCATGACCTAATGTGAAGGAGGAAGTGAGGAATTGTTACTGGCTCAGTCGTGTCTGACTCTTTTCAACCCTATGGACTATAGCTTGCTAGGCTCTTCTGGCCTCAAAATTCTCCAGGCAAGAATACTGGGGTGGGTAACTCCTCCCTTCTCCAGTGGATCTTCCAGACCCAAGGATCAAACTCAGGTCTCCTGCATCTCAGGCAGATTCTTTACCATCTTGAGCCACCAGGGAAGCGCCATGACCTAATATCAAAGATTAAATGACTCTACCAGTGGAGTCTGGGATTCCTATCATCATGCACTTTTAAAGACAAAGATTAAACTGGGGATAGTGAGGGAAAAAATAGATTAAAAGAATACTTCTGAAAATGAATTACAGCTCATAACCAAGACCTGACATCATATGTCCCTATGTTGATTAAGATTATTCAATGTATCTGACACTACATATTTTTCACAGTTATGAATGTTCTATATGCCTTCCCTTGCTTTATCCTACTCCTATTCTTCAGAAATTAAGGATAAATCCAAAGGTGAGACTAAGGCAATGTTTAATGATCCCAATTTGGTTGTGATGATGTTGTCATAAACCCTGAATCTGAATGTGAACTGCAAATGGGAATTATAAACACTCGCTGTCAGAAATATGGTTCATGCCTCAAAATGTATGAATTATTTAATACGAACAATGATTCCTGAAACAGTATTTGAATCCTATTTTTCTAAGGAGAGCATGATATAAGGTTTGCTAAGAACTGGACTTGCTATTCATTTCTGAAATTGAAAATCTGAAGAGCAAACAAAGATAGCTCATAAAAGTTCATCAATTTATATATTTTAAACTAAGTTTTTCTTTCCTGTGGGCTAAACAATAAACTAACATAGGTATATTTTTTATTCCTTTGTTGTACTGATAGCACCTTGGTCCTGAATAAGGGATTTTCTTGGAGTGAATTAACTCTTTCTTGCCTCTAATGCCTCTTGGTCATTAGAGTGTAACTGGTGTGCCAGGGGCTTGTAAAGTTCTTCAAAAGTTAGCACTTTACTGCCCATTTTGATTTGCATCATAACTTAACACCTGGCATGGAACATCCAATCTTTTCCAGAAGTCTAAAAACTGCATCTAATGATTTAGTTCCTAAAATGACATTTTGTAATAATTTTTGCCATTCTAAAGGAACCAAGAATATTTTGAATCTCATCTTTTTTGTTCTTGTGTATTAAATCAACTTGAAATTGTTAAACTGAGACTGTTTCTGCCTTGAATCTTGAAGCCCTAGGGAAAGAAAAGCTGTCATCAGGTGAGTGGCTGATAATTCTGCTCGTTGGAGTGTATCCCTGTCAGTCTCCAGGTAGGTGGCTTAACACACACCTTGTTGACAGCAAACAGCAAAGGGGACTTTTCTGCAGGAACATCAATGTGACTGCCTTGTCCAGTGAGTCCCCAAGTCCTGTCAGTCTTGCTATCACAACCATGATAGGGACTGCTATATCTACTGCATTTTAGAGTTGACTTGTTGTGTAAGCTTTGGAAATAGAATGTTTAAGAAATGTGTATTTCAGAGGTTTTTTTGTTGGTGGCTGTAAAATGCCTTCACAGTGCTGTTGCATCACTTCTTCCTCCTCTATGACTGTCGCTAATGAATAAGCACTTTTGAGAATCTTTAGGGTCCTGGATCTTTAGGACTGAGATGCTCTTATAGCTGCTATTATAGTTGCTATCAATCTGTATAGCAAAATGAGGATGGAAAGCTTCAAAAGCCAAATCTCCTAGGTGTTGTGATAATTAAGGAATTACTTGATTTTCCTACCTGAAAATCAAAAGATTTAATGTACCTCTCTAACAACATCTAAAAGCTTTTTTGGTTATTCAATGCTTATTCTGTTGGAGTAAGAGAATATCAGAGCATCTGTGAAGTACACCAAGGGCTGCAAATTTGTGGGTGTATTAAGTGAACTCTAACTATAACTTGATTTAAAAAAATCCCCTTGACAAAAATCTATTTCCAGAGAAGCAGCTCTTGTAAGGACAAACTTAGAAATGATTGTTTCCCAAATGTGCTACTTGGTAAAACTGAAAAGTGTTGCTCCAAGTCTTCTTAGGAACAGAAAGCAAAAGAATGACATCCATTTTTTTTCACCCTCCATTCTCTAGGGCACTGCATTTTAGTCAGCACTTTTTTCTTTTAACATCTGCATGCTGTTAAATAACAAACTTCACCATTTAAGCAAAGCTGGGTATTATTTTATTAACTAAAAAATCTTCATCTCATTTTATAGCTGTTATATTGAAGTTGACAATGTTGGACTCAACTGATGAGAAGGCCCTATTCTTGGAGAAGAGAGCCAAATCTAGGTCTAGGATGGGGAGAGCCAGCTCTGTCATCTTCTTCTTCAATATTTGAATTTTATATTTTTCAATATAATTTATTTTGACTCTGTCCATACTTATACTGTTCTCTTATTTCTGCTGGGCTCAGTCTGTTTTCTGAGTAAAACTCACTCAAATCTGAAATATATTTGTATGATGAATACTTAGAACATGACTGTCTATACATACAACATGAAGTCTGTTCCTGACCATACCTTATAACAAATCACTGGGTTAAGATAACCAATTCATGACTTCATTTTGTTTCATGCTTTATTATATTTGAACTTAGGTGTTAAAATTATTGGCTGAGAAAATGATCAAGAAGATAATGGGGTTTAGTAAATGCCTTCCAAAGTCTACACACTAGTTGATGGAGGCTGAGGGTGAGAGGATAAAAGGTGTGAAGATTAAATATGTTTAAGGAATGTTGCACACACTTGTTGATAGGCAAAAAAGCCATGAGAGGTCCAGCACCAAATAGATTTATATGATTTTCTTTGATGTAAAAAAAATTGTTTTTAATTCCAGTCAAAATCCTTGATTGACAATAGGGAAAATGAATTGTGGGTTATTCTTACTGATTCAAATGCAGCTTTATTTTGTGTCGCCTTTGTTACAAGTCCAAGGTGTTGGAGAAGACTCTTGAGAGTCCCTTGGACTGCAAGGAGATCCAACCAGTCCATCCTAAAGGAGATCAGTCCCGAGTGTTCGCTGAAAGGAATGATGTTGAAGCTGAAACTCCAATACTTTGGCCCCCTGATGTGAAGCACTGACTCATTGGGAAAGATCCTGATGCTGGGAAAGATTAAAGGTTGGAGAAGAAGAGACGACAGAGGATGATATGTTTGGATGGCATCACCAATTCAATGGACATGAGTTTGGATAAACTCCAGGTGTTGGCGATGGACAGGGAGGACTGACATGCTGCAGTCCATGGGGTCTCAAAGAGTTGGACATGACTGAGCAACTGAACTGAACTGAACTGAACTGTTACAAGTCTTGACAGTTCATGGAATGGCTAAAAAGACTGGGCAAGAATTGAGTGCTTGCAATTGAGAGCTTTGTATTGGATATCTCATTTTATCCTCAAAAGAGCACAAACAGCAGCTATTACTATTTCCCCCATTTTATAGATGAGAACATTAATGGAGGCAAAAACTCCTGAGGATGGGACAAATAGTGGCAGGGCTATAATCAGAACCCTTAACTGACTACACAGCCTCTGCTCTTTCCTCTTTTATTACTTATCTTACTCTGAATCCCATGAAGATGCCTCAAACCAATCCAGGTACCTAGTGTTTAAAGCAAAATCTACTCATGGAAGTGACTCATTATTTTAACAGAAACTGAAGTAAGAACTGTCTTCTTAAGAAAAATAGCTCAAGTATAAAATTATGAACCATTGATCAAGTCTCACCATGTAATTAAGATGTTATCTGAACAAACCTAGGTATTTGAGATGTATTCATTAACAATGATAGTTCATTCCATTGGCACAGAAATGTATTAAATTTGGCAGCAATATGCTTTACGTTTTTAGCATTAGAAATTATCTGGCAAGCTATGAGATAATAAATATGGTTTAACTATGTTATTTTAATTTTAAGAAAACCCTATGATTTATTCATTTAACAAATGCTAATTAAGAACTTATTATGTGCCAGGCCTGTCCTTGGTGCTTAGTATCAATAAAACTTAGTAAATGAGCAAACATAATCTTCTTTTCTCCATGAGGTGCAGCATCTAAAAAGGAGATGGGCAAAAACAAATAAATAAATAAATGTCAAATTCCAAATTGGGATTGGTGCTATGTTGGAAATAAACAGATGACATAGCAATAAATAACAAGGTGTGACCTACTCAGATAGGGATCAGTGAGGGAAGTGATGAAATTAGAGTCTAAAAGCCATGGCAAGGGCAGCATATGTGGCTTTAGAGAGGTAAGCAGAGGCCATATCATTCAGGCCTTTGTGGGTCGTGATGATGAGTGGATTTTCTTCCGTGTTCATGTGGGTTTAAAGAGGGGAGTGATTCATGTTTGGAGAATATCACTTGAGTTTCTCTGTTGGAGAGGGAGTAACAGAAGGGAGGCACAGGAAGTGAAGGCATCCATAGAAGCAGAGATGTCTGATGGGAGTGGGGAAAATTTGGCCAAGGTCAAGTCTTATTTGGAAATAGATTGTATAACTCACTAACAGCCTATGTCAGAGATGAGGAGGAGAAGGGATAAAATCTGGCTCTCAGATATTTGGGCAACTTAGATAATAAAATGGTTTACTGAAATGTGAGACAAAAAAATAAAAAACACTTGAGTTGAAAATACTTTAGTTTTGCTTCCAATGCCTATAGAATGTGTGAGTGGAGATTTCAAGGAGGCAGCTGAATATTTCATTTTACCTTCAAATGAGAGGTTTGGCCCACAGAAAGGAAGTTGGGGGTTGTCAGCACACAGTTTTAAACTCATGAAAATAAGTAAAATCACTTACGAAGAGAATGCAAAGAAAGCTACATCCTGGGAGCTATAGCATTTGGAATTTAGGTAGAGAAGAAAAAGGAGCAAAGGAATGGAGAAGATGCAATCAGAGAAGCAACAGAGAGGCACTGTGGAGAGCAAGGTGTCACAGAGACCACCACAGTCTGCTTTCCAGGGCAAAAGGCTTCTCCAGCACCTTATCTCACCTTAGAGGTGGCATATTTCCCACTTCACCCTCCCCAGCCTTTCTGTCTCATCTAAGGAGGAAAAAAAATCTTAGAAATATTACTCCTGCAATGGGTATACACGTGTTCCCCTTCCAGAACCCCCCTCCCAACTCCCTCCCGATTCCCTCTCTCTGGGTCATCCTGGTGCACCAGCCCTGAGCACCCTGTATCAAGCATCAAACCTGGGCTGGCAACTGATTTCATATATGATAATTTACATGTTTCAATGTCATTCTCCCTTTCATTGATTTACCTGCATTGCCCAGCTTTTCTGGGGCTGCCAAGTGGTGCTAGTGGTAAAGAACCCACCTGCCAATGCAGGAAACATAATGAAACATGGGTTTGATCCCGGGATCAGGAGGATCCCCTGGAGAAGGAAATGGCCACTCACTCCAGCATTCCTGCCTGAAGAAGCCCATGGACAGAGGAGCCTGGCTGGCTGCACTTCGTAGTGTGGCAGAGTCAGACACAACTGAAGCAACAGCCTGCATGCACATCCAGCTTTCCCAACAGCACTTGCTAAACAGACTGTCTTTTTCCCACTGTACATTCTTGCCTTCTCTGTCAAAGATTACTTGATGATAGGTGTGTGGGTTTATTTCTGGGCTTTGTATTCTGTTTCATTGATCTATATATCTGTGCTTGTGCCAGTACCATGTTGTTTTGATTACTGTACCTTTGTAGCATTGTCTGAGAGAGTTATGCCTCCAGATTTGTTCCTTTTCCTCAGGACTGTTCTGGCAATTCTAGGGACTTTATGTTTCCTTATAAATTTTTTGATATTTACTCCAGTTTTGTGATGATGACATGCATGATAGGGAACACATTAAATCTGTTGATTGGTTTTGGTAGTATAGCCATTTTAACAATATGGGATGGGATAACAGCATGGGATATCTTTCTACTTCTTTGAATCATCTTTAATTGCCTTATCAATGTTTTATAGTTCTCAGCATATAGGTCTTTCACCTCCTTGGTCAGGTTTATTCCTAAGTAATTTTTAAATGCAATTTCAAAAGGGCTTATTTTCTTTCCTTTCCCTTTCAAATATTTCGTTGTTGGTGTAAACAAATGCAACAGATATCTGCATGTTAATCTTGTGTTAGTTTCAGGTGTGCAGTAAAGTGATTCAGATAGATTCTTTTTTTCAGATTCTTTTCCATTATAGGCTATCAAAAGATGTTGAATTATTTTTAATTGAGTTACCTGTATAATTTCTAGTTCCTTGTTAGAGCTATCTGTGTTTATATTGATAATCTTTCTTAATTCAGTAAACATTTTCATTACGTCTCTTTGAACTCTGGGTCTGTTGGACCAGTAATGTCTGATTCATAATTTGTTCTTTTCTGTGTATGGGGGGGTCTCTTGCTCTTTTAATTGAGAGTAGTTCCTGTCATTTTTATTTTACTTAACTTTCGCTGTCTCTATGAATTTAGGAGAAACCGTTATCTCTTGTGGTCTTGAAGAGATATTTTCAAATGGGAGTACGTTCCCTGGTGGTTCAGATGATAAAGATTCTGCCTGCAATGCAAGACACCTGGTTTCAATCCTTGAGTTGGGAAGATGCCCTGGAGAAGGGAATGGCAATCCACTCCAGTATTCTTGCCTGGAGAACTCCATGGATAGAGGAGCCTTGCAGGCTACCATCTACAGGGTCACAAAGAGTCAGACAGAACTGAGTAATTAACACTTTCACTTTTCACACTTTAATATGAGATCATTTTTGAGTAAACTGTAGGCTACCAATACTTTCGATGGGAAGGCTGGTTTTGGTCTGTCAGTTCAGTTCAGTTTAGTCACACAGTCGTGTCCGACTCTTTGTGACCCCATGGACTGCAGCATGCCAGGCTTCCCTGCCCATCACCAATTCCCAGAGCTTGCTTAAACTCATGTCCATCGAGTCCAACCATCTCATCCTCTGTCGTCCCTATTTCCTTCTTCCTTAAATCTTTCCCAGCATCAGGGTCTTTTCCAATGAGTCAGTTCTTAGCATCAGGTGGCCAAAGTATTGGAGTTTCAGCTTCAACATCAGTCCTTCCAATGAATACTCTGGACGATTTTGTTTAGAATTGACTGGTTTGATCTCCTTGCAGTCCAAGAGACTCTCAAGAGTCTTCTCCAACAACACAGTTCAAAAGCATCAGTTCTTCAGTACTCAGCTTTCTTTATAGTCCAAATCTTACATCCATACATGACTACTACATCTAACTTTGACTAGATGGACATTTGTTGGCAAAGTAATGTCTCTGCTTCTTAATATGCTGTGTTGGCTGTTATCTCCTTGACAGGGCATGTGGTTTGTGTGTTTGGGGATTATTTTCCTTTCTCATTTTATTTATATTTTAATTAGAGAATAATTTTTTACAACATTGTGCTTGTTTCTGCCATATATTAACTTGAGTCAGCCATAGATAAACACATGTTCCATCCCTCTTGAACCTCCTACCTGCCTCCTACCCCATACCACCCCTCTAGGTTGCCAAAGAGTACCAGGTTTGAGCTTCCTGCATCACACTGAAATTTTCCAATAGCTATCCATTATATATATGATAAAGTATATTCTTCAATGCTAGTCTCCCAATTTTTCCCACTGTCTCCTCCCCCTACTGTGTCCTAAAGTCTGTTCTCTATGTCTGCGTCTCCACTGTGCCCTGCAAATTGGCTCATCAGTACCATCCTTCTAGATTCCAAATACATGCATTAATATATGATATCTGTTGGTCCCTTTCTGACTTACTTCACTCTGTATAATAGAGTCTAGGTTCATTCACCTCAATTAAAGCTGACCCAAATGCATTCCTTTTTATGGCTGTTTTATTCCACTGTATATATGTACCCATTCATCTATCAGTGGACATCTAGGTTGCTTCTGTGTCCTCGTTATTGTACATAGGGCTGCAATGAACATTGAGGTAGATGTTTTTTTCAGTTATGGTTTCTTCAAGGTAAATGTCCCATAGTGGGATTGCTGGGTCATATGGTAACTCTATTTTTAGATCTTTTAAGAAATTTCCATGCTGTACTCCATAGCAACTGTATCAATTTGCAGTCCCACCAACAGTGCAAAAGTGTTCCCTTTTCTCCACACCCTCTCCAGAATTTATTGATTGTGGATTTTTTTGATGATGGCCATTCTGACTGGTGTGATGCAATACCTCATTGTGGGTTTGATTTGCATTTTTCTAATAATGAGCAATGTTGAGCATTTTTTCATGTGTTTATTAGTCATCTGTATGTCTTGTCTGGAGAAATGTCATCTAGTTAGGTCTTTTCCCCACTTTTTGACAGGGTTGTTTGTTTGGCCTTTTTTTTTTTTTTTTGGTCATTGAGCTGCTGGTTTATTTCGGAGGTTAATCATCTGTAAATTGATTCATTTGGTGTTATTTTTTCTGATTCTAAGTGTTGTGTTTTCACTTTGCTTATAGTTTTCTCTGCTGTGCAAAAGCTTTTAAGTTTAATTATGTCTAATTTGTTTATTTTTGCTTTTACTTCCATTATTCTAAGAGGTGTGTCACAGAGCATCATGTTGTGATGTATATCAAAGAGTGTTCTATCTATGTTTCCCTGCAAGAATTTTATAGTTTCTGGTCTTACCTTTAGGTCTTTAAACCATTTGGGGTTTGGAAGCATTCTAATTTTATTCTTTTACATACAGCTGTCCAGTTTACCCAGCACCACTTATTGAAGAGACAATCTTTTCTCTCCTGTAAATTCTTGCCTCCTTTGTCAAAGG
This sequence comes from Antilocapra americana, assembly GCA_007570785.1. Taxonomy (NCBI): domain Eukaryota; kingdom Metazoa; phylum Chordata; class Mammalia; order Artiodactyla; family Antilocapridae; genus Antilocapra; species Antilocapra americana. Next base: position 11,331,839 of record ML662442.1, read on the forward strand.
TAAGTTGCCCATAGGTGCATGGGTTTATCTCTGGGCTCTCCATCTTGTTCCATTGGTCTATATTTCTGTTTTTTGTGCCAGTACTATACTGTCTTGAGAATGTAACTTTGTAGTGTAGTCTGAGGGCGGGAAGGTTGATTCCTCCAGCTCCATTTTTCTTTCTCAAGATTGCTTTGGCTAGTGGGGGTCTTTTGTATTTCCACACAAATTATGGAAGTGTTTGTTCTAGTTCTGTGAAAATGCCATTGGTATTTTAACAGGGATTGCACTGACTCCTTAGATTGCTTTGGGTATAATAGTCACTGTCACAATACTGATTATTCCAAACCAAGAACATGATCTAACTCTCCATCCATGTCATCTTTGATTTCTTTCATCAGTGTCTTATAGTTTTCAGCATACAGGTCTTTTGTCCCTTCAGGTATGTTTATCCCTACCTGATATTTATTCTTTTTGTTGCAATGGTGAATGGGATTGTTTCCTTAATTTCTGATTCTGATTTTTCAGTTAGTATATAGGACTGCTATGGATTTCTGTGTGTTAATTGTGACTTTACTTTTTTTTAAATTTCTTAATTAATTTATTTATTTTAATTGGAGGCTAATTGCTTTACAATATTATAGTGGTTTTTGCCATACATTAACATGAATCAGTAACGGGTGTACAGGTGTCCCCCATCCCGGACCCTCCCACCTCCCTCCCCACCCCATCCCTCTGGGTTGTCCCAGTGCACCAACTTTGACTGCTCTGTTTCATGCATCGAACCTGGATGGGTCATCTATTTCATATATGGTAATATACATGTTTCAATGCTATTCTCTCAGATCATCCCACCCTTACCTTCTGCCACAGAGTCCAAAACTCTATTCTTTATATCTGTGTCTCTTCTGCTGTCTCGCATATAGGGTCGTTATTACCATCTTTCTAAATTTTATATATATGCCTTAATATACTGTATTGGTGTTTTTCTTTCTGACTTACTTCACTCTGTATAGTAGGCTTCAGTTTCATCCGCCTCACTAGAACTGACTCAAATGTGTTCTATTTAATAGCTGAGTAATATTCCATCATGTATATATGCCATGGTTTTCTTATCCATTCATCTGCCGATGAACATCTAGGTTGATTCCATGTCCTAGCCATTGTAAACGGTGCTGTGATGAACACTGGGGTACATGTGTCTCTTTCAGTTCCGGTTTCCTCAGTGTGAATGCCCAGCAGTGGGATTGCTGGGTGGTATGGCAGTTCTATTTCCAATTTTTTACTAGTTTGCATTCCCACCGACAGTGTAAGAGGGTTCCCTTTTCTCCACATCCTCTCCAGTATTTATTGTTTGTAGACTTTTGGATAGCAGCCATTTTGACTGGTGTGAGATGGTACCTCATTGTGGTTTTGATTTGCATTTCTCTGATAATGAGTAATGTTGAGCATCTTTTCATGTGTTTGTTAGCCATTTTTATGTCTTCTTTGGAGAAATGTCTGTTTAATTCTTTGACCACTTTTTGATTGGGTCATTTATTTTTCTGGTATTGAGCTGCTTATATATTTTTGAGATTAATTCTTTGTCAGTTGCTTCATTTGCTATTATTTTCTCTCATTCTGAAGGCTGTCTTTTCATTTAGCTTATAGTTTCCTTCATTGTGCAAAAGCTTCTAAGTTTAATTAGGTTCAATTTGTTTATTTTTGCTTTTATTTCCATTATTTGGGGAGGTGGGTCATAGAGGATCTTGCTGTGATTTAGGACAGAGAGTGTTTTGCCTGTGTTTTCCTCTAGGAGTTTTATAGTTTCTGGTCTTACATTTAAATCTTCAATCCATTTTGAGTTTATTTTTGTGTGGGTGTTAGAAAGTATTCTGGTTTCATTCTTTTCCAAGTGGTTGACCAGTTTTCCCAGCACCATTTGTTAAAGAGGTTTTTTCTCCATTGTATATTTTTGCCTCCTTTTTCAACAATAAAGTGTCCATAGGTGTGTGGATCTATCTCTGGGCTTTCCATTTTGTTCCATTGATCTATATTTCTGTCTTTATTCTTAAGTTTATAAGGATTTATAATCCTGTGACTTTACTATATTCCTTGATTAACTCTAGGAATTTTCTGGTGGCCTCTTTAGGGTTTTCTAGGTATCGGATCATGTCACCTGCAAACAGTGAGTGTATTACCTCTTTTCCAATTTGGATTCTTTTTATTTCTTTTACTTCTATGATTGATGTGACTAGGACTTTCAAAACTATGCTAAATAATAACTGCCAAGATGGGAACCCTTGTCTCATTCCTGATCATAGAGGTAATTTAATCGTTCAGTTGTGTCCAACTCTTTGCGACCCCATGAACTGTAGCCTACCAGGCTCCTTTACCCATGGGATTCTCCAGGAAAGAATACTGGAGTGGGTTGCCATTTCTTTCTCCAGATTTAGCAGAAATGCTTTCAATTTTTCACCATTGAGAATAATATTTGCTACAGATTTGTCATATATAAGTTTATTATGTTGAGGTATATTCCTTTTATGACTATTTCTGGAGAGTTTTTATCATAAATGGATGTTGATTTTTTTAAAAGCTTTATTTGCATCTATTTAGATGATTGTATGCTTTTTACCTTTCAATTTGTTAATATGGTATATGACATTAATCAATGCATATATTTGCATATATTGAAGAATCTTTAAATCTTTGGAGTTAAAGCCCACTTGATCATGATGCATGATCTTTTTAATGTGTTGTTGGATTCTGTTTGCTAGAATTACGTTGAGGATTTTTAGATCTATGTTCATCAATAATATTTACCTGTAATTTTCTTTCTTTGTGGCATCTTTGTCTGGTATTGGTATTAGGGTGATGATAGCCTTGTAGAATGAGTTTGGGAGTCTTCCTTCCTCTGAAATTTTCTATAAGAGTTTCAGTAGGCTAGGTGTCAGCTTCTCTCTAAATTTATGATAGAATTCACCTGTGAAGCCATCTGGTCCTGGGCTTTTATTTGTTGGAATTTTTTTTTATTATAGTTTCAATTTCCGTGCTTCTGATTGGTCTGTTCACATTTTATATTTCTTGTTGGTTCACTTTTGGAAGGTTATACTCTCCTAAGAATTTGTCCATTTCTTCAAGATGTCCATTTTATTGGCATATAGTTGCTCATAGTAGCCTCTTAGGACACTTTGTATTTCTGTGTTGTCTGTTGTAACTTTTCCATTTCTAATCTTATTGATTTGAGTCTTCTTAATTTTTTCCTTGATGAGTCTGCTGTTAGTTTGTCAATTATGTTTATCTTTTCAAAGAACCAGCTTTTAATTTTATTGATCTTTGCTATTGTTCCTTCACTTCTTTTCCAGTTATTTCTGCTCTGATCTTTACAATTTACTTCCTTCTACTATCTTTGAAGTTTATTTATTTTTTGATTGAAGGATAATAGCTTTACAGAATTATGCTGTTTTCTGTCAAACCTCAACATGAATCAGCCATAGGTATACCTATATTCCTTCCCTTTTGAACCTCTCTCCCATCTCGCTCCCCATCCCACCCCTCTAGGCTGATACAGAGCCCTGTTTGAGTTTCTTGAGACATACAGCAAATTCCCTTTGGCTACCTATTTTACATACTGTAATGCAAACTATCTTTGAAATTTTTCATTCTTATCTTTCTAGTTGCTTTAGGTGTAAGGTTAGGTTGCTAGATGGTTCTTTGTTTCTTCGGGTAGGCTTGTATAGATATAAACTTTCCTCTTAGCGCTGCTTTTACTGCATCTCACAAGTTTCCAGTCGTTGTGTTTTCATTGTCATTTGCCTCTAGGTATTTTTTTTATTTCTTCTTTGATTTCTGCAGTAAACTCTTGGTTACTCAAAAGTGTATTATTTAATCTCCATATGTTTGCTTTTTTTATAGTTTTCCCTTGTAGTTGATATATAATCTTATAGCATTGTAGTTGGAAAAGACACTTGAAATTATTTCAATTTTTTTTTATTTACTAAGGTTTGATTTGTGACCCAAGATGTGGTCTACCCTGGAGAATTTTCCATGTGCACTAGAGAAAAAAGTGTAATCAATTTTTTGGAAGAAATGCCCAGTAGATATCAATTAGGTACAACTGGTCCAATGTGTCATTTAAAGTTTGTATTTCCTTAATTTTCTGTCTGGATTATCTGTCCATTGGCATGAGTGGAGTATTAAATACCCTATTATTATTGTGTTACTGTCAGTTTCCCTTTTAATAGTTTTAGCATTTGCCTTATGTATTGAGGTGCTCCTATGTTGGGTGCGTATATATCTATAATTGTTATATCTTCTTCTTGGATTGATCCCTTGATCGTTATGTAGTATCCTTCATTGTCTCTTATAAGAGCCTTGATTTTAAAGTCTCTTTTATCTGATATGAGTATTGCTACTCCTGCTTTCTTTTGATTTCCATCTGTATGGAATATCTTTTTTCCAGGTTTCACTTTAATTCTGTATATGTCTCTAGGTCTGAGGTGAGTCACGTGTAGACAGCATATATAGAGGTCTTATTTTTGTTTCCATTCAGCCAAACTATGTCTTTTGCTTGGCACACTTAATCATTTTATATTTAAAGTAATTATTGATATGTATGATCCATTTACTTTATTGATTTGAGTTTGATTTTGTATGTCTTTTTGTTTTTTTTGGCAGGGGGCCACGTGGGCAATCTCTAGGCCTTCCTCTTAATTTTGTTGTGAACCTACAATCGCTCTACAAAAGCCTTTAAAAGGCAAACTAAAACAAAGCTAAATGAAAACACACATCCAGAGACTTGCATGCAAATGTTCACGGCAGCGTTATTCACGCTAGGCAAGAGGTGGAAACAACCCAAACATCCATCAGCTGTGAATGAAAAAACAAAACGAGGTCACGTTCATCCAGCGGGACGTTCTTCGGTCACACAAAGGGATGAAATACCGATACGTGCTACAGTTTGGACAAGCCTTGCAGACAGGATGCTGAGGGACAGAAGCCAGACACGAAGGGTCACATCGTGTACAGCCACGTCTATGAGAAATGTCCAGGACAGACAAATCCAAAGAGACAGGAAGCGGACGAGTGGTTGCCAGGGGCTGGAGGAGGGGTGAGGCGTCTGCTAACAGGCAGAGGGTTTCTCCTGGGGGTGACGATCGTGGTCTGGGGCTGACAATGCAGTGACGACAGCCGCTGTGACAGCAGTAAATTCCACCCAACGGTACACAGGCTTCCCAGATGGCGCTAGTGGTAAAGAACCCGCCTGCCAACGCAGGAGACGTAGAGAGATGCGGGGTCCGTCCCCGGCGGGGGAGGCCCCGCGAGGGGGGCACGAACATCCAGTGTTCTTACCTGGAGACTCACACGGCCAGAGCCGCCTGGCAGTCTACAGTCCACGGGGTCGCAAGGAGTCAGACACGCATGAAGCAACTTAGCACGCGTAAACGCTGTTATAATCTTTAAATAAGCAAATCTGGGGGAAAATGGCTTAAAAAAGGAGGACGGCCAGGTCTCTGATGCCACATGCTCGCAGCCGAGGCGACATCTGGCTGCGTCTGGACACACTTTCAGTGTCACTATTGCAGCAAGGGACGCTCCTGACACCCGGCAAGTGGGGGCCAGGAATGGTGTCCCCACCAGGACCCAAATGTCAGCAGCGCCGAGGCTGAGGAACCCCAGCACAAAGGAGAAGCCCGGTTTGGTGGCAGTGTCTGTCGCGTCCCTAACACCTGCCAACGCCCCCTTCCACGCCTTCGGCGGGCAAGGACGTCACGGCAGGACGTGACAGCATGGCTCTGCTCCCCATACAGCCTGACTTCCGGAACCATCTATTTATGGCAGAGCTGAGCCGTTTCCCAACTACAGTGATGACTGATGAAATTTCCACTTAAAAATAATACACGTAACAGAGGGAGGCATGGGCGTGACTGCGAGTGGGTGCAAGGCTTCCCTCCGGGTGGTGAGAATGTCCCAGAACGGCCCGACGGTCATGCCCTGTGCACCCACTGTGCGTCACTGACCTAAGTCTATGCTGTGCGTATTTCATCACAGTAAAAATACATGTGAGGGGCTCGGCCTGGCGGTCCAGTGGTTAAGACTCTGCACGTCCAATGAAGGGGGCACAGGTTCGATCCCTGGTCAGGGAACTAAGATTAAGATCCCACATACTGCACACAGCGAGCAAACCAAACAAACAAAAAACCCACATGTAAGAAAAACTGAGCAGATTTCAAGAACGTGTCAGTTGAGTTAGTAATCAGAAAAGGAGAGAGGAGGATAGGGTCCCAGGATAACAGTGCTGAACAGGCCAAGTGTCCACCCCTTGGACCAGCCAGGCCACATGCTGACAAGTCAGGGACGTGGGTTCCCTGACGCCCCGAGGGAAGAAAGGGGGCAAACCTGGGAAGCACCCAAGGCCGGCTTGGTATGGAGCCTCTAACGGCTGCAATCATCCAGCCCAGCCAACGCCAGGACCGACCACGCTCCACTGTCCAGGCACCCAACGGGGCCCAAGACCCCGGTCAGCAGCCGCGGCTGACGCTTATCGACCGCCGAGGAACCCGAGCCAGCAGGCCGCGGCACCGGGCCCCTTCCGGGGCAGGGACACGCGGCCCAGCCAGGAGGCGCGTTACCTCGTCGTCCTGCCACTCGGAGAAGTCGATCTTGAAGGACGGCAGGGAGAACTGCTGGCTCACACCCCGCTTGTAGTGGACAGTCTCGGACTGCAGGGCCGGGCTCTTGGGGCTGTACGCCGCAGTCCCGTTCAGGAACTCCTCCACCGCCTGGCAGTAGACGGTGAAGGCCACCCGGGCATCGGCATCGAAGGTGAACTCCAGGCTGTAGAGGACTCGGGGCTTCTCACCGTCCTCAGTGGGGCTGTCGGCACCGTCCTTGTACCTCACGAGCCGGAGGGAGTCTTTGCGGATGTTCACCAGGCTCTTCACCGGCTCCGGGGGGGCGGGCGTGACGTAAGGGAACTGGACCGGGCGATTGCCCAGGAAGTTCAGGTCCATGTTCTCCCCGAAGAGGTAACCTTCAGGGTGGGGGTGTCAAATTTCTCACCTCCCATGAACAAGTGCGAGGCGAAGTAGTTTCCTTATATGGCCAGGTCCTAACACCTCGCGACCATCCATTGGCCAAGGAGCGGCCTCACTCACTTGACGTCACTCGGGACTGAAAGATGCAAATAAGCCGGGGCATCCTGGGAATGGAAGTTCGGGGGCTGCCCCGGAACTGGCTCCGAGCGGTCCTAGCGCCCTCACACTGAGAGTCGAGATTTCCGGCCAAGCGCATGAGATTTTTGCGTGGGAAAGTGAGATCGTCGCGCGGAGGGGTACCCCGGGGCTCCAAAGCCTGCGGGCATACCCTGCCAGCCCCAGCCCTCAGCCCTTCTTCCAGCGTTCTTCAGGTCTCCTGTGCCTGGCCCAGCGTCGGGCCAGGGAGGGAGGGACCAGCGTTACAAGTGGGAGATGAAGGCTTCCAGTCCACGGGCGTTGGGGAAGACTTGGAAGGCTCCCTGGAGGCGGTGACTTGAAGTAGACCCCTAAAGGGCAGATTCATTCATTCGCTGAAAAAGTATTTGTAGGCGCCTGATGGACAGGGAGGCCTGGCATGCTGCAGTCGGTAGGGTCGCAAAGAATCGGTCACTACTGAGCGACTGAACTGAACTGAGTGTGCCAGGCTTTCGGGACCTTACGGCCCTCGTGTTGGTGATCTGTGCAAAAATAGGGCGCCTAGTCAACACAGGGGATGCCAACCACACAGGGGTTCGGGATGCTGGGGTCTTGCTAACAACCCGCGGCCAGCGTTTGCGCCCGTGCACGGTCTGTAGCCCCCGCCTTCTGACCACCCCCAACACCCCCCCCAAGTCTGTGCAGTCACGGCCTGGACACGCGCCCGTCCAGCTCCTGCCCACCAAGTAGGCGCCTAACCCTCAGGACACACCCTCGGCCCGGCACGGCCCGCACGCCCAGCCGAGCGCGGCGGAAGCGGCGCGGGACTACCTGATTTTGTATGTCTTTTCTTTCTCTTGTGGTTCCTGTCTAGACATATTCCTTTACCATTGAAGAGCTGGTTTGGTAGTGGTGAATTCTCTTAACTTTTCCTTGTCTGTAAAGCTTTTTATTCCTCCTTAGACTCTGAATGAGGTCTTTGCTGGATACAGTGAATTTTGCTGTAGCTTTTTCCCTTTCATCACCTAAACCATATTCTGCCAGCAGAGTTCCTGTTGAAAGATTGGCTGTTAGCCTTATGGGAATCCCTTTACATTATTTGTTGCTTTTCCCTTGCTGCTTTTAGTATTTGTTCTTTGTGTTTTTGTTAGTTTGATTAATATGTGTCTTGGTATGTTTTTCCTTGGGTTTAACCTGTATGGGACTCTCTGTGCCTCCTGGACTTGGGTGACTATTTCCTTTCCCATGTTAAGGGTTTTTTTACTATGATCCTCTCAAGTATTTTCTTATATCATTTCTTTTTCTCCTCTTCTTCTGAGGTTCTCATAATTCAAATGTTAGTGTACTTAATGCTATCCCAGAAGTCCTTATTTCCTTTTATTCTTCTCTGCTTCAGCTTTTCCACCATTCTATTTTCCAGCACACTTATGCATTCTTCTTCCTCATTTATTCTGCCATTGGTTCCCTCTAGAGTATTATTAACCTCAGTTATTCTATTCTTCACTGCTGATTATCTATTTTTTAATTATTCTATGCCCTTGCTAAATATTTCTTGTATATTCTCAATCCATGCCTCCAGTCTGTTTATCTGTCCCTCCATTTTATTTTCTAGATTTTAGATCATCTTTACTATCATTACTCTGAATTCTATTTAAGAAGACTGCTTATTTCTTCTTCGTTTGTTTGGTCTTGTCAGTTTTTACCAAATTTTTTCTGCTGGATGTCTCTCTGTCATTTCATATTGTTTAATTTACTGTGTTTGGTGTCTCCTTTCTGCAGGCTGAAAGTTCATAATTGCTCTTCATTGTGTAGTCTGCTCCCCATGAGTGAGCTGGATCAGTGCCTTGTGAAAATTTCCTAGTTGGGGAGATTTATGCATGTGTTCTGGTGAATGGAGCTGGATCTTCTCTCTCTGAATGGCAATGTCACACCTAGTAGTGTGTTTTGGGTGCCTGTGCTTGGTATGACTTTGGGCAACCTTTCCTAATAGGCAGGATTGTATTCCTCATTTGCTAAAGTTTGGGTGTGAAGCTTTCAGCACTGGAGTTTGCTGGCCTTTGGATGGGGCTTGGTCTTAATGTTGAGATGGAGGCTTTTCAGAGAGCTCTCACCTATTAATGTTCCATAGGATTGAGAGTTCTCTGGTGGTCCAAAATCCTGGATTCAGGTCTCCAGTCTTGGGGGTTCAGGCCTGATCTCTTACTGAAGCACCAAGACTTCACAGCTCACACATCACAGAAGACAAAATCCCAGGACTAATGGTGAAACAACACTCAACAGCTAAGAACACCCAAAGAGACTCTCACATTCATTCTGAGGAGATGGGCTTGCTTTTTTGGAAGTGGGTTCTTCTGCCAACATTCAGAAAGTGTTTGGAAGGATTTGTTCCATGTGCATATTTGTATGGGAGAAGGTGATCTCCCTGTCTTATTCCCCCACCATCCTGAGAGCTAGCTCTGTGTTGGGGGACTTGAAGCCTGTGTAGGAGGATGTGAGGCAGGGCTTCCTTTCTGCTCCATGATTGTTACCACCTTGTCAGGGTCAGTGTCTTCTCCCCAGCTGCAGTAGATGCCCTAACGGCCAAGTTCTATAAGCATTCGTTTCCCTTAAGTGCATGCTCTGTCCCCAAAGAGGTGATTATAAAGCAAGTGAGGTCATGTGAAGGCATGCAGTCACAGCAAATTTATGTGCCTCCCAAGGTGGTGCCTACAGTTCTGCTCAGAATCAGCCTTTTCTGTGTTGTGTTTGCCCCAAGTCTAGTGCAAGACTATGGTGTGGTGTAGGCTGGGGTTGGGGGTCAGTGTGTTGCTGCAGTGTGTTGTAGCGACTGAAGCGGCTGTGCTGCTGCCTAAGATCTAGACTGCCTTGAGGCTAACTTCTCCGGGATTTGCCAGCCCCAGATCCAGCACTAAGGTACCAAGTGGCGTGGGCAGAGCTGGGTGCTCTTGCTGGGAGACAAACGACTGAGCGCATCTGAACAGCAGACAGTGGCTGCCACTGTCCCACCTGAGTCACACCCCAGGCACCCCTCATCTAGCTCTGTAGAGCACTCCAAGACTTTGCCCAGATCGTGCGCCAGGCTGTGGTGTTGACTGAGTGGGGCTAGAGTGCTTGCCCTTTTGGATTGGAAAGTGAGGCCACAGGCAGCAGTGCCCTGATGGTTAGCATATCAGCACAGACACTCCTACTGAGTAAAGTCAAATCTATGCTTCTCCAACCCTTCTGTCTTTCTCAAAGGACTTCCCAGCAGACAGGGGGTCTCATGTCCTCTGCACAGAAACTCAAGACTGAGATACCCAGAATGACTTGATCTTCTCACTGCTAGGGCAAGGGTTTGCATGTGTGAACTTTTGCTTTCTTTGTTTTCTTTCTTCAGATCCTTCCCAGGAGCACAAATCCCAACCCACTTCCTTTTTTTCCATCCTACTCAATTAGGTGGAACTCTTTCTTGCAGGTTTGGTTGTATATGAGTTTTTCTGTCAGTTTCCAGTTAGCTTTCCATGAGAATTGTCCCACATTTTGATGTTTGCTGGGGAAGCTGAGCTACATGTCCACTTATTCCAACGTCTTGATCCCTCCTACTTTTTCTTTTTTGATATTTCATAGTACTGTAAAAAATCCCACCAAAACCTGGTTGAGACTTACAGCAGTACTTTGAGAAGCCAGAAGGTGGCGCTAATTTCTAAGAATTGTACATCTTTAAGTAATGAGCTGCTTTGACTTCTAATCATTTACCATCTCTTTTCCTGGTTAGAACTATGAGGCTTTACATTTTCATCAGTTTTCTGATCTCAATGTAAATTCTTTGTTTTCAACTTTCTTTTCTTTAGATAAAGAAGTGAGAATGGTATTTGAATGAGTTACTATGAGCAGGAACTGACAGGGCTTCTCTGGTGGCTCACTGATAAAGAATCCACCTGCCAACGCAGGAAACACAGGTTTGATCCCCAGGTCAGGAAGACTCCCTGGAGAAGGAAATGGCAACACACTCCAGTATTCTTGCCTGGAAAATCCCATGGACAGAGGAGGCTGGCAGGCTACAGTCCATGGGGTTTCAAAAATTCAGACACAACGTAGCCACTAAACAACAACATTAAGAAGTTAAAAATAAAAAGAAGCAAGATGCTTACACTCAAATTTACAAAAGAAACCTGGAGAGGCAAGTAGTGGTCCTGTATTTTTCCAAGTGTATCCATTTGTGACCCCATGGACTGTAGCCTATTAAGAAATTTTTTCAAGTCTATATTATAAAATTTTAAGTAAAATTGTGAGGGAATCATACAGATATTTGTCATGTAAAAGCCAAAAAAATTGTCAAAAACTATCAATTGCTCAAAGAACAATATTTATTATTTTAGCTTATATGTTACAAAAGATATTATTATCAAATATCAAGCAGAAAACAATGTTTATAAGATAAAAATCATGAAATTGTAGCTATATATATATATAACTTATTTATGAAAAGCAGCTGACTTGTCAAGTTGGGGTCCTCTGTCTTGATTCAGTATCAATATACATATATATTATGTCAATTTTTGCCCATATTCAAAGAGTCAAGATTCTAATGTTTTTGCAAAAATCCAGAAACATTCTTCTTCTTTAATGGCAGATGACTAGAAACATGCAAAAAAAAAAAAATGAACAGGCAATGATTAGCATTGGTGGTTGTACAGCAATTCTATTTTTCAAATTCATCCAAGAGCACCGATTTTTCCCTTTATCACTTAAAAACAGAACAGTTAAGATACTATATAAATAATAACATCAGAACAACAACATATAGGTATATGTATCCCTGGGCTTCCCTGGTGGCTCAGAAGGTAAAGATTTAGCCTGCAGTGCAAGAGACTTGGGCTCAATCCCTGGTTGGGAGGATCCCCTGGAGAAGGGAATGGCAACCCACTCCATTCTTCTTTCCCAGAGAATCTCATGGACAGAAGAGCCTGGCGGGCTATAGCCCATGAGGTCACAAAGAATCAGACATGACTGAACAACTAAGTGCTTACAAACATACATAAATATCACTATGTTTTCAACACTATGTTAAGCCCTTTATGTGAGCCCATTCAATCATTTGATAAATATCTATTCTGGACTCACCTAAGCCAGGCACTGGCACACATCCTAAGGTCCACAAGAGACAGGCAAGCTCTTTGTCCTGATGGGACATACAACCTAGTTGGGGAGAGAGACAATTTAAAGTAAACAAATAAATAACATATAATGTAATTAGGCGGAAGTAAGCAAAACAGATTAAGGAAATAGAAAGTAACAGACAAGAGGAGATCAATAGTTTATCAGGGTGGTCGGGAAAAGCCCCTGAAGAGGGGGGCCCTGAGCAGAGTCTTTTTTTTTTTTTAATTATTGTTTTAGCCATACATTGTTATGATATCACCATGGGTTTACATATGCTTCCCCTCCGGGTCCCCCCTCCCTCCTCCCTCCCCCCCGGGAAATCTCGCTGCACCAGTCCCGAGCATCAATCCTGGGCTGGCGATTGATTAGACACATGACAATTAACATGCTTCAATGCCCTTCTCCCATATCATCCCACCCTTACCCTCATCCACAAAGTCCACAAGTCTATTCTATACATCTGCGTTCCTTTTGTTGTCTCCCATGTTGGGTTCTCATTACTGTCTTTCTAAATTCCATATATATGTGTTAATATACTGTATTGTTGTTTTTGCTTCTGGCTTACTTCACTCTGGATAATGGTCTCCAGTTTCGTCCATCTGAGTAGAATTGCTTCAAATGAATTTTTTTTTAATGCTGAGTAATATTCCATTGTGTATATATACCACAGCTTTCTTATCCATTCGTCAGTTGATGGGCATCTAGGTTGCTTCCATGTCCTGGCTATTGTAAACAATGCAGCGATGAACATTGGGGTGCACGTGGCTCTTTCAATTCTGGTTTCCTCGGTGTATATGCCCAGCAGTGGGATTGCCGGGTCATATGGCAGGTCTATTTGCAGCTTTTTAAGGAACCTCCACACTGTTTTCCATAGTGGCTGTACTAGTTTGCATTCCCACCAACAGTGTAAGAGGGTTCCCATTTCTCCACATCCTCTCCAGCATTTATTGCTTGTAGACTTTTGGATGGCAGCCATTCTGACTGGTGTAAAGTGGTACCTCATTGTGGTTTTGATTTGCATTTCTCTGATAATGAGTGATGTTGAGCATCTTTTCATGTGTTTGTTAGCCATTTTTATATCTTCCTTGGAGAAATGTCTGTTAAGTTCTTTGGCCCACTTTTTAATTGGGTTGTTTATTTTTCTAGAATGGAGCTGCAGGAGTTGTTTGTAAATTTTTGAGATTAATTGTTTGTCTGTTGCTTCATTGGCTATTATTTTCTCCCATTCTGAAGGCTGTCTTTTCACCTTGCTTATAGTTTCCTTTGTTGTGCAAAAGCTTTTAATTTTAATTAGGTCCCATTTGTTTATTCGTGTTTTTATTTCCAATATTCTGGGAGGTGGGTCATGGAGTATCCCGCTTTGGATTATAGCAGAGAGTGTTTTGCCTATGTTATCCTCTAGGAGTTTTATAGTTTCTGGTCTTATGCTTAGATCTTTGATCCATTTTGAGTTTATCTTTGTGTATGGTGTTAGAAAGTGATCTAGTTTCATTCTTTTACAAGTGGCTGTCCAGTTTTCCCAGCACCACTTGTTAAAGAGGTTGTCTTTTCTCCATTGTATATTCTTGCCTCCTTTGTCAAAGATAAGGTGTCCATAGATGCGTGGATTTATCTCTGGGCTTTCTATTCTGTTCCATTGATCTAT
>ML662442.1:11361104-11509076 GCA_007570785.1 Antilocapra americana
TATCCTGAAACTTTGCTATATTCACTGATTAGCTCTAGTAATTTTCTAGTAGAGTCTTTAGGGTTTTCAATATAGAGGATCATGTCATCTGCAAACAGAGAGAGCTTTACTTCTTCTTTTCCAATCTGGATTACTTTAATTTCTTTATCTGCTCTGATCTCTTTAAGTATATCCTGCCACTTCCTTCTGGCCTGCAGAGTTTTTGTTGACAGATAAGCTGTTAACTTTATGAGAATTCCCTTGTATGTTATTCATTATTTTTCCTTTGCTGCTTTTAGTGTTTTTCCTTTGTGCTTAATTTTTGTTACTTTGATTAATACATGTCTTGGTGTGTTTCCTTTTGGGTTTATTCTGTATGGGTTGTCTGGGCTTCATGGACTTGAGTGGCTATTTCCTTTTCCAAGCTAGGGAAGTTTTCATCTATAATCTCCTCAAATATTTTCTCATACCATTTCCTTTTCTATTCTTTTTTTGGAATCCCTATAATTCAAATGTAGGTGTGCTTAATGTTGTCCCAGAGGTGTCTGAGACTGTTCTCATTTCTTTTTATTCTTTTTACTTTATTCCACTCTGTTTCAGTTATTTCCAACATTCTGTCCTCCAGCTTACTTATCTGTTCTTCTGTCTCATTCTACTACTGGCTTCCTCTAGTGTAACTTTTATTTCTGTTATTATGTTGTTCATTGTTGATTTTCTATTCTTTATTTCTTCTAGGTCCTTGTTAAATGTTTCTTGTATCTTCTCAACCCATGCCTCCTTTCTATATTCCTGTGCCTCCATTTTATTTCCAAGATTTTGGATCATCTTTACTATCATTCCTCTGAATTCTTTTTCAGGTAGACTGCTTATTTCCTCTTCATTTGCTCAGTCTGGTGGGTTTTTAACCATGATCCTTCATCTGCTGCATGTTTCTCTGTCTTTTCATTTTGTTTAATTTTTTGTTTTGGGTTTCCTTTTTACAGACTAAAAGTTCTCTTACTTGTGGAGTTCCTCTTACTTGTAGAGTCTGCCCTGAGTGCATGAAGTTAGACCAACACCTTATGAAAGTTTCTTGGTTGGGGGACTAGTTCCTGTGTCCTGGTCAGTGGAGCTGGATATTGTCCTTCTAATGCGCAGTGCCTCACCTCTTGGTGTGTTATGGGGTGTCTGTGAACTTGGTATTACTTTGGGCAGCCTGTCTGCTAATGTTGTGTTCCTGTTTTGCTAGTTGTTTGGTGTGGGGTATCCAATACTGTATCTTGCTGAGCTTTGGGTAGAGCCAGGTCTTAGTGCTGAGACAGAGGCCTTTCAGAGTGCTCTCACTAGTGAGTATTCCATGAGGTCAGGAGCTCTCTGGTGATCCAACGTCCTTGACTCAAGTCTCCCACCTCAGAGGTTCAGGCCCGAGACTCCACAAGTCACACAGCACAGAAGGAAAGAAAGAAATGGAGAGGGGGAATCAAATCAACCGAGAAACAAAAAAGGACAGACTGACAAAACCCCAAGACAAATGGTAAAAGCTACATTAATCAGATAGGAACACACAAAGAAACTCACAAAAAGAAAAACAAAAACAAAAAAGAAGAGAAGAACTGAAAAAGAAGATAAATGGGGGGAAAAGCATTAAAACCTAGAGTAGCAAAAATACAAAATGAAAAACATGGAGAAAATGCAATATAACAAAAAAGTGCTCTAGAAATATAAATTTAAAAAAAGAATTTGTTTAAAAATAGAACATTAAAAAAGGTAAAAGTAAGTAAAAATAAAAGGTTTAATAGCAAAAGAACAAAGAGACATCCTGTGACATCAATTAACCTAACCACAGAGTGTACGCCAATCAATCTGGCTACTCAGAAAATTCTCCAATATTTCTAAGAAGGTCTCTGGACCTTCTGTGGGTACTGTAGTGTCAGCTCCTACTCAGATCTGGCCTTACTCCAGCTTGTTTTCGATTCCAAAGTCCACAATTGCCCCCAAAGGCCACAGTCTCAAGCTCATTGCAGGAGTTTAATCCATTACACCTGCCACTGCAGGAGTGAGCTCCTATTCTCTTCTTTGGACACACACCCCCTGCTGCTCTGCTTTGCTTTGGCCCTGCCCCTGCTTATAGGCCACCCTCCTGCATCTTTTCCCCACCTAGACAAGAGGAGGCAAAGATCAAGGCTTATTAGAGCTCACTTACTCAGTCAGGCTGGGGAGAGGGAGGAGATAGCAGCCACGTTTGGGATGTGCAGGGAGTACCTGCGGTGGTGGAGACCTGCCAGATATTACTGCAGTCTGATGTGGGTCGTGCACTCTCCCGGAGGGACTGACCCCAGGTCATGGGCCCCAAGGAAGAGCCCAGCTACATAGGCTCCCAGGAAGGTGTGGGCCATAACCTGTGCCTTTTCACGACTTGGTGGCTGCTTTGATGGCCATCAGGCCCACCTCTGAGGTGGCAGACCACAACCAGCTTGTCCCACCTATGGCATTCACAAAGATGGGGTCCTGTAGTCCGGGAGCACTCGTTTTGAGTTAGAGGGTCCACCGAGTTAGAGGCTCCCTGGGACAATGAGCTCTTGACTCTTTGGCAGGCCCAGGCCTTTACTTGGACTCCCTCAGCTGTGTAGTACCAGCCCCCTCAGAGTATCTTCATGGCAGTCAACCCCAATCCTCTCCCTGGGGTCCAGTCCTGGAAGCCTGAGGCTCAGCACCCAGCCCCCACTTGCTGTGTTGGGCGTGCAAACCGCTTCTCAGCTGGGAAGTGCTGGCCGGCACTGATCTTTTTGTCAAATTGTTTCTGCTTTGTCTTCTACACACTTGTTACTGTTCTCCCCTCTGAGGTTCTAAAGCTTGTTCCTGTCCTCACAAGTACAGGGATTTATGAGTGGGTGGGAACTTTGCTTCCTCCTTGAGGTATGGGACCCATCCCACCTTCTTTGTATCTTTATTTTCTTATTGCCTTTTCCTACTGACTTATGTGAAATTTAACTTGCTTTTTGAGAAGTCCGAGGTCTTCTGCCAGTGTTAGGCAGGTGTTCTGTAGGAGTTGTTCCACATGCAGATGTATTTTTTACGGATCTGTGTGAAGGAAAATGATCTCTATATCTTACTCCTCTGCCATCTTCAACCCCTCCTTCTAAAATATATTTTTATGATCAACATTAATCAGACAATTGCAAATTGTCTGTTCTATATAAGAAACTGGGATCCAAGTTAGTTTTTCTATTGGTGGTTATCTCCTCTTGTAGGTGCTACTGCTGTTCAATAACATCAATTTCTGACCTATGTTTTGGTTGTTACTAAAATCATCATTTCACATACTATCTTTGTCTTACTCAGAATAAAAGATGGATAAAGCCACAGAATTCAGATGATAACTTGAAATGTACACCAACCTCTAATTTCAGACATGAAAAGGCAAGTGAGCTTCGCTTCCCATACTGGCGCTGTTCTTCCTTGAATCCCCAGAACCAGATTCTGATTTTGTCAGACTTCATGCACATTGGACTCTGTTCAAATTACCCTGTCAAACATTCCAGCTTGAACATGTCTTTCTTGACATAGGATTCTATCCTAAGATAAGCCTCATTCTGCCTTTCTGCAGGTATATCTGGCACTTCCTTCTTTACCAGTTCTTCCTGTCTCGCTCTTCATTCCCTTATAATGTATGTTGTAGAGTTTAGCTCTTCTAAAAACCACCAATCTGTCCCACAGAAGTCCCCAGAGGAATACCCAATCTTCCCCTCCAATATACTTTCTGTTGGCTACTGGCATAAACATTCTACTTCTGACAGAACCCAGAAGTCATCTGGATTCCTCCCTCCAATTCATTTTTTTTTTTGAGAGAAATGTTGAAAGCATTTTAATATTCTTGAGATAGAAAATATCTTAAGTTTCAAATTCAGAAGCCACAATGAAAAATGTTAACAGATAATACCATGTAAAAATTTTCAAATTTTGTGCAGAAAAATATAACACAAACAAATGGACAATCAAAGACTCTTTTGAGAGAGATTATTTGAAGCATATAAAAAATATTAATATCCACCAAATATAAAGCACTTCCACAAATTAATAAAATACCAACTATACAATAGAAATATCATCAAAAGAAGTAAACAGGCAATTTTTTTCATTAGAGAGTCTTTAATACAGTCACAACGTCATCTAACCATCACCATTATCTAAATTCCAGAATATTTCATCATCCCAATAAGTAACTCTTTCCTCTCTACCCCAAGTCCCTAGCAATCATTAATCTACATTCTACATAAATCTACAATCTACATAAAGGTATGGATTTACCTATTCTGAACATTTCATGAAAATTAAATCATATAATGTATGACCTCTTGTGTCTTGCTACTTTAACTTAGCACAATGTTTTTAAGGTTCATCTGCATTGTATCATGTATCAGTACATACATTATTTTTATGGCTAAATAATGTTCCATCATATAGATATGCCACATTTTTATTTTTTTTTATTGTTTTTGCCATACAATGTCATGGTATCACCATGGGTTTACATATGCTTCCCCTCCAGAACTCCCCTCCCTCCTCCCTCCCCCCTGGGAAATCTCGCTGCACCAGTATTTACTGGGAGTCTAGAAGAGGCATTCTTCCAGGTGCTTGAGACACAGCTGCAAATAAGACAGGCTTGTTTCTTGTCTTCTCTCCATTTGATCCCCCACTGTTCTATCAAACACAAAGGTCTGTCTATTTCACCTTCCAATGACTTTTTCACCTTTTCTCCTTCTTTCTTCCTCTGCTTGCTCCCAACTTATCTATCACAGGCTATCACAGCAGCAACAACCTCTCTCTATGTCATCCTGCCCTCTCCTCCTCTATTCTCCACGTTGAAGTCCCAAAGTATTCTGCCTAGTCAACATGCTTCCTTATAACATACCACCTAAGATCCTTTGCATAACGTGTGCAAACTTGTATCCAGCCCTCACCAACTTGCACAATCTCCTTTTCCTTCATTCCGCCTCAACATCAGCACCTGTGTCATCCTGGGTCATCACTGTGCCACGTCACTGTGCCACATCACCATGTCTTCCACCTTTGTGCCTTTGCCCTGGCTGCCCCATCTTTCCACTTCACTTTCATGCCTCAAAAACTCTTCTATCCTTTAAGAGTCGGTTCAAAAGATCATTTTAAGTCTTTAACACTTCTAGGAAATTTAAGAATTCATCTCACTGTAGCTTGCTGGAAACAGTTATATTTTATTATAACTTTTTGTATGGATCTCTCTCAACTAGTTCTGTGGTTTTTCTATCAAGAGTAGCTGTCACATGTAGATACTCGTTGCAGTTTTGAATGAATGAATACAGAAATCTCTGTCTCTATCACGTTAAAAATTGTAATCAATTCAGGGAAGCACAACATATGGACTTAAATTCGTGAGCGTGTTGTCAACTTCAAATTTGTTGCGACTTTGTTGACAATACCAATCCTCTCTAGTACATACAGCATCCATCACAGTGTCTAACACTTGTCTGGAACATAGGCATCATTGATTGCAAAGAAGTACATAACTGATAGAAGAGATAGAACTCAGAAAGTAGAATTCTCATTCAGCTATTAATAGAAAAGTCAGGGAGTTTGCTCCCTTTTCACACGCTTCCTATCCTTTCCTTTCCACTTCAGCCAGTCCTCTACAATTAGTGCGGCAGCAGCCCCAAAGACATTCCCAGCTCTATTCTTTCAGCCCGTCCCCAACTCACCAGTCTGTGTGAGCAGCCAGTTTACTCCATCTGAGCACCACCACCCCATCTGCTCCCCCTTCCCTGTTCCCGTCTACTGGAGCACTTGCCTCAGGCCTCTTCCTTTTCTTGATACAACCCATCCAGGTAATGGTTCTCCTACCAAACTATATTCTACTTACGCAAAACCTGTAGAGAACAGGTAGCTTCTATCCCCACGGGTGATGCATGGGTAAGGAATCCACCTGCCAATGCAGGAGACATGGGTTCAATCCCTGGATCAGGAAGATCACCTGAAGTAGGAAATGGCAACCCAAACCAGTATTCTTGCCTGGAAAATTTCGTGGACAGAGGAGTCTGGTGGACTACAATCTATGTGGTTGCAAAGAGTCAGACACAGCTGAGCACACAGAAACATACACTCTGCTGTTACCATTTTCACGAAGCAAAAATGGTAGGTTAGAAGCAATTGTATAATCCCTCAGCACGATTAATCTTAAATTTCTTTTGGATGAACTAAGGCTTTAATTTTTCTTTATATGCCCCATTGCAACACTCAAATGGCAGGTACTGCTTGAGAAATCACTAATCACATGTTTACTGATTCTTTCACTCACTAAAGGACTCACCATAGACAGCTTTCAGGGTTCATTCATAGTACTATATGAGCATAGATTGATCTAGACTCTGCTGGAAAAGTTAGGACATAAGGAAAGGGAAGGGGAGGACATGAATCACTGTTTACATCATTGAAATATAATTTTAAAGCTCAACATTATCTTGTATTAAAAGGTGTGATGCTATGACAGACTTTTTCAGAAAAACGTACGCAGCTCCCTGGCTATTTGATCTTTGTATCTGAGCACTTTGTGTGTGTGGCTTTCTGTCCATCGCCTGCATGCAAGTCTTCTATGCTGTGGTAATTATGAAAGGTTACCTCATGTTTCATGCCAAATAATTTGCTTATTTACTTCAACCAATCGTTTGTAACAGAAATAAGAGCACATAAATATAGCTGGATGTTCTTGTGTGGAAAAACCAAGGTGAATGTCAGCTACAGAAAAAGAAAAATGAAGAGAGAATGTCACATAAAACCATCAGCTCAGATTTCCTTTGTGGTCCCGTGGTTGGGAATCTGCCTGCCAATGTACGGGTCATGGGTTCAATCCCTGATCCAGGAAGAATCCACATGCCACACGACGAGCGAAGCCTACACTCTAGAGCCTGCGCTGCAACTACTGGACCCAAATGCCACATCCACTGAAGCCGCTGCACATAGAGCGTGTACTTTGCAAAAAGAGAAGCCACTGCAGTGAGAAGCCTGTGCACCGCTCACTGCACCTAGAGAAAGCCCACCCACAGCAACAAAGACCCACTGCAGAAGAAAATTAATTGGAAGAAGAAGATGAGAGCAGAGCAGCTCCTTCCTCTCTGGGCACATCACCCAGCCCCACAGCCTGGCCACACCAGTCCCATCTAGCAGTGTGTGCCTATGTTCTACAACAGAAAAATGTTCATCAGGTGACTAGAAACCATGAGAATTTCTACCTGATGACCTCAAATTATCAGATCGTCTTTTGCTTGAAATTAAACATCCTGGACTATATCATCCATGTCATCTACATTATTAAATAACTTGAGTTCTTAAGATTGTTCAAAAAGAAGGTAAGTTAATATTGACTGAGAAATATGCAAAAATTATGACCTTTGAGCAGTGCTCAAATAGGTTAAAAATGACAAAAATATGTAGGTCCTAGCAAATCCTCCTCCTTGTTAAAGTTATCTGGAGGTGAGTAAAAAAACTCCTCTCATGAAAAAACTGTGTCAGTCACTTAAAGTCTCCATATAATAATATTAACATAAATGCCAAATGTCATCTGTTACTGTGTGAATTTGCTCCCTTATTTCTCAGAGCTACGCATAAAATAGTGTCCTAAAGAAGCATTGAATTTGCAAATAAAATTAGTCTATAGCATTGGTGGTGGTTTGAAATAGGTTATTACTTATAAGCTATTAAGCCAAGAAATTCCCATTACAATAAATTACAGGAAAGTGACACAAGGCAAATGCGCTGATGTAAGAAACTATACCTTAAAGTTACTCCCCTTCACCTCCATGACTGACACTTCAAAACTGATTAGTAGGATCAGAATATGTGAAGGCATCAGGGCTAGATCTTCAAGGAAAAATAAGAAAAATTCTACCATTGTCTCAGCAACTGGCTGCGCAGGGTGTCTCTTCCTGAAATAGTACAGGGAGAGGGCGAAGAGGGAATACAGAAACAGCCAGCCTTGAACTAGTCATAGAAGCATGGCCAAGAGTTTTTGCAATAGAATAATAAGAATATACTCTGAGCAACTGTATAAATAAGTAATCTTTATGTTCTCCTCAACTACAGAGAGAACTTAAAGCTGATGCTAGGCTATCTCAATCATACCAATCTAGTTCCCTACCAGAGTAGTTCTACTCCTTTATGAAGTCTTAATTGTGGTAAAGGACACACTGAATTTTATTTAGACTAAAAGGACATTTTAATCTCCCTCTTGTTTGTGGTTGAGCATTCTCCTGAGCTGACCAGAACCCTCATGCTCAGATAGTGTCTATGGATTTAGAAAATGGCATGCAGTTGCGCACATACCTGAGTGCCAATTATAACAGATCGAGAAGTTAAATGCCAACTCTAACCTGCTGTTCGGGTATGTAACACAGAGTTAGAGGGTGAACTGAGCTGCCTGGCCTTCTGGCTTTCCTCTCAGTGGGCCTGCGTCTGGGTCTTCTCCTTCCAGGGCTGAGCAGTGATGACTTCCTGGCCATTGGTCTGTGCAGAGGCCACGTGATTCACAGTTACAACCTGGGATCTGGCACAGCAAGTGTCCACTGCAATCCCTTGGGTCTGAGTCATGGGATCCACACAGTCCATCTGGGGAAGTCCTTCCAAGCAGGCTGGCTGAAGGTACAGACTCACCCTTCCATCTTTCCCACCATCTTACTGAGTGCTGCTGAGGGACAGAGATCAATGGGCCAGGCTACAGATTAGCACACAAAATAGAGCACTAGGGGATGATTGCAGATAAGTAGTGTGGGAGTAGAGTAGGGGATGACTAACATAAATAAGGTGAGAGAGAGGATTCACGCAATACTTTTCAATAAAAGGTGACAATAACATACCTACTTTCGAGTAAACAACAGTTCAAGAAAAGAACAGGGGCTAGAGTGGGCTTAAGAAATGCAGATAATTCCATTTGGTTTTCAGGCCAGGAGAAGCAAAAGAGGTAGATAAGGTCTGTATCATCAAAAGTCTTATCTAAGAAGTTTAGATTTTTATCCAGAGTGCTATGGAGAGCTACCAAGAAATTTAAGAAGGGGGATGGATGCCATAGTCAATTACCAATTTCCAATAAAAGACAGGTGGTCGTTTGAAAATAGATGGGAGAGGGAAGGGAGACTAGATGGAGGAAGCCCAGTGGAATGCTAGCTCCTAAACTTTGAAGAACTATGATTATGATGAAAATGAAAAATTGTGACTGCCATATTAATATGTCATGCAGAGAAGCAGGGAATTAAGTGGTGAAGTGTTTTTAGTTTTATTTTTTAAATTTTATACACACATTTTAATTCTTTTTTTTAACAAGGGCCAGCTGGGGTTTTATTTTTAATTAATTAATTTATTCTAATTGGAGGATAATTACTTTACAATATTGTGGTGGTTTTTGCCATGTATTGACATGAATCAGCCACGGGTACAAATGTGTCCCCCCATCATGAAATCCCTTCTCACGGCCCTCTCCACTCCATCCCTCTGGGTTCTCCCAGAGCACCAGCTTTGAGTACCCTGCTTCATGCATCAAACTTGCACTGGTCATCTATTTTACATATGGTAATATACATGTTTCACTGCTATTTTCTCAAATCATGCCCCACTCATCTTGTCCCACAGAGTCCAAAAGTCTGTTCTTTACATCTGTGTCTTTTTTGCTGCCTTGCATAGAAGATCATCATTACTGTCTTTCTAAATTCCATGTATATGCATTAATATACTGTATCGGTGTTTCTCTTTCTGGCTTACTTCACTCTGTATGATAGGCTCCAGTTTTATGCACCTCATTAGAACTGACTCAAATACATTCTTTTTTATAACTGAGTAATATTCCATTATGTATATGTACCACAACTTCCTTATCCATTCATCTGCCAATGGACATCTAGGTTGCTTCCATATCCTGGCTATTGTAATCAGTGCTGCAGTGAACATTGGGTACACATATCTCTTTCAATTCTAGTTTCTTCAGTGTGTATGCCCAAGGCATTGCTGGGTAGTATGGCCATTCTGTTTCCAGTTTTTTAAGGACTCTCCACACTGTTCTCCATAGTGGCTGTATCAGTTTGCACTCCCACCAACAGTGCAAGAGGGTTTCCTTTTCTCCCCACACTCTCCATTATTTCTGTCTGAAGGCCATACTTCATCAAAGTGTGAGAAGATACCTCATTGTAGTTTTGATTTGCATTTCTCTAATAATGAGAGATGTTGAGCCTCTTTTCACGTGTTTATTAGCCATCTGTGTGTCTTCTTTGGAGAAATGTCTGTTTAGGTCTTCTGCCCAGTTTTTGATTGGTTGTTTGTTTTTCTTTTCTGTTGGGCTGCATGAGCTGCTTGTATATTTTGGACATTAATCCTTTGTTAGTTTTTTTCATTTGCTATTATTTTCCCCATTCTGAGGATTGTTTTTTCACCTTATAAAGCTACAGTCATCAGGACAGTATGGTACTGGCACAAAAACAGAAGTGGAATATAGACCAATGGAGCAAGATAGAAAACCCAGAAATAAATGCATGCACCTATGGGCAACTTACCTTGACAAAGGAGGCAAGAATACACAATGAAGAAAACGTAGTCTCTTCAATAAATAGCACTGGGAACGCTGGTCAGCTATGTGTAAAAGAATGAAATTAGAACATTTCCTAATGCCATACACAAAAATAAACTCAAAATGGATTAAAGACCTAACTGTTAGACCAGAAACTATAAAACCCTTAGAGGAAAGCATAGGCTGAACACTCTTGACATAAATCACAGCAAGATCCTCTATGACCCACATCCTAGAGTAATGGAAATAAAAACAAAAAATAATAAATAGGACCTAATTAAACTTAAAAGGTTTTGCACAAGGAAGGAAACTATAAGCAGATTCCCCATATGTCTGTGTATATCATTTACAGGTTGAACCACCTCAGCTGGTCATCCACAGCACTCCATTTAGTCTCCTTTTCCAGCCCACTCCCCTCTGCCCTGTCCCTTCAATGCTTGCATTCTGTGGCAAATCTCATTTCAGTGGCCTTTCCTGAACTCACTAAGATTGCATAGGTAACCTTCCAAAGGGTTCCAATAGCATTCATTTTAACACTCTGCTTACTAATCTGATCACCTCAAAACAGAGTCTACGAGGGCAAGAATAGGGGTGTAAGTGTTGCGGAAGGCTCACTGTTCAGCACAACAGCAGACACTTAGCATGTAAACACAGTAATGATAAATATTCTTTAAATAAATGAATATCTAACTCTCTTTGTTTTTTCTTGCTTTTTCCGCTATGTGGACATCTCCCTTCTCACACATACCTCTCTAAAATCCACCCTTCCTCAGGGAAGAGTAGTAAACACGTGGTTGAAGGAATAAATGTTAGTGAATTAATTTCAAGGGTTAGAAAACAAAAGATTATTTTCAAGTGAGCTTATAGCATTTGCGTTATTTTATAATTAATGTGATTTCAGTTCAGTTCAGTCGCTCAGTCAAGTCCAACTCTTTGCAACCTCATGGACCGCAGCATGTCAGGCCTCCCTGTTCATCACCAGCTTCCAGAGTTTATTCAAAACTCATGTCCATGGAGTCAGTGATGCCATCCAACCATCTCATCCTCTGTCATCCCCTTCTCTTCCCACCCTCAATCTTCCCCAGCATCAGGATCTTTTCAAATGACTCAACTCTTCACATCAGGTGGCCAAAGCATTGGAGTTTCAGCTTCAACATCAGTCCCTCCAATGAACACCCAGGACTGATCTCCTTTAGGATGGACTGGTTGGATCTCCTTGCAGTCCAAGGGATTCTCAAGAGTCTTCTCCAACACCACAGTTCAAAAGCATCAATTCTTCGGAGCTCAGCTTTCTTTATAGTCCAACTCTCACATTCATACATGACTACTGGAAAAACCATAGCCTTGACTAGATGGACCTTTGTGATTTAAGACCCACTTAATAGCAAAATATTGTATTATTGCCATATCTGCCTATAAGGCAGTGAGACCAATTTGTTCTTAGGTTTCTTTTTTCAAGTAAATAAAATGAACCACTAGATGGTGTAATTATCATTTTAAAATAACATTAGAGAGATTTATGAAGTTGGTTAAGATAGTCTCTTTTTGTATAAATATCTTTACATATTTTATGATCCTTGTGATCTTCAAATAATAAAAAAAATCATTATGCAATTTTATAACAAATTAATTCTGTATTTTGTTTTTTGGAGAACTTCACACAACTTTTCAAGCTTCTTTTGCACAACGATTAACTTAGATTCAATAAGAATATAAACTTTCTTTCATCATGACACATCTAATCACCCTATCTAATAGAATATCAATACCCCTCAGAGACTTACGTTTCTTCTTTTACCTTTTTATGCCTCCACCTCTAAGTTTCAAATCATAGAGAATTTTTATTTTAAATTCTAACAGTGCATTGAGGCACATGCAGTGGTAATATTACTCATTTTCTCATCCCCCAAACTTTTCCTCATGCGGGTCTCAGGTTCCAAGCAGTACCACTTTGTGCTGCTCACTTGGTCCCTCAGAGTAGGCAGTGCTTTCCCTGATCATCGCCCTCGCCTGACACACCTGACCACCCCATAGGACTTGGCACAGTGCTACGCACATAGGAGATACTAAATAGATATATTTCTCTCCATATGGAGAGAGAGCAATAAATAAATTTTGGTGAAACAAACTTGACTAGACTGCCAAATAATGTCAGAAAATAGAGGAATTTGAAACGAATAGGTTCTTTTTTTAAAAAAATTATTTTATTGAAGTATATTTGATTTACAATATTGTGTTAGTTCCTAGTGTGCAGTCAAGTGATTTATACCTATATGTATTTAATTCATTTTGAAATTCTTTTCCATAATGAAACCCACCAAGATCCTCTATCCATGGGATTTCCCAGGCAAAAATACTGGAATGGGTTGCCATTCCCTTCTTCAGATAATCTTCCTGACCCAACGATCGAACTCAGGTCTCCCACATCACAGGCAGATCCTTTACCATCTGAGCCACCAGGGAAGCCCCATGGTTTATTACAGGATATTGAATAAGTTCCCTGTGCTGTACATGAGCAGGACTTAGTTGTTCTTCCATTCTATATATATTAGTTTGCCTCTGTGAATCCCAAACTCCCAATCCATTCCTCCTCTACCCTCTTCCCCCTCGGTAACCACAAGTCCATTCTCTACTATATAAGTGGTTTCTCTTCTGTAGATAAGCTCATTTGCATCACATTTTCGATTCCACACACAAGTGATATCACATGATATTTGT
Organism: Antilocapra americana; assembly: GCA_007570785.1. Lineage (NCBI taxonomy): Eukaryota > Metazoa > Chordata > Mammalia > Artiodactyla > Antilocapridae > Antilocapra > Antilocapra americana. The sequence continues at coordinate 11,374,357 of ML662442.1, forward strand.
AAAATGGGCTGGAATGGGTAAAGTTAACTCTAAGATGACCATTATATCTATTACTGTGGGCAAGAACCTCTTAGAAGAAATGGAGTAGCCATCATAGTCTACAAAAGAATCTGAAATGCTGTACTTGGATGCAATTTCAAAAATGACAGAGCCATAGGGGGTGGCTTCAGCACCTCTGGGGGCAGAAGTTCCACCATCAAATACACCACCACCTCCTCCTCCTCCAGCAGGAAGAGCTACAAGCACTGAAGTCCTGTCATGGGTTCAAGCTCCCACAATGTCTCAGGCTCCCTCTGTTGCTCTGCCCTCTCCTCCAGTTACTTTCTCTTTCCTGCTTCCTTTTCTTACTTCTCGAATTAGAACTGAAGTTGCTGAGTGTCTTCATCTCCTCTCTCCCAAAACCTGTTGCAACTGAGTTTCCATTGTTCACCATTGGAAGGTCGCTACTTGGGTCCTAGTCCACACAGGTAAATCCCAGTTACTTTCCATTGGCCCAGGAGATCCCATCTCAGAGATGTTGTGTTCCTCCCTTGCAGTGGTTGTGAAAGCACAAGTGACTAGTTGTATGATGTAAAGGGTTTGTATCCCTGTGTTGCTTCCTCTGCTCTTTGCCCACTTGTACTGCTAAATAAAGAAGATTTATCATATTAAAAAAATGACAGAATGACCTCTGTTTGTTTCCAAGGCAAACCATTCTATATCACAGTAATCTAAGTCTATGCTCTGACCAGTAATGCTGGAGAAGCTAAAGTTAAAATGTTCTATGAAGACCTACAAGATCTTCTGGAACTAACATCCAAAAAATATGTCCAAAAAATAAAGAACTTGAATGCAAAAGTAGGAAGTCAAGAGATACCTGGCTGCTGCTGCTGCTGCTGCTGCTAAGTCACTTCAGTTGTGTCCGACTCTGTTTGACCCCACAGACAGCAGCCCACCAGGATCCCCCATCCCCAAGATTGTCCAGGCAAGAACATTGGAGTGGGTTGCCATTTCCTTCTCCAATGCATAAAAGTGAAAAGTGAAAGTGAAGTCACTCAGTCGTGTTCGACTCTTCAAAACCCCATGGACTGCAGCCTACCAGGCTCCTCCGTCCATGGGATTTTCCAGGCAAGAGTACCAGAGTGGGTTACCATTGCCTTCTCCAAAGAGATACCTGGAGTAATAGGCAAATTTGGCCTTGGAGCACAGAATGAAGTAGGGCAAAGGCTAGTAGAGTTTTGCCAAGAGAATGTCCTGATCATAGCAGACACCCTCTTCCAATGACACAAGAGAAGACTCTACACATGGACATCACTGAAATCAGATTGATTTTATTATTTGCAGCCAAAGATGGAGAAGCTCTAAATGGTCAGCAAAAACAAGACCAGGAGCTGACTGTGGCTCAGATCATGAACTGCTTATTGTAAAATTCAGGTTTAAGTTGAAGAAAGTAGGGGAAACCACTAGACCATTCAGGTATGACCTACATCAAATCAATTATGACTATACAGTGGAAGTGACAAATAGATTCAAGGGATTAGATATGATAAACAGAGTGCCTGAAGAACTATGCAAAGAGATTCGTGACACTGTACCGGAGGCAGTGATCAAGACCATCCCAAAGAAAAAGAAATGCAAAAAGGCAAACTGATTGTCTGAGGAGGCCTTACAAATAGCTATGAAAACAAGAGAAGCAAAAAGCAAAGGATGAGAAGAAATAGAGGAAAACAATAGAATGGGAAAGACTAGAGATCTCTTCAAAAAAATTAGACATACCAAGGGAATATTTTATGCAAAGATGGGCACAATAAAGGATGCAAATGGTATGGATCTAACAGAAGCAGAAGATAATAAGAAGAGGTGGCAAGAATACACAGAAGAATCATACAAAAAAGATCTTCATGACCCAGATAATCACGATGGTGTTCTCACTCACCTAGAGCCAGACATCATGGAATGAGGAGTCAAGTGGACCTTAGGAAGCATCACTATGAACAAAGCCAGTGGAGGTGATAGAATTCCAGCTGAGCTATTTCAAATCCTAAACGACAATGCTTTGAGGGTGCTACACTAAATATGCCAGAAAATTTGGAAAACTCAGGAGTGGCCACAGGACTAGAAAAGATCAGTTTTCATTCCAATCCCAAAAGCAATGACAAGGAATGCTCAAACTACTGCACAATTGTACTTATCTCACACGCTAGCAAAGTAATGCTCAAAATTCTTGAAGCCAGGCTTCAACGGTACATGAACTGTGCACTTCCAGATGTTCAAGCTGATTTTAGAAAAGGCAGAGGAACCAAAGATCATATTGCCAACATCCATTGGATCATAGAAAAAGTGAGAGAGTCCAGAAAAACATGTTTCTGCTTTATTGACTATGCTAAAGCCTTTGACTCTGTGCATCACAAAAAACTGTGGAAAATTCTGAAAGAGATGGGAATACCAGATCTCCTGACCTGCCTCCTGGGAAATCTCTATGCAGGTCAGGAAGCAATAGTTAGAACTGGACATGGAACAACAGACTGGTTCCAAATTGGGAAAGGAGTATGTCAAGGCTGTATATTGTCACCCTGCTTGTTAAACTTATATGCAGAGTACATCATGAGAAATGCCGGGCTGGATGAAGTACAAGCTGGAATCAAGATTGCTGGGAGAAATACCAATAACTTCAAATATGCAGATGACACCACTCTTATGGCAGAAAGCAAAGAAGAACTAAAGAACTTCTCGATGAAAATGAAAGAGGAGAGTGAAAAAGTTGGCTTAAAACTCAACAATCAGAAAACTAAGACCATGGCATACAGTCCCATTAGTTCACGGCAAATAGATGGGGAAACAGTGACAGACTTTATTTTGGGGGGTCTCCAAAACCACTGCAGATGGTGATTGCCGCCATGAAACTAAAAGATGCTTACTCCTTGGCAGGAAAATTATGACCAACTTAGACAGCATATTAAAAAGCAGAAACATTACTTTGTCAACAAAAGTCCATCTAGTCAAAGAAAGTGAAGTCGCTCAGTCGTGTCCAACTCTTTGCAACCCTATGGATTGTAGCCTACCAGGCTCTTCCATCCATGGGATTTTCCAAGCAAGAATACTGGAGTGGATTGCCATTTCCTTCTCCAGGAGATCTTCCAGACCCAGGGATTGAATCCTGGCCTCCTACATTGTAGACAGACACTTAACCATCTGAGCCACCAGGGAAGTCCTCCATCTAGTCAAAGCTATGGTTTTTCCAGTAGTCATGTATGGATGAGAGAGTTGAACCATAAAGAAAGCTGAGTGCCTAAGAATTGATGCTTCTGAACTGCGGTGTTGGAGAAGACACTTGAGAGTCCCTTGGACTGCAAGGAGATGCAGTCAATTCTAAAGGAAATCAGTCCTGAATATTCATTGGAAGGACTGATGCTGAAGCTGAAACTCCCAATACTCTGGCCATCTGATGTGAAGAACTGACTCATTGAAAAAGACTCTGATGCTAGGAAAGACTGAAGGTGGAAGGAGAAGGGGACAACAGAGGGTGAGATGGTTGGATGGCATCACCGACTCAATGGACATGAGTTTGAGTAAACTCTGGGAGTTGGTGATGGACAGAGAGGTGTACTGTGCTGCATTCCTTGAGGTCACAAAGAGTTGGACACGACTGAGCAACTGAACTGAACTGAAGTGATGATAATTTGTCTTTCTCTTTCTCTTTCTGACTTTCTTAGTAGGATAATCTCTAGGTCCATCCATGCTGCTGCAGATGGCATTATTTCACTCTTTAATGGCTGAGTAATATTCCATTATGTATATATACCACTTCTTTATCCATTTATCTGTTGATGGACATTTACAGTTTTTCCATGTCATGGCTATTATAAATAGTGCTGCAATGAACATTGGGATGCATGTATATTTTCTAATTAGAGTTTTCTTCAGATATATTACTAAGGGTGGGCTTGCTGGGCCACATGGTAACTCTAGACCTTTGAGGAACCTCCAAGCTGTTTTCCATATTGGCTACACCAATTTACATTCCTACCCACACTCTAGAAGGGTTCCTTTTTCTCCACACCCTCTCCAAAATTTACCATTTGTGGGCTCTTTAATGACGGACATTCTGACCAGTGTGAAGTGATATCTCATTGTAATTTTGATTTTCATTTCCTGATGACTGATGTTGAGCATCTTTTCATGTGCCTGTTGGTCATGTGTATGTCTTCTTTGGAGAAATATCTATTTAGGTCTTCTATCCAAAATAAATATATTATTATAAATATGTATAGGCAGACACTAAAATATTTTTATTTTAATAAAATAAAATAATAACTATTGGGTCAATAAAAAACAAGAAGCCTGTTAAATTGTTCCATATTTTCAATTATATACAAATCTGTTATTTTAGAGGCATCCTCATAAGCTGATGATAGTAATGTAAATTGGTACAATTAATATGAAGGACAGGTTGGAAAATATATATATATATGTATGTATATATTTATCAAGCCTTGAAGTCATGATGATATTTGAATTTATCTTGAGAAAATTATCATAGATATGCAGAAAAATTTAGCTATAAGAGTTATAGCACAGTGTTGTTTGTAGAAAGTGAAAATTAAAAACATAATATCTCACAAGCGGCTGTGAGAATAAAGTATATTTCAACAATTCAATGAAATCATATAAACCATTAAATATGAAGTTGTAGAGAAATTTATAAATATCAAAAGATGTTTCTAAATATTATGCTTTATTTCTTTTTAGAAAGTTTATTGATGTTTGGGAAATAAGAGTGCTGTTTGGGAAATTATGGGAGATTTTATACACTGAATGCTATTTCCAAATGAAAGTATTCAAATCTGAATAAAATATAAAATGTATATTTTCAAAACACTGTATCTGATGTAAAAAGTATATAAAATGAAAGCAAGAATCTAGAAAATAGGTGTCAAAATTGGCTTTTCCTGCAAGTTCTTGCTAAAACTTGGGAACAGTGTAGCTTACCTTTGAGGGCTTCACAGACCACAGTGGACCAGACCCTTTGCTTTTAAGCAAAGGGTTGCTGTCAGTGAGGATTTTTAAGAGTATACTATTCATAGGCACAGGGCCTATAAGAGCTACACCCTCAATGTAAGGGGGAAAAAATGAAGGAAAAAAAAATTTTACAGGAAGAAAAAGAAAGAAAGAAAATTTGCCTATCTTGAACTTAGAACTCAGTTCAGTTCAGTTGTTCAGTGTGTCCATCTCTTTGCAATCCCATGGACTGCAGCACATCAGGCCTCCCTGTCCATCACCAACACCCAGAGCCTGCTCAAACTCATGTCCATTGAGTCAGTGATGCCATCCAGCCTTCTCATCCTCTGTCATCACCTTTTCCTCCTGCCTTCAATCTTTCCCAGCATCAGGGTCCTTTCCAGTGAGTCAGCTCTTCACATCAGGTGGCCAAAATATTGGAGTTTCAGCTTCAGCATCAGTCCTTCCAATGAACACCCAGAACTGATCTCCTTTTGCATGGACTGGTTGCAGTCCAAGGGACTCTCAAGAGTCTTCTCCAACACCACAGTTCAAAAGCATCAATTCTTTGGTGCTCAACTTTCATTATAGTACAACTCTCACATCCATACATTAGGATTAGTCAATGGGAAAGTATGTGAAAAAGCAAAGGGCCAAGGTTATAACCAAGACAGCTGTGAACAGAAAAACAAGGTAGCAGAACTTTCTATCCTAGATATCAAGACATTATAAAGCAGAAGTTAAAACACAATAAAGACGCAAAATTAGACGAACAGACTAATGGAGGACGATGGAGATGCATCAGCAGAAATGTTCATCAGTGGGAAAGGGTGAACTAATCAATAGAGAATGTTAGGACTACTGGCCATCCATGTGGAAAACTAATTGAATCTTTACCCCATATCAAATGCAAAAACATAGCTTCAGAAGTATTGCTAGCATCTGCTAAAGGTATTAATGGACACTTAGGCAGTTTCAATATCTTGGTTAAATAGTGTTGCTATAAACATTAAGGTGCATGTATCTTTTAAAAGTAGTGTGTGTGTCTTTTCCCTCTAGGTATATATATATATATATATATTTATATATTTATATATACATGTATGTATATGTATATGTATATATACACCTAGCAGCAGAATTTCTGGATCATATAATAGTTCTATTTATAGTTTTTTGAGGCCCCTCCATACTGTTTTCCAGAGAAGCTGAACCAACAGTGTACAAGGGCTCCCTTATCTCCACATCCTTGTAAACACTTGTTATTTGTTGCCGTTTTGCTAATAGCTATTCTGACGGGTGTGACATATCTCACTGTGGTTTTGACTTGTATTTCTCTAACAATTAATGATTTTGAGCATTTTTCATGTGCCTGTTAGCCATCTGTATGTTTTCTTTGGAAAAATGTTTATTTAGGTCTTCTGCCTTTTGGGGGGGGTTGTTTATATATATAATTTGGATATTAACTTCTTGTTGCTCATAGAATTTGCAATTGTTTTGTCCCATTTCATAGGTTGTCTTTCCTTTTTTGACTATTGTTTCTTTGGCTATGCCAAAGCTTTTATGCTTAATTGGGTCTCATTTTTTCCTTTTAGTTCTTTCATCTTTGGAGACATATCCAAAAGCATTACTATGGTTTATGTCAAAGAGTGTTTTGTCTACATTCTCTTCTATGAATTTTATGGTTACAGGTCTTACATATAGATCTTTAATCCATTTTGACTTTATTTTTGTGTATGGTGTTAAGAAGTGTTCTAATTTCATTCTTTTACATGTAGCTGTCCAGTCTACCCAGCATCACTTGTTGGAGAGACCATCTTTTCTCCATTGTATATTATTATTTCCTTTGTCATAGATTGACCACAGGTGCATGAGCTTATTTCTGAGATCTTTATTCTCTCTCATTGATCTATGTGTCTACTTTTGTGCCAGTATCATGTTGTTTTGAATATTGTAGCTTTGTGGTATAGTCTGAAGTCTGGGATGTGATGCCTCTATCTTTGTTCTTTTTTCTCTGGCAACTTGGAGTCTTTTGTGGTTCCACATGAATTTGAGGATTATTTGCTTTAGTTCAGTGAAAAATGTCATGGATATTTTGATACACTAAAAATAAGCTATGAGAAAGAGAAAGTAAAGATACAATCTCATTTAAAATTGCATTAAAATGAATAAAATACCTAGGAATAAACTTAACCAGTAGGTGAAAGATGTATACTCAGAAAACCATAAAACACTGAAAAAAGGAAATTGAAGATAATAACAAATAAATGGAAAGATGTCCATCCTCTTGGATTAGAAGAGTTAAAATTATTAAAATGGCTATACCACCTCAAGCAACCTACAGTCCCAATCAAAATATCCATGCCACATTTCATGGAGTTATCCTTTGCTTGGTCCTGTATTAAAACATGCAGAAGTCCATTGAACTTTCTGTTTTGACTTCACTAAAAAATACACTCTTAGTCATTAATTCAAAGGATCCACTTCAAAATACTAATAACACTTTACTCTTCAAAGCTATTACCCTAAACCCAGCCAGGGCTAATCACAAGAATGAAAAGTCTCAGAAACAGGTATGATCTGCCACTGTCTTTCCCTGAGCCAATGGTTTCTGACTGTGCACCTACACTATCCTTGAATGGTCTCCTTGACTCACACTATTTACTTGACAGTTTAATGTGCTCTGGGCCAGGCAGGGATTTAAAGCTAACCATTTCTCTCATGTACTTTAGAGTTTTCAGATTTAGGGAGGAAAAATACAGGACACCCAGATAAATTTGAATTTCAGACAAACAACAAATTACTTTTTGTTGCTGTTCTTGAGTTACTAAGTCATGTCTGACTCTTTGTGACCCCATGGACTGCAGCATGCCAGGCTTCCCTGTACTTCAGTATCTCCCAGAGTCTGCTCAAACTCATGTTCATTGAGTCAGTGACGCCACCCAACCAACTCATCCTCTGTTACCCCCTTCTCCTCCTGCCCTCAATCTTTCCCAGCATCAGGGTCTTTTCCAATAAACTGGTTCTCCACATCAGGTGGCCAACTATTGGAGTTATAGTTTCAACATCAGTCTTTCCAGTGAATATTCAGAGTTGATTTCCTTTAGGATTGCCTGGTTTGATCTCCTTGCTGTCCAAAGGATTCTCAAGAGTCTTCAAAAGCATCAATGCTTTGGCACTCAGCCTTCTCTATGGTCCAGCTCTCACACTGGTACATAACTATTGGAAAAATTATAGCTTTGACTACAGACTTTTGTCAGTGAAGTGGTGTCTCTGCTTTTTAATATGCTATCTATATTTGTCATATCTTTTCTTCCAAGGAGAAAACATCTTTCAATTTCATGACTGCAGTCACATTTAGGAGTTAATTTGGAGGCCAAGAAAATAAAGTCTGTTACTGTTTCCACTTTTTCCCCATCTGTTTGTCATGAAGGGATGAGACCAGATGCCATGATCTCAGTTTTTGGAATGTTGAGTTTTAAGCCAGCTTTTTCACTCTCCTCTTTCACCTTCATCAAGAGACTCTTTAGTTCCTCTTCACTTGCTGCCATTAAGGTGATAATATCAGATGTGATTAATATTTCTCCTGGCAATCTTGATTCCAGCTTGAGCTTCATCCAGCCTGGCATTTTGTATCATGTACTATGCATATATGTTAAATAAGCAGAGTAACAATATACTGCCTTCACATTCTCCTTTCCCAATTTTGAGCCCGTCTGTTGTTCCATGCCAAGTTCTAACTCCAGTACACTTGCCTGGAAAACACCATGGACAGAGGAGCATGGTAGGCTACAGCCCATGAGGTCACGACTGAGTGACTTCACTTTCACTTTCACTTTCATTTTTCCATTCCCAGTTCTAAAGGTTTCTCTTGACCTGTATGTGGGTTTCTAATGAGGCAAGTAAGGTGTTCTGTTATTCCAGTCTCTTCAAGAATTTTCCACAGTTTGTTGTAATCCCCACACTCAAAGGGTTAAGCACAGTCAATGAAGCAGAAGGAGATATTTTTTTGGAATTCTGCTTTTTCTATGACCCACCAGATGTTGGCAATTATTTTTTCAGTTCAGTTCAGTTCAGTCTCTCAGTCATGTCCAACTCTTTGCAACCCCATGAACCACAGCACGCCAGGCATCCCTGTGAATCACCAACTCCCAGAGTCTACCCAAACCCATGGCCGTCGAGACAATGATGCCACCAAGCCATCTCATCCTCTGTCGACCCCTGCTCCTCCTACCCTCAATCTTTCCCATCATCTTTTCCAATGAGTCAGCTCTTCACATCAGCTGGCCAAAGTATTGGAGTTTCAGCTTCAACATCAGTCCTCCCAATGAACACTCAAGACTGATCTCCTTTAGGAAGGACTGGATGGAGCTCCTTGCAGTGCAAGGGACTCTCAAGAGTCTTCTCCAACACCACAGTTCAAAAGCATCAATTCTTTGGCACTCAGCTTTCTTTATACTCCAATTCTCACATCCATACATGACCACTGGAAAAACTATAGACTTGACTAGATGGAGCTTTGATGGCAAAATGATGTCTCTGCTTTTTAATATGCTGCTTAGGTTGGTCATAACTTTTCTTCCAAGGAATAAGCGTCTTTTAATTTCATAGCTGCAATCACCATCTACAGTGATTTTAGTGCCCAGAAAAATAAAGTCAGCCACTGTTTCTACTGTTTCTCCATCTATTTGCCATGAAGTGATTATTATACAGTGGAACTGAGAAATAGATTTAAGGAATTAGATCTGATAGACAGAGTGCCTGATGAACTATGGACAGAGGTTCGTGACATTGTACAGGGGACATGGATTAAGACCATCCCCATGGAAAAGAAATACAAAAAAGGAAAATGCCTGTCTGAGGAGGCTTTACAAATAGCTGTTAAAAGAAGAGAAGTGAAAAGCAAAGGAGAAAAAGAAAGATATTCCCATCTGAATGCAGAGTTCCAAAGAATAGCAAGGAGAGATAAGAAAGCCTTCCTCAGCGATCAATGCAAAGAAATAGAGGAAAACAAAAGAATGGGAAAGACTAGAGAGCGCTTCAAGAAAATTAGACACAGCAAGGAAACATTTCATGCCAAGATGGGCTCGATAAAGGACAGAAATGGTATGGACCTAACAGAAGCAGAAGATATTAAGACGAGGTGGCAAGAATACATAGAAGAATTGTACAAAAAAGATCTTCATGACCCAGATAATCATGATAGTTTGATCACTCACCTAGAGCCAGACATCCTGGAATGTGAAGTTAAGTGGGCCTTAGAAAGCATCACTATGAACAAAGCTAGTGGAGATGATGTAATTCCAGTTGAGCTATTTCAAATCCTGAAAGATGATGCTGTGAAAGTGCTGTTCTCAACATTCCACCAAATTTGGAAAACTAAGCAGTGGCCACAGAACTGGAAAAGGTCAGTTTTCATTCCAGTCTCAAAGAAAGGCAATGCCAAAGAATGCTCAAACTACCACACAATCGCCCACATCTCACACGCTAGTGAAGTAATGCTCAACATTCTCCAAGCCAGGTTTCAGCAATATGTGAACCATGAGCTTCCAGCTGTTCAAGCTGGTTTTAGAAAAGGTAGAGGAACCAGAGATCAAATTGCCAATATCTGCTAGATCATCGAAAAAGCAAGAGAGTTCCAGAAAATCGTCTATTTCTGCTTTATTGACTATGCCAAAGCCTTTGCTTGTGTGGATCACAATAAACTGTGGAAAATTCTGAAAGAGATGGGAATATCAGACCACCTGACCTGTCTCTTGAGAAACCTGTGTACAGGTCAGGAAGCAACAGTTAGAACTGGACGTGGTACAACAGACTGGTTCCAAATAGGAAAAGGAGTATGTCAAGGCTGTATATTGTCACCCTACTTTTTTAACTTATATGCAGAGTACATCATGAGAAATGCTGGGCTGGAAGAAGCACAAGCTGGAATAAGGATTGCCAGGAGAAATATCAATAACCCCAGATATGCAGATGATACCATCCTTAAGGGAGAAAGTGAAGGGGACTAAAAAGCCTCTTGATGAAAGTGAAAGAGGAGAGTGAAAAAGTTGGCTTAAAGCTCAACATTCAGAAAAATAAGATCATGACATCTGGTCCCATCACTTCATGGGAAATAGATGGGGAAACAGTGGAAACAGTATCAGAATTTATTTGGGGGGGGGCTCCAAAATCAATGCCAATGGTGACTGCAGCCATGAAATTAAAAGACGCTTACTCCTTGGAAGGAAAGTTATGACCAACCTAGATAGCATATTGAAAAGCAGAGCATTACTTTGTTAACAAAGGTCCATCTAGTCAAGGCTATGGTTTTTCCGGTAGTCATGTATGGATTTGAGAGTTGGACGGTGAAGAAGGATTCGGTGAGCACCGAAGAACTGATGCTTTTGAACTGTGGTGTTGAAGACTCTTGAGAGTCCCTTGGACTGAAGCCAGTCCATTCTACAGGATATCAGTCCTGAGTGTTCATTGGAAGGACTGATGCTGAAGCTGAAACACCAATACTTTGGCCACCTCACGCGAAGACTTGACTCATTGGAAATGACCCTAATGCTCGGAAGGATTGGGGTCAGGAGGAAAAGGGGATGACAGAGGATGAGATGGCTGGCTGGCATCACCGACTCAATGGACATGGGTTTGGGTAGACTCTGGGAGTTGGTGATTGACAGGGAGGCCTGTTGTGCTGCGATTCATGGGGTCACAAAGAGTCGGACACAACTGAGCGACTGAACTGAACTGAACTGATGGGACTCGATGCCATGATCTTAGTTTTCTGAATGTTGAGCTTTAAGCCAACTTTTTCACTCTCCTCTTTCACTTTCATCAAGAGGCTCTTTAGTTCCTCTTCACTTTCTGCCTTAAGGGTGATGTCATCTGCATATCTGAGGTTATTTGTATTTCTCTGGCAATCTTTATTCCAGCTTGTGCTTCCTCCAGCCCAGTGTTTCTCATGATGCACTCTGCATATAAGTTAAATAAGCAGGATGACAATATACAGCTTTGACGTACTCCTTTCCCATTTGAAACCAGTGTGTTGTTCCATGTCCAGTTCTAACTGTTGCTTCCTGACTTGCATATACGTTTCTCAAGAGACAAGTCAGGTGGTCTGGTATTCCTGTCTCTTTCAGAATTTTTCACAGTTTATTGTGATCCACACAGTCAAAGACTTTGGCATAGTCAGTAAGGCAGAAATAAATGTTTTTCTGAACCTTCTTGCTTTTTCGATGATTCAGCAGATGTTGGCAATATGATCTCTGGTTCCTCTGCCTTTTCTAAAACCAGCTTGAACATCTGGAAGTTCACAGTTCATGTATTGCTGAAGCCTGGCTTGGAGAATTTTGAGCATTACTTTACTAGCATGTGAGATGAGTGCAATTGTGCAGTTGTCTGAGGTTTATATGAATGTTAAACTTTTTGAGTATCTAAAGGAATAGACTTTAGTAAAGTCTTAGTAGAAAGAAATACACACAATTGACATTTTCTAGCCTTGGACTTTGAGGAAGCAACTTAACTCTCCTGAACATCAGGTTTCTAACATGTGAAAAGAGTGTATTTTTAATTCTTTGTTTTAGGGAAATTTCTGGCCAAAGTCCAGGGAGAGTCCATTCTTCTTGTCACATCCTAAAGCAATAATTACTAGTTTAATAACTCTAAGGGACAGAGTGAGAGTTTTTTCTTCAACAAAGCCCTTTTTATTTTATAATCATGATAACTTTAAGTAACAACAAAAAGCCCTCACAATGGATTTTCAGCTCTCTACTGATTAATTTTCTCCCTCAAAATGTTTCATCTTTGAGTAACATTCCCCATCCTAGGGAGGCAGACTGAAAAAAAAAATGGTTTGCTTAGAATTAATTTTTATGGATGCTCATGGTGGCTTCTTTCTCTGAGGCAGGTTTGCCTCTCTTTTAATCTGAGATGATTGACAGTGATGAAATCTAACCACAAACTTTACTTTCTTATTTGAGAAACTGAGAGACAGGCCTCTCTAGTTTCTAACAGAGGTAAAGTAAAATCTCTATGACCATATTGGGAGATATAAAGATTGCAAGATATTTCAACATTTCATTCCTTCCTTTGTTAAAATCTCTATAATTTATTCTAAGAAAAATGAAAAGCAAATTTTCCAGTACTATCCTGACCAAGGAATACGACATGGCAAATGATCAAGAAAGCCCTGTAGTCTCAGCAGCAGAATTTTCAGAATCCAAGACACCTTTAGAAAAGTCATAATGTGGGGTCAGTAACAGAAAGAGGCCAGCACAATACTTTGCACATAACAAGTACCGCTTAAATACGAGCCCCTCTTACAAAGGAGTTAGATTAGACTTGTTCTAAATGCAGATCATGTCCACATAGGTATTTTTATCATTTTCTTTTTTAAAGTATGGATTAGTTTTAAATAGATTCGTGGGCTTCCCTGGTGGCTCAGCTGGTAAAGAACCCACCTATAATATGGGAGACCTAGGTTCGATCCCTGGGTTGGGAAGATCCCCTGAGAAAGGGAATGGCTACCCCACTCCAGTTTTCTGGCCTGGAGAATTCTGTGGACTGTATAGTCCATGGGGTCACAGAGTCAGACACAACTGAGTGACTTTCACTCACTAAGCTAAAATATGATGAGAGGACAGGGAGATGGTGAAGAAGAGGGGAGTCTGGCATGCTGCAGTCCATGGGGTCACAGAGTCAGACACAACTGAGTGACTGAACAATAAAGTTAAAATATTTTAAACTTCCTATTTTAAAAAGGCAATACTCTTTATTATATTAAATAATATTTATAAATATAAAATAAAATGTTTTATTTATTTATATTTTATAAATAAAATAGTTTATTTGATCAATTATGATCAATATAGTATTGATGATCAATATAGTATACATAAACATTTCAAAGGGGCAAAAATGATTTTTTTTAAAAAAGTAGTATTCATTATCTATAGGTGTATAGCAGATTACTACATTTTTAGTAAAGTATTTATTTAGAAACCACTCAGGCAATATGAACAGATCCAAAACATGATAAGGTAGGGTCCTTCCTTTCTAAGAACTAACAATTTAGTAGAGACTAGGAAAAAAATCTGTGAAAATTAAGTATACAATTTCAATAACAATTCAGGGAAGATTAAAAGCATCCCAGGGTACTGAATGATTTAGCTGCTCAACAAATGACAATACATGCATAACTTCTGGCTAGTGAGACCTCCTGAATAGGCATTAGAAAGCAATGGAATTAATAAGTGCTGTATGTGATTTATGAAAGAGAATTATTATTATTAACAGAGTCAATCCTAACAGTTCTCATCACAAGGAAAAATTATTTTTTCCTTTTGCTTTGTATCTATATGATACGATGGATATTCACTAAACTTATTCTCAGGATGTATTAAGTCTAATCATTACACTGTACACATTAAATTTACATAGTGCTGTATGACAAGTATATCTCAATAAAACTGGAAGAAAAAAATCTCAAAAAGAATAAAGCATTAGAATTAAATTAGGTATTAAAAAATTGGTAAGTTTTGGATAATATCGTACTGGGATGATGAGGTAACTTTCCTGAGAGTGAAAATCCCTTCAACAGCATGGGGAAGATTGGAAAGGTGCACTTGGGGTACACGTGTCTTGATGCATGAAACGGAGTGAGTGCTTGGGGCTGGTGCACTGGGATGACCCAGAAAGATGGGATGAGGAGGGAGGTGGGAGAGGGGTTCAGGATGGGGAACACATGTACACCTATGGCTGATTCATGTCAATGTATGGCAAAAACCACTACAATATTGTAAAGTCATTAGCCTCCAATTAAAATAAATAAATTTTTTAAAAAAGGAAAGGTTCACTTGGAAATATGAGGAAATCTCTTCATCTGAAAAGGAAATTTATGTTAGGTGAGGTCTAAATTATTAGAATATCTCTAAGAACAGAAAAGGCCAATGTAAGGCATACTGAATTAAAAAATCATCAGGACTGGCTTATTGGTCTGGTATGCTTTTCACATAGACAGTACCCACTTAACATTTGTGAAATGAATCATGAATTATTCAAGGCTTAAAAACCTAAATGGCATATGCACTTAATTAATGTGGTCTTCCAGACTTGATGTAAATGAGCCTTTGAAACTCCTGAAACACCATAAACCTTCCTACACAAGTTTCCTGATTTGGTGGCTGACTTTATTATTTAAGTTACTTCTAAACAGCTTAAGAGAGAGCTCATGGTGATGAGTATATGTATTTGAAAAGTAGCCAAGGTATGGTTATTGTAAATGATGCTTCAATGAACATTGGTATGTACTGTTACTGATTTCTAATTGCATTCTACTGTGATCAATGAGCATACTTTGTATTATTTCAGTATTTTTAAATTTAATGAGATTAATTTTGTGGTCTACTATGTGATCTGTCCTGGAGAATGTTTCTTGTGCCCTTGAGAATAATATGTATTCACTGCTATTGGGGAAAGTGGTCTATAGATGCTGTTAGGTCAAGATGATTTATACTGTTGTCCAAGCATATTTCCATGCTGATCTTTTTTTTTTTTTTTTGCCACACTGTGAGTCATGTGAGATTTTAGTTCCCTGACCAGGGATCAAACCCATGACCCCTGCATTGGAAGCGCAGAGTTTTAACCACTGGACCACCAAGGAAGTGCCTCCTTGCTCATCTTCTGTCTACCTGTTCAATTCATTGTTGAAAGTGAGATTAATGTCTCCAACTTTTATTTTGAACTGTCCAAATCTCTCTTCAATTCTGTCATTTTTTGCTTTATGTATTTTGGAGCTCTATTACTAGGTATGTAAACAATTTTTAATTAAATGCTTTTCTCTTGAAACAGAAAGAAAACTGGCCAAGATAGTGATAGAAATATAAATTATGCCCTCCTGTCATGGAAAGAAGAGAAGGAAAAGGAAAGAGAGAGAAAAGAAGCACAAGCAAGACAAAACAAGGTGAGTCTGAGTCACAATACACATACAGCTGAATGTAAAATTAGCTTTGGGCCTCCTAGAAGTGAAGTAAAACATAAAATACAACAGACCACAGCTCAGTTATTGCCTAACAAAACAAAGCATAACAGCTATCACATCAAGGAGAGAGAACTGTGTCCCAGCACTGAACATTAATAAAAATGCATTGGATAAGATATGTTTTTAAAAAAATAAAATTAGACAGCATAATAAATATTGTGTTTGATAACAATTTTCTAGAAAATAAAGAGGCATTATGTATAAGGTCAAGTTTTTTAATTTATTGATAATTGGAAGATAATTGCCTTACAATATTGTGTTGGTTTCTGCCATACATCAATATGAATCAGCCATAAGCATACATATGTCCCCTCCCTGTTGAGTTTTCCTCCCACCTCCCACCACATCCCACCCATCTAGGTTATCACAGAGCACCAGGTTTCAATTTCCTGCATCATACAGCAAATTCCCACAGGATAGTTGTTTTACAATAATGTATAAGTTTCAGTGTTGCTGTCTCTATTTATCCCACCCTCTCATTCCCCTACTGTGTCCAAAAATCCGTTCGCTATATCTGCATCTTCATTGTTGCAAATAGGTTCATCAGTAGCATCTTTCTAGATTCCATATATATGCATTAATATGCAATATTTATTTTTCTGTTTCTGACTAACTTCATTCTGTATAATAGGCTCTAGGTTTATCCACCTCATTATAACTGACCCAAATGTTTTCCTTTTTATCACTGAGTAATATTCCATTGTGTGTGTGTGTGTGTATGTATATATATATACATACCATACCTTCATTATCCATTTACCTGTTGATGGACATCCAGGTTGCTTCCGTATACTAGCTATTGTAAATAGTGCTGCTGTGAACATTGAAGAACATGTGTCTTCTTGAATTTTGGTTTGCTTAGTGTATATGCCCAGTAGTGGGGCTGTTTGGTCATATGGTAGTTTTATTCCTAGGTTTTTAAGGAATCTTCATACTACCTTCCATAGTGGCTATATCAATTTACATTCCCACCAACAGTATAAGAGGGTTCCCTTTTCTCCACATTCTCTCTGGCATATGCTGTTTGCAGATTTTTTTTATGATGACCAATCTGAGGCATGAGATGATACCTTTTTGTAGCTTTGATTTGCATTTTTCTAATAATGAGCCATGTTGAGCCTCTTTTCATGTGTTTATTAGCCGTCTGTATGTCTTCTTTGGAGAAATATCTGTTTAGGTCTTATGCCCACTTTTTGATTGGGTTGGGTTTTTTTTTCTGGTATTGAGCTGCATGAGCTTCTTGTGTATTCTGGAGATTAATCCTTTGTTAGTTGTTTCAAGAGTTTCTTTTGCTGTGCAAAAGCTTTTAAGTTTAATTAGGTGCCATTTGTTTATTTCCATTAATCTTGGGTCATAGAGAATCTTGCTGTGATTTATGTCAAGGAATGTACTACCGTATTTCCCTCTAAGAACTTTAATAGTAACTGACCTTACAATTAAGTCTCATTTTGAGTTTGTTTTTATGTATTTTGTTAGGAGGTGTTCTAGTTTCATTCTTTTACATGTAACTGTCCAGTTGTTTCAGCACAGTTTATTGAAGAGATTTTTCCATTGTATATTCTTGCCTCCTTTGTCAAAGATAAGGTGCCCATAGGTACATGGGTTTCTCCCTGGGCTTTCTATCTTGTTCCATTGGTCTATATTTCTATCTTTATGCCAGTATTATACTGTCTTGATGACTATAGCTCTGTAATATACTCTGAAGCCAGGAAAGTTGATTCCTCTAGTCTATTTTATCTGCTATGAATATTGTTACTCCCATTTTATTTTAATTTCCATTTGCATGGAATATCTTTTCCAGCCCCTCACTTTCAGTTTGTAGGTATCCCTAGATATGAGGTGGGTCTCTTGTAGCCAGCAAATATAGGGGTCTTGTTTTTATATCCATACAGCCAATCTGTGTCTTTTAGCTGGAGCATTTACTCCATTTACATTTGAGGTAATTATTGTTATGTATAATCCTATTACCATTTACTTAATTGTTTTGGCTTTGTTTTTGTAGGCCTTTTCTTTCTCTTGTGTTTCCTGTCTAGAGACATTCCTTTAGCATTTGTTGTAAAGCTGGCTTGGTGTTGCTGAATTCTCTTAAATTTTGTTTGTCTGTGAAGTTTTTGATTTCTGCTTTGAATATGAACCAGATCCTTGCTGGATAGAGATCATCTTGGTTTTATGTTTTCTCCTTTCATCACTTTAAATCTATCTTGCCACTCCATTCTGGCCTGTAGAATTTCTGTTGAAAGATCATCTGTCAGCCTTATGAGGATCCCCTTTATGTTATTTATTGCTTTTCCCTTACTGCTTTTATTATCTGTTCTTTGTGTTTAAATTTCATTAGTGTGATTAATATGTGTCTTGGCAAGTTTCTCCTTGGGTTTATCCTATACAAGGCTCTTGGGCTTCCCGGACTTGGATGGCTATTTCCTTTTCCATGTTAAGAAACTTTTTGACTATAATCCTTTCAAATATTTTCTCATTCACTTTCTTTTTCTCTTCTTCTGGGACTCCTGTAATTCCAATGTTGGTGTATTTATTGTTATCCTTGAGGTCTCTGTGACTGTCTCCATTTGTTTTCATACTTTTTTCTTTATTCTGCTCTGCTTCAGTTATTTCCACCATTCTGTCTTCCAGGTCACTTATGTGTTCTTCTGCCTCAGTTATTCTGCTATCATTTCCCTCCAGGGTACTTTTAATCTCAATTATTATTTTGTTCATTGCTGATTTCCTATTCTTTATTTCTTCTAGATCTTTGCTAAGTATTTCTTTTATCTTCTCAATCCGTGTTTTCAGTCTATTTATCTTTGCCTCCATTTTATTTCCAAGGTTGTGGATCATCTTTACTATCATTATTCTGAATTCTTTTTCAGTAAATTGCTATTTCATCTTCATTTGTTTGTTCCTGTGGATTTTTACCATGTTCCTTCTTCTGCTGCATATTTCTTTGTCTTTCCATTATGTTAAATTTACTGTCTTTGCAGTCTCTTTCCTGCAGGCTGGAAGGCTCTAGTTCCTATTTTATTTTTTTAATACTTAAAAAAATGTTTCTATTTTTAATTAGAGGATAATTACATTGCAATATTGTGATGGTTTTTACTTTACATCTACATGAATTGGTCTAGGTATATATATGTCCCCTCCCTCTTAAGCACCACTTCCACCTCCCTCACTGTCCCCCTACTCTAAGTTGTCACAGAACTCCAATTTTGGGTTCCCTGCATCATACAGAAAACTCACACTCACTATCCATTTTACATATGGTCATGAATGTGTTTCAGGGCTATTCTCTCAAATTATCCCATCCTCTCCTTCCCCCTCTGTGTCCAAAAGTCTGTTCTTTATGTCTGTGTCTCCTTTGCTTCCCAGCAGGTAGAGTCATCAGTACTATCTTTCTAGATTCCATATATATGTGTTAATATATGATATTTATCTTTCTCTTTCTGACTTACTTCACTCTGTATAATAGGTTCTAGGATCGCCTACCTCATTAGAGGTGACTCACATATGTTCCTTTTTTTTTTGTTTTGTTTATTTATTTGTTTATTTTTTTTAATTGTTTTTGCCATACATTGTCATGATATCACCATGGGTTTACATATGCTTCCCCTCCGGGTCCCCCCTCCCTCCTCCCACATATGTTCCTTTTTAATACTTAGTAACCTTCCATTGTGTATATATACCACAACTTCTTTATCCATTCATCTGTTGGTGGACATCTAGTTTGTTTCCATTTCTTAGCTATTGCAAACAGCGCTGCAATGAATATTAGGTTATATCTGTCTTTTTCATTTATGGGTTCCTCAGGGTATATACCTAGTAGTGGGATTGCTGGGTCATATGTTAGTTTCATTCCTAGCTTTTTAAATGAAATCTCCATACTGTTCTCCATAGTGGCTGTATCAATTTACATTCCCACCAACAGTGCAAGAGGGTTCCCTCTTCTCCACACCCTCTTCAGCATCTATTGTTTGTAGACTTTTTGATGATGGTCATTTTGACAGGTGTGAGATGATATCTCATTAGTTTTGATTTGCACTTCTCTAATAATGAATGCAGCCGCCACTCCTCTCCGCCCCACCCCTGACCTCTGCCAGGGGAAGCTCCTGTTAGAGTGCTCATTACGCTATCGCAGCTGCCGCACTGAGAGCGGCCTGAGAGGGGCTACCCCACGTCCGAGGTAAGGGGCTGCGGCTGCGCTTTGCTGGAGCAGCCGTGAAGAGAGATCCCATGTCCATGGTAAGAGAAACCCAGGTAAGATGGTAGGCACTGAGAGAGGGGATCAGGGGACAGGCAGGCTGAAACTACAGTCACGGGCAACTAGCCAATCTGATCACATGGACCACAGCCTTGTCTAACTCAATGACCCATGCTGCGTGGGGCCACCCAAGACAGAAGGGTCATGGTGGAGGTCTGACAGAATGTGGTCCACTGGAGAAGAGAATGGCAAACCACTTCAGTATTCTTGCCTTGAGAACTCCATGAACAGTATGAAAAGGCAAAAAGATAGGACTCTTGAGAGTCCCTTGGACTGCAAGGAGATCCAATCAGTCCATCCTAAAGGAGATCAGTCCTGGGTGTTCATTGGAAGAACTGATGTTGAAGCTGAAACTCCAATACTTTGGCCACCTGATGCGAAGACCTGGCTCATTTGAAAAGACCCTGATGCTGGGAAAGATTGAGGGCAGGAAGAGAAGGGGACGACAGAAAATGAGATGGCTGGATGGCATCACCAACTTGATGGACGTGGGTTTGGGTGGACTCCGGGAGTTGGTGATGGACAGGGAGGCCTGGCGTTCATGAGGTCACAAAGAGTGGGACACAACTGAGCGACTGAACTGAACTGAACTGAATAATGAATGATGGTGAGCATCTTTTCATGTTTTATTACCCACCTGTATGTCTTCTTTGGAGAACTGTCAGTTTAGGCCTTCTGCCCACTTTTGATTGGATTGTTTATTTTTCTGGTATTGAGCTTCATGAGTTGCTGTATATTTTGAAGATTAATCATCAAATGTTTCGTTTGCTATTATTTTCTCCCATTCTGAGGGTTGTCTTTTCAATCTAATTGTGCAAAAGCTTTTAAGTTCAATTAGATCTCATTTGTTTATTTTTGTTATCTTTTCCATTACTCTAGGATGTGGGTCACAGAGGATCTTGCTGAAATTTATGTCAGAGTGTTCTGCTTATGTTTTCCTCTAAGAGTTTTATAGTTTCTAGTCTTACACTTTGATGTTTAATCCATTTCTGTACCCAGATTCTCTGAAAATAATTGTTAGAGAATTTTAGAATATTCTCCCAGTGGAAGAAAGAATGTCCACAATTAAAGATCCTTCATCATAACTGATGCCACCATATGTCATGGGTTTCTTATTTTTAATGTTTTTATCCATTTATAGTAAGAATAAGATACTCTTTGTAAGGTAATTATTGATAAGTACGATCCTGATGCCATTTACTTTGTTGTTTTGGGTTCAAGTTTATAAACCTTTTCTGTGTTTCCTGTCTAGAGAAGATCTTTAGCATTTGTTGAAGAGCTGGTTTGGTGGTGCTGAATTCTCTCAGCTTTTGCTTGTCTGTAAATCTTCTGATTTCTCCTTCATATTTAAATGAGAACCTTGCTAGTATAGTAATCTGGGTTGTAGGTTTTTTCTTTTATCACTTTCAGTATGTCCTGCCATTCCCTTCTGGTCTGAGGAGTTTCTATTGAAAGATTAACTGCTATTTTTATGGGGATCCCCTTGTGTATTTCCTTCCCCATTTTAGGGAAGTTTTCAACTATTATCTCCTCATATATTTTCTCATGTCCTTCCTTTTTGTCTTCTTCTTCTGGAACTCCTATGATTCAAATGTTGGGGTGTTTAACATTGTCCCAGAGGTCTCTGAGGTTGTCCACATTTAACACTTTTTTCTCTTTTCCTTGCTGCCTCATTTATTTCCACCATTCTACCTTCCACCTGACTTATCCTATCTTCTGCCTCATTTATTCTACTGTTGGTTCCCCTCCAGAGCGCATTTCATCTCATTTATTGCATTATTTATGGGCTCTTCTTTATTCCTTCCAGGTCCTTGTTAACATCTCTTGCATGTTCTCAATCCTTGTCTCCCATCTATTTATCTGCAACTCCATTTTGTTTTCAAGATTTTGGATCATCTGTACTATCATTATTCTGAATTCTTTTTCAGGTAGACTCCTATCTCCTCTTTTGTTTGGTTGGTGGGCATTTATCATTTTCCTTTACCTGCTGAATATTTCTCTGCCTTTTCATTTTGTTGAGATTGCTGTGTTTGGGGTGCCCTTTCTGTAGGCTGGAAGTTCACGGTTCCTCTTTATGGTGGAGCCTGGTCCCTGTGGGTGGAGTTGGACTCGTGGCTTGTCAAGGTTTCCTTGATAGGGGAGCTTGTTTCTGTGTTCTGGTGGGTGGAGCTGGATCTCTTCTCTCTGGAGTGCAGTGAAGTGTCCAGTAGTGAGTTTTGGAGTGTCAGTGGGTTTGGCATGGCTTTGGGCAGCCTGTCTTTTAATGCTCAGAGCTGTATTCCTGCTTTATTGGGGAATTAGCATGGTATGTCTTGCTCTGGAACTTGTTGGCTCTTGAGTGGAGCTTGGTTTCAGTATAGATATGGAGGCTGGGTGAGCTCTTGTCTATTAATGTTCCCTGGAATCAGAAGTTCTCTGGTGTTCTCAAGTTTTGGAGTTAAACCTCCTGCCTCTGGCTTTCAGCCTTATTCTTACAGTAGCCTCAAGACCTCTCCATCCATACAGCACAGATGATAAACAATTCTCCACAGTAAGGAACACCCAGAGAGATTCACAGAGTTACATGGAGAAGAGAAGAGGGAGGAGGGAGATAGAGGTGACCAGGAGGAGAAGAGGAGGAGTCAAAAGGGGAGCGATTAATCTAGCCAGTAATCAGTTCCCTAAGTGTTCTCCACAGCCTAGAACACCCAGAGAGATTCACAGGTAAGTAGAGAACAGAAGGGGGAAGGGAGAAGATAGAGGTGACCTGAGGGAGAAAAGAGACAATCAAAAGGGGAGAGAGCAATCAAGCCAGTAATCACACCCCTAAGTGACAATGAATACTGAAGATTAGATTATTAAAGGTACAAAACTGATATACCAAAAAGCAGAGATTAAAAATCTAGAGTAGTGGTTGGACTCTCAAAAAATATTAAAAATACAAAACAAAAACAATCACAAAAATTATAATATATATATATATATGTGTGTGTGTGTGTGAAATTTGCTTTAAAAATTGGGTCATTTTTTGCAAGGTAATAATAGGTTATAAAAATGAAAATTAAAGTAGTAAAGAACTTAAAATTTGTAAAAAAAAATAAATAAAAAGTGATGATAGTAAAAATATTTCTAGGAATTTCTCTGGTGCTGTTGTGGGTAGTGTGGGGTCTGTTCAGTCTCAGATAGTCCCTTATTCCAACTTGTACTTGTTCTCAAGGTCTATAGCCCCATACACACACACAACACTTAGTCAGTGTTAACTGCAGGGTTTTAATCTGTTGCACCTGTCACTTCCAGAGCAGTTCCCTCTTTGTTTATTTTGGCTTCCTCTGTTTGCAAGTCTCTTCAGTGTTTAATTTCCACCCTGACACAAGGGGGCGAAGGTGGTCACTTATTTAGGCTCACTTGTTCAGTTGGGTTGTGGGGAGGGAGGGACACTGCAAACAAATATCGCTGGTGTGTGGGGAGAGTGCTTGCAGTGTATGGACCACACTGGGTTTTGCCCCAGATCAAGGCAGCATGTGCTTCCTGGGTCTCCACTGCTCAGGCTCCAGTGTGCTCTGCAGGGGCACTGTCCAAAGGAGGCCCTGCATTTTATGCACTTCCCAGGTCTAAGCTGCTCAGGTTCTCGGGTACTCTGCAAGGGTACAGACTCAGTTGGGCATGCGTTTTTTGCCCTTGCCAGGTGTGAGCAGTTCAGGCGACCAGGTGCTTGGCGAGTGCACTGTCCCAGGTGGACCATGAATCTTAATCACCTTGTGGGTCCCAGATGCTTGGTTTCCGGGGTGCACCACAAGAGCGTCATCTCAGGTATGCCATATGTCTCCTCTGGGGAGCTGATCTCAGGCTGCAACCCTCCTGGCAGATGTCAACCATCCAGGAGTCCAGTAAGACGTGGTTAGCAACTAGGAGCCTGCTCACTGTTTGGTGGAGGATGCCAGTCTCTGGGGTTGACATCGCAGCAGCCCCTAGCAGCTCTTGCTCTGGTAAGCCTGCCTATCTGCCTCAGGCAGGGGTGGGGGTGGGGGTTGGGCTGAACGAAGTTGGCTAGCTCTCCTTTAGTATTCGCTCAATCCTTTGTTGGGGACAGAGGATTGAGTTCAGGCTTTCTCAGGAAAGTTCTTTTTTTCTCTCTCTCTGGCTATCCCACAGTTTGGGTTGCTATCTCACGTTAGCTCCTTCAGATTGTCCTCAGGGCATTTAGACCAGGTCCTTACCCTAAGAACAAATTATGCAGCCCACACCTCCCTGTCCAGCTCCCACTCGCTGGTGGTGGACATGGGCATCTGGGCTACTTCTCTGCTGTCAGCAGTTAGGTGTGTATTCTGTGTGTGTTTGTTTGTTTGTTTGTTTTCCTCCTGGTTAGGTTGCCCTCTGAGATTCTAAAACTTCCCACAGATGCCTATGAAAGGGTTTCCTACTGTTTGGAAACTTCTCCTTCCCGACTCCCTCCCCAGGATGGGTCTCCATCCCGAACTCTCTTGTGTCTCTTTTTGTCCTTTATCTTTTGTCCAACCTCCTTTCAAAGAGAATGGGCTGCTTTTCTGGGTGCCTGGTATCCTCCACCAGCATTCAGAAGTTGTTTTGTGGAAGTTGTTCAGCATTCAAATGATGTTTTGATGAAAATTTGTGGGAAAGTGGTCTCCCCTTCAGCATATTGGGACCGCCCCCTGAGGTAGAATCTATTATTCCCTATATTTTACAAGTGAGGAAATAGAGGGTCAAACAGCTAAGTGGCCTGTCCTGGAGCATTTCAGAAGCGGGCAGGGCTCAGCAAGGCCCCCAGGTCTGGGTGGCAAGGCAGAGCTAAACCAGTGACACCAGTAATGTGCCGAGTAAAAGACTCACACCTGAGCTGTATCCTGAAGGAAGGGATTATAGAACCTTTACATTTATGTATCAGTCAGTCTCCAGGAAGGTGTTTATGTAGATATAGAACTCAGAAAACTGGAAAAGCCAATTAGGGTCCAAATTTGGAAACATCCAGGGATTGGATTGTGGATTTAATTTGGTGAGTGCCACCTCCTACCCTCAATGTTTCCATACTTGGATGAAAATTATGAAATCAAATTGTGACAAATTTGTAAATCTGGGTAATTTTTACTTATTGGCTGGTTTCTTCTTTCAGCGTCATTGAATACTCATCAAACCAGCTATTTCTAGTGGTAACATGCTTTCCAGTCTTCCCTGTGCTAGTGGAAGAAATTCTGATTTCTTTGTTACTTCACAATTCCCAGTGTGATCTGCTCCTGCCATCATATCACATTACTTATTTGCTGCTTCTCTGTGAGGACAATGTTATATCTTTCTGATTCATGAATATGTCTCTGTTTACATGTTTTTAATTTCACACAGTGTTATAGTGTTATCTCCCCAAAAATGCTACATAAATTTTGTGAGATTTATACATTTTTAAACCATTTAATACATTTTCTTACTGATATAAAAATAATTAGCTTTTTATATTGAGTTTTTTAAAGTAACTTAGTGTTAAATCTTATCAATTTTGATATATTATTAAAGATTTATTTTTTCTATAAATAAACATTTCATCTAAGAATAATGACAGTTTTTTCTTCCTTTCCAACCTTATACATCTTATTTCTTTTTGTGGACACACAATTTGTTCTTCAGCTTAAAAAGAATATTTTTAACATTTCAGTATTAATTATGGTTAACTATTTGTTGCAGGTATTTGGTAAACCCCTTTTATTGGAAAGCAAAATTCTAGCCCTAATTTGTTGAGTTTTCATCATTAATTTGATGTTGAATTTTATCAAATATTCTTGGATAGATTGAGATAATCATATGATTTTTCTCCTTTAATATGGCCAGTTATCAGGGCTTCCCTGGTGGTTCAGCTAGTAAAGAACCCACCTGCCAATGCAGGACACTCGAGAGACAAGAGTTTGATCCTTGGGTTGGGAAGATCCCCTGGAGAAGGAAACGGCAACCCACTTCAGTATTCTTGCCTGGAAAACTCCACTGACAGAGAAGCCTGGCAGGCTACAGTTCTTGGGGTTGCAAAGCTCCCATGCATACATACACATGGTCAATTATGTTGGTTGAATTCCTAATGATAAATTAAATTTGTAACCCTATGATAAACTTAAGTTGTTTATTACGTATCTTTTTTACACATGAAGGGTTCTCTTTGATAGTATTCTGTTTAGAATTCTAATAGCTATGTGAGATCACTTCATAGCTATCCCCTCTCATACTGTCCTTCATACTGTTTATGGGGTTCTCAAGGCAAGAATACTGAAGCGGTTTGCCATTGCCTTCTGCAGTGTAAGTCCAGTGGAAGGACTGATGTTGAGGCTGAAACTCCAATATTTTGGCCACCTGATGCAAAAACTGACTCATTGGAAAAGACCCTGATGCTGGAAAAGATTGAAGGCAGGAGGAGAAGGTGAAGACAGAGGATGAGATGGTTGGATGGCATCACTGACTCAGTGGACATGAGTGAGCAGGTTCCAGGAGTTGGTGATAGACAGGGAAGCCTGGCAAATTCAATTAACAACTATTACCTGGCCCACAGAATCTACCCTTCCCTTCCATCTCCCAACCCCAAAGCTTAGTTACTAGGCAAACTTGTCTGCCTTTTTTTGGCTGCACCACGTACTATATGGGATCCAGCTCCCTCATCAGGGATCAAACCATTGCCCCCTGAATTAGGAGCTCAGAGTCTTAGCCACTAGACTGCCAGAGAAGTCCCTGACTCTTTCTTTGAGATAAGTAATAAAGGAATGCAGATCAAGAAGCAACATTTAGAACTGGACATGGAACAACAGCCTGGTTCCAAATTGGAAAAAAAAGTACATCAAGACTGTGTTTTGTCACCCTGCTTATTTAACTTGTATGCAGAGAACATCATATGAAATGCTGGGATGGATGAAACAAGCTGAAATCAAGATTTCTGGAAGAAATATCAATAACCTCAGATATGCAGATGACATCACCCTTATGGCAGAAAGTGAAGATGAACTAAAGAGCCTCTTGATGAAAGTGAAAAATTTGACTTAAAACTCAACATTCAGAAAAATAAGATCATGGCATCTGGTCCCATCACTTCATGGCAAATAGATGGGGAAACAATGGAAGCAGTGACAGACTTTATTTTCTTGGGCTCCAAAATCACTGCAGATGGTGACTGCAGCCCTGAAATTAAAAGATGCTTGCTCCTTGGAAGAAAAGCTATGACCAACCTAAGCAGCATATCAAAAAGCAGAGACAATACTTTACTGACAATGGTCCATCTAGTCAAAGCTATGGTTTTTCCAGTAGTCATGTGTGAATGTGAGAGTTGGACTATAAAGAAAGCTGAGTGCTGAAGAATTGATGCTTTTGAACTGTGGTGTTGGAGAAGACTCTTGAGAGTCCCCTAGACTGCAAGAAGATCAAACCAGTCAGTCCTAAAGGAAATCAGTCCTTACAATCCATTGGAAGGACTGATGCTGAAGCTGAAGCTTCAATACTTTGGCCACCTGATGTGAAGGACTGACTCATTGGAAAAGACCCTGATGCTGGGAAAGATTGAAGGCAGGAAGAGAAGGGGACGACAGAGGATGAGATGGTTGGATGGCATCACCGAATCGATGGACATGAGTTTGAGCAGGCTCCAGGAGTTGGTGATGGACAGGGAAACCTGGCATGGTCCATGGGGTTGCAAAGAGTCGACACAACTGAGTGACTGAACTGAATTCAGGAAATGTCTCAGTGTTACTTTTCCTGTTGTCTAAGTTTCAGCTGAGGCCTCAAAACTGAAAACAATAGGTGTCATGTGTATCCGCAAGTCTAAAAAGAGTTTATGGACAACAAAATGTCACTATACACCTACCAGAAAAAGTAAAGTTTAAGAAAATGACAGTACCAAATGCTGGTGAGAATGTAAAACGGTACAGACACTGCAGTTTCTTATAAAACTAAAATATTGCTTCTTTCAGAAATCGATGGATTCTCTAAATCAGCTATTGCATCACTGCGATCCAAGCATTTCAGTTCACTGATCAGCCCATTCTACTTTCTTTATCACCAGATTACACTGGCCTGGTGCCAGTCAACTCCATAGTTATTAAACAGTGGTAAATATAAATATTAAATGCTCTTTGGGGGTCCTACTTATGATCAATAGTCATAAAAGTGATGGTCAAGAGTGAAGCTTGTGCAATTTGGAAGCCATCTGAATTTTTAGCTATTACTTCTCTCAGAAAATTATCCTGTTTGAAATTGCTCCTCATACCGACCAGCCCTGAGGCTATTGGCCAGAACCTCAATTCTTTATCAGTTACCCAAGAAGAGGGGTGTTGGTGTTTTCCTCTTATCAATAATTAACCTACATTGATTAGTCTCCTAAAAATGATTCAGTCAGAATGACTTAGTATTTTACTGGAAAACATGGACCTTTCCTATCCTCTACCTCAAAGTGAAAAACAGAGGAAATGTTTTGCAGCTAATTTAGTGGTAATAGATGTTATTTACTGGATCAGGGCCCTTTGACTTCCTATTTATGGTTTCTACCTGTCTCCACAGACAGTTATGCTCACATCAAACAGGCATCAGAACTTTTAAGTACTCTACTTGAAGTGTAAAAATTTAATGTTCAAAATCATCATAATTCAGCAATAAACAGTATCAACTATCTAGTCATGGTTTCAAAAGAGCACAGTCATTTAAAAATAGATCTTCATCTTCTTATCTATTAAAATATAATAGATACATCCCTTATTTTAGAACACAGGGCTTTGAAATTCTTGAACACATAACTTTGAGTGACAGGAGTTTCAAGTGAGAGAAATGGGAGAAACGTTTCATGCCTTGGCTTCTCAGCCACAAGGCACCTGGAATCCCAGCCCCTCAACCAGGGATCAAACCAGCTCCCCCTGCACTGAAAGAATGTCTTAACCACAGGACCACTAGGGAAGCCCTTGTATTTTTTTTTTAATTTCATTTATCACTTTCAACACTTTAAGTGCCTTTGTTTCTATTGGACAAAATGATCTTTTAAACACCTCGAACATAAGCTCAGGACTTCCTTAATGGTCAGTGGTTAAGACCTCAAATTCCCAGTGAAAGGAGCACAGGTTCAATCCCTGGTCTGGGAAGTCCCACATGCCATGAGGTGCCGCCAAAAAAAGAAAGAAAAAGTTCACACACAGCAAATGTGGTGTAGAAAAAAACCAAACCAAATCAAAGCCTTAGAGATGAAGATTAAACTGACCATCCTTGGTCCGGGAGGAAGGTGGGAGGGGGGTTCTGGAAGAGGAACACATGCATATCCATGGCAGATTCATGTCAATGTATGGCAAAACCAACACAATAATGTAAAGAAAAAAGTCTTTTTTGAATTTGTTACAATAAAAAAATAAATAAATAAAACCTTTTATTCTAAACAAAACAAAACAAAACAAAACAAAAACTGACCATCCTAAGACATAGATGGTGCTACATGTTACTGATAGTGTTAGCTTGCTTTTCCTCTGAATCATAGCTTTGTACAAATCTACAAATGTGCATGTAATATCATTCCCTGGATATTTATTGAGACTTGTCTTATGGCCCAGTACATAGTAAATATTTAAAAATGCTTCACATGCTTTTTTGATAAGAATGTGCATTGGGAAGTGCTATGTTGTTCACATTTATTACATCAAACTTGTGGATTGTGTTGTTTAAATTTTCTACATTTCTTACTGATTTCTGTAATAATTATTAATTACTGAATTCCCAATCATATCTCAGCCTACCCAGCTACCTCTTTGAAAGTTTAAAAGGTATTTCAACTCTGTCCTGAGCTCCACATCGTTTCCAAAGAATTTGCTCCTCCCAGAGTCTTCATCCTTTTGGTTAATGACAACAGCATCCAGTTTCCGAGGTTAAAAACCTTGTGATTATACTTGATGCCTCTTGCTTTCTTCCCACATGAAATCTTTCAGCAAATCTTGTCAACTCTACCCTTAAAACAGCTTTGAAATCTGACCACCACTTCTTACTACTTCCACTGTTACATCTCAGATCCAAGCCACCATCATCTCATAACAGTATTATTGTAATCACTTCTTTGAGAGAGAGACCTTTTCATCCTTGCTTTTGTCACTCTATTTTCGTGCAGTAGCCAAAATGATACTGTTAAACTTAAGTCAGATCATGACACTCCTCTGTTCAAACCTTGCCAGTAATATTGAATCTCACTCTACATCAAAGTCTTTATGATGGACTTAAGGGCCATCCATGTGTAGATAATTTCCCATGGGTCTCTCAGGTTTCTGCACAATTTTTGAGCATAGGCTCTGCTGGTTTTGTTTTGAATTGCCCTTTCCAGTATATTTATGTAAAAAACATCCTTGGAAAAAAGAGAGACTGCCTTCCTTCAGATCAAACACAGGCATGTCCACTGCCCATTATAAAAAATTGGAATCTCTAAACTCAGATTTCCTAAGTAAACAAAAATTCTGACTACTGTTAATGCTGTGACTAATAAATTGTCCTGTGCTTCTGATCCAGTTAATAATTTTTAAAATGTTAATAATTTCAAGTGTGAGTGAGGGTATGGATAAGCATATTCTGTCATCTACTGCAGGTTGGGGTATAAATTGATGCAGAGTACCTTTGGAGGAGACTTTGGCAGCCTCTATTAACCCTAAAAATGCACTTGGACTGTGACACAGATATTCCATTTTTCATGTTTACACATGAGAAACTTTCTCACATGTTTATAAGAGGCATAACCAAGTATGTTCACTATAGCAGTATGAGCAATAACAAAATAATATTAAACAAACCAAGCATCTATCAATATGAGTGGTTAAAATTAATCAAAGATAAACAATGGCATATCCAGAAGTAAAAGGAGGCCAATATATCTGGATATTAATAAACAAAGAGGAAAGTGGAAAGACAGGACCACCGAGAAGGTTGTTCACTGAACATCTTGAGGGAGCACTAATTACAGACTGAAATGTGATGGCACCCCATGAAGCTGTGCAGCGCATCATCTGCACAGTAATATCTGGAGGACCTGCAGAAGGGGATGATGTTGGCATCTGACAGGAAACCAAATCATGCAAAGCGTCAAGCCATGGTAAAGAATCTGCATTTTATTCTAAGTGTGTGCATGCTAAGTCACTTCAGTCATGTCTGACTATTTGTGACACTATGGAATGTAGCCCACCAGGCTCCTCTGCCCATGGGATTCTCCAGACAAGAATAATGGAGTGGGTTGTCATGTCCTCCTCCAGAGGATCCACCTGACCCAGAGATCAAACCCGTTTCTTATGTCTTCTGCACTTGGCAGGCGAGTTCTTTACCACTAGCACAAAATCTTTAAAGATTATGAACAGGGAAATGAATCCATATTTTTAAAAGATTCTTCTGACACCTATGTGAAATGAATTAGAGAAGGTTAAGAGAAGTAAAAGATCAATTAGGAGTATACTGTGGGCCTTCCTGATGGTTCAGTGGAAAGGAACACGCCTGAGAATGCAGGAGACACAGGTTAGATCCCTGACCCGGAAGGATCCCACGTGCCTTGGAGCAACTAAGCCCATGAGCCACAACTATTCAATCTGTGCTTTAGAGTCTGGGAGCTACAACTACCCACGTGCTACAGCTACTGAAGCATATACGACCTAGAGTCCATACTCCACAACAAAAGTGTCAGTCGCTCAGTTGTGTCAGACTCTTTGTGACCCCATGGACTGTAGCCCACCAGGCTCCTCTTTCCATGGGATTCTCCAGGCAAAAATACTGGAGTGGGTAGCCATTTCCTTCTCCAGGCACAAGAGAAGCCACCAAAGTAAGAAGCCCACACACTGCAACTAGAGAGTAGCCCCTAATCACTGCCAACTAGAGAAAAAGCTCCCACAGCAATGAAGACCCAGTATAGCCAAATAATAAATAATTTTTTTAAAAAAGGAGTGTATTACAATGGTCTAGTCAAGAGATAACAGTGACCTCAATCTGAGGAATGGCAATGGAAAATGGGGGATAAACATAAATAGATCATCTAGATAGGAACTCCAAGATCTACTGATGCATTATACTGTCAAAGGGAAAGGAAACATTGGATGCAATTAGGATGTGCAATTAGGGTGACTAGTTTTCTGCATGAAGCTGTCAGAAGATGATGGATCTATTTACTTATCTGAGGAAGTCTGGGGGAGGAATATCTTTGAGCAGTACAATTTCAAACATGCTAAGTTTGATATGACTGGGATATCCAAGACAAGTTATCAGTGAGAAAGATAGCTGCATGAGATTCAGCCCAGAGAAAAGGTTTAGATGGATACAAATTTTCAAGGAGCTGTGATGTGGTTTTTGAGTCCATAGAACTAGATGAGAAATCACCAGTAGAAAGAAAAAAGAGGGAGGAAGCGAGGAAAGCACTGAGGAATTATAAAATTTAGAAGACAGAGGCACAAACACCTAGAGATAGAATGGGAAGCCAGAAGAAATGGCTAAGATGTCCTTCAGTAAGTGAACTATCCTATATATCCTATAACTAAGGAAATTATCTTCTATCCATCCTATAGAATATTGTGTGTGTGTGCACTCAGTCATGTCTGACTCTTTGCAACCCTATGAACTACAGCCCACCAGGCTCCTCTGCCCATGCAATTTTCCAGGCAAGAATACTGGAGCAGATTGCCATTTCTTTCTCCAAGGGTTCTTCCCAACCCAGCAATTGAACCCACGTCTCTTGTATCTCCTGCATTGGCAGGTGAATTCTTTACCACTAGCACCACCTGGGAAACTCCTATAAAATATTATGCCCACACAAATACAGTCAATTAATCTTTGACAAAAGAGCAAAAGGAATACAATGAAATAAAAGTCTTTCAAACAATGGTGCTGAAAAAACTAGATGTACATGTGCAAAAAAAAAGTCCTCTTCTCAAAAATTAACTCAAAGTAGATTATAGAGCTAAATATAAAATGCAAAACTGTAAACTCTTATTAGATATGAGAAAAATCTAAATAACCTTGAGTTTGGTAACGACACCACAGGCAGGATTCATGAGAAAAAGAATTAAGCTGGACTTGATTAAAATTAAAAACTTCTGCTCTGCAAAGGACACTTTCAAAATAATGAGAAGACAAGCCACAAGACTGTGGATAAAATATTTGCAAAAAGATGTCTGCGAGAGGACTGTTATACAAAATATGCAAAGAACTTGTAAAACTCACCTATAAGAAAATGAAAAGCCCAATTTAAAAATGGGCAAAGAATGTGAACATACGCTTCACTGAAAAAGATATAGAGATGGAAAATAAGCATATGAAAATGATCCACATCGTATGTCATTAAGGAAGTGCTGCTGCTGCTGCTAAGTCGCTTCAGTCGTGTCCGACTCTGTGAGACCCCATAAACGGCAGCCCACCAGGCTCCGCCGTCCCGGGGATTCTCCAGGCAAGAACACTGGAGTGGGTTGCCATTTCCTTCTCCAACGCGTGAAAGTGAAGTCACTCAGTCATGTCCGACTCTTCACAACCCCATGGATTGCAAATCACACCAAATGCTGGCAGAAGTGTAGAACAACGGGAATGATCTTTCACTGCTACCAGGAATGCAAAATGGTACAGCTACTTTGGCAGACAGTGGGCGATTCTTACAAAGCTAAACATGCTCTTACGATGATCCAGCAATAACACTCCTTGGTGTTTAACCAAATGAGTTAAAAACTTGTGTACACACACACATACAAATCTGAGCACAAATGTTTCTAGAAACTTTATTCAAAACTGCCCAGACTTGCAAGTAGTTAGGATGTCCTTAAGCCAGCAAATGGATAAATAAGCTGTGATTCATCCAGATAATTATACATCGCTGAAAATGAACTATCAAGTCATGAACATATGGAGGAAACTTAAATACCTATTACTGAGAAAAGCCAACCTGAAAAGGCTACATACTGTGTGATTCCAATTCTATGGCATTTTGGAAAAAGCAAAACTATGAGAGCAATAAAAATATCAGTAATTACCAAGAAGGGGGAAAAGGGAGGAGTCCAAGCAAAGAGGATTTTTAGGACAGTAAAACTATTCTGTATGATACTATACTGGCAGATACATGTCATTATATATTTGTCAAAATCCTCAGAATGTACACTAAGAATGAACCCTAATGTAAACCATGGACTATTTTTAACCAGGTATACTTTTAAAAATATTTTGCAATATGTAAAAGAAGCAATAGGCAAAACACATTAACATCAAATTTTCATGTAGAGTAAAGAAATAAAAGATAAGTATACTATGTATAGTTCATAGGCATGGTTTCATTTATATGAAATAAATCAAATACTAGAGATATACATATATTAACTGTATGTGCACTGAAACAAATTGTTAATAATGGTTCCTGGGAAATAAGAGAAAGAACAGTGAAATTTCATCCTTTTACTTTACACTCTTCTATATTGTTTAAATGTCTTACAATGAATTTTGTATTGCTTTAGCAATACTTAATTTCAAAAGGACAAAAAAGCTTTATAAACCTTCTCTGAAGTCAGTATTTTTGAAAATATTAAGTTCAACTGATGCCACATTTCAAGTCAGAAATACTTGGGTGTTTATTAAAATATACTTCTGAGACCTCATCTCAGTTTTAGTAAATCAGATATTCTAGCCATGAGGTACAGGACTTTGCATCATTAGCAACCACATTGGGTGATTTTAACCTTTGTCATTCTAAATTTCAGTAAGTCAAAATGAATGTATTTGCTTAAAAATCAGCAAATGCCTCTGGGGTGAATACTTAAGAGATACCTATCAATCCAAGAGTAAAAGACAACAGTTAGCACAGACCTGACCCAGAGAGAGAAAAGACAGAAAACTGGATTAATGACTTAACACTGCAGATAGTGACTGCAGCCATGAAATTAAAAGTTGCTTGCTCCCTGGAAGAAAATCTATGGTCAACCTAGAGAGCACATTAAAAAGTGAAGACATTACTTTGCCATCAAAGGTCTGTCTAGTCAAAGCTATGGTTTTTCCAGTAGTCATGTATGGATGCGAGAGTTGGACTATAAAGAAGGCTGAGCACCAAAGAATTGATGCTTTTGAATTGTGATGTTGGAGAAGACTCTTTAGAGTCCCTTGGACAGCAAGGACATGAAACCTGTCAATCCCAAAGGAAATAAACCCTGAATATTCATTGGAAGGACTGATACCGAACTTGAAGCTCCAATACTTTGGCCACCTGATGCGAAGAGCTGATTCACTGGAAAAGACCCTGATGTTGGGAAATATTGAAGACAGGAGAAGGGGACAATAGAAGATGAGATGGTTGGATAGCATCGCTGATTCAGTGGGCCTGAGTTTGAGCAAACTCTGGGAGATAGATACATAGTTATGTTTATGTATATAAAATAAAAAGCTCATTTACATGAACACACGTAGAAAAAAGCACATCTTCTTACATCTGTTATTAAATGGCTTTGCATTTCAGTTCATAATAGTCGAGATTTTCTTTTTTCAGTCCATCAGACACCATTTACAAAGATGCAAAGAGATTTATGTTTCCTAACTGGAGCTGCATTTGACACTCATGTAAGGAATTTATGCAAATCTTAAAATATTAAATCTATATCTACATTCTCAGACTTGGATTCACTTGAAGGTAATTATCAGATGAAAAACATAAACTTAATATCAGGTGGTAAAATGTTTCAGGCTTCCCTGGTAGCTCAGCGGTAAAGAATCTGCCTACAATGCAGGAGACCCAGGTTCAATCCTTGGGTCAGGAAGATCCCCTGGAGGAAGATATGGCAACCCACTCTAGTACTCTTGCCTAGAGAATCCCATGGACAGAGGAGCCTAGCATACTGCAAGCCCATAGGGTCACACAGTCAGACACGATTGAAGAGACTAAGCTGCAGCATCAAAGTATGTTTCATTCTTTTAAGTTTGCATAAAATACAGGTGACTGCCCCGTACTTTGACCTTCTCTAAGAGTTGTCTGCTGTAAACATTAACCAAGGCTTCTAGTTGATCGTCTGCTAAGAGGATTAGTAAAATGCCCAAACACTTAATACACAATGGCAAAACCCAATTAAACATCAGCAGCTAGTTAGGTTTTCATATGGTGAAAACAAATTCTTAATTTTTAACAAGGTTTCTGCTTCTCCTTAGAGTTTAATAATTTGAACAACTTCAAACAGTGCAAACAAAAATGACCCTAGTTGATTTTAGATCTCTAATTTTGAAAAAAAGCTTTCAAAAGATAAACCTTGACACTTGTTTTGTTTCTGCTAAAGATTTAATTCTTTGAAATGAATAAACTGAATAATAAAATACAAAAGATTAAGCTAGAGAGGACAGTAAATTTAAAGTGGCAGGAGAGAAGTGGACAGAACAAAGATGTTCACAATGAATAAAATGCTAGTAAAATCCGTTTGATTATGCAGACCCATGATCACACTTAAATATTTGAAAAGTGGATGGATTGAGTGACTGAATTTGGAAAGACCAGGTGTATGGAAGGAAGTTCACAAATTGAGAGAAACTTCAGGGCTTGAGGTGCCTTTGAAATAACTCAGAGTTCAACTAGAGATTTGTGCACTTGTAGATAGAACTTGATGCCAAGAGCATGGCTGAAACTTCGGGGAAGTCCAAGATACAGGACTTTCATAGCACCACCACTAACTGCTCACTGTTTACCTCATCAGTAAACAGGATGTTGCAACCATCCAGCCATCACACAACAGCCTCCCTGGCGAGCCCTGAGGGAACTCAAGAAGGAAACAGGATGGCCACCATCTAGCCATCTGTTGATGCAGCACCGCCGCCACCACCACCACACCCCCCACCCCTGAAACAACCGTGCACCCTGAAGACTCCGGATGAGGACAGGATACTGGACCCAGATAGCTGACATGTGTATCAAAGGAATGATTTCAGTAAGCCCAGACTCTTGCACTTGTTCCCTTAACTTGAGATGTCTGGTTTCAACAGTAATCTTCTGATGTTCTGACTACCTGATCTTCATTGATTACATCCTGGCTGGCCCCCTCACTCCATCAGAACAGTCCTTCAGAGTGACGTCAGAGTCCTGGCTCCCAGGTTTCAAGTCCTCAGAAAATCCATCAAACAAAACAGAATTCTCACCTTTTAGTTGGTGCGTTTTTTCCCAGTCATCACTTCTTATCCCCCCTCACCCACCAGTTTATCAAAAACAGCATCAGTGCCTTGGAATAAGGCATCCAACTTAACTCTTTACACATTCACCTTTAAGTAGTTAAAAGAAAAACCTCATTTTAACTTGGTACCACAATATACTCCTTCACTGTGAAACATTGACAAATAGGGGTAATATATGTGGTCAACTCCAGAACAAAAGAATACAGGATATGTGCATAAATGTATAAATATACTTGGATCCAAACATGGGGAAAAAAAACATAATTGTGATCAAAATTTGTAATCTCCCCCCCAAAAAAAGGGCAAGAGTAACTATTTTAATGTTTTTTCTTTCCTTTTCCACTTTTATTTGATGGATTCTCTGAGGACTTCAAACCTGGGAGCCAGGACTCTGAACATTTTATGTATTTCTTTAGTAAATGGTTTCGTTCAAATCCGCTACAATCTTGGTAACAGAACTATACTTCTAGAAACTCTTTAAAAAGTACTATTAATAGAAGTATTTGGCATGTGATTAAAGCAGGGAGAGATGGTGTAGAAAGCTACCTGGATTTGGATAGGATAAATGTTACAGAAAATGCCAAGACTAAAATGAGCTCCCTGAACACAAATACTGATTTCTACATTGGAGTGTCATCCTTAAATCTTGTAAATCCCATGGCAACAGCAAATGAACCCATAGGTTTTCAAGGTTGTGGCCGGGAAGTTCTTATAGTCAAGAATTACAATTAACTGAATTAGGAACAAAAGGTGATTTAGGTGATTCAAATGTAGGTGACGGTGATGGGACAGCCTGTGAATACAATGTGTGCAAAAATAGGGGTAAATGTATAGTAAATGACACTTGTTCTTGCAGCTGCTTGCTACAAGGGACTGGATACACATGTGACCAGTCATATGTTTGAATAATCTTTGCCTCCCTATGTATACCTGACCAATCATTTTCTTACAGTTGTTTGTGCTCTGGGTTGGGTGGGAAGGTATTGTGAAAACAATACTTTCTTTTCAATTGCAAAATTCATGGCTAATCCTTAAATATATAGATCCAGATTACAGAATGAGATATCTTCAGGTCACTACTATATCCCTAAATTTCAGTACTACTGAAACTGAACATTTAATTGTATGGATAGGAAAAGCTCAAAATGAAGAAAATGGTTTTCTGGCAATTGGTCTCCACGATCAGACCTTGAAAATAGCAGTTAACTTAGGAGAAAGTATCTCTGTATCTATGATTTATAGCAATGGAACACTCTGTTGTAACAAATGGCACCATTTAATTATAATTCAAAATCAAACTCTTATTAAAGCCTACCTAGATGACAACCTAATTCTGAGGATATTGATCCAAACAAAAAATATGTTGCTCTAAACTATGAAGCTATTTGTTATCTAGGAGGCTTTGAATGTGGCCAAAAGGTAAATATTGTTACTCAAGAGACTTTTAAAAGAAATTTTGCTGGCAAAATTAAAGATGCATTTTTTCAGGATACAAAAAAATTGAGTTAATTAAGTCAGGATACAATGTTTGTAAGGCTAATGAACAAGATTAGGTTAACAAATTTGTAAAAATATATTAAATATATGTGTGTGTTGACAGTTATTTCTCTGGCATACTGTTTACTGGAAATCAACTGTTTACTATTACCTGAAATAGCAATAGATCAGTCCTGGGTGTTCATTGGAAGGTCTGATGTTGAAGCTGAAACTCCCAATACTTTGGCTACCTGATGCAAAGAACTGATTGATTTGAAAAGACCCTGATGCTGGGAAAGATTGAGGGCAGGAAGAGAAGGGGATGAAAGAGGATGAGATGGCTGGATGGCATCACTGACTCAATCGACCTGAGTCTGGGTGGACTACGGGAGTTGGTGACGGACAGGGAGGCCTGGCGGGCTGCAGCTCATGGGGTCGCAAAGAGTCGGACATGACTGAGCGACTGAACTGAACTGATATAGTTTAAATGTTAACAGTTCTTTATATATAAGCTTATAAAATATAGCTGAAGACTTTGGTCATTTTATCCAACATCCAATTTATCTGAGTCCTGGTTTTCATTCCATTAGTGTTTAATTCATCTGTAAACTGTCTTTAAATGAAATTTAGGTGAGAATAAATTAGTGATACAAAGAAAAAGGTAAAAGGTATTAACCAAAGGAAAAATTAAAATTATTAAGAAAGGAAATATCATAGTCTATTACATGGCTCAGCTATGAATAGTTACAACTGAAATAATGTGAAATTTGAAAATGGACCTAAGCCA
Source organism: Antilocapra americana (assembly GCA_007570785.1). Lineage (NCBI taxonomy): Eukaryota > Metazoa > Chordata > Mammalia > Artiodactyla > Antilocapridae > Antilocapra > Antilocapra americana. The sequence continues at coordinate 11,413,990 of ML662442.1, forward strand.
AAAACCACTGAGTGATTGTGGGGAGGTGGAAAATGAGGGAGGAGAGTTGGCTGGTAAAGGTTAAATCCTTGTCTTCTACAGTAAGTTATCAAAAGATATTAGCTTTTTAAGTAAAAAAAAAAATAGCATATATATGTCACTCACAAATATAAAGGCAAATATTCTAAGAAACATCTAACAGACTTGAAAGCAGTTACCTCTGGAGAGCAGTGCTAACACTGTTGGGTTTTGTTTATAAACCTTGTAGAATTTCTTGACATTTTAAGCAATGTACTTACATAACTGATCAAATTAAGTTAAACTTCATTTGCGATTACCTATTCAATTCTACAGGTCTCCAAATTGAGCTTAAAACAGGTTCTGAATAATGTTATTGAAAAATGTTGTCGTGATATCTGTACCTTTAAAAGCATAACTGAGTAAGTCCATTTTGCCCAAACATTCGTTACTAACATAATTGTGAACAACATTTGCACCCCCCTCCATTTACACTGGGAGGTAGTTATCGTTGCTGTTGTTACTTAACATTTCCAGTTTGGGATTTACGACAATTTTGCCACCAAAAAAAACACCTGACAACACATGACTGACAAAAGGTACTAACAAGCAGAATAGTACAGTAAGGAGGAAAAAAATCTTAGTAATAAGGAGCATGTGTAAAGTTGATAAGAAAAAACCTATAATTATCTATTAAATGCAGAAAAGATTTTACACACATAGGAGTGATGCACATTTAACTTCCCAGTGCTATTAAAAAGCAAAATCTGCCTGTCCAGATTCCAGTCTATACAAAGAAGCTAGGTGAACAGATTATCACTGCAGAATCTGAGATTTTTTTTTTTTTTACTTATTTTTGCCCCTGAACTGCAATCAGAAAGCTAGTTTAGAAAAGCTCCAGAACCAAAGTTAAGAACTTTCATATCATTTGATGATACAAATGCCCCCAAACTATCAACATTAGAAAGTGTGTGAGCAAAATATAATGTAAGGCAAAACTGCAGAATGTCTATGCATTGATTCAAAGCTTTTGTTTTTTAACAGAAACCACACAACTCCAACATATGCTGAAAAGTTGTGCCCTAAATTTGCTTTAGTCCATACCATTTAACCTTGGAGTTATTGAGATCATAAATGCTCTAAACAAATTCTTATTGATAGCTGACTTTTAAAGGTATACATTTTATGCATAAAGGCAAGAAAGTTGTTTTAGGAAGGTTATGAAGGCTTTGCATAAACCACACATCCTTCACATTTGGTTTTTCTTTAAAGAGTCACTTCCCAAATATAGTTGAAGGACCCCTGAGGACCTCTAGATATTTTCAGGGGACCCACAAAGAGAGTGATTCTTTTCTCAACAACAAATCCATGCAAAAGCAGATCTCCTTCATCATATTTTGAACGAATTGACATTACTACTCAACAGTAAATGCAGAAGAGTTCAGCCATCTTAAGTCAGATATTAGAAATGTACAAATATGAAAACAACCACTGTTAACTAAACTGACTTAATGTTATTAACACAGATTACTGTCAAACAAGTATTTTACAATCAGGGCACTCAAAGCTGGTGCTCTGGGACAACCCAGAGGGATGGGATCGGTAGGAAGGTGGGTGGGGGGTTCAGGATGGGGGACACCTGTACATCCATGGCTGATTCACGTCAATGTATGGCAAAACCCACCACAACATTGTAATTAGCCTCCAATTAAGATAATTAAAAAAATAAAAAAGTGCTCATGATAAAATTTTGATTTCTAATATGCTAAGTATAGACAATTCATAAAAACAAAAGCTCTTTAGAGGTCTCAACAATTTTTAAGAGTGTAAAGGGAAGAGGGAAAGGGTGGGATGATATGGGAGAATGGCGTTGAAAACATGTTAATTATCATATGTGAAATCAATCGCCAGCCCAGGTTTGATGCTTGGGGCTGGTGCACCGGGATGACCCAGGGGGAGGGAATCGGGAGGGAGGAGGGAGAGGGGGTCTGGAGGGAGAGCACATGTATACCCATGGCAGATAATTTTTTGTAAAAAAATAAAAATATTACATAAAAAAAAAAGTGTAAAGGGGTCTTGAACTACTTATCTTTGAGAACTGCTGCTTCAAAGCTGCTTCTCAAAGCTGGCATCTTACATTCAGACGCTTTCTACACCTCACTGCAATCACTGAATTCCAAGAACTGAGCAAATGTCTGAATAGGCACAAATAAGGCTGAAAATTGCTACTGAAATTCTGCAGGTAAAATTCATAGGTCAAAATGGTTAAAACATGTTTTTCACCTTAAAATCCAAAATTTCATGGGGTAAATTATCAACATTGTTTTCGCTATCCTAAAATGATGACAGTGTTGAGGATGATTTCCTATGTGATATGCTTTTCCAGCACGATATAAAAATAATTGATAAAAACCTTTCAGATAATTTTACTACAAATGGGATGATGCTTCTGTAACAAAAGTGTTGAATATAAATTTGATAACATTTTTTAAAGTAAGCTGAAATATCTTAGCCAAGAAATTGCACTTCCAGTTATTTACATGACTTTTGTGTTTCAACTCACACACTCATATACCCTCTTGCTCTACACATGAATTATTCAAATTCTTTATGAAACAAATCAAAGAATCAGGGTGTTTGGCACCTTCATAATAGCAGCAACCAATTTTACTCATGATTTGCTTTGGGAAACAAACTACTTGTTAACTGGTGAAGTTACATATAGCTGTTCTCAGTTTATTTTTTTAACAGTGGCTGGGCATAAATCAAGTTCCGTGCATTTTAAGAGCTTGCTGATGAAGAACCAGGTCTTATTAAAGCCAATAGTTCAATGTATGAACATGCCAGTTGCATTATATCCACCTCCTCAGATCTCTCTAAAACTTTAGGTCAGGTTGCCACTTACTAATGACCACAAAGGCAATAAGCATAATCAACACTCGACTTTTATGTTATCACACATTTAAAAACATGTTAATATCCAAGAGGTTTGTCACACCATTTTCTTCTCTACTGTTTATATTTTTCCTTAATTTCTAAGCATTTATATAGCCTTAGATGTTTTATAACTTCAAAAGACTTGCAATTAAGATCTGGTTCACTACAATTAAGCAAGTTAATAATGGCCCTCAAAGTTGTAAATCTCAGTCCTTGGAACTTGTAAATATGTTAGGTTACACAGGGAAAGGAGAATTAAGGTCACGGATGGAATTCAAGTTGCAGTCAGTGGACCATCAAGTAGGACTGTCCTGGACTATCTGTATAGATCCACTGTGTTCACAAGGGTCATTTAAAGTGGAACAGGAAATAAGAAGGGTCAGATATGGCAGAGAGTAAAACTCATGTCGCTGACTTGGAAGACACAGAAAAGGGGCCACGAGGCAAGGCAAGGCAGGCAGCCTCCAAAAGATGGAAAACGAAAGGAAATGCGTTATTTTCAGCCTCCAAATAAGGAATGCTCCCTCTGACACAGGAGATAGCCATTAGACTTTACTTCATAGAAGTGGAAGATAAATCTGTGTGATTTCAAGCCACTAAGCTTGTAATAATTTGTCACAGCAGCAGAAGGAAACTAAAAGAGGACTGGCAAATGAGGGTTTGAAATGAACACAAACTTTGCACATCTGTACAGAACCCACAGACTTTTGGTCATGTCTTCTTGCTCACTCTGAGGCACGGGTGGTCCACAGGTAGATGAGACGGCAGGAAAAAGGGTTGTGAAAGGCGAGCACACTCATGAGCCTTCTGTCCCTCTTCCGTTCTCCAGCCTAAGAGCACAACCACACCACTGAACTTTGGAGAAAAGTAGAACTGGGCTAGGATTCCAGTTCTGACAACAGCGATCTAAACTCAGCGGAGTATCAGTTTCTGAGTACCAGTTTTCTCAGCTCTAAGTAAGTCTTCACCTTGCAGGCTGAACAAGGTTCACATAAAGCACTCAGCCTGAGGTCTGACCCACAGAGGGTACATGGAGGTTTTCTTACTGACACAGAGATTACAAGGAGTGAACTTGGTAAGCACTGAGACATCCTGGTACATTTTAACAAGTGTTTAAACTACCATAAGATTGTTCTAAATTTTTAAAGCATCTGTTTTTAAAGAGCAAGCTTTTCTTAAAACAGGAGAGAGATGACTTTCACTAGTTTGTGTAAGGATGGTTGGTAGGTGAGACAAAGCATGAGAATGGCTTTGGAGCTACTGCTTCTCACTGAAAACTTTTCTCATTTCCCCTTTCTTCCTCACAAAAGCCTCAAATTACTTAATATACCCATACTTATTCTCGACAGTAGTCAGTCTCTGGGGTTAAGAGACCTGGCTCCAGCATTCAGTAGACCTGCAATCCCAGGGAATGGTCATTACTAACAGAGAACTATACGGAATCTACCATGATTCTATGAGACATGAAGAATTTTAAATTTCCCAGCTATATGTAGAAAAACTATTTGTTAAGTAAGAGTAATCAAAAACTGACTTAAAGGCTTTCCTCAGTTGGTTAACCCATTCTTCTTTACTTGTATCTTGCAAAAGAAACCTATTGTCTGATCAGCTGGATCAGTGAAAGCACATTTACTGAGATACAAATAGTTGATTTTCCACACCTGTGGATTCTGCATCTTTGAATTCAACATCAGATAGGGGAAAAAATTCCAGAAAATTCCAAAAACTAAAACCTGAGTTTACTGTACACTGGCAACTATTTACATAGCATTTGCCTCATATTTACAACTATTTACATATTTACATTGTATTAGACTTACAAAATTGTAAGTAATCTAAATAGAGATGATTTAAAGTAGGTAAGTACATAGGTTATCTGCAAATTTATGCCCTTTTATATATGGAACTTGGGCATCCACAGATTTTGGTATCGGTGGGCGGGGTCCAGCAACCAGCTCCCCACTGATTACCAAGGGATGATTGATTGTATGTGAAATATAAAAACCTAAGATTTCTTTGGTTTGGGGTTTTTTTTTGGTAAAACCTTAATAACAATTTCTTCATAATGATGCAAAAGCTGACTGACCTTAGTTTTTTTAATATGCAGACTGATCTGTTTTCTAACAAGCTAGTTTCCAAAACAAAAGGTGCAAATTAAAAAAAAAAAACTTGTATTTAAATACAAATCCTCTTGTTTCAGAACCCCGTGCTGTATGCTGTGCTTAGCCCCTCAGTTGTGTCCAACTCTTTGCGATGCCACAGACTGTAGCCCACCAGGCTCCTCGGTCCATGGGGGTTCTCCAAGCAAGAACACTGGAGTGGGTTGCCATGTCCTTCCCTAGGGGATCTTCCCAACGCAGGGAAATGAACCCAGGTCTCCTGCACTGCAGGCGGATTCTTTACCATCTGAGTCACCAGGAGAGCCTGTTTCAGACTCCACATGAAGATAAAGTTCAGAGGATAAGGATTACAAAAAAAGGGATTTCAAGTTGCCACAAATCAGACAAAATGATTTGGTTTTGAATTTCCATTCATTTTCTCTCCAATTAAAAACAGCAAGGCTGGTTCAGTTTCAAAACCGATTTTCCGTAAACTTTTTAAGAAAACAAACTTTATCTTCCTAATTTTATGAAGTCATGTGTATTTTTCTTCACTAAAACAGGTAAATAAAAATACTGGCTTTTCTTTCTCTCCTTTTGGTCTCAAGGATTAGCATCATTTGGCAGCTACTGCTTTAAATTAAAGCAATCAATACTGTATTATGCAAGTTAGGGTGGAAATAAATTTAGGTTTGGATTAACAATAGCTCCGGGTGCTTTCAAGAAAAATGAGCATACAACACTATAGTTATTTACTCCCCAAACAAGCTAGGGCTTATTACACATTTTACAGAGAGATTCACATGTTTCTATTAAATAAAGTTTCTATGGTCTTACAATGGTTAGTCAGTGTATCAAATTTTGATGGTGCACCAGTTTTTAGAAACATACCTATAAATTGGATTACTGCTGCAGTTTTTCAACAGCAGCTCTAAACTCTAGTCTCTTCCGAACTACATGATTTATCTCAATAGCCTACAATCTAAGATAAAGAAATCATTTTTCCCCTGTCTTCCTCAGCCTATATGCTCTTGGTTGAGTAAGAGAATAATGTCTAAAGGTATTTATAGCCTCAAAGAAGAAACTCTTTTACTACTGAATTTCAAATCACACACACACAATAGGTGAGAAATTCTTTTATCATATTTAGAATCAAAATATCCCTTAAAATATTTACATTTTACAGTAAAAAGGATAGCAAAACACAAGATCATGTACAAGCTTAAGTATTCAAGTTTCTGAAGAGCCAAAAAAGGAAAATAATGGACTACCACAAAGCTGTAGCACAATAATAAACACCTTCAGTGAGTGCAGATTAAAAGCAATACATGTACTCCTTGGGCTTCTGATTCTTGGTCAAAAACTGCTCAACGAAATGATTAATATAATCCGATTATGAAGTTGCTTGGCTTTTTGTTGCTCCTCTAGAATTTCTTTAAAAACAGTGCAATTTAAAACAAACTTACAGAGTACACATTACTCTCAAATTAGTCATTATAGAAAGGACATTCACTAGAGGTGGTAAATATATTCCACAGTTAACCATATTTACCAATTAAGGAATAAAACTAAAATTTCTAAGCCTTTATTGCATATTAATAAAACAAATCTTTGAATATACAGCAATGTAAATTTTTAAAAATATTAAATTCCTGTAACTAGGGCTGTTGGTATGAAGAAGGGATGATGAGCACTGGCACAGAGCACTCTGCACCAACACAAACAATTTATTCTTCTGCAAACCACCAATATTAAAAATTCAGAAGATGGCACGATCCTAGCAGGCAGTCATGAAGTTTCTAAGACACAACATCAAACAGTTATTAAATGCACCCCTGCGGCCGCCCGCCAGCTTTACCTCTTGCTCTTAGCTCTCTCAGCGTGGTCCCTGTCTTTGTGGTACCTGTCTCTGTCCTTCTCGCCCTCTCTATGCTTACTCTTCTCCCGCTCCTTGTCCTTCTCCTGGTCCTCGCCCTTCGACTTGTCAGGCTTCCTGTCTGCACTCCTGCTCTCCCTACCCGCCCTGCCCTCCGCCCCACGCTCCCCGTGAGGTGGCCGCGCCCGCTCTTTATCCTTATGCCCCTCATCCCTGCCCTTCCTGTCTCGGTCCTTGTCCTGGGCTCTGTCTCTGCGCCTGTGCCTTTCGGGTTCCTGCTCCCACTCCTTCTCGTGGCGCTCTCTTTTCAGGTGGTGTGAGTCACTGTAAAACCTCTGACGATCCCCCTTCCCCCTGTTAAATGGTCTGTCCAGTTGCTGCTGGTCTTGCCTACCCCAAGGGTCACTATGGCGCCGTTCTGGCCTCCGAATGTCTTTAACTTGGTAAAAATTCTGTGGGCCTAGATACCTTGACGCCTGTGACAGGGGACCCATCATACGCTGAGGCTGGCCGGTCAGATGAACAACAGGTGGCCAGGGAACCAAGGGATTTGGGGCAAAGCCAAAGCCTGGAGGGGGAAGTAATGGGGGTGGCAAATGTGGCGGAAATCCAAACATGCTTTGTGGGGGGAAATTAGGAGGTCCTGGAAATGGAAACCCAGGGGGGCTAGACTTCAGATGCTGAAGGCTAGGCTGCTGTGGCCTTACGGGTGAAAAGTTTGCACTTGTTCTGGGGCTGGTGCTTCTGGAAGTGAAACTGATGCTTTTAGAAGGAAATTCGGATTGACATGTGTTTCCAACCTCAAAATGAGATGCTGTTGCTGCTGATCCTCTTCGAAATGGGTGCACAGTTTCAATATTTTGCATTAAAATCTCCTGTAAGGGTTTTGCTTGTTCCACTTGAGAAGCCTGTATATTTTCTACCGGTGGTGAGTCTTGTGCAGCCCCTGAATCGTCACTCTGCTGAACACAGGGGCTTTTCTCTATAGAAGGCATCTTCTCCTCCACGCTGCTCTGCTCAGTTAAATGCGATGGGCCAGGCAGCGGCGGCTTCTCTGCATGACGGCAGCCTTCTCCTTCTCGGTTTTCAGGAGCAGCCACCTGCTGACTTCTTCCAGCTGCTTGCCGAGGATCCCTTTTCAGGTTGATAAACTGCGGGGCTCTTGTTGTGTTAGTAACAGCATTTTCACTGCAACTCACATTACCATTACCATCTATGTTTCCTCTCCCTACAACACTAGACCTACAGGGAGGACTAGTATTTGAAGTCCTGGTATCTTGTGAATCATTCTCTTGATCTTGTAGCAGCTGTTTTTTTAACACTCTCTCTTTACTCTCCTCAGTGTCCTCTTGTTTTGATTGAATTGATAAATTTGTTAGGAATGCTTCTGTAGAAACATCTGGTGGTTTACCTCTGAGACTAAGACTTGTCAAAGGCCCAGCAGAAACAGAAGAGACCCCCAGTGCAGATGCCTCTTCTCCTCCTACTGCATTATCTGTCAATTCTGAAGGGTTATCTCCTTTAACTTTCACTTCCTTGGCTTCACCATCAGTTGCTTCTCCTGTATCAATCGTCCCTGCTTTTGGATTGGCTTGCTCATTTATAAACGGAATTTCTTTAAGAGTGTTTTGTTCTGTCCCTAACTGAGCTTGTTCGTATGTTTGACCAGTGGTGCCCAAAAGGCTCTGAAGGATATCATCCACAGGAAGAGGTTTATTTGCCAATTCAAGAGTAGAAGGTTGATTTTCCCAGCCAATCAAGACCCCAGGAAGGAATCTTAAAGGTTTTGGTGGTTCCTGTTTGGTGACTTCCAATAAAGGTTCAATGACTGTTGGAAGGTCTTCCTGAAGAGTCTGCTGAGGCTTATTTCTCTGTTTATGCAATACGGTTGTAAAAGAATTAAAAAAGTCATTTTCTTCCTCTGCTGCTCCCTCTGTGGAAACTTCTATCTTACTTTTTTTATCAGGCGGCAATGTTACTGGTACACTTTCAGACATCTCAGCTGTGTGACCAGCACCAGCACTGGCACTGTGCTGCCGCTTCAGTTTCTGACGAATAATTAAGCCCAACAACAGATTAGGTCTATGCAATTCAAGGCCTGTACAAAATCAAAAACATCAATCAAGAGTCATTTTCAATCATTATAATAGAGTAAAATTTTGCTTACTACAACCTCCTAAACAGGTGCCTGTTCCTGTCTGGGCAGATGCCAAGGGCCAAGTCCCAAGACGGAAAGCAGGCTCAGTTTCCAGCTCGGGCCCTCTCATCCCATTTCATTCATATTCTACTAATTAAACAGACACCTACCAGGTCCATCAAAGGGCACGAGAGGGTGCGGGATTTTATCTGCGGCGCCCAAAGGGATGAGGTACATGTCCTTGACCTGCTTCATGTTGTTGGCGGCCACCCCATAGCGCTTCCTGCTGCTGAAGTACGCAAACAGCAGAGTGTAGGAAATCTGATCTTCCTCAGTCACAGGTGTGAAGCGGACCACACAGATTTCCTACTCAAGAAGATAACAAATAATGAAAATAATCACCTAAACAATAGCTTAGTTCTAAATACCATTCTCAATTATAATAATCTATTGAGTTTTCTGACACTTACCAAGTAATAACATGGCTTACCAACTTAAATGCAGATATGAATACTATAAGTAAACAACTTTTAGGAAAAGATCTTTGCCGATCCACAAGTGGATCTGTTTTATCTGAAAGTGTTACACAGAAACTCAGTCCTAAAGTAATTAATTTGTTCAAGGTGAGACATTTATCCGTGGCAAAGAAGATATTTAAAGCCACATGATATCTATACTATGTCCTTACTTCCAATGTTGTAACTTCTACAGAGGGCTGTCTATATTCTCAACACACTACAAATTAATAGCAGCCACCAGCACTGCCCCATTATGTACAAACACAGAGAAATGCACAAGTCCACTGATATTCCAACTTAGAGGAAATGAATCTAGGAATACAGGGGGCTGAGGAAATGACCTCAAATACACATAGGCCATAAATTTTATAAAATCATTTGGCTTACTCAGAAACTTATTTGCTTGCCTCTGAGTTCTTGGCTTTGTTTCAGATTAAAAAAAAAAAAATAGTCCCAATTTGGTAGAATGAAAAACAGACGTTTTTTCATGAAAGTATACAATCAGAAAGTGGAGAGCCAGGTCAACCACAAAGCCTAAACTGACGCAAGACCCTAGGAGGAGAGCAAGTGAGCTGGACTAAGGCTCCACCTCTTAGATCTGTCACCTCGAATGCCCTTATCTGGAGGCAACAACTGTGACAGTGTCTTGGTCAGTTCTAGATGGAGGCACCCTATGACATACTTGTGGTAATCAAGGGGCAGATGAAGAGTAATTCCCCAAATGTCCAAGCGTAATAATTCCCAACACTTTCCTGACTTCCACTATCATCAGAAAGTGAAAGCAAATAAATAAAACTTTCTTATAGTGCTTCAAAGTTTTATCTGTATTCTAACACTGTATCAGTTTAAATTCTACAATCTATATTGGAAAAAAAAATTATTTTCAGCTGAAGACCATCCATTTTGAATTATTACTAACCTTACTAAAGACTTCTGATCATAAGAGAAAAAAATTAACGTTCATTTATTCAAGATTTATTTTTTGAATGTCTGTAACATGCTGAGTATTATCATCCTTGGAGAGAAAAATGATTTCTTCTAATGATTAAATATTCCTGTGTAGTAGTGTTCTATGAGTTAAAAAAATGATAGAAGATATAGAGAGAAAAGAAAAAGAAATATTGCTATAAAAGCTATTAACTATATCCCAATATCTAGCCTCCTCATTTCCTACTAGAGAGCCCTCTTAACCTTCAGTTGGGCACAGGGCCATCCAACAGAGAGCACACTTCCCAGCCTCCTAACAGTGTATAAGCTCTTGCCAATGGCAGTCAGAGGAAGTGAAAGGAGAACCGAACATTCTAGGTTCTGCTTTTAAAACAACTCAACAGCCATCCTTCTTTTTTTCCCACTTGGAGCTGATAAATCAGCTCTGACTGTTTGACTGCTAAGGGCAAGAGTCTTAAAAACAGTAAGACAGAGGAGTCCAATCCATGAATGATCTAACAACCGAAAGACTCTGAACTACTGACCTACCTAATGTAACAGGAAAAGTTTATTTTTTAAGCCACTGTATTTTAGGATCTCTGTCCCAACAGCTTAGCCTGTGCCTCAACCAAAACAATGTTTAAAATCAAATAAAGGCAACATTACAGAATGAACCTCAATACTTATTCTAAAACATTCCTTTTAAAACAATGATAGAAATCACTGAGACAGCATACCAAAAGCGGGGAAAGAAAAAAAAAAAAAACACTAAAGGAATAATGGGTTTGAGCCTTAGCCATTATGTCAATTTAGGTCCTCCCTAGGGGACCTTGCATAAGAAATCTTAGTGGTTTACTTTTCAGATATTTTCACATATTGGTAGAGAGAAAAAAGTTCTCCTCACCTTGGTTCCTGAGGCTTTAATTTTTTCCACATAATCCCAAACTGTCTGAGGTGATATCCTACCACCTACTTGAATACTATCTGGTAGGTCCTGTGGTAAAAAATGAAGGTGATCAATGTATACAGTTTATCTTCATTATAATATCTATACCTCATACAAATTTAGCTCTAAGACTAATTTGAAAAAGTGCTTTAAAAAAAGATTATAAAATACATCAACGAATATAAGAAAATACAGGGACAGCAACTAGGCTTTACCTCAAATGTCAACTCCAAATGACTGAGGTGGATGCTTAAGAAATTAAGAAATTTCTTAAGAAAGAAAGCCAATTAAGAAAGAATTAATTAAGAAAGAATCTCAGGTCAAGAAAAAGAAGCAGTTTCAGCATCCCATTCTGACAACCCAGGAAGAGTACAGCAGACTTCAGAATATTAGGAGGCACTGTTTTCCCCATCCTTTTTTTTTTCTGGTGATAATGAACTGGGGTATGCCTTAATCACTAACAGTTGGATTTCAGAAGTTATCAAGTTTAACTACACAGTATACTTTTGCACAGAAGAGAAAAATAATGCAAGGTTCATTTTTTTTAAAGGCCCAATCTTTGAGAATAGAGGACTATACATAAAATCAATTATGAGGTATGTAGTTAAGAATATTTCAAACTTTAATCAGTATATTTATTTTTTGATGAAGACAGAAAAATCATAATATTAATTCAATTTAAATAATTAATTGCTTTAGTTTATTTGGAATTTTAATCCAAATCAAAATAGAAATAAGTAGGAAGCAGAGGCGGAGTTCTGAAAAACAACCACATATAAACTGGCTCAGAAAAGAGAATAATAGTTTAAAATCAAAAGGTTCCCATAGTTTAGGACATAATTATTCATTTAAAAGAAGAGTTATTTTCACTGTGGACTGACCTAGAAATTTAGAAGACTAATCATGCTATAAGAAAAGCATAATGCAGCTACTGAATTTTTTTCTTATAAAATCAATGTGTCTAAAATATTACCTCCCAAGCAAACTATATGCAAAAGTAATAATTAAGTTGTTTATTAATCAAAAACACAACTAGACAAATAGGCTGATAGAGATAAGATTACACTGACTTAAATTAATTTCATCCTAATACAAAGAAGAGTTTATCTTAGTCTTAAAAGAAAACAGGCATATGTAAGATTTATGTCTTAGAAAATACTGAAAACTTTGCCTTTATGGTCAGCAGACTGAGAATGGATAAAAAACAATGTTAAATATGAGCATAACAGCAAAATACAATCTCAACAAAAATATAGTACATATATACTGATTTATTTTCCTTTTTGCATAAACACAGAAAAGCACAAACTATTCAAAAGAATTTTTGCAAGTCGTACTTCCTCATTTATCATATTACTGATATACTATCATATACACTATAGTACCACAGCTGCTTATTTCCCGTAAATGCTGCCTAATAGTCCTTTTCTATCGACTCAAGTATAAAACCAACCAAGGGCGCCACGGCAGCAACCACGGCCACTGTTACCAGGACTGCCAACCAGCCGGAAAGTTTCAACTAGGCAGCTGACCCTTGAACGACATGGGGGGTAAGGGTGCCCATCCTCTGTGCAGTGGGCAACCTAAGCGTAACATATGGTCGGCCTTCCGTATTCACAGTTCCACATCTGAGGATTCAACCGACTGAAGGTCACGTGGTACTGCGGTATTCACTACTGAAAAAAACTCACATGTAAGTGGGCCTAAGTAGTCCAAACTCCTGTTACTCAAGGCTCAACTGTGGTCTTTATCTCATTCACAGAAATGGGCAGGTAAGAATCATACTCGCGAAGTTGTGGAAAATAAGCAACAGCGGAATCAGAAGACTTGTTAACAATGAAAAGTCTTCCCAACAGATGAGCACTGAAGGCCATAAACATGTTAACCTTTCATGTAAGTCTGTATTTCAAGAAAAACTTAGGTATTCATGCAAAATATCCATTAATTTTTAATTGACATAGTTGAGTACATCTTGCAAAGAGTACAAAACGTGGATTTAAAACTTTCAGAGCACAATTTCCTACAGTTCTAAAACTCCATTTGTGAATTCATAATTATATTAATTCAATGTTTAAGAGTCACTGTCAATAAATACTTTTACCATAAATGAAAATAAATATTTTTATTATTTTATTATGCTGTTTCCTTGCCTTTTGCCTTCAGAAACATATATGTCAACCCAGGCACAGAAGAGCATAAAAGTTTACAGTACCTCTGTCAAGTATTCAGGGGAACCAGATACTGGGTAGGCTTTGGTAACAAATTTTGCTACAGACGGCATGTTGATAAAGCCTTTCCAGATGAAGTTCAATCGAGCCAGGAAGGTACACTCAACTTCAACAGTTCCAGGCATCTCTGGACTAAAAAAATGACATTAAGAAATTTTTAGCCTAAAGATCTGCTCATGATAAATGTATATTCTACTTGCTCACCAATTATTTCTACTTTAGCATGTCAGGAAGGCCAAAGTAGGACTTCTCTGGTGATCCAGTGGTTGGGAATCCATCTGCCAATGCAGGAGACACACGTTTGATCCCTGGTCTGGGAAGATCCCACATGCCAGAGCAACTAAGACTGTGCACCACAAATACGAAGCCCAGCACTCTACAATTACTGAAGCCTGAGTGCCTACGGCCCATGCTCCCCAACAAAGAGAAGCCCATGCATTGCAACTAGAGAAAACCTGCATGCAGCAACAGAGACCCAGCACAGCCGAAAGTCAATAAATGAATCAAAAGGCTGAAGTATGTAAAGCCATGATTAAAGAGTTAATATATTCGTTTCATAAAACAGACTCATATTAACATAGTCATGTTTTACATGATTTTCTTCTAGACTGGCTTAAGTGTACTACTAGGGTACAGAGAAATGCAAGCAATTTTTCTTTAATGACTTATTTCTTGCCTCTTAGGACTATATAATGAAAGAGAGCTTTAAAGTCAAGTCTGTACATAATCAAATTTCTAACTTTTAGAGTCTTTCTCAATTAGTTGAAAATACAGAACGGTACAGTTACCATCTCAAAAGAAAGGTTCCTTTCTTAAGAAACATGTCACTTTTCTGTTTCTGAAGACTTCCACATACAATCTAGCAAAGAGGTATAAAGATTATAATTTACAACCAAGGGAAAATTACCGTGGAGCAGGAGAGAATGTTGACTTTGGAGATTCTTGTTTCTCCTCTTCAAAGAATTCAGAGGCCAAAATATTTGAGGTTGAAGACAAAGCATCTGCTATACTTTCTGCTTCATTGTCTGAATGTTTACGAGATACGCCAACAACAACTTTTACTTTTTTTGGAGAAAGATCATCTACAGGTGGTGCCATTCGACCTAAGGCCAGAAAACACCAGAATAGACCATTTTTGTAAACTGAAATTTCTATAACTTTATCCATTTTCACTTCTAGGGTTATTCACTTTCCCTGACTGCACTGCTGAATACCTGGGGTAGTTTTTAACTATCATCATTTCTCACAATGATTTATAGAACACACCTCTCTTATTGATGTGGAAAAAGAGAATGTTAAACAACTCAGACAAGCTTTTGAAAAGGAAATATTATAACCATAACCTAAAACAGGTAGTCTGATTCCCTAGGAAACATTTTTTAAACTAAACTACACCAAATTCCAATAGTCTTGAGAGGCAACATGAAGACCAAGGAAAACAAATCTGTGTCCTACATCATAATACATACAACAGCAATTCATGACATATGCATACTGCAAAGTGCCTTAGTTATTTACTAAGCATGGAAAACATTAGTAAAGTTTAGAAAATGACACTGGTTTGACCTACAGAACCACAAGGAAAAAATCATTACAGCTTTCTAAAAATAGGTCAAGTCTAATAGTATTTAACAAATGTTTTGTGGGCTACCATTAAATTTGAGATATTACAATATTAAATATTACATTTAATTATAAATGTTACAATGTTAATCATTAAAATTAATCGAAATTAATAGGTTCAAAATAATAGAAAAATTACTAAGATTTTCCCCCGACAAAACAAACTAATGAGTATACTAAAAATATTATAGATAGCTTTCTTCAGGGATAACAATATCTAAAAAACAGCCTGCCTTCAAGTCTTTACCATTATATACATTATAAAAATGTTTACACACCATTTTGAGAAGACATGTTATTTCTATTATAATAAAGTTAGCAAATTTATAATACCTTTCAGTCAGTCTCTAATACAGTAATGGAGGGTAGCATACTGATTAACCTGAAGAATCTTTCATCTTACTGAACAAAGTATACATCCCCATTTCTTACGCCCTAAATTCAGTCAGTCTCTGAATTTTGTCAGTATCACCTGAGTATCTCAAAGCTTGCTCACTTCCACCTCCAATGCTTCCACTTTAAATAAAACCACTTCATCGCCGTCTTGCATCAGTGTATAAAGGTCTACCACTTAACTTCCTTCACCATAATCTACTCAAAGTCAGAAATCTTCAAAATTCCAATCTGATCATGTCATTCCCCTGCTAAACACCCTTCAATCACTATCCATTGCTTTTAGATAAAAGACCAAAATCTTCAATATGGCCTACAAAAGTAGGTTTTCAGTAGTTTTTATTGCAATCTGTAAAGTATATTTCATATCATGACCCATTACTTACATATATACACACTCCACACACTTCTGTGTGTTTGTGATATGTGTAATACATGTATGTAAGGATGTGTGGAGTTTTTTGTAATATGGCAAATAGATGGGGAAACAATGGAAACAGTGACAGACTTTATTTTTGGGGGCTCCAAAATCAATGCAGATGGTGACTGTAGCCATGAAATTAAGATGCCTGCTCCCTGGAAGACAAACTGTGAAAAACCTACACAGCATATTAAAAAGCAGAGGCATAACTTTGCCAACAAAGGTCTATATAGTCAAAGCTACAGTTTTTTTCAGTAGTCACGTGTGGATGTGAGAGTTGGACCATAAAGCCAAGCACTGAAGAATTGATGCTTTTGAACTGTGGTATTGGAAAAGACTCTTGAGAGTCACTTGGACTGCAAGGAGATCCAACCAGTCCATCCTAAAGGAGATCAGTCCTGGGTGTTCACTGGAAGGATTGATGCTGAAGCTGAAACTCAATACTTGAGCCACCTGATGCAAAGAGCTGACTCACTAGAAAAGACCCTGAGGCTGGGAAAGATTGAAGGCAGGAGGAGAAGGGAACGACAGAGGATGAGATGGTTGGATGGCATCACTGACTCAATGCACAGGAGTTTGAGCAAGCTCCAGGAGATGGTGAAGGACAGGGAAGCCTGGTGTGCTGCAATCCATGGGATCGCAAAGAGTCAGACACAACTGAGCGACTGAACAACATAGTCTCTCACAATTGTACTTATCTTTATCAATGCAATTCACTGAGATGTTTCTCATTTTCTGTTTTTGTTCTGAAATGCTAGTCACTACTCATGAAGCTGATTTCACTACTACCCTTTTAAGTCATAGACTGAGTCACACCAACACTGGGGAAACAAAAATCAACTTAAATCACAAGTGGCCACATTTCATAATGAAAGCAACATTTTAGGAAGAAATAATTCCAATTACCTATGCAAATTTTGCAGTTAAGATCAAAAAGATGCTGTCTATGTTGACCAGTGGTATCTTTAGACATTGAGTCAACCTCTCCTTTTTGTTTTTCAGATACTTCTGTCTTCTCCATTGACTTATTAGCTGTAGGTTCCTAACAAAAGTGAAAATAAAAAATTATGTTAACAGAAAAAAGTTCGCCTCAGTTATTTATGAACTTTTATTTCATACTGCCATTATTTTCCAAAACAAAACTGTCCCATTCATAGGTTGTTTTTCACTATTTCTTTAAAAAATAAGTGCTAGATGTTAATTATGACATAAAAAGGAGCAAAAACTCAAACATTCCTATTCTCCAAGGTCTCAAATAAGATTTCATATTCTTACCTCACCCATATTTGAAAATGAGACAAGTCACACCATATCTCAAAATACAGTCTGCCTAAGAAGCACCTACAGAGTTTAAGGCCTACTAAGAAAATTTGTAAGTCATAAAGACCCTAGTTATCTACATTATCAAGTGTTTAACTGTCTGTGTCTGTGATGCAGGTGGTCTGTACGCTTCATAGAGAGAAACAATACTTTAAACACTCTCAAAAAACCATCAAACTACTGTAATAAACACAGTTAAAAAATTATTTTTTCTGCTTTAAGAATATTAGGCAAATAAACCTTTTCTGAATCCTCATGGGCACTATAAAACAAGCTGTTTTCATCATCATAATTTACCTGAATCTCCATGGCTGCCTCCTGTTCTTTAATTGGAGCATCACTCTCAATTTCTATCTCACCTTTATGTGTTATTTTTGTGATAGGTCGTCTTTCCACTTCTCTCTGCTCTTTCTCAATCATCTCTATGGTCTAACAGGAAATATTTTAAAGAAACACTTTACAATTAAAATCATAGATGATTTTTAACATTTAGTTTGTCTGTCAAAAAACAAATACATACTGAGAACTTGCAAATGTCAGAGACTGTTTTAAGTGTTAGGGTTTTAAGAATAAGACCTCATATCTCAGCCCAGAAAAGTTTCAATGTATAGTAACTGGAGGCAACTGAAGTGCAACGTTATTTGCAAAGTGATGAAACATGATATTTCCATTTAAAATTTGCTTTCTGATCTATTTTAGCAGCTGCCACAAGGAAATAAATAAAAACAAGTTCCTCTTAGGTTCTTAACCTGATGTTATAACATTCCCCAAAATAGTAGTTTACTCAAATAACAAAAACTGCAGGCAGTCCCCCATCAGTGGTCTATTGATGGAACATACACGGTTAAGGTGAACAAGCTCAGCAATAAAACGTAACAAGTAAATGCACAAAGAACTAGTAAAAAGAAGTTGACAGTGGAAAGATAGGTCTAGTCACTTGTCTGGCCATTGTTAAGTGCAAATTTTCCTTTAAAGAAATCAAATATACAACCCAAAGAAAGAACCAGCTTGTCTCTGATGCAGATGACATCTGCAGGCATAGATTCAAAGCAGAAGTGAGGCATGTGCATATTTGGGATTTGGAGGAAAAAAAAGGAAATGGTGACACAATTTGCAATAAAAGAAATTACAGAGTGAAAGTGAAGAAATGTGATGTGAATGAGTGCAACCTATCAAATTAAGGCCTCTTGCACTTCAAACCAGATTGGGTAGAAAATCAATTTGGAGGCTTAAGATCAAGTATATCATGGACAATTAACATGAACTGTAAGGAACCAGTATTTTCTAGAATAAAGGGCTACTACTAAGTTTATTATAATATAGAGCATGGGATAATGTGGCTATCTTGCTGTCAAAGTAACTCAAAGGTATTCACCTCACCTTCAAAGGCACACCAGGTTCACAAACCCCAAGTGAAAACCTTGGCATTGTGACTTTCAGGACTGTCCGGTCTCAAACTTCAATGTGGCATACATACTACATACGTTACATAACACTAGTGGTCTGGGACAGCACCACTTAACAAGAAGTATTTCTGTGAAAATCAGCTTTCATACATGACACTCTGGGATTACATTTTATCAATAAATTTGTAACAGGGGAAAAAGAAGCCCTTATTTTTCAAAGCTTTTGCTATTTGAAACTGAATATTATGGAGTTATAAACTTTTTCATTCTGACTTAATCTGGCTCCACAAATTACCAATATTCATAATATCTTCAAATTGTGCTTCTGAAATGTGCAAATGTGAGTAAGAACAGATTCACCAATTTTTCCATCCTTCTGATTTACAAAATATAAGGTTACGTAAGCTGATAACTGGAGGAAATGAGGAAAAACGTAGAAGATAAAAGAAAAAAATTTAAAAATTGGCTAATGGAGGATGAGTAATGAGAAGTACTGTAACTGTGTACTCTGAGTTGAATTTCCTCTGTGTATATACCTTTTCTCGATGGCTAAAAATGTAAGTTTTGATATAGACAAACACATATTCATAGATAATCTTACGTGTCTGTTTTCTCTTCGTCTCCAAGCAGCTAACTCTTTAGAAGCTAGTTCTTCTGGACTCATTCTTATAAGGTGATCAGGGGTTACTTCTCCTTTCAGCACTTTTTTAAATAATATCTGGAGATATTTAAAAATGGTAAGGAAAGAAAAACATTTTTAAAAGGAGGAGCTGCTGTATAGAAACTTATCATAAAGATACAATTTTGAAATCTGGTTTATAAATGTTTAATGATTTACATATCACCTACTACAAAGAGAGTAAATGACAGCCTTGTGTTCTAGAAACATTATATAAGACAGCAAAATAAACATTTTATATAAAAATCAACACATACTGGAGAACCATGTATGGTGGCGAAGTTATTACAACACCTATCCAAAACTGTATTTAGGACACACTATCACAATAGCCAACCCATGACTACATAAGCGCTACTGCCTAAAGGAACTTTAATGACCACAGTCTTTCATATTCTTAAAACTTCCTATCTTTGAATCCTAACAGGCTTGGAGGGAACTCCAAGCAAAGAATCAATCGCAAGAAAAAAATCTAAAGGAAATAAACATTTACTTGAAGAAAAGTTTATAGATTATATAATTCAAAAAGTATCTGATCCCCTGGACCATGACAGCAGACTTTACATGAAGATTTTTCTTAAGTAGTTGTTAAAATATTTCAAGAAAATATCTCATATCACATTTACGGCAAATATTATTACACAAACTGCTGCACTCATGTGAAAACCTTGTAAAACTTAAGCAAATATTTAAGGAGTCTGAATCTACACCCCCAGCCTCTAAGTCTCAAATAAAAAACCCTATGAAAAGATTAAGTATTCAATTAAAGTTTACTCCATTGCTAAAAGATTTTTAAGGTTAAAGTCATTTTTAAATTAATAACAATATTTTAAAAGCTATCTTTTTATCAATGTAAAATTATTTTCTTAAGCAGTGTGGCTCTACTTTCAAATTAACCTAAATAGAATGTATTAATTATAGTGTTATTAATTTTACCTTAACAGATTTTTAAAGATTACATAGGAATGAATTTTTTAATAAACTGGATTAAACAAAGGACATAAAGGAAATAACGCACATAAATCAGGTTAAGACATACTTAGTATTTTATATTTTAAAAGACACTGTATGACACTACTCACTACTGTACAGAATTCATAACTCAATTCAGTAGCAAAACACTTTATTAAAATTACTGGTCTCACGTCAAGAAGTAATTATAGATCTATTGTGTTAAATTACAAACCTCTATGTATTGTGTATGTGCTCAGTAGGAAAGGCGGGAACATAAATGTCCAGACATGAAAAAAATATACTTACATTGTTTTTAGGATCTTTCAAATTGAACATCAAACTTCTATATTTGTTCTTATATTTAGCATCTGTGTCCCGAAAAAAAGAGAAAAGCTCTTTTTCAATTTTTGTGGCAACTTTTGCTGCCTTTTCCTCTGGTACCTTCAAATTTGAGTCTGTAAGTCTTAAAATTAGAATAATTCAATTATTTTTCAAATACATGAAGTGTATATTATTCAATCTTCTACAGTAGCAATGTGTGTTACCTTTTCATAAGAATGTCTTTTAGAGAATGCCGGACACTCTGTCGGATCTGGTCTGCAGAAGGCTTGGAAGCAGGAACAGCTGGAGGATGCACACCAGGCAGTCCCTTTTCAGTTTTCTTCTTCTTTATCTCCTGCTTCTCATGAGCACCTAATTTAAATAAACATCAAAACTCACTAAGCTGCTTTTAAAAAATATTCTCCTTTTTAATGCACAATATTAAGTTTATAACAGAGCTGACTGATTAAATATCACTACTTTTAGGGACTTCCCTGGTGGTCCAGTGGTTAAGACTCTGTGCTTCCACTGCAGGGGGTGCAGTTTTGATCCCTGGTTGGCAAACTAAGATTCCAAGTGCCAGGAGAAAAAAAAAAATCACTATTTTTAAATCATTAGATCAGAATCCATATCCCACACTGAAATATTCTTGACAAGGATATTCTAACCTATGTATGATGACAGATGTTAACTAAACTTATTGCAGTGGACCATTTTGCAATATATACATATATCAAAACATTATATGGTACAACAGAAACTAATGTTATATATCAATTATACCTAAAAAAAAAAAGTTCTAAAGGAATTTTACTTAGAAACTAAGTTCCCCTGGAGAAGGGAATATATATGTTGTTTCAGTCGCTAAGTCATGTCCAACTCTTCTGTGACCCCATGGACTATAGCCTGTCAGGCTCCTCTGTCCATGGGATTCTCCAGTCAAGAATACTGGAGTGGGTAGCCATTTCCTTCTCCAGGGGATCTTCCAGACCCAGGAATCGAACCCAGGTCTCCTGCACTGCAGGCAGACTCTTTACCAACTGAGGTATGAGGAAAGCCCAAATAGCTATCTAGACCGCATCTGACAGCTGATCATTATCTTCTTCTCAGAACTTAACCTGGCCTCCAGGTCGCCATGGTCTCAGTTCTCTTACATTAAAGGCCATCTCTTGATCTCCTCTGCTACAGCCTCTCTCCTGCCCAAGTTCTAAATGCTGATATGCCCCAAGGCCTCTGCTTCTGTCCCTTCAACCTCAAACTCGCTATGTAGCTCTTCACATTTAAGTGTATGCTTTAAAGTAATGACTATGCACCAATAAATCTCAAATTTATATTCCATGGCCCAAAGTCCAAACTCATCAGCCAAAGATTTACTCTAAATATCTCCTGGTGGATCTCTTAGTAAGCATCTCAAAACACCCAAAATACAATTTTTCAATTTTCCTCCTCAAATCTCTCTCATTTCTGCAAAGAACACCAACACAGATCTAATCTTCTGCTAAGACTTTTTTCTTTTACCTACCTACAACTAATCTGTCAGCAAGTTCTGCCAAGTCTACTATAAAACCTATCTGAACCTGACCACCTTCACCCCCCTCGCTGTGCTGTTTCAGGCTACCATCCTTTCTCCTGATACCGGTAGACTCCTAACCAGTCTACTCTCCTTCTCTCCTATTCCCGAACAGTCCAGTCTCCACCAAAAAAAACAGTGAGCCAGCATTCCCCCACTCTATCCAGAATAAACAATAAATTCCTGTCATGGCCTCAGAGTTTCTACATAATGTTCTCTAAACTCACCTTCTGCCACCATTCTATCCTTCATGTATCTGTAACATTTCCTCAGGGACTTTCTTGCTCCCCAAATACAGACTGCTTCCACTTCAAAGCCTTCAGCTTGGTTGTGCCCTCTGTGGATTCTTCCCTCCAAAACAATTCTGCATTCCTTCAGATCCCACCCTCTCCATTTTCTTTAAAACAAATCCCTCCCACCCTCCTTGACCTTGACTCTCTAGTCCATTCTTCAAATTTTTCTTCAGTGCTTAAATTCTCTAAAATAGCACACCATTTTATCTGTCTCCCTATTATCTGTCATTTCCCATTAGTATTCAAATGCCATGAGGGCAAGGGTCTTACTGAGGTCATTAGTACTTCCCAAGAATTCTGAACAATAATGTCTTATTTCAAGAAAAGTCAATCACCTAAACTATTTTTCTTGCCACTAAAATATAAAAATATTAGTATACAGTAATTTCTACTGTTCTTACTACCTGGTTTTGAAGCTTTTTCTCCTGTGCAAGTAACAGTTGTAGACTCTTTTGTCATTTTTTCACTTTTTTCTTCTGAGGATCTCCGAGGTAACACTGGTTGTCCCATCTTTCGAAAAGGTGCTAGCTGCCATTTTTTAATTTCACTATCCCTACAGTCTGATGAGTTTTTGCCTTCACCAGATTCCTAGGAAAAATAGTATTTAATTCATTAAAATGAAAACTACAAAACTATCTTTAAAATACAAAGCAAGCTCCATGAGTATGTAATTGAAAAAAATTAAACCTAATTAGTATGACAACCTTTTAAGATATCAAGTATATCCCATTCTTTGGCCCAGTAACTGTTCTGTGAAGACATTCATAACTCTCAACAGCAAAAAGGACCTTTACCCTTTCATCCAAAACCCACCTGTTAAGCACCTATTTTCTGCAGAACACATAGTAGTCTATAAAAGGGAACTAAAAAACACTGAGATTTTATTCCCAGTAATTGTAATAGAAAGAAAATTAGATATAAGATTTCTCTTCATCAGCTATGGATATGAAAAAAAAGAGGGGCAGGGAGAAATTGTAAAGATACCAATTATCTATATTTACTACTTTCTAGAACAAACAAAGTCTTATGTACCTATAGAAGTGCCAAATGTTCAGTGTAGCTATAATTATAACCCACAAAGAACTACAAATGAAACCAGAATTCGGAGACCCTTGGAAACGAGTAATATCATATTAATAAGAATACTATGTATAGAAATAAAATCATAGTTTTTAGGAAGACAGTATATTAAAAAAAAACTGATTTTCTCTGGACTTGGAATCCTCTTTCTTATTTACTTGTGTTTATTTTCTACTTCTCCAACTAGAGAGTAGGAACATATTTCAATGAGTGATACACACTCAAATCTGGTTATCATTTGGCATACAACAGGAACCCAATAAATGGTTCAACATAAAATCATAAGAAGTGATATTTAAAAAGCATATTTGATAAACTAAGACTAGTTCAAAGAAGATTCAACAATTCAACATGAATAAGAAAAGGAAGCAGTAATCACTTCATTCACGTATTTACAAAATCAGACTAACCTCAGTTCCTTATCTGGTAAGACTGGCTAGAGGGGTTCTCAAAACCTCTAGCCAGTTAATGCTTTATAAGTCTTTTTAGACAAGATGGAGGTTATCTATGACAAAACAATAAGCTACATTTCTGAGCGGCCAAGAAATTGTACCCAAGAAATCATATTAAACAGAACCTTTCCAAAGGCCTGCCATAAACTGTTCTCAACGGCACTCTCAGTCCTATTTTATCGATTACTTTGGTGCTAATCAAATCAACAGAAAAATAGCAAATATTAGAAGGACATAATCTAATTCTCAGAAAGTCTTGGCAGACAGAAAATGTTGGATGCCACAAGGATTTGGCAAACTGGAACTTAATCCAGATTTGCCACGTAAGTGTCTGGAAGAACTGCATTTGCAAATAAGAGAGAAAGTCTTAGAGAAAACATGCTTATGTTCTTCAATCTGAATGGTCAGACTAAAAGATTTCCAAGGTTCCTTCCAACTCTATAACTTGTGTTCAGTGTATCTTGGAATTATTATACTTGACCATCCCTATATGTTTGTTACCAGTGTTTCCTCCCTAGAGCTACCTACAAGAATAAACAATGATTAAAAAAAATCATAGTAAAAAAAAAGGCAGACAATGAAAATAAAACTTAATTAGATAAAAGGCTGTGTCCTTTATACATTTCTCCTACAACTGACTAAGTATCTTAAAATTTCTATTTAGAAAATACAGTAGTTGAAAATGAAAGATGCGAGGAAACTAACTTTATTAGATACCACATTATAAAGGAAGAATTATGAAGTAAGGCTTCCAAATACTGGGACAAAAATCAAAAGAATTAAAATTACATTTCCTTACAGAGAGAACTCTTGCACTTGAAAATTATAATTCAAATGTGATTTTAAGGATTCATAGATATTTATGGACTGAAAAGCTTTTTAGAAAAACTTCTCAGCAAGCACAATTTGTATCTAGCCCCACAAGATCACATAAACATTCTACCATTGAAAATCCAAATAGCAAACTAGAGACCAGACATAGCACAAAGACTTAAAGAATAAGTCTGCATATTTCGAAGATGGCATTAATTGGTTTCACCAAAACTAACAAAACATTTTAAGTAAACTTTCATTGTTATGGAAAAATAAATGTGAAAATATACACAACAGTGAAATCTAAAAAATTTCAAATTCTCAGTCAGTCCACACAAGTTCTTAAATAAAAAGAATGCGTAGGAGAAGCTCACCCGTTTTAAAATTTTGACCTTGTGCTTCACTGTATCATCTACATACTTGGTTTTGTCATTAGTTGTAGCGTGCTTTGATAACCCAAGCTTTTCATATTCCATTGCTTTATCTTCACTATGGATTTCAACTTTAGCCTGGTTCCCCAAAATATCTGGGTCAGCTATTTCAGTCTTTTTATCTTCTTCAGCACAACATTTTACACACACATATTCTTTGTCTTCCTCTCCCATTTGCTGTGCTTGAGAAAGACTTAACCCAACACAATCACCATGAAACCAGTCATCACATCTCCCACAGCCAACCATAAACCTGGAAAGAAAAAAACAACACTCTGATTTGATACATTTTCTTAAAAACCAATGCCAAGGGAGCCTAAATTGAATTTTTAGTATTGTGCATGTTTTTTGTCCTTACACATTCTATCAGTTCAACATGGTGAAAGTTCTCCAAGAAAAGAATATTACATGGAAATGGAACTTTTTAAAGTCAGTATTTCCCCTCCAATATAAGTGAGAAAATACTGGGGGGGGGGTAAGGGGTTGGGGGCACATAAAGATAAAAACAAAGAGCAACTGGTCTGTCTGCATATTGTATAGAATAACCAACATATAGAATAAGGGTATTTCTCCACTGAGAAGAGTGTGATAAGCTTTGACATGCAACCTATCCAAGTTACACTTACCACACAGACCTGAATTTATACGTAAAATTGGAGTCACTTACCCAACTAATTTAAATGACAAAAAGAAAACCCAGATGCAACAAAAATGCAACTCAAAAACTAATTTAATGGAGCCTCACAGACTGTTCCTTATTAACCACCTTAACTATATAACTATTCTTGGAGCTCAAAATATACTGGTTCATGACGTCATGCTGATTTAGCTTAACAATTTTTTACGTACTTTTGAGTGTGAGCTTACTACTTAGTGATCTTGTACTTCAGATAATAAACCTGTTTTCCCAAATAATGACCAGCAGTGTATCAACATGAAGAGGGTGCTGCTGCTACTGCTAAGTCGCTTCAGTTGTGTCCCAGTCACAGATGGCAGCCCACCAGGCTCTCCTGTCCCTGGGATTCTCCAAACAAGAACACTGGAGTGGGTTGCCATTTCCTTCTCCAATACATGAAAGTGAAAAGTGAAAGTGAAGTCATTCAGTCGTGTCCTTGTGTCACTCTTAGTGACCCCAAGGACTGCAGCTATCAGACTCCTCCATCCATGGGATTTTCCAGCCAAGAGTTTAATTTCCAAACAATCTCCTTATATGTCCCCTTTACTGCATTTTATCTAAGAAATAATTTCACTAGCCAATGGAAGTCTAAGGGCATATTTATCACCCTAAAAAGTTTGTTTTTCTAACTTAGAATATCTGGAATTACTTTAGAACAAAATAGCAAAACAGATGCATAACAGCAATTTGAGTGTGAAATTATCTTTTTCACATACTTTTCAATCCACTGTCAAGAAAATAACAAAAGCTCACTTAATTATGTTTAACATTTTCTTTTTTTCTTCTTCAGGTTAGTAATTCACGGTATATCTGAAAGATTTAGGAGAATTTAAATACGTTCTTTAATAATCTAAAACTTTGTGCTGATTTTTATAATAGTGCCACCACCAACAATGACAAAACTTTTTTTCTGTTACTGTACTTAATTAATCATCAAAGAAGTTATATTAGATCAAATGGCTATTTACAAAAGCCCTACAAATATATAATTACAGACAATTCAAACACAACAGACTTGCATATTAAACCATAATCCATATGAGTAAAAACTGAAAGGGTAAAATAAAGCAGCTGTTGGTGACAGACACCAGTGTAAAACTCCTTTTAAAAACCCATTGTCCGATAAGATGTTAAAGGTAGTACACCGGGTGATGTAGCCGACTCTCTAAACACATCAGAGGTCCTGTTTTACACAGAAACTAAAATTCAGAGCACTGAGGTTCAAACCCTGCAGGATGTCTTGAAATCAAGTCCCTGACTGCAGACCACTCTACTCTTTCGCCTCGTGTGCCCCTGTCTATATTGTGGACCAATCACTGCTGTGAACTAAGGAAAATTTGCTTTTTCATGTCTGTAATCCACCATTCTTGAACTGGTGATGCTTAGGCTAGCTTTTAGGGTTAAGTCATCATTCCTTCAGTGGTTCATTTAAAAAAAAAATTCATTGAAAAAAACACACCTCCTGCCTTAAGTAAAAATAAGTAAAAATACAGACTATTTTGGATTCATAGCCCTAGTAAGAAAACTTTCTAACAATGTGGTATTTGTCTGCAAGACAGAAATGGTTTCTAGGTGTGGAATATTTTAGATAGGTCTATTGCATGCTTCAATGATACAGATCATATAGCCAACAGAAAAATACAAAGTTTAAAAAATAGAAGTTATTTTATTTCAGACTGCAAAGTTGTAAGAATTCCCATTTCTTGAAAATAACTTTCTAGATTGATTCTTTTGAAATACTGAAGGAAAGCTAATGTGTTCCCAATCACAGCTATATTAACAATTTCTTCAAAGCAAGCCTGGAATAGTTTCAACTATGACCATGGCTATACTTTTGTCCCAAATCCAAACCTAAACAACAAATTATAAAGCACATATTAGGAAATTTCAAATCTTTATTTCACCAGGGAAGAGTCACTTTATGATGTAGAATGTATTCACCCTATCATCATACCCCAAGTTTATTTTGGAAATATCTCCTTGAACTTGAGAAGCTCTGAAAAACAAATCTCAAAACTATAGTGCCAACCACAGATGTAATCTTAATGATTTATATTTTATGTAAGTAATACACTTAAATCACTCTAAGAAAAGACTATAACCCTGGTGTTAAATATTTCACCAAAAACAATTAAAGTGTGAAGTTTATCTGGACCAAGTCAGCATGAAATCAGTTAAATGGAAAAGTTTAGAAATATCTGTTGTATTCTACTACTGTTATATGTTCATACACAAATTTTAAATCCTACTATAATTTAAACATAATTTAAAATGTAATCCTAATTCTAACCTTTTCAGCACAAATCAAAATTCTCAGAAAATTTTCATGTTTCTTCAAAGCAAACCACAAAGGCAACACTGAGAATTCCTGTTCTTAAAAAGTCAAGTCTCAAACACACTAACAACAGAGCTATTTTAAGATGAGCCATCAAGTTCTAAGTATAAAAGTAACAATTGAGACTGTATTACTGTGAATATACATGTACTCACTCTTCCCTAGGGTAAAATGATTTCCACATAAACACTCAATCATTGTCACTGTCACTAACAATCTAATTTACAGAGAAAAATATTTATCTATGAAATCTGTAAGCTCCTGAGAAAAACCAGAATCACTAAGAGAAAATTTCCTTTTAAGAAAAAGGTTTCTTGCTTAAAGCTATGACTCAATTATGCTTAGACGTCTTTGTTTCTAAATTTCATCCAATGAACTAATCTTTTAAGTTTTTAAGATCTTTTAATCTTTTAAGAACTGGACAAGTGTAATACAAACTGAAGATAAAAATGTCACCTGGAGAGGGAGGGAACACTAGAAACTACAATGTAGGTATTATGAAAAGACTAAGATTTCTTCCTTCCAATATGCCAACTAGCTTATGTTTTAAAGAAGTTCAAAGGTAACTTTTTAAAAAAGGATTAAATAGTCTGGTTTTTACAATAATGAATATGCCTTAGCTATAAGGAGAATCTGGAAAATAAATGGAAGCCAAAACAACAGGATGAAGTGCAAACCATAAGGCAGTCAATACTTCCTGCCTTTAGGATATGTACAGAAGTTTCTTAAGGTCAAATATTACATTTGGCCATGCCATGAACAAATCTGTATTTAAAAATATAATTTCCAACTGGAAGCATAAATAGGAAGCTAACCTCAGTTGCATTTCATGTAAAATGCCGAAACTATAAAATAATCTTTATAGGAATAAATATGTCAAGAGCTAAAAAAATGTCGTAAGAGCAAAGAAATGGATGAAAATTATTTCCACATATATCCTTCCTAATAAATTCATATACTTACACATGAATTAACCTAGGAAAATTACATGCTGCATGGCGGGTGCATTTTTATGAGTAACCTCAGCGTATACAACCAGAACGCATC
Organism: Antilocapra americana; assembly: GCA_007570785.1. NCBI lineage: Eukaryota > Metazoa > Chordata > Mammalia > Artiodactyla > Antilocapridae > Antilocapra > Antilocapra americana. The sequence goes on from ML662442.1 coordinate 11,443,469, forward strand.
AAAGAAGTAGTGAAGGCTAATTAACATGTAAAGAAAAAAACAGTCAATTACTTAGGCTTCTTTATTCACATAACTGAAGTAATGAGAAATGCTGCTTCCAAAATTGATAGTTTCCAATATTATAAAATTAATTTAAATTACATATGGTAAACTCAAAATCCCTACACATCTAATATTAGAATATTAGGTCATTTTCCAGAAGGAGGCAAAGAAACTCTAGGTTTTATAAGGTAGAGCCAAAAGGCAGCTTTAGGTAAAAAAACAACATGACTTAACACTAAATCTTCATTTTAGGAAAATAACTGATGCTGGTGAAGTGACAGTCTTCATTCAAAAGCCTGGGCAAACTCCTGAGGACCAGGCCACATAACAGAAGTTATCGCAAAAAAGCTATTTTATACATGGCTTCCAACTCTAGGCCAAAGTTTCATTTCAGAAACTCATTCACTTTAAGGCTTCTATCTGATTACTCTGACAACACGTCAGTGTGATGATTTTTAGAAGATACTTGGAAAGAAACAAGGTCTTCCTTAAAAGACACTTACAAGGACGATCTCCAGCCCTTAATTCTCTTAGGCCCACTTTAGAATATTTTAATAAGGTGTTTTAAACAAGCAAACAAAAAAGCATAAAGAGCACAAAAGTGAGGGCAAATGCAGCACTATATTCAAATAAGTCAGAAGTTTTAAAAACTGGGAATATGCTGTTATATAAAGTAATTGCTAACACTAAAAATAGGCTACGGGCTGAATGACAGAATAAGAAACTTCTTGACATAAAAGCTATTTTTTACAGAATAACCCCAGGAAATCCCAACCACCACCTTCCACAACAAATAATATATTACAACACACTACACTAAACTGTCTCCCCCTAAAGAGCTTCATTTTCATACTCATTCACTTTCATGAGTAAAGATAACATTACAATGTACAAGTCACAATGTTCTTTTATTATATCAATGTTGATAGAAGTTCCAACAGCAATCTCAACACTTGAACAGGATAATCTTGTAGCTGAAAACTCCACTTCATCTCGTTTTCTTTTTCTGAAAAAGCTAGCAAATAAAAAATACACAGGGGCAGAGGGGGAGCGGAGAGGATGGCAGTGTTGTAAAACTAAGAATAACACTGAGTCCTATGGAAAGAATGCCAAGTGAAGCACTATAAAATCACCTCCTAAAAGAGGAGAATTCACAGGAATTCCAAATCACTAAAATAGCAAAAAACAAAATATATATTTCACTCCATCGCATGTTACATACAAAATTCCCCTGGGTAGTTTAGCAGTTGTTTCAGCTATCAAATTTTATTCTAAAGTTAAGTTTGATAGCTATAAAGTAACAGTATTAAGTCATAGTAACTGCTTCATTAAAAATAAACAAAAGTGTGTGTATATATATGTATATACACACACATACAAAATTTCCATTATGCCCTTCACATTTTATTACTAGTTCTTATCAAGCCAAACAAAATAATATGTAACTTACAGGCCCAAAGCACTATAAAAATTTTCTGACTTTTTTTAAGATGCAATGATTAAATTACAGTCTCTAACTGATTACAATGACAAAACAATTCCATATATACCAGGTTTTTGGTCAGACCATGTATTTTTAAATGTTCTAGAATACTGATATATTCAGTAGCTCCATCTTTCTATCATCCAGGACTGAGGATGGGTTTTTGCAAAAGTCTTTGCATATTAAACAACCTTTCTATAAAAAGTTCTCACACTAATCTCACTCTAAAAACAGCAGTTTCTCTTTAATATACATATCACATACACATACACACACACACACACACACACACACCTGTTGCCATGTGGTTTTTTGCAAAACCCACACTGCTTGCTGGGAGTCCAGATATATTTGCATTCGAATGAAGAGCTATGATCTAAGCCTTCCCTTTTTACAGTAGCTATGTTGTCTGGAATGAACAATGGTGGCTCATCCAAAGAAAAACTTTTACTGCTTCTTCTTTGGCGGGGTTGTAGGTTCTTCTCAGGTTTTTTTAATTTCAATTTATCCTCTTCCTTTAAATGTTCTCCACCACCCGCATGCTCCAGCTCTTCCTTCACATGACTATTGGTTCTTGAGGCTGGAGTTGGCTGCTGGGGCTTATGGCACTGTTTCTGGCTGGACTGCAATGAGTGTCCAGTTTGTGCAGGAAGGTGAGGTTCTTTAGAGCAACTAGGGTGACCATGAGGTTTATCACTCATAGAATGAGTTAAGGGCTTGGACATGTGTACTAAATTTGGATCCTGTGATGTCTTTTTGAATACAGAATGAGCTTGATTTTTCACAGATTTAACCCCAGAAATGCAACTCTGAATCTTTGAATCCTTATCAACTTGTTTTTTTCTCACTTTGACTGGCCTATGAAAATTCTGCTTAGATTCTGATTCATCAGCATTCCGCTTCACACTTTTGACATTAGCTTTAGTTTTGTTATGCATTAATTCATGCTTTGTGGTAGCAACTTTTTTCTGAGTATCTGTGGTCAGGTTTTGCTTAGGATGAATTATAGGTTTTGTATGTTTAGATTTTATGTTTTTTGATTCTAAGCAAGAAACACTACTTGACTGGCTATCTCTATCATCCTGAAGGGCTGTTGTCTCATGAAACTCCATTTTAACGCCTTCAACAATACTCAACTGTTCTGAATTCTGGTCAGGTGCATCACAAATAGCATTTTCTAAAATATTACTTTCTGGTTCAAAAGCATCAGTATTAACCACCTCCAAGTTCGATTTATTAAATCTGGTACCCTCCAATTGCTTATCATTAGACTCTGCGCCTTTACAATAAGCCATTTCTATTTCATTTCTTTCTAATAGAGGGGAGTTCATAGCTTTATCAGCAACTTCTATGCTATCTTGCAATTCCAAACGACATTCATTTACTTTATCCACAGAACCAGACAAACTGACAAAGTTCTCTTCTGTCTTGTTTGGGTTTGTACAAGCAGCACTGCCAGAGAAAGCATCAGAAGATGCAGGTTCCTTAATGACACTGTCATCTTTGTGGGGTAATTTAACTGTCTCCTTTGATTTTTGTTCAACTTCTTCTGCCTTCATTTCTTCAACAATAGTCTCATCCATTTTACCTGAAATGGAATCATTCTGTTCATTTTCTTCTTTATCTGAAAACTTAAATAATGGGCTAACAGACTTGGTTTTACATTCCAGAGTTTCACTTTTCTTTTCTTCAATATTAATACAAGTCTCTGAAAGCACTGAACAATTTAACTCATGAGATGGCACATTTGCTTCTCCCTGATTATTACACTTCTGTTCAGAATCTAATCCAACTTCATCCTTCATTTCAAGACAAGATGAAACTGCTGCTTCAACCTGTCCACTGTGTCTGTTGCTCCTTCTGCTCTCTTTTTGGTGTTCGGGTTTTGGTGATGTACCAGCTTCTTCTTTAATCTGACACCTTTCTGGTTGTTTCACGCCTACTTTAGGGGCAGACACAGTCTTCCCAGATGCCTTTTTTGTGCTATTTAAAGGTGCTGCATTTGAACGCTTGGCAATAGTGCTTTGTCGCAAATTTCTTACTTGTTCTATCACAAGGGAAAAAAATAAATAAAAATAACTTAGTTATGTTGCCATGTGTTTTTATTTCAGTGCAATTTATTCTGAGCTATAAAATTTATTTTCCCATTTCAATGAAAATGTACTAAATATCTACTCGTGATGGACCATATTTTAGATATGTTAAATTTTATACCTGCCAAAGTTCTATCAATTCTGAGGCAGGAAAAACACCTCTATAAAATTCAGACTGATATTATACTTTATAATAAGACAAATATTTTTATCAAGTTTCCTTTTTATAAAAATAAGCTGGGACTAAAATTGATTAAAATCCTTTATATTATTACCCATCTTAAACAAGGTTACCATACAGTTTTAAATATTAAATACCTTTAAATATATAAACCAAACAAATTCAACTGCCAATTAAGTCTGAACTAAACCATCTATCACAATAGGACCTGTGTGAGTTTCATTAGAGCCTCGAAAGAATTCTAATGCCCTTATGAGTGTACTTCCATTGTATCTCCATTTTAGCATTCAATCTATTCCTCAACTAGTTTAAATATTCCAAGAGGTCAAATATACACTGAAGTACTAGACACAGATCAACCAAAAAAGAAATTATATTTAAAAAGACTGAAACTAAGAAAATGTTTCAGAAGGGAAAACGAGGAAAGTATGAAAATAATTTACTGGATACATCCTCTAAGGAAAACAGAAACACAAAGTGAAAAGAAATTGGAAAGAAAGCTAAATAATTCACTAAGAAAAAAATATAACAATTCACTAAGGAGAAAAACAACCCACAAACTGAAATACAAAATAAGGAGCTATGTATCCAAGCCTACGCATATCAATACCTCTGAACCAACTCTGTGTGAAAACTAAAAGTCACCAATTTAAAAAAGCCTCTTTCCTTTTAAACGGAAAATCCTACAATGCACTGATATTTAGAACATTCTCCTAATTTGTCATGTATCACTGACCCTGAGCTGTGACTTGTCTTATGAAAGGCTCCTCCTTCATCTCTAACATCCCTAGGAGATGCCTATAGTCACAACACTCAAATGTCCCCATTTGGATACTAAATTATATGGTCATCCTAACCTTAGAGACCCCTCCTAATCCCTCAAGACTTGGCACAATATCTAGTCTTTAGGTAGGTACCCAACAACTTTAAAAAATTACTTACTGGATTATGAACCACTTAAGCTCAGACACATGAACATTTTTAAATAACTAAGTTTTATCGTTATCAATATTTTGATAATTTTTAAGCTTTTGAAGGCAGTCTGTAATAGTTTATAACTCTACTATATTTATCTGCCCTTGAAATAAATGAAAAACTTTTAAAACCCATTATCTAAGTGGTCGATAAATGAACAGCACATTCAACTGTGAAGGTATTTAAACAAAAAATTATTTTCCAGTAGTAACTGATTAATTAGCAAAGGATAATGTAACTATCTCCTCCAACTATTAACTGCTTTAGTTTGAAACCAGACTACATAGGCCAAAATTTATCGTTAATTGTCTGTAATGTTCATTTATCAAAGTCACAAATTATCTACCAAATAACCGATTAAAAAAGAAAAAGTGAGGAAAAGATAATATATACATCTCAGTTAATTCACTTCTTAAACTCCACATCAAAACTATCCAAAAGCTACAAATCTAAAAGAAAAGGAAGAATAAGAAAAAATAGGGACAATTTAGGAAGCCAAACAACAGATGATGCAACACTGATGCAGAAAATCCCCCCAAGATACACACTAATCTGGCAATGTTGGCCAAACCAACACCACTGGCATCTCCAAAGGTTTAGGAACTGGTGACCCCTGATGATCCTAAAGCAGGGAGGAAGGCAGGCAGTTCACACTAGGAGTTGAAAGCCAAGCTGTTTAAGAAGCATCATGGACCCCAAGCTCCCTCTCCTCTACTCCATCTATTGGGCAACCGCTCTTCCCAGTTTCTTATCCAACTCTTCAAGGAGTGTAAAAACAGTTTCAAGACTAAGGAAGAGTGGCAGTGAAGTACATTGAAATTTTTAAGATTATGTGAATCTGTATGTGCTAAAAGCTGAGATGCCCTCATCAGCTTCCCTAAAGGGTTTCCATGTATGCTAGTAACCTAATAAGACTAAATTCTAATACCAGGGATTCTTCCAATAAGTAACACAGCCAGATTACCATAGAGAATGCTCACAGATGACAAAATATTAAACACTGAGCAAACCACCAATGATCAGACATTTTAGGAAAGTCTCTTAACATGAAAGAGAAGCAAAAAAAAAGAAAAAGGAAAAGAAATTTTAAAAAGTTTAAAACACCATTAAGTACCTTATGAAAGACAACGTAAGATACCACATGCGTGAAAGAAGGCCAAAATGCTACAAAGAGCATTATTCCCAAAATAAAAAAGAACATTCAGAATTTGATGAAAAAGTTGATGGATAAACATGAAAAAAATTCAGTAAGAAGAGGAAGAAGATAGAGGTGGGTAAGTGAAGAAAATAGAAGAGCCAGTCCCTACTATCTAATACGTGAATGACAGGAGTTCCAGGAAACAAGAGCTGAGCAAATAAAGGGGAAAACAATCAGTTAAATAATTCAAGAGATTTTCCTAGAACTGAAAATAGAGCATCATCTTCAAGTTTACGAGAAAAAAAAATTGCAACCTTGAATCCTAATACATTTGCAAACATACAAGGTTTAAAAATACATATATACATACTCCTTTTCCTCACAAAACTACTAGAAGGGGTGTGTCACCACAATGAAGGAGCTAAACCAAAGAAAAGTAAATAGGAACTGCAACACAGAACAGAATCCTCAGAAGACTACTAAAGGGAGCTCTGTGGAAAAGGGCCACACCTCTAGATTACACAGGGCTAACACAGCACTGCACATGACAGCAGATCAGAAGATCCCCAAAGACACTTCCCTCAACAAGATGAAAATGAGAGAATGCCTGATATGCACAAATATATTCAGAAAAGATTCAGACCACTGGCAGAGTAGTTGGGGTGTAATTACTGATAAATACATTAAAAGCTGTGTGTGCAAATGTGTAAACTAATAAGCAAATGAACAGCAAAATCAATTATTAAATCAAAAAGACAAAGTTGTATAGAACAGTTTATTAAAAGGATCATCACTAACAGCATACTGAGTCATAATAACATGTTATTCCTACTGATCTTATGAAATTATCTATTAGAAAGATGAGAAAATAATACTTTTGTTTCATGGGGGAACAAGAGGAGAAAAGAGTGCTAAACTCACCATCCAGAATGGGAAATCAATAAATACAATCAGAATAATCAAGAAGTAGCAATATACATGTGTTACTTAAGAGACATGGAATACCAAAAAAGTAATAATAATTAAAAAAACCAAAGTTTCCTCTGAGAAAAGGGAAAAAAGTAGTAGGATGGCAAGTATTAGTAATTCATAGGACTAGTCAATTCTCTGAATCATGTGTAATTTCAACAAAAATTTTTTAAAAAATCATACCAACAGACTGATACAATCTCAAAATTGATTATCAAAATGCCTCAGACTAGCAAACACCAAGAAAATACTATCACTGCTCAGAAAGTTTATACTCTATCGCATCTGTCCCTACATTTGAGTTTCTCGCTAGTTCTCTTTAGTAGATTTACCTTGTGCCATTAAACGAGGTGATTTTCTTGGTGATCTCACTGAATTTTCTTCTACTTTGTCCCTCAAATTCCTGTTAGGTAAAATCAGTTCTTCGTCATCAATGGTATCATTGCCACTTTCTTTAACAACTCCTTCATCCATAATATCGTCAAGACCAACAACTAGGAAAAAAAACAAAAACAAAATTTTTTAAAATATTGGTGATATTAAGTGCTTAACGGCAGTACAGAAAACACTGTGAGACAGTTTCCTAAAATGTGATAATGCCACTAACAAGCTCCCAATTCAGTTTTACAAACTTCTACCTTATGAGGCAACTAGTTAGAGAAGACTGGCTGTGATTGTTCTTGATTTGCCCTCCATTGTCACACACTCACTTATCACTCACTGTACCTATAAGCAGCTACACCTGGAGTACTTAATTAATCCCAATTTTGGTTAAAGAAGTACAAAAAAGAGTAAATACCCTGAAAAGCTTACGATTCTCGGATCATGCTAGAATGAAAAGATTCAAGTTCTAGCTGTAATCTATTCCTTGAAGACTTTTACGCTACATGTGTGAGACTAAGTAATGGAGATATACTTTTGAGTTACAGCAAGTGCCTGCGCAAGCAAACACACACACACACACACACAGAAATGAAAAGCACAATGTAACTTCCCCCTCCCCCCACAAGTTGGGGAAAACAGTAGATGTTTAACATAACTATATCATTAAGTTACCTTCCCCTAATCAAAAGAGAGTCATTCATTTAATGGCAGGGGAGGAGGCATGGAAAAGGAATGCAAGACACTGTATTTATATTATCAACCAGTTTATTTCTGTACCGAACAAATATCATTTTACTAGCTGACATACAGCAATTCTAAATGTGCACTTGTATAAAATCTTGTGAAAAGAATGTGATTATTGCAGTCATATGGCCTGGATTCAAGTCCCTGCTAAAACACTTAAATAAAACCTGACCAAATCCTTAACCTCTCTACCAGTTTCTTTATCTCTAAAACGAGAACAACAATACCTGTCCTACCTACCTCACAGGGCTGTTGTGAGGATCAAGTGAGGTGATGTATGAGAACTCACTTTGTAACTTTAGAGCACTACACAAATGTTAGTTATTATCTTCATCCTAGGGGTTAGAAGGAACCTCAAGAAGTTATCTAGTCCTCATCTTTGTATCCAAGTAGAACTTCATTTAAGAGTTCAACAAGAAAGTGGTCTATCCTAAAAATTTAAAGAGAACAAAATTCTTTATAAATATACTTTCAAATGGTACAATCCTTTTGAAGAGCAATTTGACAACAAACAGAATTACGAAACTCCTTATATACTTCGACCAAAATATTATATAAGTGTAGAAGAGAGAATTATGAAAAATGCTGGCTAGAAAACATAGTGTGATCCTTGTTAGTAATAGACACACGAAATGTTGTACATGCACATTTAGACAAACCAAAAAAAAAAAGATTAGCAAGAAATGGATGAAAATTATAACAATTATTCTATAAATACTTTTCCCCTATTTTCCACATTTCCTGCTATATGCACGGATTACTCTCAACAACAGAGCCCATGTTTCTTACCACTATGCTACATGTACTAAAGGCTTACAGAAGAATTTGTCTTAGGAAAATTCATCAGGACTCATTTAAGATATAATTGGGGGAAACATGTGGTGAGTTCCATTAGAAGGTTACTCCACCATGACGGAATACTTATGCTGCCACACATTCATACACATCTCAGAGAACCTTTAACATTAGATAATTAGTTCCACCATGTTTATTTTAAAAAGCAAAAGTTAAGCATTATATGCATACATGTATGAAGAGATAGAAATGGATGGGTGAAGGAAGGTTATCTGTGACTATCTGGTGGTAAGGTGGGTTTTGGAATTGGGGAAGCAGGGGTTTAAATCACTGTATATTTTCTATAATAAACATGCATTTTGTATTGTAATTAGGAGAGCAAGTAATAATTCAAAAAAACGTCCAGGAGAAAAGTGATTAAAACCTGATTAACAGTGTTCATTGGCAGAATTATAAAAGGGCAATCTGAATTTTAGGGCTATACTGCACAGCAGGATCGACAGAATTTAGCAAAGACAAATCCAGAGGTCAATTACTAGGTTTTATGTTATTCCCTTTCCTGGCAACTAAAGTTGACCCCTCTCCCCATTCTGAACACCTTTTTCTCACTTAATTTCTGAACATCACACACTCCTCTCACACTGGCTACTTCTCAACATCCTTTATAGATCGCTTCTTGCAGACATCACACACCAGAGGACTTAAAAGGTTCAGTCTTCCCATCTCCCCTTTCTGTTCACTCACTCCTCCCTAAATGATTTTATCCAGTCCATATATACTTGCTCGACTCCCGAAGTTATCTTCCCCAGCCCCAAGCTCACATATGATCTCCTAAGAGTGTGATCTGACACGTCCACTAGGTTGTCAAACTTGTATCTCAAGGTTAACATAGAAAAGAAACTCCAATTCCACCCACTTCCCCTCCCCTCAGTAAAACTGTCCTCCTAAGACAGTCCTAGTAATGGAACCCAGCTGCTCAATGCTAAAGCTCTAGAACTATCCCCAGCTCCTCTCTCCTCATATCCCACATTCACGAGTCAGCTCAACCTGCTAGCTCTATCTACAAAACACATCACCTGTGTGATCACCACTGATCTCCCACAGCTCACATTCTCCCCACACCATCATCATCGCCCATCAAGTGCCCTAGTTACTGTCCCAGGATCCTCCACGGCCACCTGCCCCACACACACTCATACTCACAGTTTGTTTTCCACACATCATATCTACAGAATCTTCCAAAATATAAAGTTATATCATGTTACCATCCTTCTATTCTCCAAACCCTTACCAATACAAATGTATATTCACACACTTGAGATACATTTTCAAAATCCCAGCCAGGGCCTCCGGGATCCAGAGAAGAGCAGCCCCCACCCACTTCCCTGACTTCTTGACCACTGACTCAGTGCTCCAGTCACATTGGTCTCTCTATAACACGGGGAAGCAAAAAAAAAATCAAGCTCTAGATTGTCTCCAACATTTCCAGGGCTCTCAACAAGTAGGCCCCCCAAAACCAAAACACCTGCTTAACCTCTCTGTGCCTCAAGCTGCCCTATGAAATAGAGATCATGCTAGTGGTCAGTGGTGCACTGTGATTACGTCAGTGTGAGTGCAAGGCTTAGAACAGAACCTGGCACCTAGAAACTGTGGACTTTGGTTCAGTCTCCCCTATCGAGGACCCCACCATCACAATTTATATATTCATTTTCCCCTCTACCCCCAGAACAAATCTTCCTTTAAAAATGTACCTGAAATTTCTTTCTTCTAATCCATTTGTCTGATCAAAGTAAATCAGAGTACAGAATGAACAATCTCTTGCAAAACCCGTCCAGTTAGATACGTAAGTTTTGGAAAGTAGAGTCCAACAGCTTCCACTAAGAAAATGAATAGAAAGCAGTGATGTAGAGAATCTGTGCTCTCCTCAAATCTCTTGTTTATCCTCAGGGACCCCCCATATCTGCCCCTCCCATCACCAAAGGCAAACTAAGATTCAGTACTTGATAACGAATGGTTCTAAAGTCCTCAATACATCCACTAAAAAGGGAATCTGGGGTTATAATAAAAAAAAGTAATGGTCTGAATTCTGTATGAGGCAAGTAGATAGCCATGCATAACATAGAAAAAAACTATGATTTTTCCTCCCTCCCATACTTCAGTCATTCTCATTTTGAAATTCTGGCATAAACTATAATCATACTCAGAATCTCCCTAAGCCTGAATTTAGATCACAGTGAAACTCTTCCCATCCTCACCTACAAACAGCCCTCATTAAATCTGCAGAGTTAGGCCCCCATGAAACCCTCCTGACACTAATACTAGCTGTCGTCGTTCAGTCACCCAGTCACGCTCCGCTGTGTGCAACCCATGGACTGCAGCGTGCCAGGCCTCCCTGTCCCTCGCCATCTCCCTAAGTTGGCCCAAGTTCATGTTCACTGCGTCAGTGATGCCATCCAACCATCTCATCTTTTAATGCCCTCTTCTCCATCTGTCCTCATCTTTCCCAGCATCGGAGACTTTTCCAATGAATCGGCTCTTCACATTGGGAGGCCAAAATACTGGAGCTTCAGGCTTCAGCAGCAGTCCTTCCAACCAGTATTCAGAGTTGATCTCCCTTAAAATTGACTAGTTTGATCTCCTTGCTGTATACGGGACATTCAGGAGTCTTTTGCAGCACCACAGTTCGAAGACATCAATTTTTCTGACGCCCTGCCTCCTTTACAGTCCAGCTCTCACAACTGTAAATTATACTGGGAAGACCATAGGTGACTATACGGACCTTTGTCGGCAGTCACGTCTCAGCTTTTCAACACACTTTGTAGGTTTATCATAGCTTTCCTGCCAAGAAGCAATACTCTTCTGATTTCACAGCTGCAGTCACCATTTGCAGTGACATTAGAGCCCAAGAAGAGGAAACCTGTCACTGCTTCCCTTTCTATTTGCCATGAAGTAACGGGACTGGATGCCATGATCTTAGTTTTCTTAATATTTAGTTTTAAGCCAACTCTTTCACTCTCCTCCTTCACCCTTATCAAGAGGCTCTTCAGTTCCTCTTCACTTTCTGCCATTAGTCATATCATTCACATATCTGAGGTTGCTGATGTTTCTCCCGCCTACCTTGATTCCAGCTTGTAACTCATCCAGCCCGGCATTTCTCATGATGTGCTCAGCAAATAGGTTAAATAAAAAGAGTGACAGCAGACAGCTCTGTCATACTCCTTTCTCAGTCCTGAACCAATCTGTTGTTCCATATATGGTTCCAACTGTTTCTTGACCCAAATACAGGTTTCTCAGGAGACAAGATGGTCTGGTGTTTCCATCTCTTTAAGAGCTTTCCACAATTTGTATCATCCATACAGTCAAAGGCTTTAGCATGGTCTATGAAACAGAGGTAGATGTTTTTCTGGAATTCCTTTCCTTTTTCTATGATCCAGTGAATGTTGGCAAGTTGTCTCTGGATCCTTTGGCTTTTCTAAATCCAGCTCAGACATCTGCAAGTTCTTGATTCAGGTAATGCTGAAGCCTAGCATGCAAGATTTTAAGCATGACCTTACTAACATGGGAGATGAGTGCAACTATCTGATGGTCTGAACATTCTTTAGTACTACTCTTCTTGGGAATTGGAAAGAGGATTGACCTTTTCCAGTCCTGTGGCCACTGCTGGGTCTTCCAAATTTGCTGACATATTGAGTGCAACACTTTGACAGCATCACCCTTTAGGATTCTGAATAGCTCTACTGGAATTCCTCCTACTGGAAAAGTTCAGTTTTCATTCCAATCCCAAAGAAAGGCAATGCCAAAGAATGTTCAAACTACTACACAATTGCACTTATCTCACATGCTAGTAAACTAATGCACAAAATTCTCCAAGCCAGGCTTCATCAGTATGTGAACCATGAACTTCCAGATGTTCAAGATGGACTCAGAGAAGGCAGAGGAACCAGAGATCAAATTGCCAACATCCGCTGGATCATCGAAAAAGCAAGAGAGTTCCAGAAAAACACCTACTTGTCCTTTATTGACTATGCCAAAGCCTTTGACTGTGTGAATCACAACAAACTGTGGAAAATTCTTGAAGAGATAGGAATACCAGATCACTTTACCTGCCTCCTGAGAAACATGTATGCAGATCAGGAAGCAACAGTTAGAACTGGACTTGGAACAACAGACTGGTTCCAAATAGGGAAAAGAGTACGTCAAGGCTGTATACTATCACCCTGCTTATTTAACTTATATGCAGAGTACATCATGAGAAATGCTGGGCTGGAAGAACATAAGCTGGAATCAAGATTGCAAGGAAAAATAGCAATAACCTCAGATATGCAGATGACATCACCCATACGGCAGAAAGCAAAGAAGAACTAAAAAGCCTCTTGATGAAAGTGAAAAAGGAGAGTGAAAATCTTGGCTTAAAGCTCAACATTCAGAAAACTAAGAGCATGGCATCTGGTGCCATCACTTCATAGGAAATCGATGGGGAAACAATGGATGCAGTGACAGACTTTATTTTGGGGGGCTCCAAAATCATTGCAGATGGTGACTGCAGCCATGAAATTAAAAGATGCTTTTTTGGGGGTAGGGAAGTTATGACCAATCTAGACAGTATATTAAAAAGCAGAGACATTACTTTGCCAACAAAGGTCCATCTAGTCAAAGCTATGGTTTTTCCAGTGGTCATGTATGGATGTGAGAGTTGGACTATAAAGAAAGCTGAGCACCAAAGAATTGATGCTTTTGAACTGTGGTGTTGGAGAAGAATCTTGAGAGTCCCTTGGACTGCAAGGAGATCCAACCAGTCAATTCTAAAGGAGATCAGTCGTGAATATTCATTGGAAGGACTGATGCTCAAGCTGAAACTCCAATACTTTGGCCAGCTGATGCGAAGAACTGACTCATTAGAAAAGACCCTGATTCTGGGAAAGACTGAAGGCGGGAGATGGGGCCAACAGAGAATGAGATGGTTGGATGGATGGCATCACCGACTCAATGCACATGAGTCTGAGTAAGCTCCGGGTGTTGGTGATAGACAGGGAGGCCTGGCGTGCCACAGTCCATAGGGTCGCAAAGAGTCGGACAAGATTAAGTAACTGAACTAGAATTCCATTGTATCTACTAGCTTCACAGCAGTGATCCCTGAGGCTCAACTGACTTCACACTCCAGAATCACACCACCGTAGTTATCCTATTCATAAGATCTTTTTAATGTACAGTTCTTCTTGTGTATTCCTTCCATCTCTTATTGATCTTTTGCATCTACTAGGTCTCTATTGTTTCTGTCCCTTATTGTGCCCCATCTTTAGGTGAAATGTTCCCTTGTTAAAAGCAAAATTTATTAAATTTCTCAAAACTGGGATAAGTTTACGTCACTTTATACCATACAGAAGAGAGAACCACTGTACTGCAGAGACTTCATATCTGACAAGCCTTAACTCACCTCATGCTGGCAGTACAAAAGCCAAACTCCACTGCTTCTAGGAACTTATTTCCTCTATTATGAAACTTGGCCCTAATTATCAGACTTGAGAAAAACCTAGAGTGTGGTCTCTTTGCAAAGTCACAACAATAAAGGTTACATATCTATTTCAGAGTTTGTGATCTGAAGTAAAATAAAAAGTTCCACAGATACATCCTCTTAACAGAGCCCCCTCAGGTTTCTCCTCTAACACAGAAGACCACCACCCAGCCTCTAAGGGCCTCCCTTCAGAAAGCATTTCCTTTATGGATGATTCACAGATTCCTTCCAAAGAGAGTCCATGTCATGACACACATCATCAATTTGTGTGTTATATATACAATGAATCATTTGGGGATGAATTTATCATTTTAAATATTGGTAAGTATCTAATTTTAAAAATACAAATAATGCTACTATCTTTTTTCCCTCTCAAATTTCTTCTTTACAATAAATTTAAAAACACAAGTTTACTGAGTCAAAGAAGGCAAATTTATATATTCTACTATTTTTCAATCTCATCACATGACTTTCGATAAAGAGTATAAACAATTTACAGTGCAAAAAGTTTCATATTGTCTCAATTAAGAACTTATTAGCAGTGAGTTGCAGATTTTTAAAAGAAACACGGTTACTGTAAGCCTGACATACATATTGCCTTTCTATTTTTTTTAAGCTCAGCCTTCTCTTCTAGGCTGGTCTTAATGCATTTTTCTCTCAATAATTTATACGAACTCTTTGAGTAATATCTGCATTACCTATTTAATGCAAGTATTTTCGCTCGTTTACCTTATTTTAGTATTATCTCATAACCTAAGTTAATTTTTCTTCAGAATACTGTCTTCAGTTACTCCAACAGGATTAAATTATCCATCCTTTCTGTTGAAATTTAATATATTCTAAAGTCTTATATTTAAATATGCACAAATATTTCAACTTTTGTCAAACACTTCATACTTTGGGAAAAACCGATTAGTATTTCACAGAAAAAGAGTTTCTATCAAACAAATCTAAAAGACACCAGGTTAAATGAAGTTAAAACAGTTTCTTCACTGCAAATCTTTAGAGCCTTCAATATGTTAAAGGCATATTATATGAGAGAAAGAAGTACACATGGTAAAACTGCTTCCTAAACTTTAGGTTCTCAAACACATATCAATAAAACATACACCAAATGTAACGATAGTTATTTCAGAAAGCAGCTATTCTCCTTCTTCTTACTCATACTTTCTAATCCATCTCATATCAAAAATACTCTGTCAAAAACAATTTCCCCCCAAAATACATAATCACTGGTGCCACTTTTTAAATCTTTCCTTTTTAAAATTACATGTACCTGATTTTAAAGAGTTGTGCCTAATTCCATAAAATTTATGAAGAAAAACATTAATGCTCAGCACACACTCATTTTCCTTCTGCTTCCCTCACTGAACCTCCATTCACTGGGAAAAAGTAGGTATTATTTCCCTCCAATGAAAGGCTACTGTAAAAACTATCCTAAACAAGTGCTTGACTGCATGCTTGACTGAAAACATAAGAGAGTAGCCATTATAATATCTTAGCAGATATTATAATTATTTTTCAAACCATTTTCTGTATTCCTAAGTACCCTTCACTGTTACCCCTCCCCAACTGTCAAAATAATTTCTCTTATTGCCAAAATGATTCTATCACATTATTATAAAAGTGAGATGGTAATCATTCCCTAACTTTTGAGCATTTTAATTCCACCCTAAAATATCATAAATTATGTTACCTTTATAGTAATTCATTCAAAAATATTGAGCACCTACTATGTGTCACATGCTGGCATAGATTATTCCAGATCCCAATGACACAGAATTCTCAAGACAACCTGGTTTCTTTGCTAAATGTGAAGAAATAAGGGGTTAGAAATTGAAACATGTGTGCATGCTCAGTCGTGTATGACTCCTTGAGACCCTATGGGTGGCAGCCCTCCAGGCTCCTCTGTCCACAGGATTTCACAGGGTTGCATTTCCATCTCCAGGGGAACATCCTGACTCAGGGATTGAACCCATTTCTCCTGCACCTCCTGCAGTGGCAGGAGGATTCTTTACCATGAGTCACCTGGGAGGCCATTTAGCAATAGTAAGGGGGGTAAATCAGACTGATTATATTCTTTGCAGCCAAAGATGGAGCAGCTCTATACAGTCAGCAAAAACAAGACCGGGAGCTGATTGTGGCTCAGATCATGAACGACTTACTGCAAATTCAGACTTAAACTGAAGAAAGTGGGAAAAACCACTAAACCATTCAGGTATGACCTAAATTAAATCCCTTATGATTATACAGCATAAGTGAGAAATAGATTTAAGGGACTTGATCTGATAGAGTGCTGATGAACTATGGACTGAGGTTCGTGACACTGTACAGGAGACAGGAATCAAGACCATTCCCAGGAAAAAGAAATCCAAAAAAGCAAAATGGGTGTCTGAGGAGGCCTTACAAATAGCTGTGAAAAGAAGAGAAGTGAAAAGCAAAGGCGAAAAGGAAAGATATTCCCATCTGAATGCAGTTCCAAAGAACAGCAAGAGGAGATAAGAAAGCCTTTCTCAGCAATCACTGCAAATAGAGGAAAACAACAGAATGGGAAGGACTAGAGATCTCTTCAAGAAAATTAGAGATACCAAGGGAAGATTTCATGCAAAGATGAGCTCAATAAAGGACAGAAATGGTATGGACCTGACAGAACCAGAAGATATTGAGAAGAGGTGGCAAGAATACACTGTACAAAAAAGACCTTCACAACCCAGATAATCAAGACAGTGTGATAACTCACATAGAGCCAGACATCCTGGAATGTGAAGTCAAGTGGGCCTTAGGAAGCATCACTACAAACAAAGCTAATGGAGGTGATGGAATTCCGGTTGAGCTATTTCAAATCCTAAAAGATGATGGTGTGAAAGTGCTGCACTCAGCTGCACTCAATATGTCAGCAAATTTGGAAAACTCAGCAGTGGCCACAGTAACGGAAAAGGTCAGTTTTCACTCCAATCCCAAAGAAAGGCAACGCCAAAGAATGCTCAAACTACAGCTCAACTGCACTCATCTCACACGCTAGTAAATGCTCAAAATTCTCCAAGCCAGGCTTCAGCAATATGTGAAATTCCGTATGTTCAAGCTGGTTTTGGAAAAGGCAGAGGAACCAAAGATCAAATTGCCAACATCCGCTGGATCATCAAAAAAGCAAGAGAGTACCAGAAAAACTTCAATTTCAGCTTTATTGACTACGCCAAAGCCTTGGACTGTGTGGATCACAATAAACTGTGGAAAATTCTGAAAGAGATGGGAATACCAGACCACCTGACCTGCCTCTTGAGAAACCTGTATGCAGGTCAGGAAGCAACAGTTAGAACTGGACATGGAACAACAGACTGGTTCCAAATGGGGAAAGGAGTACATCAAGGCCATATATTGTCACCCTGCTTATTTAACTTATATGCAGAGTACATCATGAGAATTGCTGGGCTGGAAGAAGCACAAGCTGGAATCCAGATTGCCGGCAGAAATATCAATAACCTCAGATATGCAGATGACACCACCCTTATGGCAGAGAGTGAAGAGGAACGAAAAAGCCTCTTGAAGAAAGTGAAAGAGAGTGAAAATCTTGGCTTAAAGCTCAACATTCAGAAAACTAAGACCATGGCATCCAGTCCCATCACTTCATGGCAGATAGCTGGGGAAACAGCAGCTGAATTTATTTTGGGGAGGCTCCAAAAACACTGCAGATGGTGACTGCAGCCATGAAATTAAAAGATGCTTTTTTCTTGGTAGGAAAGTTATGACCAATCTAGACAGCATATTAAAAAGCAGAGACACTACTTTTCCAACAAAGGTCCGTCTAGTCAAGGATATGGTTTTTCCAGTAGTCATGTATGGATGTGAGTGTTGGACGGTGAAGAAAGCTGAGCACCGAAGAATTGATGCTTTTGAACTGTGGTGTTGTAAAAGACTCCTGAGAGTTCCTTGGACTGCAAGGAGCTCCAACCAGTCCATCCTAAAGGAGATCAGTCCTAGGTGTTCATTAGAAGGTCTGATGTTGAAGCTTGAACTCCAATACTTTGGGCACCTCATGCAAAGAGCTGATTCATTTGAAAAGACCCTGATGCTGGGAAAGATTGAGGGCAGGAGAAGGGGATGACAGAAGATGAAATGGTTGGATGGCATCACCAACTCAATGGACATGAGTTTGAGTGGGCTCCATGAGTTGGTGATGGACAGAGAGGCCTGGCGTGCTGCAGCTCATGGGGTCACAGAATCGGACACAACTGAGTGACTGAACTGAAGGGGGGTAAGCGTTTACATAGACTGATACATACTCAAGTCAGATAGTAACCAACTGAACATATGAACATACTGACCTATTTCAATTCTAATTCAAACCATAAGAAGAAAAATGTGTGGGAACTGGGTAAATAAATGAACACTGACTGCATACTTGGAAATATTAAAAAGTATCTTTACTTTAGACAGGATAATACTGATGCTATTTTTTTAAATGAAGAATTGTTTTAGAGATACATACTGAAATATTTACAGATGAAATTATATGATTTCTGAGCTATTCTTCAAAATAATCTTGGTTGAAGGGAGGTCAGAAGGACTGAAGCCTGACGTACTGCAGTCCATGGGGTCGAAAAGAGTTGGACACAACTGAACTGTACTGAAGAAGTGAGTGGGGTTTAAACGGAAAAAGAACTATTAATATTAAGTAACTGTGTAAGTAACAGGTAGATGAGGGTTCATTTATTATACTAGTCTCACTGCTTTGATGTTTTCCATAAAACAGAAAAAAAAATTTAAAAACTCTTGCCATGCAACTTCCTTTTAACTAGGATGAGACAAATAAAAAAGATACACAGCGTATAAACTAAAGAGAAGAATAACAGGGAGAACAAAGAAGGGAACAAACAGCAGTCTGTAGTTTTAAACTGAGAGGCCGGGAGAGCCAGGGATACGGGTGCTGGTGTCTGCTGCGCGAGAGTGTCCAGGCCAGGAGCAAGCTCACTGCTCAGGCCAGAAAGAGCCTGGTGATGGCAATGCTGAGGTCAATTTTCAGCAAAAGCAGAACAAGAAAGAGTAGTTTTCTAGTTAGAAGGCACATCAAGTACCTAGACTCTGAGGCAGGAGCATGCCCAGGATGGTGGAAGAAAAGAATGGGAGCAAGTCTACGTGGCCAGATTAGCAAAAAGGGGGAGAAGAGCAGGTTAAAAACAGAAAGGTTACAGGGGCAAGCGAGGCTCAGTCTCGCAGGCGAGGAAAACTTTAGTTTTTTTCTTTGTGTGAAATGGAAAGTGACCAGAGAACTGTGAATAAAAGGTGATAGGATCGAACTTTCCAAGATTACTCTAGATGCTCTTCTGAGAACATATGGGCCAGAATTCACAGGGGCAGAGGCAGGGAAACCACTTCCAGGCTAATGCAATAATCCAGATGAGAAGTGGTAATGACTAAAACCACAGTGGCACTGAAGAAAGTGAGATGTATGCGTTACCAGATTCTGAAAACAATGCCAATGCAATCTCCTGATCAAGTGTACACAGAACATGAAAGAAATTAAGTAAAAAATGACTTCAATGTTTTTTGTTAAGCAACTGAAAAGAAGTTAACGTTTCTAGAAATGAGGGAGACTGTAGGCATTAAGTGGTACAAGGAGAACTGGGAGGTGGGGAAACAGGTACCAAGAGTTCAGTGTTAGACATTAAGCTTAAAATGCCAAAGAGACAGCCAAAAAAGTAAATACAGGAGTCTTAAATATTTAAGAGCTGAATTATAAAGTGTGCTTTAAGTCATAAAATTAGGGCTTCCCCAGTGACTCAGAGGGTAAAAAATCCGCCTGCAGTGCGGGAGGCCTGGGTTCGATCCCTGGGTTGGAAGATCCCCTGGAGAAGGGAACGGCTACCCACTCCAGTATTCTGGCCTGGAGAGTTCCATGAACAAAGGAGCCTGGCAGGGTCCATGGGGTCACAAAGAGTCGGACATGACTGAGCGACCTTCATCACTTTTCAAGTCATAAAATTACATAACATTACCATAAAAGTGAGTAGAAATAGAGAAGATGCTTAAAATCTGAACCCTGAAATACTCCAGTGCCTAGAGGTCAAGAAGATGAAGAGGAGAATCAGAAGTCACTGAGAGGAAGACAGGAAGGTGAGAGAATAACCAGAAATGGTGAACCAAAAATCACATCTGGCTGAGTGACACTGCTTGCAACCCAGAGAAGCTGATGAGAGCAAAATCAGAATGTGGAGGAGATATTGGGGATAAGAGCAGTAAAATTCTTTCCAAGAGTTTGCTGTAAACAGATAAAAAGAAGAGGGCAAGACAACTATACTGATGAATATAAATAATGATGTATGGTTAACATTGAAATTCAACTCTAAGGACCTTGACAGACTCAGACTTCTACCAAGCACAGAGAAAAAGAGATATTCCGACATGTTAATTACAGATCATATCCATGAAAAACAGAAAACAGAAACCTAATCAGAGGGGACTTTCCTGGTGGTCCAGTGGCTAAAACTCATGCTCCCAATGTAGGGGGCCCAGGTTTGACCCCTGGTGAAGGATACAAGATTCCATGTGCCACAACTAAGACACAGCACAGTCAAATTAGTTAATTAAGATTTTTAAAAAGGAAACCTAATCAGAAAACATGAAAACCTCATTTCATAAATATCTAAGTATCTGATTTCATGAATATCTAAATTTGTACCTAAGTATAGGACAGAAGAGCAAAAAAAAAAGAAAAAGTACCAAAGCTTTTTTTCTTTTCTTTTAACTACCAGGCAACATGTATTATGAAATTAAGGAAAATATCAAAATGTACACAACAATTTTTCAGTTGAATTACCTCCATTCCATAATTCTAAGAAGCACAGAGAAGAGGCAATTGGCCACCAACCCAGCCAACTCCAGAAAACTTAAGAGTAATCAAGTAAACACCATTAATACAAACTGGAGTGTTAAGTGGGTACTGGGGATTACTTAGTTGCCTCAGAATCTGCTCCTCAGTTGTTTGGAAATCATTGTCTTACAGTTGATTTACACAATCCACTAATTATAGACTCAACTTGGCTGAAAAAATAAGTATTAAGGTATTCCTGTAAGTACAATCCGAGGTGATACTATAATTGACCCTTGAATAATATAGGTCTGGACTGTGGAAGTCCACTTATTCACAACTTCTTCTTCAATTATAAATACTCAGTATCACATGACCCATGGTTGGCTGAATCTGTGAACTTGAAACCACAGATATGGAGGAACTGTGGACAGGAAGGAACCTCTGATATGGAAGGCAGACTGTAAATTATACTCAAGACTTTAGACTGTGCTGCAGGTTGACATCCCTAAATCACACTGTTCAAGGGTCAACTGTAGAATTACTTATTAACACTGGATTATTTTAATCTGACAAAAGGACTGACTAACAACCACTTAAATTAATGCATACTCTTCATTTGCTATTTCTCTACTAGGAATGTTGTTTTTCCCTTACTCAGGAACCCACGATCTTCAAAAGGTTAGCCACTACATGCGTCTAAGCACACTGCTTCTCTTGGAACTCCTTCACACACAGACCTGCCCTGACCAGCCCAACTCTGAGATGGCCCTGGCCAGCCAACAACCAATTAGACAGTCTCCATCACCTTACATTCTACCTGGAAGCTCCTGGACAGGGATTTTGTCTCGAACACAACTGTATCTTCCAGCACATGATGGGCACCCAACAGCTGTTTCTTAAATGAACAAACAACACCAACCACTTTTACACCTTACAACTCTGGAATCACACACTGTAAGCTGCTGGTGCTTGGAATGCTTTTTCTTTCTTTGTTTTTTTTTTTTTAATTGTAACAAATTCAAGAAAGACTTTTTTCTTTACATCATTGTGTTGGTTTTGCCATACATTGACATGAATCTGCCATGGATGTACCCTTCCAGAATCCCCCTCCCACCTCCCTCCTGATTCCATCCCTCTGGGTCATTCCAGTGCATCAGCCCTGAGCACCCTGCATCATGCATCAAATCTGGGCTGGTGATTTTTAATGAGAATGTTACCATACAACAGGAACTGGGTGAAAAAAAGGTGACTAATCCTCCTATAATATGGATATTACCTTTATGTATTTTCACACTGCAATGAACCAGATCCCAACAAGGCACTTCATTCTATATTTCGTTTGCTTTTATTCAAACATAAAAGAAAACCAGAGACAAATGAGGTTAAGCAAAAAGTTCTTAGAGGATTACATATTTTTCAGTATGTAAATCTGATTAACATCCTTAATCCATAGCAGCCCATGAAAAGACTCTACTGATACTATACAAAAAATTAAATAGAATATAAACTCTACGAGAGCAGGAATTTGTGAGTGTTTTCTGATATATCTATAGTTCCTATAACAAACAATGTAATTCCCATTCACATCAGCAGATTGAAAACATAACCTAACTACACCAAAACTCAAATATAATTCCTGGGTATTTTTTGGGGGGGTGCAGTTAAGATTGTTTTCAATCTCTATTTAATGTCAAAGTAACATTTATCTGTTGTAATGAGTCTTTGGCTCTGATGCATTACTACATTAGTAACTGTATCTTTCTGAGCAGGTTGCTCTTCTGTTGTTCGGCTGTTTCATGTTGGGATACTTCCTTCTAATCTCTGGTTTCTAAAAACTATAAGCATTCTTACTCTGAGTTCTGGAAGGAGTTAGCCAATAACTACTGTGATATGGAGTTCAGTTCAGTTCAGTTCAGTCGCTCAGTTGTGTCCAACTCTTTGCAACCTCATGGACTGCAACACGCCAGGCCTCCCTGTCTATCACCAACTCCCGGAGTTTACTCAAACCCATGTCCATTGAGTCGGTGATGCCATTCAGCCATCTCATTCTCTGTCATCCCCTTCTTTTCCTGACCTCAATCTTTCCCAGCATCAGGGTCTTTTCAAATGAGTCAGTTCTTCGTGTTACGTGGCCAAAGTATTGGAATTTCAGCTTCAACATCAGTCCTTCCAATGAACACCCAGGACTGATCTCCTTTAGGATGGACTGACTGGCTGGATCTCCTTGCAGTCCAAGGGACTCTTCTCCAACACCACAGTTCAAAAGCATCAATTCTTCTGTGCTCAGCTTTCCTTATAGTTCAACTCTCACATACACATATGACTACTGGAAAAACCATAGCCTTGACTAGACAGACTTTTGTTGGCAAAGTAATGTCCCTGCTTTTTAATATGCTGTCTAGGTTGGTCAAAACTTACCTTCCAAGAAAAAACTGTCTTTTATTTCATGGCTGCAATCACCATCTACAGCGAATTTGGAGCCCCCAAAAATAAAGTCTGACACTGTTTCCCCATCTATTTGCCATGAAGCGATGGAACCGGATGCCATGATCTTAGTTTTCTAAATGCTGAGCTTTAACCCAACTTTTTCACTCTCCTCTTTCACTTTCATCAAGAGGCTTTTTAATTCTTCACTTTCTGTCAGAAGGATGCTGTCATCTGCATATCTGAAGTTATTGCTATTTCTCCCGGCAATCTGGATTACAGCTTCCTCCAGCCCAGCGTTTCTCATGATGTACTCTGCATATAAGTAAAATAAGCAGGGTGACAATATACAGCCTTGATGTACTCCTTTTCCTATTTGCAATCAGTCTGTTGTTCCATATTCAGTTCTAACTGTTGCTTCCTGACCTGCATACAGGTTTCTCAAGAGGCAGGTCAGGTGGTCTGGGATTCCCATCTCTTTCAGAATTTTCCACAGTTTGTTGTGATCCACACAGTCAAAGGCTTTGGCATAGTCAGTAAAGCTGAAATTGATGTTTTTTCTGGTACTCTCTTGCTTTTTCGATGATCCAGAGGATCTTGATCTCTGGTTCCTCTGCCTTTTCCAAAACCAGATTGAACATTTGGAAGTTCACGGTTCATGTACTGTTGAAGCCTGGCTTGGAGAATTTTGAGCATTACCTTACTAGCGTGTGAGATGAAGGCAATTGTGCGGTAGTTTGAGCATTCTTAGGCATTGCCTTTCTTAGGGAATGGAATGAAAACTGACCTTTTCCATTACTGTGGCCACTGCTGAGTTTTCCAAATTTGCTGGCAGATTGAGTGCAGCACTTTAACAGCATTATGTTTTACAATCTGAAGTAGCTCAACTGGAATTCCATCACCACCACTAGCTTTGTTCATAGTGATGCTTCCTAAGGCCCAACTGACTTCGAATTTCAGGATGTCTGGCTCTAAGTGGCTGATCACACCACCGTGATTATCTGGGGTGTGAAGATCTTTTTTGTATAGTTCTTCTGTGTATTCTTGCCACCTCTTCTCAATATTTGTCAGGTCCATAGTATTTCTGTCCTTTATTGAGCCCATCTTTGCATGAAATGTTACCTTGGTATCTCTAATTTTCTTGAGATCTCTGGTCTTTCCCATTTTATTGTTTTCCTCTATTTCTTTGCATTAATCACTGAGGAAGGCTTTCTTATCTCTCTTTGCTATTCTTTGGAACTCTGCATTCAAATGAGTATATCCTTTCTTTTCTTCTTTGCTTTTTGCTTTTCACAGCTATTTTTAAGGCCTCGTCAGCCAGCCATTTTGCTTTTTTGCATTTCTTTTTCTTGGGATGGTCTTGATCCCTGTCTCCTGTACAATGTCACGAACCTCCACCCATAGTTCATCAGGCACTCTGTCTAAGTCTATTTCTCACTTCCACTGTATAATCAAAGGCACTGGATTTAGGTCATACCTAGATGGTGATATGGAGTAGAGGTTTGTTATTCTGTTTGGAGTCAGATTTACAAGATGGTTCTAATCTCTTGAGCTAAAAAGTTGGAAACCTTGAATTTTTGTATATATTCATGCATCTGTTAATCCAAGCTGTGCTTAGGACTGAACACTCATTGTATGTTTCGGCTGCTGTTATAGGAATTACAGATATATCAGAAAACTGTGACAAATTCCTGCCCTTAAGGAGTTTACATGCTACTTAATGTTGTATATAATATCAGTAAAAGTCTTCTCCTGGGCTGCTATGGACCGCAGCTGACATACATTTGTGCTCAACATCAGTTAATTCATTTGTAAGCAAATAATTTGGGCCTGCAATCAAGTATAAAATGGGCAGAGAAGAATCTTCATAGCCTCACTAGCAAGGCTCTTGGCAAAGATAGTTTGGATGCTAAAATTTCTAGCTTGAACAGTGAAGTTCTGATATTTGACGAACAAATCACTCACATAAAAGACAAAATTTTGCCTGCTATGGTAAAAGAATATGTCCAGTTATTGAATATGTCAGTTGTAAAGGGAGATTTAATCTGCAGAGTAAACAAGACTATTACACAGCAAAACAAAAATTACTTTTAAATCAGCTGATAAAGCAAAAGGCATCATTTGAACTTGTACAATTATCACATGAAACTGAACTGAGAAAGCATTAGGACATGATTTGTCTGCTTGAAAACTTGGTCCAAGTACTTAGTCAAAGTAATCTGATGTCCCAGCAGTGCCTGAAAATGCTAACAGACCCATCAGTATTTATCAGCAGATAAATCCTAGGAATACCATTTTTACCAAGGATTATTCTACTCAGGCTTTATCGACTTTTAGAAGGAGAAAATAGGAAAAAAGAATTATTACCCATGGAAATCTGGAGAAGTGGCTGAGAAACTAAAACAGGATGTTTCTTTGGTACAACAACAGTTGGCAGAATCTTCTCAGGAATATTCTTTCTGTCCAAACTAAATAATGATGTGGACATGCATGTGGATGATGCTTTGTATCAAGGAAGAAATCAGCTTTTGTTTAGTGATCAGACACTTGAGCTGTCTACAACTTTTGGCTGCTGGGTACAATGCTGCTGTGAACATTGTTGTACAAGTATTTAAGTCCCTGTTTTCATTCTTTTGGATACAGAACTGTAAGTGGATGCTGGAACAGAGTTAACAGAGCAGTTTCACTAGGTTAATTTAACTAAACAAGCTAAATCATCTTCTTATTGATATTCTTGCTGATGTGAAGACTAAAAGAAAATCTGGGTATCTAGTAAACTGCATCAAGTGGAAAGAGAATTATACATATAATTTTTAAAAGATGAACAGTATCTGAGACTTTCAAGAATTCAGGAAACCAAATATTAAGGCTATTGGTTTTGAAGACTGAAATTTACCAAAAATGAAATCTTGACTGCATGTGCTACATTTTAATGTTTTATATATTTGGAGAAGAACATAGCTAACAATGGACAAGGAAATGGCAACCTACTTCAGTATTCTTGCCTAGGAAATTACATGGGCAGAGGAGGCTGGCAGGCTACAATTCACAGGGGTCACAAAGAGTCAGACACCACTAAGCAACTGAACAACAACAAAATATCTATTAATAACATGCCCAAAACAATCTACAGGTTCAATGCAGTCCCTAACAAAATTCCAATGGCTCTTTCACAGAACTAGGACAGGCAATCCTAAATTTGTACGGAACCACAAAAGACCCTGAATAGCCAAAGCAATCTTGAGAAAGAACAAAACTGGACACCTCATATTTCCTGTTTTCAAGCTATACTGTTTTTAAACTATATCATATATACCATATAACCATATCATAAAACAATCAAAACAAGCACACTTATCAACAGAACAGAAGTGAGAACCCAGAAACAAATTCACACATACACTGTCATTAATTTATGATAACAGAGCCAAGAATACACAGAGTAATAGTCTCTTCAATAAATGGTGTTGGGAAAACTGAACAGCTCATGTAAAGGATGAATATACCACACACAAAAATCACCACAAAATGAGTTGAAGACATGAACATAAGACATGAAACCATACCACCTCCTACAAGAAAACATAAGAGAGAAAGTTCCCTGATAGTAGTCTTGGCAGTAATTTTTTGGATTTCACACCAAAAGCAAAAGCACCAAAAGCAAAAATAAACAAGTGTGACTACATCAAACTAAAAACCTTCTGCACAACAAAGGAAACCATCAATAAAATGAAAAGGCAACCTACAGAACTGGAGCAAATACTTACATATCCTACAGCTGATAAGAGGTTAGTATCAAAAATAAATTAAGAATGCATTCAACTCAACAGCAAGAAAACAATCCAATTAAAAAATGAGTGAAGCACTAAACAGACATTTTACCAAAGGAGACATACAAATAAATGGCCAATAAACACATGAAAAGGTGCCAACAATCCCTAATCATCTGGGAAATGCAAATAAAAACCACAATGCAATATCACCTTATACCTGTCAGAAAGGTTATCTTCAAAAAAAAAACAAGAGAAATATAAGTGTTGTCAAGGATGTGGAGAAAAAGTACATTCAAACTGCTAGCAGGAATGTAAACTGTTGAATCACTAAGGAAGTTCCCCAAAATACTAAAAATAGAAATACCATGTTGTTATTTTAGTCACTAAGTCTTACCCACTCTTTGGTGACCCCATGGACTCTAGCTTGCCAGGCTCCTTTGTCCGTGAGATTTTCCAGGCAAAAATATTGAAGTGCGTTGCATTTCCTTCTCCAGGGGATCTTCCCAATTCACGGACAGCATCCATGGCTCCTGCCATAACTCCTACACTGTTAGGTGGATTGTTTACTGCCTGACAATGCAGGAGATGCGGGTTTCTTCCCTGGGTTGGGAAGATACCCTAGAGGAGGAAATGACAACCCACTCCAGTATTCTTGCCGGGATAATCCCATAAACAGAAGAGCCTGGCTACAGTCCGTGGGGTCACAAAGAGTAAGACATGACTGAACATGCACTTAGAACTACCATACGATGAGGCAATTTCACTCCTTGGTGTATATCCAAAGGAGATGAAAACAGGATATTGGAGAGATATCTGCACCCCCAAATCCACTGCAGCATTAGTTACAACAGCTAAGATACAGAAACAGCCTCATCTAACAATGGCTGAATAGATAAAAGATGTGGAATATATACTGTGCAGAATATTATTCAGTCATGAGAAAGAAGAAATCCTGTCATTAGGGATGACACAGATGGACTCTGAAGGCATTGCGGTGAAATAAGCCAGACAAAGAAAACACAAATACTACACAGCTATCACTTATATGTGGAATCTAAAAAAAGGTCAAACTTAGACAAAAAGAGTAAAAAGGTAGTTTTCCAGGGGAAATAAGGAGACTGAGGTTGGTAAAAGGGTAGAAACTTTCAGCTGTAAAATGATTAAGGTCTAAGGAGCTAATGTAAAGGCATGGATGGTGACTATATTCAATAACACTCTATTGGATAACTGAAATTGCTTTCAATTACACAATGTGAAACGAACTTAAATGTTCTCAACATACACACACACAAAGATAAATATATGAGGTGATGGATGTACTAATTAACTAGATGGAGAGAATTCTTTAATAATGTGTATCAAATCACCAAGATACGCACTTAAAATACCATACAACTTTATATGTTACTTGAATCGAAAAACTGAAAATTTTTAAAAACTTAAAGAAAAAGTATCAATTTGCAGTAAATTTAGAACACATAAGAGAATTGTTATAACTTGGAAAACACAAGAAATGAATTCTAATAAACATAACTCTAGTAAACTTACGTACACCTAGGTTGAGAGTCATAATGAGTAAACAAAGAATTAATATTTTACATATTTAGCCTCAAACAACTATACAGCGTAAAATATATCTCATTCCATTCTACAATATAGGTTTGCGTCAGTAAGTACTTTGTTATCTTCAATAGCCCCTCTGGGCTCCTGTGAGCAGTAATGGACTGAAAGATCCTTTACCAAGTTCATTTTAGTTAAAATTCTAATTCCAGAACCCTTTTTAAGGAAAATCAAGTAAATAGAAGTCCTTAGAAAAAACTACTAACGTTTATTTCTGCCACATGTTATATTTATAAGACACCTTTATTCATAAGCATGTACAATCTTACATTTATTTC
Source organism: Antilocapra americana (assembly GCA_007570785.1). NCBI lineage: Eukaryota > Metazoa > Chordata > Mammalia > Artiodactyla > Antilocapridae > Antilocapra > Antilocapra americana. Next base: position 11,472,688 of record ML662442.1, read on the forward strand.
ACATATTTCTAGTAATGTTTCCTGGACTCTCAAATTAGATGAACAGAATACACCATATGTCTGAGAAAGATATACCATAAGGTCCAAAGACATTACATAAAGAAAAGTAAAACATTAAAAAAAATCTTCCAGGTGTATTTGTATTCCAATTAATTAGGAACCAAAAATCCCACCTACTAACACAATACCTAATAAGGATAACACTAATAATGAATGACAGTGTGCTCAGTCACTCACTTGTGTTTGACTCTTTAGTGACCCAATGAACTGTGGCCTGCCAGTCTCCTCTGCCCATAGATTTCACAGGCAAGAATACTGGAGTGGGTTGCCATTTCCTTCTCCAGAGGATCTTCCCCACCCGGGGATCAAACTGCAGTCTCCTGCATTGGCAGGTGGAATCTTTACCACTGAGCCACCTGGTGAATGATACAATAATTTATTACCAAGGATAATGCAAACAACAGTTAAATTATGTTCATTATATTATCTTTTAAAAAGAAAGAGCTACCTAATTATTTTAGAAAATGACCCATCCAAAATAGTTAAAATAAAAAATGTCTTTAAAACTATCTGCTCCTTTGGAAACTTTTTACATACAGTAACTATTTTCCTAAAATATCATATGAATATTTCCATATTAAAGACAACATTGCTTGCCCATTAGTCAGTCATTCATTTGACAATTTTCCTGTGCCTTAGGTGTATCAAACTTGATTAAAAACATTTCTATCCACGTTACGCCTTAAACCTAGAAACAATAGGAGGAAAACTTGTCTTAATCAGAAGAATGGCAATAACAACAAAAAATGTAATAAAAGACAGAACTACAAGATCATCATTTGCTATAACTGATTCCACCAAATACCATCAATGGATGTACAAAACCATGAAGGCTATTTGAGGAACTAAATATTTCCACACTGCAAAGTGATACCCCTACAAACTACTTGCTAATAACTCAAATATTTAGGATGGAGAGCTTTGGCTGCCACCACCTTAACTCGGCAACAAAACTTAACATCAAAACTAAACAGTGTAAAACTTCTGTTGTGATGTAATATTAACTACATAGTTTCATCCATGAGTCTTGCCAAATTACATTTAACTTGAATCTCATCAAGCTTATTTAAAACCTAACTTACAATTTACAGGAAACTGAAGAAATAGAGGAACAAGCCAACTGACATCACACACAAATACATAATCCAAAACTTGGGATAATCCTTGTAGACATTTTTGGTCTTATCTCTTCAAAGTCAGTATCATTGGAAAAGTGTGTGGGAGGCCTCAGAAATGGAACTAAAGACTAGGACCTTGACTGCATACTGATTTGAACAAATCAAGTGAAAATGGTATTTTGGGGACAAATGGCAAATTTGAATATGGATATGTATGAGGCAAATTTGAATATGGATATGTATGAGATTTTTGGAAACTTTTTTCAGTATAGTTATGATACTGCTATGTAGAAATCCTTTCTCTGGAAATAAATGGTGAAGTTAAACTAACTGGGTAGAAGAACTGGATAAATAAGTAAATTGATAAATGGATGCAGAAAATACAGCAAAATATTAAAATGTGAATCTTGGTGATGGGTAAATGTGTGTATATTCTACTATTCTTTGCTTCGGTATGTCTTCAGTTTTCAAAATACAAAATTTCAGGACAAAAAAAGGCCAAGATGAAAGTATGTCCTTAATTAGATATCTAAACAGTATATAAATGATTTATAGTCCATCTTTTTTCAAAATAGATTTAAAGTGGCTTTTAAAAAGATATACAATATAAGGTAATATTTTAAAGAAAAAAAGGTAAGAAAAATTAAGCAAAAGAAAAATACATGTAGGACACCAAGGTGAGGTCAAGGATTATATTAATATACTGAATGAGCTACAAATATTGACATTTTACTAGGAGTTCCTCGATTCTTAATGAAGTTTAAAGTTTGTCAGGCTAACAAAACATGTAGTAAAACACTTCAGGGGAAAGGTATGAAGAAATAGTCATTATATATTCAAACAGAACTGCCTCTAAATAAAATGCATTACCATTTCTTTCAACAGACACCTGTGTAACAGCTTTCAGTAGACTTACGTATACATTTGCCAGTTGTGTGTCCTAAGAAGACCTAAAGGGGTGCATACAAAATCAATCGGTGTCCAGAGAGAAAATATTACAATGTATACTGTGAGCTAAGAAATCAAACTTTACCAAAATTTAATCAAACTGACATGACTCCTTGCTAGCTTCATGACAGAAAAGATAAAATGAAAAAAGTTGAACCTTTAATGGCATTTGTTCGCCTTCAACATTCTGCAATACTTAAGGATGTCATCAATGTAGCTCTTTTTACATATATTTTAAAAAACTTTTAAACAGACTGCTTGCAGTAATTCTAATGAAATGGGAAATGACTATTAAATTTTTTAGTGTTCAACTCTTCACAACCCCATGGCCTGTAGCCCACCAGGCTCCTCTATCTATGGAATCCTCCAGGCAAAAATATTGGAGTGGATTGCTATCCCCTTCTCCAGGGGATCTTCCTGACCCAGGGATTGAACCCAGGTCTCCTGCATTGCAGGTGGATTCTTTACCAGCTGAGCCACCAAGAGACCCATATGGAAACACTGAAGAAGCCAAATAGCAAAAACAATCTTGAGAAAGAAAAATGGAGCTGTAGGAATCAACTTTTCTGACTTTACACTATATGATAAAGCTACAGTCATCAAGACAGTATGGTCCTGGCACAAAAACAGAAATACAGAAAAATGGAACAAGACAGGAAGCCCAGAGACAGACCCACACACCTACATGCACCTTATCTTTGAAAAAGGAGGCAAGAATATACAATGGAGACAAGAAAACCTCTTCAATGAGAACTGTGGGAAAACTAGACAGCTACATGTAAAACAATGAAGAGAACACTTCCTAACACCATAAGCAAAAATAAACTCAAAATGGATGAAAGAATTAAACGTAAGACCAGAAACTATACAGCTCTTAGAGGAAATCACAGGCAGTACACTGATTGACATCAACCACAGCAACACCTTCTGTGACCCACCTCCTAGAGAAACGGGGGGGGGGGGGGATTAACATAGACATTTTTTACAGCAAAGGAAACAATACATAAGATAACCCTCAGAATGGGAAAAAAGAACTGCAAAGGAAGCAAGTGACAAAGGATTACTCTCCAAAAATATAAACAGCTCATACAGCTTAATGTCAGTAAAATGGCCCAATCAAAAAAATGGGCAGAAGACTTAAACAGACATTTCTCCAAAGACATACACATGGCCAATAAACACATGAAAAGATGTTCAATATCACTATTAGATAAATGCAAATCAACATCAGTCAGAACGGCAATCATCAAAAAAATCTACAAACAATAAATGCTGGAAAGGATAAGAAGAAAAGGGAACCTTCTTGCACTGTTGGTGTGAAAGTAAACTGATACAGCCATTACGGAAAACAGTATAGAAATTTCTTAAAAAAGACAGAACTTAATCTACCATATGACCCAGCAATCCCAATCCTGGGCATATACCCTAAGAAAACCACAAATCTAAAAGACACATGTTACCCCAAAATTCACTGCAGCCCTATTTACAATAGCTAGGACATGGAAGCGATCTAAATATCCACTGATAGGTGGTAGTGAGGTCAATGAAACTGAGCCTGTTATACACAGTGAACTAAGTCAAAAAGAGAAAAATAAATATCATATATTAACACATACACATGGAATCTAAAAAATGGTAATGATGAACTTATTTGCATGGAAGGAATGGAAATACAGATACAAAGTCCGGACACGTGGGGACAGCAGAGGAAGGAGAGGGTGAACTGAATAGAGAAAGTAGCACTGACACTTGTTCACTTCATGTGTAAAATAGACAGCTGGTAGGAAGCTGTTATACAACACAAGGAGTCCAGCCTGATGCTGCGATGACCTAGGGGGTTAGGGTAAGGGGAGAGGAGACTCAAGGCAGAGGGGATGTATGTACAATTAAGGCTGATTAGTGTTGCTGTATGTCAGAAACCAATACAGCATTGTAAAGCAATTTTCCCCATTTAAAAAATAAATTTAAAATAAATTGAACTGTGCTCATTTCCATGCTCAAAACCCTTCAAGCTAGGCTTCAGCAGTATGTGAGCCAAGAAATTCCAGATGTACAAACTGGGTTTCCAAAGAGGCAGAGGACCCAGAGATCAAATTGCCAACATCCGTTGGATCATGGAGAAGTCAAGGAAGTTTCCGAAATAAAACATCTACTGCTCCACTGACTACACTAAAGCCTTTGACTGTGTGGATCACAACAAACTGTGAAAAATTCTTAAAAGAGATGGGAGTACCAGACCACCTGACCTGAGAAATGTATATGCAAGTCAAGAAACAACAGTTAGAACTGGACATGGAACAACAGACCACTTCATAACTGGGGAAGGAGTAAAACAAGGCTCCTGCTTATTTAATTTATATGCAGAGTACATCACGTGAAATGCCAGGCTGGATAAATCACAAGTTGGAACCAAGATTGCCAGAAGAAATATAAACAGTCTCAGATATACAGATGACACCACTCTAATGGCAGAAAGTGAAGAGGAACTAAAGAGCCTCTTGATGAGGGTGAAAAGAGGAGAGTGAAAAAGCAGGCTTAAAATTGAACGTTCAAAAAATGAAGATCATGGCATCTGGTCCCATTACTTCATGGCAAATAGATGGGGAAAAGGTGAAAGCAATGACAGATTTTATCTTTTTGGGCTCTAAAATCACTCTAGGTAGGGACTACAGGAACAAAATAAAAGATGCTTGTCCCTGGAAGGAAAGCTATGACAAACCTAGATAGCATACTAAAATGTAGAGACATACTTTGCCAACAAAAGTCTGTATAGTCAAAGCTATGGTTTCTCCAATAATCATATGTGGATGTGAGTGTTCGTCCATAAAGACTGAGTACTGAAGAACTGATGCTTTTGAATTGTGATGCTGGACAAGAGAGTCCCCTGGATGGCAAAAAGATCAGACCAGTCAATCTTAAAGAAAATCAACCCTGAATATTCACTGGAAGGACGGCTGCTGAAGCTGAAGCTCCAATACTTGGCCACTTGATGAGAAGAGCTGACTAACTGGAAAAGATACTGATGCCGAGAAAGACTGAAGGCTAAAGGAAAAGGCGGTGGCAGAGGATTCAATGGCTGGATAGCATCCATCACTGGCTTAATGGACATGAATCTGATCAAACTCTGGGAGACAGTGAATTACAGAGGAGTCTAGCATGCTGCAGTTCATGGGGTTGCAAAGAGTCTGACACAACTGAGCGACTAAACAACAACAAAGTAGGACAAACACACATATAAGGATGAATGAGCACTTTAAAATTTTTACTGATAAACATGTACAGTCAGGTTTGGATACCATCCCTTAATAAAATGAAGCATCCGGTACAGAAGCAGCAATTCTGACACCCACCCCCTCTTCAGGGTGCAACAATGTAAGAATCATTCTCAGGCTAAAACTTTTTATATCAACAGGTGATCATGATCTATGAACAAAGACCTAAACTTCACAAACTAAGTGTTTTAGTGCCTCATTCATGTCAGATTCTTTGCAACCCCATGGACTGCAGCCCACCAGGCTCCTCCGTTCATGAGATTCTCCAGGCAAGAACACTGGAGTGGGTTGCTATGTCCTTCCCCAGGGGATCTTCCTGACCCAAGGACCTCACATTGCAGGCAAATTCTTAACCATTTGAGCTACCTGGAAAGTTGTTTTACAAACTAAGACCCAAGTTCTACTAGTTAGGAGTGAAAATCATATACTCACCCTAGAAAAATCTTTGAAGAGTGTAACAGGCTCAGTTCTGAAAACAGGCCAAGTATTTAAAACCAGGTTGACCTGTGAGCTGGTACGGACCTATCATAAAAAACAGGTCCTGATCTCAGCGCCTGCACAGAGTGAACTAAAGAAACTGTGCCTGAGCCCACTGGCAAGCAGCTGCTCAATGTCCATTCAGCCTTCCTTCCTCACTCATGAATTTCTGTTATTTCACATGGTCATCCAAATTAAGACTACACTTTTCAATCTACCTTACTATCAGATCTGGCCACTGTCTAAGTAACCACCACTAGAATGAAAGGACAAATACTACATGCAATTCTCAGGAGGTGATCATAAAGGAAGGGGGCACGCCTTCACCTTCTCTTTTACTGGCCAGGCACCAACCTGACAGCTGGAAGAGCCATCACAAACTATGAGGTGACTTTAGAGCCAGGGATCACATCTGATAGTGCAAGGAAGAGAGAACTTAAGTCCCAGACACTGTGGAGCCCCATCAGCTCTCAGCTACTTTCTTCTGAGTTATTTCATGACAAAATAAATTATTTTTTTCAAGATGCACTTATCTTACACAGGTGAGGGTGTTTATACCAGTAAGCCTGACTGAGGGAGGATCAGCATGCCATGCAAAAGACTTACTGGGGAGTGTTCTTAGGACAGACGTCTGCAGAAGGGAAGGGAGGAAGCAGAGCTGGAGCGAAGGAAAAGCTGGGATGTGGAACAAAGGCCTTGGCCAACCCTGTGGGGAGCTCAGAAACTGAGGGGGATCTTCCTGAATTCAGTCATCTTGAGCTGAGGCATCACTTCTTGAGGTGAGTCATCATGAGTTGTGATGACAGCACCAGGCTTTTGTACCCCCACTGCACCCAGTCACTGGATGCAGACTGCCCTGGGAAGAAGGGGTGACTCAAGGTGAGGCAACTCCATCACAAAGGCAATACTGAACTGGGTTCTCTGCTGGCAGCATTCCTTTATTACCACTGTTACTTAGAAGTTTTCTGTCACTCCCAGCTGAACCTAAACCTAGGCCAAAAGGCCAAAATTTTTTCATCAAGATGACCCAGTGAGTTACAATCCATGGGAATCAAATTCATGACAGCAACAGACCAGGAAAAGAACAGAAAGCCTTGTACAGATAAAGCATTTCTAGGGTCAGCCAGGAGACTGAGGATGCTGAGATCTATGACATGGGAAAATCCAGGTAACCAGATTTTCCTATTTTTTTTCATAGCAGGGATTTGCCACTGCCACAGAATTATGAAATTCAACCAACTCCTCTGGCTGGTAGGTACACTCATCTCCAGGATAGAGGGCAGGCCAGGGGTAGGGCCCTAAAACAAGCTAATCTCTCTCTTTGACCAATAAAAGTCAGTCAAACAGTCCCGTCAAGATCTCATAAGAAGAACTTCAGGTGCAGCTCTTTTATCAGAATTCCTTTTCACTATCAAAAGAGCAAAGAGTTCAGAGATTTCATAATTCAGTTTTCCCCCTGATGGGGAAAAAAATTAGAATAAAATTATCAGAGTAATTAGATAAAGGAACAGAAACTCAAAATCAAGATGAAAAAAGTAAGGATCTTTAGTTTTCTTTACACCCAAATTATTTTCAAAGTACAAAGCAGAATAATTCACCACTTTAAAGATTAACAAGCTGTTTATAAGCAATTCATGTTGATTAATAAGCTAAGTACCAACTTTTGCTCATCTAGTGTGGACCAATATTCTACAATTGTAAGTATATTCTATCCTTTGGTACCACAATAAACAATTATCAAATTAAGAACCCTAGTCTATCAAATTGAAAAATCATAGACTATTAGCCTTTCTGCCCAAAGAATACTACCTATTACCCACACACAGTGCCATAAAACTTTTTTATTCCACTATGTTAATATGTACCAACATAATTAATTGCAAAATCACCTACATAAGAAAAAATTTAATAATGCAAATAGTTATGGAACTGTTAAGGAGTTAACGATCTTATTTAAATTAGCTACATACTTATGGCAATTAGAAGCATGATACTGACAAATTTATTAACAGAGCAGCAACTGAGATGCAAACATAGAGGACAGACTTACGGACAAGGGTGGGGAACAAGAGGAAGAGGGTGAGATGAATGGAGAGCAGCACGGACACAGACACGTATACACTAACATATGTACACAGGCAGCCAATGGGAGTTTGCTGTAGGACTCAGGGAGCTCACACTGGGGCTCTGTAACAACCTAGAGAGGTGGGAACAGGAAGGAAGTGGGAGGGAGATTCAAGAGGGAGGGGACATATGTGCAGCTTCGGTTAATTCATGTTGATGTATGACAGAAATCAAAACAATACTGTAAACCAATAATCAACGAATTAAAAATAAATATTTAAAAAAGGGAAAAATTAGCTATATACTAATGTGATACGCTTACATGCTTTAATTCTGAGCTACGATCACAGATAAGGTATAAAAACTAATTTTCATTATAGATAGAATTTCATTATAGATAGAATAAGCAATTAATTCTGTAGGGAAACAAAAACATTCTGAAAATAAAGAATGAGGCTGAAAGGAATTCAGCTGAGAAGAAAGGAAGAGGTAGAAAGGTAAGAGAATTCAGAAAATAAAAGATGGTCAACAAGAAGCATAACACATTATTTTCAAAACACTAAGATTTAAAAACACTTCTCTTTCATACCTCTGCACAAAACTAAGACTCACAGGTCAGGCTCACTGCATTAGTTTTCTAAAACAACAGAGTTACGGACTTAAAAAACTTATGAAAAGCCAATCTGAAAATATGACCGTTCTAAACCTTGTTAAAGAGAAACTTCAAATTTATATATCTTCAAAACTGACTCATGTCTGTTATGTTCTTCTTATATTTTAAATACAATTTTAGATATCTTTAAAATCTGATAAGTATTCTCTTCAAAATAATGTACCAGCCATATTTTATGAATTCTACATCTTTAAATAACAACAACAAAAAATTTCCAGACTGTGACAAAAGTGATAAAATTATCAAATTATTTTTGCTCTGGCAAGAGAAAAAAATACCTTGCCTTTCTGACTTAAAATATAAGTGAGTTTTCTTTTTGTACACCACCACCAGGAGGTAGTAGTTCAATAATCACAGAGAGAAATCAAATTTTAGACGACATTTCCAAACCAGTGGTCTTACAATGAGACTTCTCAGATGTGCCTTTTCTCCTGTTAAAGAAAGCGTAAAACTATTTAAATTACCACACTGCAATTAAATAAATTATCAGACATCATTTTAAGTTAAAATATCTAAATAGAAATTAACGTTCACTCCCTTTAACTATCCCAGGCTGCTATCCACTCAAAGGGGCATCATTCACACTGTATTCTCTGACTGGTATTCACTGGAGTTGTACAAGTCAACCAGTAAATTGCTCTCATCCTAATCTTGAATTCTATTTACAAGAAAACAACTTTACCATGCAAAAGGAGTAAAACTGTGTTTAGAACAATGTCATTTTAGATTCCTTGATTTGAATAAACTTCTGAACAATCATACCATGACAATTTACCTCTTTGCTATGTAAATTGAGTAATCAATTTTCATTAAGATGACCTAGAGACATAAACAAAGTTTATGATAAAAGATTCAAACCTAAGGAAAAGCAGTATTTTAGGAAAGAGATCACAAAGGACGGTACCAACAGTAGCTCCAGTCCGGAAATTTTTTCACAACATTCTCAACTAAGGCAAACAGAATAAGTATGAATAAGTACAAGCGGCAGAAGTAGAAATACAGGGCTAAAGCAATTCAAACAGAATCCAGGCAATGCTCATGGTGACAAATGGCCACAACAGATTCTGCAATCCTGCCTGACTGGAAGAAAACTGCAAGTATAATAACTGAACTAAAGGGGTTAGAAGTCTATGAATTTTACTCAACAAGTTGCCAGTTTAACCATGGGCTATAAAATGATCTTCACTTAAACCTGAAATTAAGCTTCTCCTATTTACATGTTAGAGAATCCAAAATCATTTTCTAAGAAAAATTTTGACTCTGTCCTCCTCTCCCCAGGGAGGGCACAGCAGCCTCCTACTATTCACACAGATGTCACTATCAGTGCCTTTGAAATTTCATATCCCATCATAGCCCAGTTTATTTAAAAATAAAGTTTGTCTATGCGCTTAGCTGGCAAAAAAAGGGGGGAAGGTGAGAGAAAACTGCATTCCCAACAGTTCTCAGAGAGAGAAGATGAGTTATTAATATACTCGGAAATCTGACATTGAAAATGATATCCAAGATGAGTTGTTTGAAAAATAATGTAATATCTAACCTAGGACTGGGTCAGACCACTGTTAGTCCCTGTAATTCTACTGGGATATACATTGAGGGATACCACAAGAAAAGGTCCTATGTTCACTGAAAATATGTTAAGGATTTTCTTTTATTATATCACATCACAACAGAACTGTGAATGAAGTGTCTAGTTTTAATATCAGAAATAGCTTCCCTTTCCCTAGGCACTGCATTTGTTTTCATCTACACTGTTCACCTCTTCAACAACTTTGAAAAATCTGAAAGCCAAAGCTGTGCCCCACCTGCAGACACTACTTTATTTACTACTTTAATCTCTGGTCCCACAACAGAGCCTTACTTCCCTCCCTTCTTTGTATTCTTTTTTTTTTTCCCAGTTAAAAAATGTATTGAATATCTAATACCACCACCTCCTTTGATCTTTTAACAGAACCTTAAAAAGAAAAAAGAAAATGTCTTCTATAGAGTCTTAATCTTAAGAGCACTCACGTTCTTGAAGCTAGAAAGAAACTCTATTCCAGTTCAAGCATTAAAACTTATCATAAATTTGGGAAATTACTTAACTAGCTCGAATTCTCAGTTTATTCAACTATAAAATGGGATTAATGCTACTTATCTAGAGCCAAGAGATAATACTGGCAAAGTACTTTTATACAGTACCTGGCACATTAACATTCACATGGTATTAACTATTTTATCATATAATCCCTGAGAGAAAAGACCTCAGGACCATATAAGCTGACTCTGCCTGCAAACTCCCTATGACACCACATTCCCAAAAATCTTGAGATTAAAACTAGCTTCAGGACAACACATATAAACTAACTGTAAGAGTTGAAAGAATATTATGTTCTGAATCAACTTGATGATTCCACAGTACTTAGACATTTAGTGAAGTGTCACCCTAAATGTTACTGTGAAGGTATTTTCACGTGATATTTAAACAACCCAGTTTGAATGAAGCAGGTTATTCTACATAAAATGGGTTCGGTTCAGTTCACTCACTCAGTCATGTCAGACTCTTTGTGGCCCCATGAAACTCAGCACGCCAGGCCTCCCTGTCCATCACCAACTCCTGGAGTCCACCCAAACCCATGTCCATTGAGTCGGTTATGCCATCCAACCAGCTCATCCTCAGTCATCCCCTTCTTCTCCTGCCTTCAATCTTTTCCAGCATCAGTGTATTCTCAAATGAGTCTGTTCTTCACATCAGGTAGCTGAAGTATTGGCATATCAGCTTCAGAATCAGCCTTTTCAATGATTACTCAGGACTCATTTCCTTTAGAATGGACTGGTTGGATCTCCTTGCAGTCCAAGGGACACTGAAGAGTCTTCTCCAACACCACAGTTCAAAAGCATCAATTCTTGCTTTCTTTAGAGTCCAACTCTCACATCCATACACGGCTACTGGAAAAACCGTAACTTTGACTACACGGACATTTGATGTCAAAGTAATGTGTCTGCTTTTCAATATGCTGTCTAGGTTGGCTGTAGCTTTTCTTCCACTGAGCAAGCGTCTTTTAATTTCAGGGCTGCAGTCACCATCTGCAGTGATTTTGGAGCCCAAAAGAACAGTCTCTCATGGTTTCCACATCTATTTGTCATGAAGTGATGGGAGCAGATGCCATGATCTTGGTTTCCTGAATGTTGAGTTTTAAGCCAACTTTTTCACTCTCTTCTTTCACTTTTATCAAGAGGCTCTTTTTCTTTTTCACTTTCTGACATAAATGTGGTGTCATCTGCATATGGAGAAAGTAATGGCAACCAACTCCAGTGTTCTTGCCTGGAGAATCCCAGGGACAGGGGAGCCTGCTGGGCTGCCATATATGGGGTCACAAAGAGTCGGACACGACTGAAGCGACTTAGCAGCTTGTGCTTCATGCAGCTCGGCATTTCACATGATGTACTCTGCACATAAGCTAAATAAGCAGGGTGACAATGTACAGCCTTGATGTACTCCTTTCCTGATCTGGAACCAGTCTGCTGCTCCATGTCCAGTTCTAACTGTTGCTTCCTGACCTGCATACAGATTTCTCAGGAGCCAGGTCAGGTGGTCTGGTATTTCCATCTCTTTTAAGAATTTTCCACAGTTGATTGTGATCCACACTGTCAAAAGCTTTGGCATAGTCAATAAAGCAGAAAGAGACATTTTTCTGGAACTCTCTTGCTTTTTCAATGATCCAGCAGATGTTGGCAATTTGATTTCTGGTTCCTCTGCCTTTTCTAAAACCAGCTTGAACATCTGGAAGTGCACGGTTCACATACTACTGAAGCCTAGCTTGGAGAATTTTGCTAGCGTGTGAAATGAGTCCAATTGTGCAATAGTTTGAGCATTCTTTGGCATTGCCCTTCCTTGGGATTGGAACAAAAACAGACCTTTTCCAGTCCTGCAGCCAATGCTGAGTTCTCCAAATTTGCTGGCATATTGAGTGTGGCACTTTCACAGCATCATCTTTCAGGATTTGAAATAGCTCAACTGGAATTCCATCACTTCCACTACCTTTGTTCGTAGGGATGCTTCCTAACGCCCACTTGACTTCGCATTTCAGGATATCTGGCTCTAGGTGAGTGATCACACCATTGTGATTATCTGGGTTGTGAAGATCTTTTCTGTACAGTTCTTTTGTGTATTCTTGCCACCTCTTCTTAGTATCTTCTGCTTCTGTTAGGTCCATACCTTTGGCCTTTATTGTGCCCATCTTTTCATGAAAAGTTCCCTTGGTATATCTACTTTTCTTGAATAGATCTCTAGTTTTTCCCATTCTGTTGTTTTCCTCTATTTCTTTGCATTGATCACGGAGGAAGGCTTTCTTATCTCCTCTTGCTGTTCTTTGGAATTCTGCGTTCAAATGGGTATATCTTTCCTTTTCTCCTTTGCCTTTTGCTTCTCTTCTTTTCATAGGTGTTTTTAAGGCCTCCTCAGACAACCATTTTGCCTTTTTGCATTTCTTTTTCTCGGGGATGGTCTTGATCCCTGTCTCCCGTACTATATCACAAACCTCCATCCATCTTTCTTCAGGCACTCTGTTTATCAGATCTAATCCCTTGAATCTATTTGTCAGTTCCACTGTATAGTAGTGAGGGATTTGATTTAGGTCATACCTGAATTATCTAGTGGTTTTCCCTACTTTCCTCAATTTAAGTCTGAATTTTGCAATAAGGAGTTCATGATCTGAGCCACAGTCAGCTCCCAGTCTTGTTGTTGCTGACTGTACAGAGCTTCTCCATCTTTGGCTGTAAAGAACATAATCAATCTGATTTCGGTGTTGACCATCTGGTGAGGTCCACATGTACAGTCTTTTCTTGTGTTGTCTGCAGAGGGTGTTTGTTATGATCAGTCGTTCTCTTGGCAAAATTCTATTAGTCTTTGCCCTGCTTCATGTGTACTCCAAGGCCAGATTTGCCTGTACTCCACGTGTCTTTTACTTCCTACTTTTGCATTCCAGTCTCCTATAATGAAAAGGACGTATTTTTGGCCCACCAGGGTGGGCCTCATCAAATCAGTTGTAGGCCTTAAGAGAAAAAAAGGTAGAGGTTCCCCAAGTAGGAGGCAATTTTGTCTCCAAACTGCCTTCAGACTCAAGCTGAAACATCAGTTTTTCTCTTGGTTTCCAGTCTACCCTGCAGGTGTGGGGCTCACTGGCTCTACAACTAGATAAAACATTTCTTAAGATTAAACAAGTCTCAATCAGTCAACCAAGCAATCTCATATGCTCTCCATATACACACATCCTGTTTTCTCTGGAAAATCTGACTAGAGGAAGCAGAGATTTCCTAACTCTGAGAATTTTTTTAATAGGTTTATTACTAACAAAATTAGCAACATAATTTATAGGTTACAAAATTTTGAACAGAAGGGAACAAATGCCAACTGACCACAGAAGAAACAAACAGGGTAAAACTCAACAGTAACAAAAGCTAGAGGGCAATGCACAGGATTCCGAAATCCATTAAGTAAGAATTACCGGGTATCAGACATTTTATATCCATTAGGGAATGAAAGAGGGTATTGACGGTAAGTTAGGCCAGAAATAAGGAACTAACTTAAGGACTAAATACTGAGATGTCAACTTTATGCCTTCCCTACCTCAGCACCAGTAAAGCTGATAGCCAAGCACTGAACTCCAATCGAGGAAATCTCTTCTTAACCCTAAAATAACAGTGAATCAAGAAGCTGCAGGAAACAAGACCACAACCTTCCAATAATAAGGAGCTTCTCTCCCTGGCATTCAAGGATTCCTCAAAATAACCATAGGATTATCCAGTTAAAGCCCACTTATCCCACAGCAAAACTCAACATTAATTTTCTATTTCCTCCCATTTTAAATAACAACCAACCAAAAATAATCATTTAGGGGAAGCCTGCCACACTATGAGAAGCATCAAAATAAACAAATAGAAAAAACAAATTCAGACTATAAAGAAACTCTTACCACAGACCTATCCCTGGAGAAGGAAAAGGCAACCCACTCCAGAATTCTCACTTGGAGAATCCCATCGACAGAGGAGCCTACAGTCCATAGTGTCGCAAAGAGTCAGACACAACTAAGGTGACTTAGCACACACACACGCACTATACACCTATGACAATAGAGCATCATTTAAAAATGGTACAGATGAAGAGAACAGTTCTCAGAAACAGTAACTGTCAAAATTAAACATTCAAAGAGATGGAAAATATGGCAGTGACTCTCTAAAAAGATACAAAGCAAAACGATGGAAAAGATGCAAGAAAGAGATAAGAAAAATGGACAATTAATCCAAAATGGCCAACACCTATTAGGAGTTTGCAGGAAAAAACACTAGAAAACTTCCCAAAACTAAAGGGATCACATTTCAAATGAAAAGGCCCACCAAGTGCCAGAAAAAATAAATCAAAAACTAAACACCAAAAGATAAGAACATCCTAAAGCAGATCCTAAAGCTGGTACAGACTGTGGCTCAGATCATGAACTCCTTATTGCAAAATTCAGACCTAAAATGAAGAAAGTAGGGAAAACCACTAGATAATTCAGGTATGACCTAAATCAAATCCCTCACTACTATACAGTGGAACTGACAAATAGATTCAAGGGATTAGATCTGATAAACAGAGTGCCTGAAGAAAGATGGATGGAGGTTTGTGATATAGTACGGGAGACAGGGATCAAGACCATCCCCGAGAAAAAGAAATGCAAAAAGGCAAAATGGTTGTCTGAGGAGGCCTTAAAAACACCTATGAAAAGAAGAGAAGCAAAAGGCAAAGGAGAAAAGGAAAGATATACCCATTTGAACGCAGAATTCCAAAGAACAGCAAGAGGAGATAAGAAAGCCTTCCTCCGTGATCAATGCAAAGAAATAGAGGAAAACAACAGAATGGGAAAAACTAGAGATCTATTCAAGAAAATTAGATATACCAAGGGAACTTTTCATGAAAAGATGGGCACAATAAAGGCCAAAGGTATGGACCTAACAGAAGCAGAAGATACTAAGAAGAGGTGGCAAGAATACACAAAAGAACTGTACAGAAAAGATCTTCACAACCCAGATAATCACAATGGTGTGATCACTCACCTAGAGCCAGATATCCTGAAATGCGAAGTCAAGTGGGCGTTAGGAAGCATCCCTACGAACAAAGGTAGTGGAAGTGATGGAATTCCAGTTGAGCTATTTCAAATCCTGAAAGATGATGCTGTGAAAGTGCCACACTCAATATGCCAGCAAATTTGGAGAACTCAGCATTGGCTGCAGGACTGGAAAAGGTCTGTTTTTGTTCCAATCCCAAGGAAGGGCAATGCCAAAGAATGCTCAAACTATTGCACAATTGGACTCATTTCACACGCTAGCAAAATTCTCCAAGCTAGGCTTCAGTAGTATGTGAACCGTGCACTTCCAGATGTTCAAGCTGGTTTTAGAAAAGGCAGAGGAACCAGAAATCAAATTGCCAACATCTGCTGGATCATTGAAAAAGCAAGAGAGTTCCAGAAAAATGTCTCTTTCTGCTTTATTGACTATGCCAAAGCTTTTGACAGTGTGGATCACAATCAACTGTGGAAAATTCTTAAAAGAGATGGAAATACCAGACCACCTGACCTGGCTCCTGAGAAATCTGTATGCAGGCCAGGAAACAACAGTTAGAACTGGACACGGAGCAACAGACTGCTTCCAAATCAGGAAAGGGGTACATCAAGCGAAATGCCAGACAGAATGAAGCACAAGCTGGAATCAAGATTGACAGGAGAAATATCAATAACCTCAGATATGCAGATGACACCACTCTTACGGCAGAAAGTAAAGAACTAAAGAGCCTCTTTGTGAAAGTGAAAGAGGAGAGTTAAAAAGTTGGCATAAAGCTCAACATTCAGAAAACTAAGATCATGGCATCCGGTCCCATCACTTCATGGCAAATAGATGGGGAAACAGTGGAAACAGTAACAGACTTTATTTTGGGGGTTCCAAAATCACTGCAGATGGTGACTGCAGCCATGAAATTAAAAGACGCTTGCTCCTTGGAAGAAAAGCTACAATCAACCTAGACAGCATATTAAAAATGAGAGACATTACTTTGCCAACAGAGGTCCATCTAGTCAAATCTACAGTTTTTCCAGTAGCCACGTCTGGATATGAGAGTTGGACTTAAAAAAAGCTGAGCACCGAAGAACTGATGCTTTTGAACTGTGGTTGGAGAAGACTCTTGAGGGTCCCTTGGACTGCAAGGAGATCCCACTAGTCAAGAAAATCAGTCCTGAATATTCATTGGAAGGGCTGGTGCTGAAGCTGAAACTCCAATACTTTGGCCACCTGACGCAAAGAACTGATCACTGGAAAAAAACCTGATGCTGGGAAATATTGAAGACGGGAGGAGAAGGGGACCACAGAGGATGACATGGTTAGATGGCATCACTGAATCAACGGACATGAGTCTGAGTAAACTCTAGGAGTTGGTGATAGACAGGGAAGCAGGAATGTTGCAGTCCATGGGGTGGTAAAGGGTCGGACACACCTGAGCGACTAAACTGAAAGCAGGGTAGGGTACAGAAAAGGCCACTGTTACAAAGCAATAAGCCTCATACAAACCCAAGCAGCCAACCCATCAGGAATACCAGTCACAAAATTTTAAGGAAAGTGATATTCAATTCTGTTTCTATAAAGGCAAATTATTAGTCAAGTGTAATGTTATTAGAAAGGCACTAAGGATGTCATTAAGTAGAGGGCGTAGCTAAAGAAGTTGACATCCAGGAAAACAACAGTTTTACTCAAGGAGAGCAGTGACACTTGGGAATGATAGATGTACAAGCCCAGAGCACAGCAATCACAGACAGAACAGGACACAGACAGAGGGCGCTGAGAGGCAGGTAGTTTCAGTAAACTCAGAAGTATGACCAGGACCGTGGGTAAAGAAGTCTGTCATAACAGTTCAGAAATACAAGCTAAAATATAATAATACTGGAACTTCCCTGGTGGCCCAGTGTTAAAGAATTCGCCTCGTCTGGGAAGATTCCACATGCCTTGCGGCAACTAAGCCAACACACCACAACTGCTGAGCCCCCATCCTAGATTCTGCAAGCTGCAACTACTACTACTGAGCCTGAAAGCCGTGACGGAGGCCCACGCTCTGCGCCAAGGGAAGCCACCACAAAGAACAGCCTGCGCACAGACTCAGCTCCCACTCAACAGCAACCAGAGAAAGCCTGCGCGCAGCACTGAAAACCCAGGACAACCAGAAACTAAAAATAGTAACAACACAGGGCAAATTTTAACAGGGGAAAGGAAGAAACTTAAAGATATTAGGAATACAGTGACGAATACATGATTAATTTTATCCCACATTTTAAACTTAAAAGACAGAAAATTAAATGCTCAGTCAATGTAAAGCAAAATTAAAATATGTTCTGCTTTATACTACATCAAACTAAAAAAAGCAAAAGTCAACTGAATCAAATAGAGGTAAAACAGAAAGGCCACAAATATACCAACTAAAAGTGTAAACTGGAAATCTCTGGTTGGGCCAAAAATTTCCTCTATTCATTTTCTGAATTCAGAAACTGGCATTTTAATGTTTGTGTTAAAGGCTTATTTATCTGTGAGTTCAATTCTGTTATTTTGGTAGTAAGGATGACTTGTGGCAATGATTAATGAAAAATACATATTTGTGAAGAACTGACAATCTATTTAAAATGTATAAATTGAACACAGTGAGGGCATAATGGAAAGAAACAGTGAATTAAATCAAAGTTGCTTACATAAAAGTAGTTATCACTATGCTTTTCAAGTTGTATTCAAGTAATTTAAAGAAGCAATGAAATACATTAAGTCTACAAATAAGATTTAGTATTAAAATAAACATACTTTAATTTTTAATAAAGAAATAACAGACACTTTCTGTTGGGACAGACAATGACAGAGAATTCTGGGAGGACACTGACCATAAAAGGTCCCCTAACAGAAACTCTATTGGACAAAATCCACAACCAAAGACCTGGGCCAAGGGGGTCACACCCAGCAAAGGCATAAATCCCGTAACCCCAGGGAATCTATTATTCTATCTTGAGGGAATCCCAAATTCTCCCTTTTAGCCAATCGAATTCTGCCCCCATCTCTTTCCTATTATTCATAAAATAGTCAAACCTCTTGTCCAAGTGACAAACTTTCAAAAATCTATGGCTGCTGTTTTGTCCTCCTGTTTCCACTTTCCAGTATTTTCTTTTCTCCACTGATTGTACAAGGTGTTTGCCTCTCTTTTGTTTGTTCTCCCAATAGCGTTAGTGGTGAAGAACCACCCCTTGTCAATGCAGGTAAACGTAAAGAGACATGGGTTCGATCCTTGAGTTGAGAAGATACCCTGGAGAAGGGCACGGGCAATCCACTCCAGTCTTCTTGCCTGGAGAATCCCATGGACAGAGGAGCCTGATGGGCTACAGCCCATGGGGTCCAAAGAGTCAGGCGTGGCTCAGCATGCATACACACCTGACTTTCACTGAAACTCCTCTAACTCAAAACATATATTAATCATCAATCTCATAGAAAAAAATCTCTATTCTTAAAGGCTATGAATATTCTCACAAGGTTAATCAGTTACTCTTTACTAACATTCAACTAAAGGGTATACACTTTGTCTTAACCAACATATTTTCATCTCACTTGTATAGCTACTTTACACGTACTAAATGTGTATTTTATTGTTCAAGTGTAACTCTTAAAAATAAGATCAATGGCAAAGAGATGTTCATTAAGGCACAGAAGTTTAAAAAAAAATCAGTGAATACTTCTATTCAGAATAATAAAATTAGTGGAAAAAAGACCCCAGTGCAAATATGTAATGGATGCATATGTGAAGCTGGATCTGCAAATATAATAAATTGGCACCATCTGCTGCCCCCACATACAAAGTACAAATAAGGAAAACAATAATTACTATCCAACAACTGAATCTTATTGAACCAGGGGTCCAGTGTGTTTAGTTCAATGTACTGACTGGAAATGTTGTCCAAGAGTAGCATGAAGCCATAAAAAGCTGTAAATACCTTTTAAACAGATCTCAGTGATGCAGAAGAACAATCATCTTTTCAGAACAAGTATCATAATTTTTTTAATATTACACAGATGAATTCTGCCTTTAATGATGAAGGAGCCCCAAACTACAGAACTGTGTTTAAAAGTTAAAGATGTGTGTGCTATAAAAACAAAGGACCAAATCACACTACTGCTGAGAAGCTTATAAAACGAGCCTTAACATATATTAACCGGAGAAGGCAACGGCAACCCACTCCAGTACTCTTGCCTGGAGAATCCCATGGACGGAGGAGTCTGGTGCAGTCCATGGGGTTGCACAGAGTCGGACACAACTGAAGCGACTTAGCAGCAGCAGCAACATGTATTAACAACACTTTGCTCAGGAGAAAAGTAGCACAAGCTAAAATTCTTATTAAACAACTCTACTTGATGTCATAAACTATCAGTGGCATTCTTGATAGGAAACAATTATCACATATGAATGGTAGCAGAAATTTACAATTGAAACCACTATACAATATGAATTTCTTTAAAACTGAAAAAACACCTAACCACATGATATGAATCAACTCTTGGCAAATATGTAAGCTACTCAAATTCAACGACTGTTTGATGCATTTAATCTCCAAAAACCATGCTACATTAGGGACATTTTTCTTTTTTTGAAATTCAGTGAATGACGGTTTTGTAAGCAATGACATAGCTTGGAAAGGACACCCTGGTTTCACTAAAGGATGCAGTAGCTACAAGCACTACCTAAATGAAAAGCTGCTCTGAATATCCATATTATCTACAGCACATCCCTCCTCCTGATCTCAAGGAAATAAATCAAATTACAGCCACTGAACATTTCTCTTCTACCACGTAAAGAAATGGTTTCACAAATACAAGATTTGTTTCACACTTATGAATCATGGCTGTTTGTAAAGCAAGAGATAAAATTAACATTTATTACACTAACAATGTCAGTTTTTCAAATAGCACTTCAGTGATTTTTTAATACATTCCTAATGTAATATTGAACCAATACAGTCAGTATCTTGAACCTATTACTCAGGAAAACATTATTTTTATTTTAAAGATAACAGGAATTTTTAAGAATACAAATAATTGGTTTGATCATCAAGATCAAACACGTCCCAAATTTAAAGGGTTTCCTCAATTATTAGAATATTTTTTAAATTTATTACCAGGCAAATCTAAAAACCATACACATACACTACATTTACATAAATACTTTTAGAGTCAAAAGCATCCAAAAGAGGATCAGAAACCTACTGATTATCTCTCAACGTTAAATAGTGAGCATCCTAACTCTGAGCATGACAGCACTAAAGGTGATCTTCCATTTGTCTTTCCTATTTTTATAACTGTTAATGTTTCTTTACGATTTCTGGAGATGATGAACTATAATGAAAAATTTATGTAGGAAATACAATAGGAGACATTCAACAATCGCTCTTTAACAACTACAGCAACCAACCTATGTCAGCATAGGAGAACAAAGCAGCAGTTACTATTTGCTACCTTTTGCATTGTTAAAACCAAGGATACAAAATAACCAAACGTATAACTTACAAAGGCCTGAGACATACTATAGAGCCATTATCCTGCAAAGCTTTAGTCAAAACAATTAGCAAAAACCTAGAGAGCCAGGTACAAACATCTGGGTAAGAACCTTGTCCTTTTTAGTTTATATCAAAAAGCTGAAGCAATCTGTGAACAGCTTAAAGTTACAATATGGTTTCACTAAAGAGCTTACAAAAAAAAATTTTTTAATGGTTTCCACTTTGTTATCATTAAAAAGTATGTTGGCCTTTTACTAAACCAAATATCCCAAAAGACCGAAGAAATTTTGAAATAATCCAAGATAAATCCACTGCTTTGTGGCACAATGAAATCTAAGCAATCCTACAAGGAGCTTTATAATCTTAAAACTTCCCACCCATATCTCCACACATATTTTTAAAGTATATGGATACATACCACATATATTAATACAGTTTTGCTTTAAAACCAAGAGTAATAATTGTAGCAAACAAATTTAAAACAGGAAAATTTAGAAAATATTTCTATGTGTAGGTTCTTAATAAAAAATTAAAAGTTTACAATGAAATTGTAAACAAGTATTAACCAGAACTCAAAAAATTTAAGTATTTCAATATAGAGTTATAAGTCTTCTACTAGCAAAAGAAATATTCAACCAGAGAGACTCTTCATATTAAAAAAAAAAAAACTTTTCACATCAACAGAAATTTTTATAAAAAGACTGTAAGAACACCAGCATATTCAGGGACTAAAAGATAAATTTGCCGGTTCCAGGCCTAATATAACATCCTTAAGGGTAACTGTAGTTCTAATAATAAGCATATAAGTATTCAATAATCATTCTTCCTGAATTCAGACTAGGCTGTGAAACTTTGTGCATATAACCAAACAATGTCAAAAGTGCTTGACAATAATTAGATATACTGTACTGACACAGGAACAATGCATACATAAAACAAAATTTTAAAAGCTTTAAAACATTTAAGAATACAATGACAACAAAAAACAATGTAAACCTATGCAATAACACAACACAATAAAATATAATTCAGAGATACACCATTATTAGCAAGCAATTCAATAGACTTCAGTATTAAGGAGTTGTTAAAATGAAAAGATTCTTAGAAGTCAAAGTGTTGAGTCAGAGTAATCTGACAAATTTATGAATGATTAGCAGGCCACCTAATCCAAACTTTAAGTATTGTTATATCAAAGCATTAGGTAGGAAATTTTAAAAAGGTAATGAAAATAACTGAAAAACTGTAGTGCATAAGTCTTGAGTCGTTGAAAAACAACACTACCACATAAACCTGAACTACTCTAGGGAACAGAAGAAATTCTCCATGTGAAGCTGCTTTTCCTTTGTCTAATTTTAGCTTACAGAATAGTTAATTGTTCCAAAGTTTGTTGCAATATTTTCTCTGCTTTATTAAAAAAAATACATATTCTTCCACATATTAATATGATCTCTGAAGTAATCTCTTATTAAGAATTTGATTAGCAGTACAGAAAGTTATCCTCTGAAACTTACTTTCAGTTTTCAACTATAGATCCTAAAGAAGTGTCATCTGTCCAATGGAAATACAATGCAAGCCACATAAGTAATTTTAAATTTTCAAGGAACCACTTTAAAAAAAAAAAAACTAAAAACAGGTGGAATTAATTTTAATAAATATTCTATTTAACCAAAAATACCCAAAGTATCACCTCAACATGTAATCTACATTTTTAAAACTCGATGAAACATTTTACATTCTTTTTTATTCACACTGAACGTTTAAAATAAAATGTGCAATTTGCAGCACATCTCAACTAAGACTCATTTCAGATGGCTAAGTGGATAGTGGTTGCTATGCTGGACAGAACAGGTCTAGAGCTCTTTCTCTGGTTTTTGAGATATTACACGAGTACAAAATACTAAAAGACTTGAAACGGGAGCACACAATTAGAGCTAGGATGGGCACTGGGAAAGGTCAATTCAGCCATTTCCCTCGACTCCAACAGACCTAGGATGACATCACGTCGCAATTGATGAGGCAATCGCTAGGAGTTCCAATTTATACCTGTTGTCATGATGTAATTATTAACAGTATCCCCTATGAATCTCAAAAAAAGGCATCCCATTCTGGATGATAAATTACACGGTTACCCTATCTATATCCATAACACCCTCAAAGATAATTCCACATTCTTTGGAAGAAAATTTAAATTCTAATTCTGATGACTAGAAAAGGAGCTTTAAATCCAAAGGAAAGAATCCTAGATGTACTACCCTCATCAAAAAAAAAACTGCTGAAAATTCCTTTTATTTTAAATTGCAGACTAAAAAAAAAAAAGTAAGAATTACCTGTTGAACAAGGCATCTGGAAATTGGGATCATTGCTATCCAAAACAGGCAAACAGAACTGGTTACTTGCAGATCCTAGCATAGGATCCTTATCGCTGAGCATGTTCTTCAGCGAGTCCTCTAAGACATTTTGACTTGTACTAAAATCCTCACAGACTTCATTCTCCAGGTTGGATCCTAGAAATAGGGCATCATCTAAGTGTTCAGTAGGAATTAAATGATTAAATGTATCAACTATATCCATGAAGACTTCTGTGTGTCTTTCAGCCCTATAGAAAGACAAAAAAAATACCATAAGAAATAAAGCTATCAACTGATAATCACCTAAAACCAAATTATTTTAATAGTTTTGAGTCTATGAACACACTTAGGTTATTTCTGAATTGTTTTAAAAAAATCCTCACTGCTTTTAGAATATACATTTGGACATGTAGAACACATCTTTGCTAAACAATGCTTCTCCATCATGCATGTAGAATTTCATTTTAACAGAGACCCTATTAAATGTTCACTTAATTATTTTTAGAGAAAAAAAACTATGTATATATAGTCCATTAACTTGACACATTTGAAAGAATTACATGGTTTAAACCATAAAACGCATACGTTTTTTTTAACCATACTCTCTTCATAAATTAAGACTCAGACACTGCTTATTAGTAAAGGTCTTTTAAAAGAACTAAAAATCATTTAAAGTACTGTCCCATATTTATTAAAACTGTAAGCACCCTTGCTTTATTTACAACGCATTTAAAGAAACACAAAAAAATCTTTTTGTAGGACAACGAGGAAAAAATGGAAGAAACTATTATTTAAACCCAACAAATCAAAACTCAAAAAAACTACACACACACAGGCACAGATGTGCACATACACACACTTGGAGGGAGCATCCCTTTTAAGACAAAGTAAATGTCAAGAAAAGAATGTATCAGAAATTTATATTTGTTTTAGTGAGCTATGTGGGATTTATACAGATATCAAGCTAATCCTCTATTCAAACTGTACCTAGGCATTGCTCAACAAAGGTTATTTCAAGCTCCAGAGGAGCCTTAATTGTCAAAAGCTGAATTATTACTGGTTTCAGACAATAATGAACTAATAATGTACTTTGGGTGACAGGGAAGAGTCAACTAAGTAAGACCTAGTAATATTTAATGAGCTAGAAAATTCCTTTAAGATTCCTACATCTTGGATTCCAAAATTCCAAACATTAGCTCCAATTCTACCAAACTTTCCTCAAACTGTCCTTGAATTCTTTATCCTATAAAAATGAGAAGAGGAAGTTTAAAAACACTCTACAACTTACTGGGTATATATTACATGCTGCTAAACATTTTACCTACATTTTTAATTCATTTATTCCCAATGATAATAATAACAGACTCTATTATATCCTAGTTTTGTAAACAAAAAGCATTTCAACATGGTCCCTGAAGTCAGAGCTGAACATCCAAACCTAGGTTTTAAGGCTATATAGCCCACTGCTGTAACTCTAACCCTTTCATACTGGTAGAAGGGCAGCCTTTTACAAAGGTAGACTGGACTAAATTTGACTTCTTAAAGGTTCTTTTAAAAACATTCTTCCAACAAATCAGTAGTTGCCTGGGGCCCTGGATAAGAGAGGGACTGTCTGCAAATAACAGGAATGTATTTTGAAGGATAATGAAAATGTCCTGAAATTTGACTGTACATATATCCTGAAATTTGACTGAGTACATATACCACCAAAGTTCACCAATCTGTTCACTTTAAATGAATGCAGTTTCACTGCAACTCAATTCAAAATTTAACGAAAAGGGAAAAAATTGCCTCTTACAAAAGTTGATCCTCTTCTAAATGTAAGATTTCAGTATCTCTTCTCAAATTTTGCAAATTATTTACACTAAAATATTAACAAAGCACCAAAATAAAATGTTAATTATTTGACTGATTATCTTACATGCATTCTCTAATTACAACATTTAGAGAAAACTGAGCTACAATAGTATGAAAAGTCAGAAAGAGTTTTAATTCCCTGAAGCTATCTGATCTCAGTACCTAAGAAAGGTTAAATTATTATACATCCCCAATATTTCCACTAATATATTTTTAGATTCCAAAGAAATTTTAGTATAATAAATTTCTGATAATTAAAAATAATTTTAAAAAATGTTACTCAATGTTTACAAACTTAGCTAGAACTACCAACAAATTTGTTTATCTGAATATGCTAGACTCCAAAGTTAATCACAAGCCAAAACAAACTCCTCTTCAGAGTTGCATTCCAGATGAAACAAAGAAAAAAAAATTGTTTCCAATTCAAGAAACAAAGTTACCTTTCTTTATAAAAATAATATGCTGAATCTACTAACTAAGCACTCATTCCCAGAGCAACACAAGTTTGGGAAATTCTACAAACTTCACCTAAGGTCAGTAATTGTTGCACCAATTTCTGACCACGTGCATTTTGGGGGCATTCACGACATTCAGAAGGTACAGTTACACGGCTTGAAATCACAGAGCTACACCAAAGACCAGCCCATTCTAAACGAGCAGTATTTTTTTTTCAGTGATACTACTACTGAACTATCCCAAACTCTTTTACTAAAAAGTGCCTCTGTGCCTCTTCAGAACCTCTGGCACAGTTGCTTTTTTGTTTTTAATTGAGATATGGTTGCCTTATAATGTTGTATTAGCTCCTGCTAATACAAAGAAGCAAATCAGCCGTGGATATACATATATATCCCCCTCCCTCCTGGACCCGGATCCCACCCCGCCTCCCACCCCTCTAAGTCAGCGCAGAGCACCAGCTGAGCTCCCTGCACTAGAGCAGGTTCCCACTAGCTATCTATTTTACACATGGTAGTCTCAACAGCAGACAATATTTAGTCTTTAAAGATCAATTTAATAAAAAATAAAGCACATTGTACCTAAGATGGGTGAACCTAATTCTCCAGTATTTTTTTTTTTTTTTTTACAAAACTAGTAATGACTTCTGGAGAATGCAATGGCACCCCACTCCAGTACTCTTGCCCGGAAAACCCCATGGACGGAGGAGCCTGGTGGGCTGCAGTCCATGGGGTCGCTTAGAGTCGGACACAACTGAGCGACTTCACTTTCCCTTTTCACTTTCATGCCTTGGAGAAGGAAATGGCAACCTACTCCAGTGTTCTTGCCTAGAGGATCCCAGGGACAGGGGAGCCTGGTGGGCTGCCATCTCTGGGGTCGCACAGAGTTGGACACGACTGAAGCAACTTAGCAGCAGCAGCAGTAATGACTTATAAAGTATGTTGCCTTGGATTAAATAAACAGATTAGGAAAAAAGCATAAAAAGTCGAGAAAGACCAGTATAGCAAAATTACATTTCTTTAATATCTTCAATTTATTCAGCAAGTGATCACTAAGCAGTTATCACTGTACAAGACACGTTGAACGTGCCAAGGCAACTGGGGATCTTACAAGACAAAATATGGTATAAAGCACCCCAAACTTATGGGTCCAAAGAAGACAATTTCAACAGAAGTGTTTTGTGCAATTGTTATAAACTGGTAAGACTGAATTTTCATAAGTTGTTCCAACAGGCTTTGGAGCCAATTCCAAAGAATGCCAAAAACCACAATATACAGCCATATGGCAAAACTGTCTTGAAAGTAACACTGATTGGAAAAATAAATCATTTTTTTTAAATCAGTTGTATGTATCAAGTACTCAACATCAAAAATAAAATTAAAACTCTTCATACTAAATTGTAAAACAAATGTTAGCCAACTGTAGAAATATTAACTCACTTAACACAAATACCCTAATCTACTAAATGCAATGTGGTAAGCTGATCTGGATCATGGAACAGAAAAAAAGAGAGTAGTGGAAAAAACAGTGAAATGAGAATAAAATCTGGAGTTCAGTTAATAGTAATGTTAATCTCTAATTAGGACTGGGACTTCCCGAGTGGTCCAATGGTTAAGAATCCACTTTAAATGCAGGGGACGGGGGTTTGATCCCTGGCCAGGGATCTCAGATGTCAAAGGCCTCAGAACAACAAAGCTCCAGGTGGCAACTACTGACCTGGAGAGCCACAGGGAAACTGGATCGCTGCAACTAAGACCCAACGCAGTCAAACAAACAAACACTGAAGGAAAAAAAAAAAGACACTAGCATTATGTCGGGTGTAATAATCAAGAAAACTAGATTCTACACCATGTTTGCAACTTTTCTGTAAATCTAAAACTACTCCAAAATAAAGTCTTTAAAAAAATAAAAAATGAACACTAACCTAAAATACAATGTCCTGAAATACCTAGCCATGCAGATAGACAAAGATAACTGATCCAATTAAGAGGAAATTTAAGAGCTGATTCACTGTCTTTTATTGTAATTAAACAAAGTGCTTGATTTAAACAAATTTCTGGGAATTCCTTTTTTTCCCCAGAGGCTCAGTGGTAAAGACTCCGCCTGTTATGCAGGAGACATAAGTGCGATTCCTGGGTGGGGACGATCCCCTGGAGAAGGAATTGGCAACCCACTCCATTATTTTGCCAGGAAAATCCCATGAACAGAGGAGACTGGCAGGCTACAGTCTGTGGGGTCGCAAAGAGTCAGACACAACTAAGCAACTGAGCACACACACCAGAGCAGAGTTTTCAGGCTCTGCAGGTTCACTGCTGAAGGCCTGGGGTTTGATCCCTGGTTGAGGAACTAAGACCCCACAAGCCATGCAGTGCAGCCAAAAACTAAATAGACAAATTCCTGTTTCTTACACTGAAATTGTACTTAAATGCACCTTTATACTTGGCATCATAAAGTTAATAATTAGAACAAAACAAACCTATGCAGGATGTATTTTAAGACACTAATGAAATGCATTTATGCAATTAAGTTGATAATATTAACTAGGGAATACATATATATTAAAATCAGAAACTACTTCTGGGGGTTCACAATCACACCTCAAATATGACAATAAGATGCATAAGTCAGAGAATTGAATAATTTCTTAATTCAAAATTATTCCTTTACTCATGTATTTATCAAGCATCTACTACAAAGTACTATCATAAGTATACCAGTAAAACAAACCCTAGTCTCAAATTCAAGAAACTTATGATGCAAAACAAAGTATAAACATATAAACAAATATGACAATAGGTAAACATCACAAGAAAATATGAAAGTGTCAAACTGAAGGCTCAGATGGTACCACAGAGGAAGGTAAAATCCATGGGGCCGAGAAAGGCTAAGGAGGTGATGTGAGCTGGGCCCTAACGGTCCAGGGGCAGCTACTTCAAACAGATGAATAGTAGGTGCTGATTGTGAAAGGTAAAGTTTGGTCTTAACAGAAGATTTAGAAAGACTCAGAATACAACCAAAAATAACTATTAGCACTAACATGTTGAATCAAATTTAATCTGAGTCCAAAGGTATTTCCCACTTGTTTCATCTGTAACAGAGAATTACAGTGCAACCAAATTTTGTTTACACTAATAAAACCAACATATATTGTTTTCTAAGTGATTCCTGCATGCACAAAATGCAAAAAAGATTTAAAAAGCACCAACAGGGAAAAAAATACACTTCTACCAAAATCCCCTCTAAATTAAGAGTGAATTAAAACCACCCCAAACTCTCAGAAACATCCTCAAAATAAAACTATGTATTTAATCATATTTTCTTTAAAAAACACACACATACATATAGTAAGCTTAACAGTAAATCACTAAAGCTGTTAAAATCATGTGTGTGTGCATGCATGTGCACATAAGAATGTAGAGGAGGGGACAACATGTATCAGGACATTATAAAATCTATGAATAATTAAACACTGTAATAGTGGTGAGAAGAGAAAGGCATCCCTATGTATGACACTAAATGAAGGCCTTGCTAATAATAAGGGCAACATGTGAGCCAAAACTTGAAATGAGGGAGTGATCCAAACATAAATGGGGAACAACAATTCAAGTAAAGACCTAAATGCAAAGGCCCTGGGTTCATTCCAACTCCTACACCACAGTTTAAATTAAGCTGTCAATTCACCAAGCATGCTCACTATTAGCAAATTTCTAACAAGCGATAAGAGTAGCAGTAAGAAAAAATAAAAGTACCACTACTAAAACAATGATAAAATATAAAACTTAATGTGCTCTGGTCAACAATGCTCCACATCAGCAGTTCATCAAAGATAATTACGCCTTTCCAGAGGGTACTGGGCCATGTATGGAGATATTTTTGGTCATCAAAACTGGAGGACACGCATGACACTGGTATCTAGTAAATATAGTACACTGCATTTAGGAAAGCCCCATTATAAAGAACTAGCCAGCCAAAAAATAGTGCTGAAGTTAAGAAATCCTGCTCTACACTTATTAATTTAATCCTCCCGACAATGCTATATTATAATCCTGATTATACAGAAATAAATAAAATCTGGATCAGAGAGGTTAAATTACTTGCTGTAGTCAGTGGTGGAGCTAAAATGTGAATCCTAAATTTTTCATTCAAGAGTCAATACACTTAACCCCCACCTAGTATCACCTCTTCACAGTTAAACTCATTGACTATTATGTACCAGGCAACAAGCTAACTTAAATATGTCGTGTCTTTACACTTCACAGCCACACAATTAGGTAAGCTAAAGCTTAACAAAGTTACCCAATTTTACCGAGTAAGTAAGGAACAGAACTCAAAACAACCTCTGAACAAAGGTCAGTTCTTCACCACCATTAGTATAACAATGTTAAAGAAGAATAAGTTATCTTTTCAGGACAGAATCAAGAAAAATCACTAAATGGTTAATATGTGTGGTATGACATAATTCTAAAAAGTACATTTCTACAAAGCAACGCAACCTCATCACCTGCTCTACAAGCCTATTTCAAATTCTGGTCCAGTTTCTTTAGTTAGAATCTATGGGCAAAATTACCTTAAAAAAAAAAAGAGGATCATAACTTTGTTACTGAATTTATCAGGTAAAAAGAATATTTAAGAACCTAAGATGACTGCCATACTAAGACCAGAGAAGACCTAACAATTTAGAAAAAGGATCTCAAGCTGAAACTGGCAAAAGCAGAATTGCTTAGCCCTTAGTAAGAAAGTTACCCTTAAAATTTACAACTATTATGCCCTACTGTCATTACCGGAAGCATCAGTAGTTTGGATTAACCACAGAAATAGTACAAGCAGCTCATCATCAAACTATGGCAGTGCAAGTTAACACGTACTTCACATGTACCATGTGGGAGGCCCTATGCCAACTGTACTGCATGCATATCTCACTAGTCTCTCACAACTCTGAGAAACAGAGCAGATGCGATCATTCTATTTTGCTAATGAGCAAACTGAGGCCCAGACCATTATGTAGGTCAACTGTCAATTCACCAAGCATGCTCACTATTAGCAAATTTCTAACAGGTGGTAATAGTAGCAGTAAGAAAAAATTTAAGTACCACTACTAAAACAATGATAAAATATAAAACTTGTCCTGGTCACGTACCCAGGACAGGTGTTCCTCAAAGATACTGCAGTGTAATTCCCAGACTACCACAATAAATTGAGTACTGTACACAATGAAGTAAGTCACACCAATTTTTTGGTTTCTCAGTGCATATAAAAGTTATGTTTATGCTCTCTTGTAGTCTACTAGGTATACAACAGCATTATGTCTAAAACTACAATGCTGAAACCTTAATTAAAAATAATTTATTGCTAAGAAATGCATCATCTGAACCTTCAGCAAGCTGTAATCTTTTTGCAGATGGAGGGTCCTTCCTCGATGCTGGTGGCTGCTGAAGGCTGGGGTGGCTGCAGCAATTTCTTAAGACAACAATGAAGTCTGATACACTGATTGGCTCTTCATTCCACAATTTCTCTGCAACATGACATGCTGACTGATAGCACGTTACCCACCATAAAACTTCTTCCAAATTTGGAGTCAGTCTTCTGAAACCCTGCAGCTGCTTTATCAATTAAGTTAATGTAATACCTAAATTCTGTATTGTCATTTCAATCTACACAGCATCTTCACCAGGAATCTTCTCAAGAATCCACCCACTCTGCTCATTCATAAGGAACAATGGATGAAGCAACACCTCTCCCATTTAAATTTTATCACAGGGTTGCAGCAATTCAGTTACATTTTCAGGCTCCACTTCTAATTCTAGTTCTCTTGCTATTGCCACTACATCTGCCTCCACTGAAATTCTGAAACCTTCCAAGTCATCCATGAGGATTGGAATCAACTTCTTCCAAACTCCTCTGGATGCTGATCTGACTCTGCCCAGATCCCTCAGAGGAATCAGTATCCATGGCAGCCGTACCCTTACAAAGGTATTTCTTAAAAAATAAGACCTGAAAGTCGAAGTGCCTCCATGATCCATGGGCTGCAAAACAGATGTTGTGGGAGCAGGCATGAAAATCATTCACCCACTCTCCATCTCCACCTGAGTTCTTGGATTACAAGGTGCACTGATCAGGTCGATGAGCAGCGACACTTAGGAATCTTTTTCTGAGCAAAGTGGGCTTAAAATACTCAGTAAACCATGCTGTAAACAGATGTGCTGTCATCCAAGCTTTGTTGCTCCATTTACAGAGCATAGGCAGAGTAGATTCAACATAATTTTTAAGGACCCTAGGATTTTTAGAATGAACACTGGCTTCAACTTGAAGTCACCAGCTACGTTAGTTTCTAACTGGAAAACCAGCCTGTCCTTTAAAGCCAGACACTGGTTTCTCCTTTCCAGCTGTGACCATCCAGGACGGCATCTTCTCCCAACAGAAGGCTGTTGTGACTAAACTGAGAATCTGTTGATCAGGGTAGCCACCTTCATGAATTATCTTAGCTAGATCCTTTGGATAACTTGTTGCAGCTTTCACGTGAGCATGTGCTACTTCAAACATTTGTACTTTTATGTGGAGACAGTTTCTTTCCTCAAACCTCAGGAACTAACCTCTCCTAGCTCCAAGTTTTCT
This sequence comes from Antilocapra americana, assembly GCA_007570785.1. Classification (NCBI taxonomy): domain Eukaryota; kingdom Metazoa; phylum Chordata; class Mammalia; order Artiodactyla; family Antilocapridae; genus Antilocapra; species Antilocapra americana. The sequence continues at coordinate 11,505,148 of ML662442.1, forward strand.
TCTGTGTCTCCCCACCTCTCTCAGCCTTCAAACAGAAGAGTGTTAAGGACTTGCTCTAGATTAGACTTCGGCTTAAGAGGATGTTGTGTTTGCTTTGATTATCCACACCGCTAAAACCTTCTCTGTATCAGCAATAAGGTTGTTTCACTTTCTTCATTCATATGTTCACTGGAGCTGCACGTTTAACTTTCTTCAACAATTTTTTCTTTGCATCCACAACTTGACTAACCGTTTGGCACAAGAGGCCTAGTTTGGGAGATATCTTGGCTTTCAACGTGTCCTCCTGATTAACCTCAGTCATTTCTAACTTTCGATTTCAAGTGAGAGATATGGACTCTTCACTCGGAAACTTAAGAGGTCATTAAGGGTTATTAATTGGCCTACTTTCAATATTATAGCATCTCAATGGCTAGGGAAGCCCAGGGAGAGGGAGAAAGACAGGGTACAGCCAGTCGGTGGAGGCATCAGAATGCACACAACATTTACAATTAAGTTCACCATCTTATTAGGGTTGTGGTTTGTGGTAACCCAAAATGACAACAGAAACATCAACACGAATCACAGAGCAATAACACAATAATAAAAAGTTTAAAATATTGTGAGAATCACCAAAACGTGATATAGAAGACTCAAAATGAGCAAATGCTGTTTAATGTTTAAAAAAAAAAAACTGGCGGCAAGACTTGCTCCATATATGATTGCCACAACCTTCAATTTGTTTAAGAAAAAACAAAAACCCACAGCATCTGCAAAGCACAATAAAAGAGGCATGTCTCTATACCCAAACTGGAATCCAGGCAGCAAGATTCCTGAGCCTGCACTTTTAACCTACTATACTTTAAGTATACTTATGAAGTCTACATGCATAACACATATCAATCTTTATATCATTAATGAAATCTTTAAAATATTGAAAACAAAGTGACATGCCCACTTTCAAATAAATTGGGAAATATGCACTTAGCCACTCCCTACACATAAAAAATAAAAGATATCTTCAGTGTACATCATCATTGTGGAAGTGATGAACCACAAACATCACAATTTATTTTCAAAGTCCACAATTTTAGAATGTTTTCATGTAACCATCTCACACAAATTATGAGTGAATTAAAACTTAAGCCTTTCTGTACAATCCACTATGCCATTCAAAATCCTAAAAAAGCTAGAATGACAAAGGTAAAATGTCAGGATATTATTTACGTTTTTGCTTAACTGTTTCTCTTCACCCTCACTCCATTATACAAACGATCCTAAATATTTAAATCTTGATCATTAAAAATGATCTAATTAAATACACAATGCATGGCAATGCATTAACTGTCCAGTCTATAAATTTGGCAATTCCTCATACAATGTGTTTTTTAACTCTTGAAATATCTTCCTCTTTATCTCTAATTCAATGATTTAACAGCTCCCATCTGAATCTGGCTTCTTAACCTAGAATACGTTTCACAAGAATACAAACAGTACCTGAGTCTCAAATATTTTGAATCAAATCAATACTGTCAATATCATTCCCTATGTAACTAAAGGGCAACATTAAAGGAGAATTTTTTTTTCATGTTCTTAAAAATGCAAGTGTTAGAAATACATAAAAATTTGCCAAGTCATTTTTGTAGTTAAAAACTAAGGTATCTACACTTCTGAAAATATATTCCAGGATTCTCAGAGGGTGCGCTAAAAATGAAAGAAATAGAGCCTAAGATGTACTGTTTCAGAAAAGAAATCCAGCAACCACAAGTCCAAAAGAACTGCTGAAATGTAGATGAATAAAAACATTTAGAAGTCAACACTTCAAGAACCTTGCACTCCCTGACACTTTGGTGGTAATCCACAAACCTGAGAGGCTAATCAATATTTCCTCATTAAAAAATAATAAAGATGTTACCTCCAGATTACTATCCTTAAAAATTAACTAAAAAAGATTTCATATCTGTGTAAAGAAAAAGATAAAAAAATTACACATTTAAGAAGACATATCAAAAATGTAAAAAGTTACCATGTTAAGGAAGATAACCATTATTTATATTTTAGTACCCAAAACTTTCATCAAAAATAATTTTATTGATTGTCTCAATCAGGGGTTCTGTATCAACCTATAGGGGTGAGATGGTGAAGAAGACAGGAGGGAGTTTAAAAAGGGAGGAAATATATGTATACCTATGGCTAATGTTGAGGTTTGACAGAAAACAGCAAAATTCTGTAAAGCAATTATCCTTCAATGAAAAATAAATTTTAAAGCTTTATTAATTGCTACTATAATGTCAAAAATTATCAACCTTTCCTGATTCCAATACTCAAAACAATTATGATTTTAACATTATGGTTTTAAATAATATAAGACAATTTCCTTTCCCTATGTCCATCCAGAACGCTGCTTTGAACCAATGTGATTTTTCACCTACATTTACACAGATCACTTCTCATAGATTTGACTTATCTGAGTATGCAACAGATGAGTATGTCACAGGATAAGCTAGACAGTTATCTGACGTATATCTCTAAAGCACTGAATGCATAACTAATTCAGCGTGATCGTTAAGGAAGTTCACTATCCTCCCAACGGATGCAAAAGCAGTATTATTTACATTTTCATGTTCTTCAACAAATGGACCTACAAAGCATGCCTGAAATAGGGGGAAACTTGTCCCATCACTAATTCCTCACGAATCTCTGGTACAGCTATCAAATAAAGCTTAAACTTTTAAGGCTGTAGTTCTGCACACTCAACAAGAGGCTCACCGCAGGTGAATGGATGTCCTGCTGCTGCTAAGAAACTGACTGAACTGTTACTGGTCTCATCAGCGAAATAAGAACTGTTAAAAGTATTTCCTTAAATTCTGTTACTATCATGGGGAAATGGAGTACATATTTTAAAACAGTGATGACGACGATGCTGGTAGAGGGAAAATTCATTATCATTAAATACGTCCAGTAAACAGAACTGGGTAGAAATAATAAAGGAAATAAGTGGTAATAAGGGTAAAGAAATCACCATTTGAAACAATATCCACAACACACTATGTGTGCTCTGGAATGAAGATACAAGTTCAGTAACAGAAGAATGCTTCAAAGAGTCCCTCGTTCTTTGACTCCTCTCTCGCCTACCAGAAAAGCACATCTACAAATATTTTCACAATCCCAAGCACTTCATTCAGGAATCAAAAAATGGTAGCTAATGAATGACTACTGGAAACATAGTTTTGGGAAATCTCAACCAGCTTAGAAAAGGCAAAAGTACCTAAATAGAAACAATGTAGTATTTAAGTACCTCCCCCACCCCCACCCAGCTTAAAATAACGTGGTAAAGTTCGTATCTGCGAAGGCTCAATTACTTCCGTTTCATTTTAAATTAAGTATCAATAAACGCAACGAAAATTAGTACTGGGAAGATACTAAAGCGTTGTTGCCGCCTACCTTAATCACTATTCAAGATCATGCAATTGATTCCTAAACAGCACCAATAATCACACACTCTATTTCCAATCAGTCTTTTGAAAAACAGCATTTAAAAACTCAAAGATGGGAACGAGCCCTCGGACCCCGCGACACAAGGCTGGGGAGAAGCAGGGGCGCTGTGCAGCACCAGCATTCTCCCCTTTCTCCGTCCTCCCCGCCCCCCGGTCAGGTGACCAGCTATTTAGCACCATTAACACCCACCGGTTGACAAGTGGTTCATTAAATTACACGTATTGTCGGAGGCCAGATTCCGGGCTCCTCACTTCAAACTAAGCAAAAGGAGGCGACAGTTTGGGGCCAGAGCACAAAAGCGCGCGGCCGCGGGAGGGAGGATGGAGCGCCGGCCCCGCGTCCCGGCGGCGGGGCCCCAGCTCGGCTCCGCGGCCGGACCAGGGCCCAGGCTCGACGCTGCAGCGCCGGGGCGAGGCCTGCGGGCCGGGCCTCCGGGCCGCGCCCGCCGCGCCTCC
>ML662442.1:11509476-11676810 GCA_007570785.1 Antilocapra americana
GAGGCGCTGCGCAAGAGGCCGGGGGTGCCCCGGTCTGCGCGGGAGGGAGGCGCGGAGCCCGGCCGGCGGAGGGCGGGAGGCCGCGGGGCGCGGGGCAAGGGGGGAGGGCCGCGCGTCGCCGGCCGCCGCCGCGCCGCCACTCACCAGCTCCGCCGACGAGCGCTACCTCAGGCAGCGAGGGAAGATGGTGGCCGCGCTGCGCGGAGGAGGGGGCCGGCGCGCCGAGAGGGGGTACGCGCGGGACGCAGGCGTCGCTGCCGAGGCCGCTTCCTCCTCACGGCCGGCCGGCCGCCGCGGACCCCGGCGCCCCGGCTTCCGCGCCGCCCTCCTCAGCCTTCGTGCAGCCGCCGCCGCTCGGCGCCCGAGCAGAGCGCGCCTCGTGGGGACCGTGCGGCGGCGCGAGACCCCGAGGCCATCGGCGTGCGGCGGCGGCGGCCCGGCGGCTGGAGCGCGGCCGCGTCACGTGACCGCACTGTTTACCGTTCCGGGGCAGCGCCGCGCCTGCGCGCTGCGGGCCTTAGGCCTCCGAGGGCGCGGCCCGCCCGCGGGCCCGCTGGGATTGCGCGCGCCCGCGGCTCCGCGCCTAGGTGACCGCCCGCGCGGTGAGATACTGGCGGGCCGGTCTCTGCCCCTGCGCTGCTCTTCAGGACCGGGGCGTGGGTCCCAGAAGGGCGGCCGAGGGCGGAACCGGCCGACCCCGAGCCGAGAGATCCCTGCTGGCCCTGCACCAGCGTCCGCTCGTGAACCGCCTCGGCCTCTGCTGGCGCGTGTTAGCTGTCCGCTCTGCGTTCAGAACTCCAGAGGCCTCCTCCTCCGAGAAGTGCTCCTGATCTAACTCAGCAGCTCTCAACGGTGGCCATACGTTTCCTGCAGGGCCCCAAGGCGTTTCAGAGGGCCTCCAGTTCTTGCCTAAGACTTACCCTAAGACTAAATTTTCTTCCTCTCCAGTTTAACGCAGAAGCAGATGTGAGAATTCAGCCATTTTCTACGAAGGCAGACATAGCGGATATTGGCAAAAATTTAAAATAATGCCACTCTTTCATTAACTTTTGTTGGCGAATGTATTTTTCATAATAAATATTTATGTTAACAATGTATTTCGTTATTTTTTAAATGTTCTTTATTGTCCTTTGGTTTAATTTCTAAGACAGTGAACATCAATACATGTAACTAACCCACATAAACAAAAAGTCTACGAACTCCCTCAGTAATTTTTAAGAGCATATAGTGGTGGGTTCTGAGACCAAAAAGTCTGAAAACCGCTGATTTAATTTACGTGCTTTCACAGCAAGTTAGACTAACCCCTATCTCAACCCTATGGGGAATGTCTCCTAACTGGAGGAACCATTTGCAATTACCCACTAAAAAAACGATAGCTTTTACAACCTTTACTTGTTTATTTAACCCTCAAGGCAACAGCAGGATGGCCACATTGTAGGATGTCAGTTCAGTCGCTTAGTTATGTCCGACTCTGCGACCCCATGAGCCACAGCACGCCAGGCCTGCCTGTCCACCACCAACTCCCGGAGTCCACCCAAACCCATGGCCATTAAGTCGATGATGCCATCCAGCAATTTTATCCTCTGTTGTCCCCTTCTCCTCCCGCCCTCAATCTTTCCCAACATCAGGGTCTTTTCCAATGAGTCAGTTCTTCGCATCAGGTGGCCAAAGTATTGGAGTTTCAGCTTCAACATCAGTCCTTCCAATGAACACCCAGCACTGATCTCCTTTAGGATGGACTGCTTGGATCGCCTTGCAGTCCAAGGGACTCTCAACAGTCTTCCCCAACACTACAGTTCAAAAGCATCAATTCTTCAGCGCTCAGTTTTCTTTATAGTCCAACTCTCACATCCATATGTGACCACTGGAAAAACCATAGCCTTGACTAGAAGGACCTTTGTTGAAAAAGTAATGTCTTTGCTTTTTAATATGCTGTCTAGGTTGGTCATAACTTTGCTTCCAAGGAGTAAGTGTCTTTTAATTTCATGGCTGAAATCATCATCTGCAGTGATTTTGGAACCCAGAAAAATAAAGTCAATCACAGTTTCCATTGTTTCCCCATCTATCTGCCATGAAGTGATGGGACCGGATGCCATGATCTTATTTTTCTGAATGGTGAGCTTTAAGCCAACTTTTTCACTCTCCTCTTTCACTTTCAATGTAGTGTGAAGTATTAATAGAGCAATAGTTTGTAGGCAGGTGGTGAAGATCTGTGCTCAGGTGTCATGGTATTTTGAGTGCTCCCCAAACCAAATGCTCTTCCAGAAAGGAAGTTTAGATGGTTCTAATTCTGGAATCCTACAGTTCAAACCCTGTTTTGATTCATCAATTCCTCAGAAGTTTGTTTAATAATCTCTTTTTTAAAGTTCTTTTTTTTTTTTTTTTTGAGAAAGGTAAATAGAAATGAATAGTCAAGTTTTTTTTTTTTCACTTGCAGTATCTGGGATGAACTGCAAAAATAAATCTACTCTTCTCCTGGACCTCAATGTGAAATTTGATAAAAGCCTTTAGAAGATTACTGTCATAGGACTTCCCTGGTAGTCCAGTGATTAAGAAACCACCTGCCAATGCACAGGACATGGGTTCAATCCCTGGTTGGGGAAGATTCCACATTCCACATTCTACATGCCCCCAGCAACTAAGCCCGTGTGCCACAACTACTCAACCTACAAGCACCTGGCCACAACAAGAGAAGCCACTGTAATGAGAAGCCCACACACAACTAAGGAATAGCCCTTGAGTAGAAATGAAGACCCAACTAAGTTTTTTAAAAAGATTATTTTTATGAACAAAATTCCACCATAGTGGTAGTGAAAGCCACTCATTCATGGCCAACTCTTTGCAAAACCACACACTATACATTCCATGGAATTCTCCAGGCCAGAATACTGGAGTCCAGGCATTGAACCCATGTTTCCCACATTGCAGGCAGATTCTTTACCAGCTGAACTACAAGGGAAGCCCAAGAATACAGGTGTGGGTAGCCTATCTTCCCAATACAGGGTCTCCTGTATTGCAGGTGGATTCTTTACCAATTAAGCTATGAGGAAAGCCCAAATTCCACCATAAAGGAATTCATACAGGAGACCTTGATTAGAAGAGCATTAGATAGAAAATTCCCTTAGAAGAACTCGGGGAAAATTTACCTTGTTAGAGAAATTTTCATACATTTATGAAAAAATAACATGAAATAAGAAAGTATAGAAACCATAAGCCTTTCACATTTATTGGGATGACAAAAATGTTCATTCTGTTTTTTCCATACGATGGCTCTTTTTTCTTGTTATTCAGCCCCTAAGATGTGTCTGACTCTGTGACTCCATGAATGGAAGCATGCCAGGCTTCCCTGTCCTTCCCTCTCTCCCAGAGTTTGTGGACACTCATATCCATTGAGTCAGTGATGCCATCCAACCATCTCATCCTCTGTCGTCCCCTTCTCATCTTGCCCTCAAACTTTCCCAGCATCAGGATCTCTTCCAAGGAGTCAGTTCTTCCTATCATGTAGCCAAAGTATTGGAGCTCCAGCTTCAGCACCAGTCCTTCCAATGAATGTTCAGGGTTGATTTCCTTTAGAGTTGACTGGTTTGACCTCCTTGCAGACCAAGGGACTCTCAAGAGTCTTCTTCAACACCACAGATCGAAAGCATCCATTCTTGAGTGCTCAACCTTCTTTATGGTCCAACTCTCATATCCATACATGACTATTGGAAAAACTATAGCTTTGACTATATGCATCTTTGTTGGTAAAGTGGCATCTCTGTTTTCTAATACAGTATCTAGGTTTATCATAGCATTTCTTCCAAGAAGCAAGCATCTTTTAATTTTGTGACTACAACCACAGTCCACAGTGATTTTGGAGCCCAAGAAAAAGAAGTCTGACACTGTTCCCACTTTTTTCTAATCTATTTGCCATGAAGTGGTGGGACCGGATGCCATGATCTTCCAGTTTATTGAATGTTGACTTTTAAGCCAGCTTTTTCACTCTCCTCTTTCACCTTCATCAAGAGGCTCTTTAGTTCCTTTTCACTTTCTGCCATTAAAGTGGTATCATATACATACTTGAGGTTGTTGATATTTCTCCCAGCAATCTTGATGCCAGCTTTTGAGTCATCCAGCCTAGCATTTCGCTTGATGTACTCTGCATAGAAGTTAAATAAGCAGAGTTACAATATACTCTTGCGACTCCATGGACTGTATGCAGCCTGCCAAGCTCCTCTGTCCATGGGATTCTCCAGGCAAGAATACTGGAGTGGGTTTCCATTTTCTTCTCCAGGGGATCTTCCCAACACAGAGATAGAACCTGGGTCTCCGTATTGCAGACAGAGTGTTTACCAACCGAGCTACGAGGGCAGCCTGACAATATACAGCCTTCCCTTACTTCTTTCCCAGTTTCGAACCAGTCCATTGTTCCATCTTCCATTCTAATGAAGCAAAAGCAGATGTTTTCCAGAATTCCCTTGCTTTCTCTATGATCCAGCAGATGTTGACAATTTGACTCTGTTTCCTCTGCCTTTTCTAAATCCAGCTTGTACATCTGGAAGTTCTCTGTTCATGTCCTGCTGAATTTTCCCAAATTTGCTGGCATATTGAGTGTAGCACTTTAACAGCATCATCTTTTAGGATTTCCATCACCTCCACTAGCTTTGTTCATAGCAATGCTTCCTAAGACCCACTTGACTTCACACTCTAGGATGTCTGACTCTAAGTGAGTGACCACACTATCATGATTATCTAGGTCATTAAGAGCTTTTTTGTACATTTTTTCTGTGTAAAATGACTCTAGCAGCACTTCCTTGTCTTTAATTTCAATAGAAACAATTTTACTACATTATATTGTGACAGCTGTGCTGTCACATGCATTTTAAAAATTATCAAAATTGATGAATTTTTGTGTAGCTATTTTAATATTGAAGGTGGAAGGGAAAAGCAACTTTTTTGGCATATTATGCTTTGTTGTTTCAAGAAAGAAATTGCAATTGAAATGTAAAAATAAATTATGCAGTGTATGGACAAGATGCTGTGATTGAATATCTCAAAAGTGGTTTGCAAAGTTTCATGGTTGACAACAACCAAATCAAGACATTAATTGTGATCAGACAATGTTATACCATGTGGGAGATAGCTGACATACTCAAAATATCCAAATCAAGCACTGAAAATCATTTGCACCTGCTTGGTTATGTTAATTACTTTGATGTTTGAGTTTCACATAAGTTAAACAGCAAAAAAAATTCTTGATCATATATACACATGCAATTCTCTAATCAGACATAAAAAGTATTCTGTTCTTAAAACAAATTGTGACTGGTAATGAAAAGTGGATACTGTACAATAATGTGGGATGGAAGAGATTGTGGGGCAAGGGAAATGAACCACCACCAACCATACCAAAGGCCTACGATATTGTATATAGGGTAGGATTGGAAAGGAGTTCTCTATTATGAGCTCCTGCTAGAAAACCAAAAGATTAGTTCCAACAAGTACTGCTACAAAATAGACCAACTGAAAGCAGCAATCAATGAAAAGCATCCAGATTTACTCAACAAAAAAGGCATAATCTTTCATCAGGACAATGATGAAAGACCACATGCTTCTTTGATGACCAATCAAAGGCTGTTAAAGCTTGGGTGGAAAGTTCTGATTCATTCATTGTATTCACCAGACAGTGTACCTTTGGATGTCCATTTATTTCAGTCTTTACAAAATTCTCTTAATGAAAAAACTTTACAATTCCCTGGAAGACTGTAAAAGGCACCTGGGACAGTTCTTTACTCAAAGAGATAAAAAGCTGGAGGAGGATGGAATTCCATCATTGTCTGAAAAAATGGCAGAAGGTAGTGGAACAAAATGGTGGTGAACAATGAATACATTGTTCAATAAAATTCTTGAGGAAAATGAAAAATGCACGTTTTATTTTAACTTAAAAACCAGAAGGACATTTTTGGCCAACTCAATACTGGTGGGGCTTCCCAGGTGGGGTCAGTGGTGAAGAGCCTGCCTGCCAATGGAGGAGATATAAGAGTTGCAGTTCATCCCCTGGGTTGGGAAGATACCCTGGAGGAGGACACAGCTACCCATTCCAGTATTCTTGCCTTGAGAATCCCATAGACAGAGGAGCCTGGTGGGTTTATGGTCTGGTCCATAGCATCGCAAGGAGTCAGACAAGACTGAAACGACTTAACACAATACAAAACAAAGATTTCTAACTTTAAAAAGCCAGCGTACTTGTCACAAAACATGTTCTTTGGACTCTATTGTTTTGAACCACCCGAAAATCCAGATTCTCATTTGTCTTGCTTTTGCTTCCAGATGTAAACACAAACTAGGTGATTCTTATCCAACTCACACATAATAATACTGGGAAAGCTCTAATTTCATGCATGACACTGTTTTAGTTAACATTGTATTGGTAACATTACAAAGAATCGGGATACAACTGAGCAATTGGTAACATTGAAAACTCCCAATTAACTTAGCAAAATTAAATATGACAGAAAACAAAACAAGACAACTAACAGTAGTGAAAACTGACAGTACATTTATTGTTGTCCAATTGCTAGCTTGTGTCCAACTCTCTGTAACCCCATGGACTACAGCAAGCCAGGCTTCCTGTCCTTCAGTGTCCTTAGTTTGCTCAAACTCATGTCCACTGAGTCAATGATGCCATCCAGCCAGCTCATCCTCTGGCACTACCTTCTCCTCCTGCCCTCAATCTCTTCCAGAATCAGGGTCTTTTTTAATGAGTCAACTCTTTGCATCAGGTGGCCAAAGTACTGGAGCTTCAGCTTCAGGACCAGTGCTTCCAATGACCATTCAGAGTTGATTTCCTTTAGAATTGGCTGGTTTGATTTCCTTGCAGTCCGAGGAACTCTCAAGAGTCAAAGGGAACCCTCTTACACTGTTGGTGGGAATGCAAACTAGTACAGCCACTATGGAAAACAGTGTGGAGATTCCTTTAAAAATTGCAAATAGACCTGCCATTTGACCCAGCAATCCCACTGCTGGGCATATACACCGAGGAAACCAGAATTGAAAGAGACACGTGTACCCCGATGTTCATCGCTGCTTTATTTACAATAGCCAGGACATGGAAGCAACCTAGATGCCCATCAACTGACGAATGGATAAGAAAGCTGTGGTACATATACACAATGGAATATTACTCAGCATTAAAAAAAGAATTCATTTGAAGCAGTTCTACTCAGGTGGACGGAACTGGAGCCTATTATCCAGAGTGAAGTAAGCCAGAAGGAAAAACAACAATACAGTATACTAACGCATATATATGGAATTTAGAAAGACGGTAACGAGAACCCAACATACGAGACAGCAAAACGAACACAGATGTATAGAACAGACTCGTGGACTCTGTGGATGAGGGCAGGGGTGGGATGATTTGGGAGAATGGCATTGAAACATGTTAAGTATCAGATGTGAAATCAATCGCCAGCCCAGGGTTGATGCTCGGGGCTGCTGCACCGAGATTTCCCCGGGGGGAGGGAGTCGGGAGGGAGGAAGGAGGAGGGGTCTGGAGGGGGAGCATATGTACACCCATGGCGATATCATGTCATTGTATGGCAAAACCAATAAAAAAAAAAAAGAGTCTTCATTAACACCACAATTCAAAAGCGCCAGTTCTTCAGCAGTCAGTCTTCTTTATGGTCTGACTCTTACATTCTTACATGACTACTAGAAAAATCATAGATTCAACTAATTGATTATAAAATATATATATATGATAGAATGAAAATTGACAAAATTTGGATCCTGCAAAATTGAGCCTGGCAGGAAAAGTGGTCATGAAAGACAGTTCATGATGCAGATAAAAAGGTTGACTTTGGTATAAAAAAAATGCTTTTCATCATCAAAAATTGAAAAGATTAAGAAGAGGTGCAAAAATACACAGAAGAGCTATACAAAAAAGGTCTTAAGGATCTGGGTAACCACAATGGTGTGATCACTCACCTAGAGCCAGACATCTTAGACTGTGAAGTCAAGTGGGCCTCAGTAATCATTACTACGAACAAAGCTACTGGAGGTGATGGAATTCCAACTGAGCTATTTGAAACCCTAAAATATGATGCTATTAAAGTGCTGCACTCAATATGCCAGTGTTTTCCAGGACTGGAAAAGGTTATTTTTCATTTCAATTCCAAGAAAGGCAATGCCAAAGAATGGTCAAACTACCATGCAAATTGTGCTCATTTCACATGCTAGCAAGGTAATGCTCAAAGTCCTTCAAGCTAGGTTTCAACAGTACATGAATTGAAAACTTCCAGATATACAAGCTGGATATAGGAAAGTAAGATGAACCAGAAATCAAATTACCAACATTCACTGGATCATAGAGAAAACAAGAGAGTTCCAGAAAAACATCTACTTCTGCTTCATTGCCTATGCTAAAGCATTTGACTGTGTGGATCACAACAAATGGTAGAAAATTCTTGAAGAGATGGGAATACCAGACCACCTTACCTGTCTCCTGAGAACCCCATTTGCAGGTCAAGGAGCAACAGGTAGAACTAGACATGGTACAACAGACTGGTTCAAAATTGGGAAAGGAGTACATCAAGGTTGCATATTGTCATCCCACTTACTTAACTTACATGCACAGAACACCATGGGAAACGCCAGAATGGATGATTCCCATGCTGAAATCAAGATTGCTGGGACTAATAGCAATAACCCCAGATATGCAGATGATACCACTCTAATGGCAGAAAGCAAAGTTGAACTGAAAAGTCTCCTGATGAAGGTGAAGAGCAGAGTGAAAAAGCTGACTTAAAACTCAACAATCAAAAAACAAAGATCATGGTATCCGGTTCCTTTACTTCATGGCAAATAGATGGGGGAAAAGTGGGAAAAGTGATGGATTTTATTTTGTTGAGCTTCAAAATCACTATGGAGAGTGACTACAGCCATGAAATTAAGACACTTGCTCCTTGGAAGGAAAGCTATGACAAACCTAGGCAGGGTGTTAAAAAGCAGAAACAGCATCTTGCCAACAAAGGTCCATGTAGTCAAAGCTATGGCTTTTCTAGTAGTCATGTACAAATGTAGAAGTTGGAGCATAAAGATTGATCACTGAAGAACAGATGGTTTCAAATTGTGGTGCTGGAGAAGACTCTTGAGAGTCCCTTGGACTACAAGGAGATCAAACCAGTCAATCCTAAAGGAAATCAACTCTGAATGGTCATTGGAAGGACTGATGCTGAAGCTGAAACTCCAGTACTTTGACCACCTGACAGGAAGAGTCGACTCATTGGAAAAGACCTTGATTCTGGGAAGGATTGAGGGCAGGAGGAGAAGGAAGTGCCAGAGAATGAGATGGTTGGGTGGCATCACTGGACGTGAGTTTGAGCAAGCTCTGAGAGGTAGTAAAGGATAGGGAAGCCTGGCAGTCTGTAGTCCATGGAGTCACAAAGAGCTGGACATGGTGTAATGACTGAACAACAGCAACAACACTATATCAGAGTAAAGATGAGGAATAATTGAAACAGTTAACTGTAAGGCACAGAAAATTGATAGAAATATTAAATTTATTTAATGAGGTTTTCTCTGGAAAAAACTTTTTGAACACATTTTCAAGTTAGTTTCAGAAACATATAAATGTTTTTATTCCTAAACACAGGATCAAAACTGTGGGATTAAAATATCCTGAAGTCATTTTATTGAGCTCATCATGAAATCTAGAGGCTTTGTCCAGAATTCTGTTCACTTCATTACTCATGGGCTTGCTCATTTTCCCCCCATTGTCTGACTATTTTATTCAGAGAGATGGCTCCCAGCCACCCAGGCTTTCAGTAGCAAACAAGGGATAGAGAGGAACTGCATGTCCCTTCCAATTTGCATAACAGAGTTCAGGGAGAGCTGGAAAGCCTGAATCCAATAATACCATAAAGCTTTTCCATGCACCAGGACTGCACAAGGTATAAACGCACCTTTACCCACTTCCACAACTCCAAAGGACAAGGAGGGAGCAAAGAGAGACCTGAGACACAGTCTTCTAACCAGTTCTGTCCTTAATGATCTGTATGACATTACCTCTCCCAAACCTTCAGTGATACTCTCCCTGCCAACTCACAACTACATTTATTTATGCTCCTTTATTAAATCTGCTTCATTATATACCCCCAATGGGTTTCAGAAATAAAAAGCATCCCTCCTGATGTCAAGGAACTCAGAAGAGTAAGAAAGACGGGCCAGTGAACCATTACAATGCAACCTGATAAATGCTTTGACAGCAGTTGGTACAGGGAACATGTATCCATGCTTTACCTGGCTTGGAGGGGACAGAAGGCCTTTCTGACAGAGGACATGCCTTAAACGGAAAGAAAGAACCAGAAAATCTGCTGTTTCTGGAACTCCTATTGATTCATTACCTAGTCAGACACACTGTAACCATGAAAATAATTAAATATCTTTTAACAAAGAAGGTATGATAATGCCCCTCAGTGACAGTGTCAACTCCCTACTTGAAATCTTTCTATGTTTTTCCAAAGTAAAAAAAATAAAATTCAAATTTCTTAATATCGCCATTACAGTCCTGTAGGATTGGTCCTTCTCCAGCTCCTCAGTCTCTTCTCTCCCTATTCTCTACTTTTAAAATCTATGATACATGACATAAAATTTCTCACATATCCTTACTGTCCCTCAACATGAAGTCTTTGCTCATGCTGTTGCCCCTGACAAGAATGCCCTCCTCCCAAGTGACCCAAATGCCCCCACAATTCCTCCTACCACTTTCTCTGGATTTCACAGGCAGCCTTTTAAGATTTAGTTCAATGATAATTGTCAGAATCCACAACACTTAATGATGAAGCATTAGAAACATCCTCAGTCAAGCCAGGGATGGATAAGGCTCCTACTATGACCACCATTATTCAATATTAGCCAATATAAAATGGGCAGAAAAGAAAGAATACAAAGATAGGGGGAAAGACACAATGATAGCTATTTGCATATAGAGAATAGTATGGAGGTTTCTTAAAAAACTAAAAATAGAGTTACCATATGATCCTACAATCCCACCCTGGGATTTCACTTTATCCAGAGAAAGTGAAAGTCGCTCAGTTGTATCTGACTCTTTGCCACCCCATGGACTATACAGTCCATGGAATTGTCTAGGCCAGAATACTGGAGTGGGTAGCCTTTCCCTCCTCCAGGGGATCTTCTCAACCCAGGGATTGAACCCAGGTCTCCCGCATTGCCAGAGGCTTCTTTACCAGCTGAGCCACAAGGGAAGCCCATTCAGAGAAAAACATGATCCAGAAAGATATGTGTACAGCCGTGTTCACTGCAGCCCTGCTTACAATAGCCAAAACACAGAAGCAATTTAAATGTCTATCAACAGAGGAATGGACAAAGAAAATGTGGTATATATGCACAATGGAATATTACCCAGCCATTAAAAAGAATGAAATAATGCCCTTTATAGCAACATGGATGGACCTAGAGAGTGTCATACTGCTTGAAGTAAGTCAGACAGAGAAGAAGAAGTATTGTATGACATTCCTTTTATGTTAAATCTAAAAAGAAATGAAACAAATGAAGTTACTTACAAAACAGAAACAGACTCACAGACTTAGAGAAGGAATTTATGGTTGCTGGGGGAAAGGATAGAGGAAGGGATAGTTAGGGAGTTTGGGATGGACATGTGCACACTGATATATTAAAATGGATAGTCAACATGGACCTATTATATAGCACATGGAACTCTGCTCAATGTTATGTGGCAGCCTGGATGGGAGGGGAGTTTGGGAGAGAATGAATAGATATATATGTATGGCTGAGTCCCTTCACTATTTACCTGAAACTACCATAACATTGTTAATCAGCTGTACCTTAAAACAAAATAAAAAGTTTTAAAAAATGGACAAAGTGAAGGGCAAAAATTATAAACCTCTTAGAAGAAATCATGGGGGTAAATCTTCACGATTTCATATTTGGTGATAGTTTTCTAAATATGACACCTAGGCAGAAGCAATAACAGCAACGAAAATAGATAAATTAGATTTCATCAAAATTAAAAACTGTAGTGCTTCAAGAGACACTATCAAGAAAGTGAAAAGACCACTCATAATGGGAATAAATATTTGCAAATCATATATCTGGTGATAGGCTTGCATCCAAAATATACAAAGAACTTATACAACTAAACAATAAAAGATGAATAATCCAATTCAAAGGGGGCAAAGGCTCTGTAAATACACTTCTCAAGGAAATATACAAATAGCCAATAAACATTTTTTTAAAAGTGCTTAACATTAGACTTTAGGGAAATGTAAATCAAAACCACATTGAGGACGTACCTAGAGAATATTATGCTTAGTGAAATAAATCAGTCAGAGAAAGACAAATACTGTACGATATCACCTATACGTAGAATCTAAAAAAATAATGCAAACAAATGTATACAAAACAAAAACAGACTCACAGACACAGAAAATAAACTAGTGGTAATCAAAGTGGAGGGGAGATGGGGAGGGAAAAATCAGGGGGAGAAGATTAACAGATACTAACTGCTATGCATAAAATAGACAAGCAACCAGGATATTGTACATTACAGGAGAATAGAGCAATTATCTTGTAATAACTTTTAATGGAGTATAATCTGTAAAAATCTTGAGTCACTGTGCTGTTCACCTGAAATTAATATTGTAAATTTAAAAAAACCAAACTCCAATAGTGGGGTACTACTTCACATACACTAGGGTTTCTATAATCAAAAAAAATAGATGATAACAATTATTCATGAGGATGTGGAAAATCAGAATACTTGTGCCCTGCTGGTGGGAATGCAAAATGGCATAGCTGCTTTGGAATACAGTCTGCAGTTCTTAAACTGTTAAACAGAGAGTTACCATATGACCCAGTAATTCCATTCCTAGATATATACCCAAGAGATAAGAAGAATATGTCCATGCAAAACCTTGTACATGAATGTTCATAGCAGCAGCATCATTCATAATATCAAGTGGTGGAAACAAGGTGAGCGAATGAATAAACAAAGTGTGGTATATCCATACAAAGGAATATGACATGCCAATTGAAAAAAGAAAAAGTGCCAATATGTGCTACAACATGAATGAATCTTGAAGACATATGCAAAATGAAAGAAGCCAGGCATGGAATACAAAATATATTTTATGAAAGGGTCAGGATAGGCAAATCTGTAGAGTCAGAAGGGCTTCCATGGTAGCTCAGCTGGTAAAAAAAGCCCACTTACAATGCAGGGAACCCTGGTTTAATCCCTGAGTTGGGAAGATCCCCTGGAGAAGGGCATGGCAACCCACTCCAGTATTCTTGCCTGGAGAATCCCCATGGACAGAGGAACCTGGGGGTCTACAGTCTATGGAGTTGCAAAGAGTCAGACATGACTGAGTGACTAAGCATGTCACATCGCACAGAGTCAGAAAGTTGATTAAGGTTGCTTAGAACTGGGAAGGGAAGGGATAACAGAGGGGTCACCTTCAGTGTGTTGATAATATTCCAGGATATAATCTTTCTTAAAGGCCAAGGCTAATTTAATTATGATAATTCTCTGCTTAAAATCTTTCAAAGTTTCACACTGACACAAAGTACAATCCCATGTCTAATTTCTGAGCATAATCATCCATACTCTGATCTCAACACACCAGTGTCTTTTTCTTGCTTCCTATAGTCCAGCCACAAAGTCCCTCATGATTCCATGGTGCAATCTCATGCTTACTTCCCTTTGCAAGTGCCCTTCCTCTCCTGGAAAATCCTATCTGGCAAACTCTCACTAAGATATCTCCTTTATAAAATTGCTCCTAGTTATCGCCCTCTTAAAGGAGAATACTCCACTCTCTGCTTTTTATCTTGCACATTAGTTCAGTTCAGTTCAGTCGCTCAGTCGTGTCCAACTCTTTGCGACCCCATGGACTGCAGCATGCCAGGCCTGACTGTCCATCACCAACTCCCAGAGTTTACTCAAACTCATCTCCATTTTGTTGGTGATACCATCCAACCATCTCATCCTCTGTCATCCCCTTCTCCTCCTGCCTTCAATCTTTCCCAGCATCAGGGTCTTTTCAAATGGGTCAGCTCTTCTCATCAGATGGCCAAAGTATTGGAGTTACAGCTTCAACATCAGTCCTTCCAGTGAGTATTCAGGACTGATCTCCTTTAGGATGGACTGCTTGGAGAGTCCAAGGGACTCTCAAGAGTCTTCTCCAACACCACAGTTCAAAAGCGTCAATTCTTCAGCGCTCAGCTTTCTTTATAGTCCAACTCTCACACCCAAACATGACTACTGAAAAAACCATAGCCTTGACTAGACGGACCTTTGTTGGCAAAGTAATGTCTCTACTTTCAATATGCTATCTAGGTTGGTCATAACTTTGCTTCCAAGGAGCAAGCATCTTCTAACTTCATGGTTGCAGTCACCATCTGCAGTGATTTTGGAGCCCCCCAAAGTAAAGTCTGCCACTATTTCCACTGTTTCACCATCTATTTGCCATGAAGTGATGGGACCAGATGCCATAATCTTAGTTTTTTGAATGTTGAGCTTTAAGCCAACTTTTTCACTCTCCTCTTTCACTTTCAGCAAGAGGCTCTTTAGTTCTTCTTTGTTTTCTGTCATAAGGGTGGTGTCATCTGCATATATTAGCTTAGTGATATTTCTCCTGGCAATCTTGATTCCAGCTTGTGATTCATCCAGTGTAGCATTTCTCATGATGTACTATGCATATAACTTAAATAAGCAGGGTGACAATATTTCCTATTTGGAACCAGTTTGTTGTCTTATTAGTCTACTGTCTTTCCCATTAAAATCTGAGCTCTTAGGGGACTAGAGTGTCATTTCATTTCTACATCCCTAGTAGTAAGCATGTTGCCTGGCTTATTTAGTTAATTTTGCTCCATATACCATTAGTTTTTCCCAGGTCCTTTTTTTTTGCCCTTTGTTGAGGTATAGTAGATGTACATTATTATGTAAGTTTCAGGCATACAAAATAGTGACCTACAATTTACAAAGTTATATTCCATTTATAGTTATTACAAAAATTGACCATGTTACCTGTGTTGTACCAAATATCCTTGCAGCTTATTTTTTTATGCATAATATGTACCTTTCAGTCCACTACCCCTATTTGCTCCTCCTTCCTTCCTTCAACACTAATTCTTTTTGTAACTGGAAAAATTTTATGCTATTTATACAGTATTGAAACAACAAAAACATTCAAACACCCATAAAGTGCAAAATTCTAAGTAATATGAAATAATAATTGATAAATCCTTAGTCCTGCAACATTTTGAAATACTTTCCAAATCACCAATAACAGATGAAATTTTACTTGGTGTAACTTCAGTTTTTTTCTAAAAAGAACTAAAATTTTTTAAAACTCATAATCATGTAAGATATACACATGATTAGATTATTCAATGAATAATACTCCACATTGTTTTGTTGTTATGGACAAATGAGCATATAATTCAATGAAATTCATTTTAGAAGCTTCAGTCTATAGAATAACATATTCAAACTGTTTGGTCCTCTTCGTTTTATTAACAAAAACCTCCCACTCCTTTATAAGATATTTAATTCCACTGAATATCATCTTCAAAAGGCCTAAGTTGATTGTTGTTAAAATAAACCACAGGTCAAGTGCAATGTCAGTCTTCCCTTTCCTTTACTATCTCCTGAAGTTTGCTCAAACTCATGTTCATTGAGTTGGTGATGCCATGCAACCATCTCATCCTCTGTCACTCTCTTTTCCTCCTGCCCTCAGTATCGGGGTCTTTTCCAATGAGTCAGCTCTTCACATGGGGTGGCCAAAGTACTGGAGCTTCAGTTTGTCTTATTTTGTCCACATAAAGGAAGTGTCCATCCTCTAAGGATAATGCTAACCTTTTGTCTTCATTTCAGCTCATTGGCCTAAAAAGAAAAATGTAAGAACCCCGTAAGTCTAATGGCCTGCCTAGCTTTCACATCTGAGGGGTGTGAGGTCACCAGGATGACAAGAAATGGGTTTTAACGAGAGTAGTTGGAATGCCCTCAAAGTGTGAAGCAGAACTCTTTTCCGTAAATGGGCTCATACTCACAGAAGTATGTCCGGTTCACCTGTTTTATCACATTGCAGTAGGCCAGACTAAGGTACCACATCTGGGAAACTCAGGAGTGACAGCAGCAGGAGGCTCCACTTCAGGGAGCTCAGTGACATCCTGCACAGAATGATGGTAAGGAGCCCCAAGGCCATTCACAGCAGCTCAGGAGCATGTGAGCCTTGGTTTTTTTCTTGACTTACTTCTTCTGAATGAAAGACCTTAAATTTCACCACCTTGGCATTCAGAAGCAAGTAGCGGTCCAAAATAATGCTTTCAGTTCCTGCAATGGGGCAGTTGATCATCCCTGAGGCCCGAGCCCCAGCCAAACCCCAGGAGCATTCCACTGTCCTGCCCACCTCCCACCCCAGCAGCCCTGGCATCAGTCAGCATTACTTTTCTATAATGGTACTTGGTTCTGATCTATTTTAAGAGTGCTCTTGGACTTAGAGTAAGTACTCACAGTTAACCCTGGACAGATGGAACTGTAAACCTTCAGTCAATGTGTTGCAGCACAAATCACACTGAACAGCCTCTGAGATAGTGTGGGTTCCGTTGCTCTTCTCATAATTATGCTCTGCAAAAGGTGTGGTTGACTTTGTTGGAATTTTCTTTCTGTAGTTTATTTTAGGGTTTTGAGAACAGTTTTTGATTCATAGTGTCTGACAAAAGATGATGCAATTCATGATAGTTCTGTCATATAAGAAACAGAGGAATAGTATCAAACTTGATACTAAGAGACAAGCTGATTTGCAGCTAAAGCTTCCTCTCTGGAAACAGAAGAAACCACAGTGGGTATTGATAAGAAAAAACAGACGCAGCATGTATAGCAGCCGTTCAGAAGTTTTGTTTTTGAGGGAGACATATAAATGGAGTAATGACAGAAGGAACAGAGACCCGCTCAAAGCAGAGTAGCATGTGTGTGAGGGTTCAGTTAGTCTGTTACAGTGCTAATGATAAACCCCTGGAGGTTGGCCTTGTGTAGAGGTCAGGATACTCTCACCTTTTTATCAGGAGGGAAGAATGGCTAAAGCTGCTGATAAAACTGTTGATTTGCTGCTGTGAGGTGTTGGGGGTGGTTCTTTCCTAAAGACTGAGGGGAAACAGAGGTTGCATGTTGGCACATGGGCAGACAAGGAGAAGCAATGTTAGGAATGGAAAGCAAACTAACCACAGGAAATGCTGAAGACTTTCTGGGTAATGCTGAGCACTTGTTTAAGGTTTGTGTTGATATTGGGTGGGCCACAAAAGCTGTATGGGTTTTTTCGTAAGATGTTATAGAACACCCAAATGAATTTTTTGGCCAACCCAATAAAACAAAACATCAATGTAAGCACTGACGATGTGGGTACTTCGATTCAATTAGAGTTGATTTTGCCAGACAAGTGTAGTGGAAGGAGAGAAGAAATGAGTCAAAGATCCTTTTTAGGAAGCAATAACAACAATAAACTGGTGATGCAGAAAGTAAAGACAGAAAGGAGATGATGAAAACTGACAAAAGGAGTGCGGTCCAATAGGTTGGTATCTGAATGATAAAATTATAAGACTGTGGATAGTAAAGTGTGGTGAAGGGGACTGGTGACTCAGCTGTAGGGTTTTTGAAATCGGGACAATTGGAGACGTTATAATCCCAGGTGATGTCAAGTTCTCACATACGACTTCAAGAATGTGTAGCTAAGGTAAAGTGGAGGCTAATGTCAAGGACCTGATATATAAATGATATTCATCATATTAAATGAGTCATCCCTTGAGCATAATGTTAGAGTGCAGAAGGCTAAGCCAGGAGCTATAGTCATCATGGGGGTGGGAGGACTAGGAAAAGACAGGGGATCGTGATGAAGACACGGATACCTGGTACACCTAAGAAGCATGAATGTCAAAGCGGCAGTTTTTTATTTTTTTCCCCCAAAGGGAGAGGGAGAAATAGTTGAGAAGTAGCTTCCATAGAGAAATGTAAAGCCTAGCCCAATGTAAAAGAAGTGTGAAAGACATGTAGCCTCCGCTTGAGAGGGTTAAAGACAAATAAGGTCCTCAGGGAATAGTCTGAAGTCAGTGAGGTCACGAGGTGAAGGGCACCTGCTGAAAGGCAGGTAAATAAACTTTCCACTGCATCAAGACTGATCTTCCAGTTGTGAGAGCTGTTATTTGTACTTTGAGGACACAGAGAGCTGGATTCACCAGATATATTAATACTTATAATAAAAGGAAGTCTTATGCGGAAAGGCAAAAAAGGCAGGTCCTTAGTCCAAATGCACCAAGAGGGTTGCAGCCCACCCTGACACCGCACATGCTAGGCAGACTACAAAGTACAGGAGGTTGTCACTCCTATAGCTTGCAGTTTCCTGAGACACACTGAGTTTATGCCACCCAGTCCCCAGATGGAGAAGGAGCAACATGAAGAAATTCAACAAGTTCAAGCAACAGCCAAAGGCCTGTCCATGGAAAGGTCTGCTCCAGAATGGAGTGAAGGGGCTTCTTTAAGCTGAAGTTGAACGGTTCTGTGAAGACCTACAAGATCTTTTAGAACTAACACCCAAAAAAGATGTCATTTTCATTACAGGGGACTGGAACGCAAAAGTAGGAAGTCAGGAAACACCTGGGGTAACAGGCAAATTTGGCCTTGGAGTGAAGAATTAAGCAGGGCAAAGGCTAATAGAGTTTTGCCAAGAGAATGCACTGGTCATAGCCAACACCCTCTTCCAACAACACAAGAGAAGACTCTACACATGGACATCACCAGAGGGTCAACACTGAAATCAGATTGATTATGTTCTTTGCAGCCAAAGATGGAGAAGCTCTATACAGTCAGCAAAAACAAGACCAGGAGCTGACTGCCTCAGATCATGAACTCCTTATTGCCAAATTCAGACTGAAATTGAAGAAAGTAGGGAAAATCACTAGACCATTCAGGTATGACCTTGATCAAATCCCTTGTAATTATACGGTGGAAGTGAGAAATAGATTTAAGGGACTAGATCTGATAGACAGAATGCCTGATGAACTATGGACGGAGGTTTGTGACATTGTACAGGAGACAGGGATTAAGACCATCCCCAAGAAAAAAGAAATTGGGGTACTTGTGTCTTATTCAGTTATGATTTCCTCAGGGTATATGCCACATAGTAGGATTACTAGGTCATCAGTTCAGTTCAGTACAGTTCAGTCGCTCAGTCGTGTCTGACTCTCTGCAACCCCATGAACCACAGCACACCAGGCCTCCCTGTCCATCACAAACTCCCGGAGTTTACCCAAATTCATGTCCATTCAGTCGGTGATGCCATCCAACCATCACATCCTCTGTCATCCCCTTCTCCTCCTGCCCTCAATCTTCCCCAACATCAGGGTCTTTTTAAATGAGTCAGCTCTTCACATCAGGTGGCCAAGGTATTGGAGTTTCAGCTTCTACATCAGTCCTTCCAATGAACACCCGGGACTGATCTCCTTTAGGATGAACTGGTTGGAGCTGCTTGCAGTCCAAGGGACTCTCAAGAGTCTTCTCCAACACCACAATTCAAAAGCATGAATTCTTGGGCGCTCAGCTTTCTTTATAGTCCAACTCTCATATCCATACGTGACTACTGGAAAAACCATAGCCTTGACTAGACAGACCTTTGTTGGCAAAGTAATGTCTCTGCTTTTTAATATGCTATCTAGGTTGATCATAACTTTCCTTCCAAGGAGTAAGCATCTTTTAATTTCATGGCTGCAATCACCATCTGCAGTGATTTGGGAGCCCCAAAAAATAATGTCTGACACTGTTTCTACTGTTTCCCCATCTATCTGCCATGAAGTGATGGGACTGGATGCCATGATCTTACTTTTCTAAATGTTGAGTTTCAAGCCAACTTTTCACTCTCCTCTTTCACTTTCATCAAGAGGCTTTTTAGTTCCTCTTCACTTTCTGCCATAAGGGTGGTGTCATCTGCATATCTGAGGTTACTGATATTACTCCCAGCAATCTGGATTCCAGCTGTGTTTCTTCCAGCCCAGTGTTTCTCATGATGTGCTCTGCATATAAGTTAAATAAGCAGGATGACAATATACAGCCTTGATGTACTCATTTTCCTATTTGGAAACACTGTATAGTTCAATGTCCAGTTCTAACTATTGCTTCCTGACCTGCATACAGATTTCTCAAGAGACAGGTCAGGTGGTCTGGTATTCCCATCTCTTTCAGAATTTTCCACAGTTTATTGTGATCCACACAGTAAAAGGCTTTGGCATAGCCAATAAAAGATAAATAGATGTTTTTCTGGAACTCTCTTGCTTTTTCAATGATCCAGCAGATGTTGGCAATTTGATCTCTGGTTCCTCTGCCTTTTCTAAAACCAGCTTGAACATCTGGGTCATATGGTAACTTTATTCCTAATTTTTTAAAAAGTAGTCTTCATACTGTTCTCCAGAGTGGTTGTATCAGTTTGCCCTCCCACCAACAGTACAAAAGAGTTTCTTTTTCTCCACACGCTCTCCAGCATTTATTGTTTGTAGACTTTTGATGATGGCCATTCTGAGTGATGTGAGATAGTACTTCATTGTAGTTTTGATTTCCATTTCTCTAATAATGAGCAACTTTCATATGTTTATTAATCATTTATATGTCTTCTTTGGAGAAGAGTCTGTTTAGATCTTTTACCCACTTTTGATCGACTTCTTTGCATTTCTGGTATTGAGCTGCATGAGCTGCTTGCATATTTTGGAGATTAATTCTTTGTCAGTTTTGTTTGTTTGTTTGTTTGCTGTTATTTTCTCCCATTCTGAAGGTTGTCTTTTCACCTTGATTATAGTTTCCTTTGCTGTGCAAAAGCTTTTAAGTTTAATTAGGTCCCATTTATTTATTTTCATTTTTATTTCCATTACTCTAGGAGGTGGGTCATAGAGGATCTTGCTTTGATTTACATCAGAGAATGTTCTGCCTATGTTTTCCTCTAAGAGTTTTATAGTTTCTGGTCTTACATTTAGGTCTTTAATCCATTTTGAATTTATTTTTGTGTATGATGTTAGGAAGTGTCTAACTTTATTCTTTTACACAAATCCTTTCACAATTTGTATGAAAACATGAAAGATTCCAAATAGCCAAAGGAATCTTGAGAAAGAAGAATGGAACTGGAGGAATCAAGCTTCTTGTCTTTCGTACAAAAAGCTTTAGTAGCTTCTTGTCTATACTACAAAGTTACAGTAACCAAGTCAATATGGTACTGTCACAAAAACAGAAGTATAGACCAATGGAATAAGACAGAAAGCCTAGAGTTAAATCCATGCACAACCTTATCTTTGTCAAGGAGGCAGAACTATACAATGGGGAAAAGACAGTCTCTTCAACAAGTGGTGCTGGGAAAACTGGTCAGCCATTTGGTTATTTTTACTTTTGTTCCCTTGCCTGTGGAGACAGAGCCAAAAATTATTTCTAAAACCTATGGCAAAGCGTGTATTGCCTATGTTTTCTTCTAGAAGTTTTATGTTTTCTAGTCTTATATTTAGGTCTTTAATACATTTTTAATTTATTTTTATATGATGTGAGAAAATATTCTAATTTTATTCATTTACATATGGCTGTCCAGTTTCCCCAGTACTACTTATTGAAGAGGCTGTGTTTTCCCTATTGTATATTTTTGCCTCTTTTGTTGTAAGTTAATTGACTATATGTGTGTGTGTTTATGTCTGAGCTCTCTATTTAATGTTCCATTGACCTGTGTTTACAGATTTTTACCAGAACCATACTCTTTTTTTTTTTTTTGGAGGCTGTGTAGATTTATTTTATTTATTATTTTTTTTAAATTTTCTTTACTTTATTGTGTTGGTTTTGCCATACAATGACATGAAATCCCCCTGGGTTTACATATGCTCCACCTCCAGAACCCCCCTCCCTCCTCCCTCCCGACTCCCGCCCCCCACCCCAACCCGGACATCTCGGTGCACCAGCCCCGAGCATCAGTCCTGGGCTGGCGATTGATTTCACATATGTTAATTAGCATGTTTCAATGCCATTCTCCCATATCATCCCACCCTTGCCCTCTTCCACAGAGTCCATGAGTCTGTTCTATACATCCACGTTCCTTTTGCTGTCTCGCATGCAGGGTTCTCGTTACCATCTTTCTAAATTCCATATATATGCGTTAATATACTGTATTGTTGTTTTTCCTTCTGGCTTACTTCACTCTGGATAATGGGCTCCAGTTTCGTCCATCTGAGTAGAACTGCTTCAAATGAATTTTTTTTTTAATGCTGAGTAATATTCCACTGTGTATATGTACCACAGCTTTCTTATCCATTCATCGGTTGATGGGCATCTAGGTTGCTTCCATGTCCTGGCTATTGTAAACAATGCAGCGATGAACATTGGGGTACACGTGGCTCTTTCAATATCTTTGACAAAGGAGGCAAGAATATACAATGGAGAAAAGACAACCTCTTTAACAAGTGGTGCTGGGAAAACTGGACAGCCACTTGTAAAAGAATGAAACTAGATCACTTTCTAACATCATACACAAAAATAAACTCAAAATGGATCAAAGATCTAAGCATAAGACCAGAAACTATAAAACTCCTAGAGGATAACATAGGCAAAACACTCTCCAACATAAACCAAAGTGGGATCCTCTATGACCCACCTCCCAGATTATCAGAAATAAAAGCACAAATAAACAAATGGGACCTAATTAAAATTAAAAGCTTCTGCACAACAAAGGAAACTATAAGCAGAACCATACTCTTTTAATTATTATTGTCTTGTAGCATAGCTTTGTAGAAGTCAGGGAGCCTGATACCTCCAACTTTGTTTGTTTGTTTTCCTCAAGATTGCTTTGGAAATCTGGGGTCTTGCTCCATACAAATTTTAGAATTATTCATTCTAGTTCTCCAAAACATGTCATGTGTATTTTTAAAGAGTTTGCATTAAATCTGTAGATTATTTTTTAGTAATATGGACATTTTAACCATATTAATTCTTCCAATTCCAAACATAGGATACCATTTAATGCATTGAAGAAAGGACTTTTATTGTGTATCACCATCATATTTTACTCTGTCCTTATCCATTGATGCCCCAGTCAACCCACTCCAGCACTCCTCAGGCACCAGGTGTCAATGGAGTAGAGACCGAATGATGTGGGTATTGATTCTTGAGCCAGGTTCAGTGTAATTTTGTCCCAGTGTTTCTGTACACAGAAGCCACGTGAGTTGTTTCCAATGCAGGAATCTGAGAGACATGAAGTTATTACAAAGCTCAGCTCTGTTGGTACCAGAAGACCAAGTGTGGTATAGAAGAGAAGAAGTCATTTCCTCCATTTGTGGAGTAGAACTTACATGACTATGGCACCTACAAGAGTTGAAGAAATCTGTCACTTTGTTGGGAACTTAAGAGTCCACAGTTTCGGTAGCCCCTAGAGATGTGACCTTCAATTCAGCTATCACCACTGTTATGTTGCCCCTCTCTCAACCCCAAACACAGCAGTAGTGACTTAGTATGTAATAAACATGGAGGAGGAAAGTTAATAGAAGACTGAGCTCATGTGCAGATTAAGCCAAATATATTTAAACCAAAAACCTTAACCATTGACCTTTGTTATGTAATTGCAAGACTTTTGCCTCCCCAACCTACCCCCACTAAAAGTGGCAGGAGAGATGCTTGGTTCAGATGTTATCACTGATTAAAGGATGAGGAGATCAAATTCTGGTAAATTAAAGATGGGGTAGAGCACCCCAGCTTCAGCTCCTTCTGGAGGTAGGATGAAGTGGGCATTCTGTTCATGTTACAATGAAGTATTTAGACATGCACAGACTGACAATTTAGGTATATGAAAAATGATTGAATGGTACAGTTACTATTTAGCAAAACCAGATGCCAAACCAAATGATACATTAAAAGAATAAACTTCTAGAAAATAGTAACTAATCTGAAATCTTCAAGCTTTTCTTTGTTATTAGTCCTATTATTAGTTCAGTTTTAAGAGTTTGATTTTACAGTGCAGGAAAAACCATTAATCAGTCACAGCCACTATGTTGCTCTTATGGTCACTGTTCATTTGTGAGAGGATGTATCTAATCAGGGCTTTGTGATCATTTATTTTCACTTGAACTCATTAGAGGAGCTACATACCTTCACAGTGAGGTTAGTCACTGTAGGTACACCAGCAGCTGGTGTTGCTGCTGATGGGATCAGCTTTTCCTTCCTCTTCAGTAGGAATTGACTAAGGAAAGGATTTTGTTTTAGTACTGGACCTGAATATTTGATTGAGGCTTTTGATATGTATTTATTTTTAAGATCATTCCATGATATAAAGCTTTGTGAACTACCTCAAAAAATGTTTCTGATCGTTTTTCAGAAAGTGAAAGTCACTCAGTTGTGTCCAACTCTTTGCGACTCGATGGATTGCGTAGTCCATGGAATTCTCCAGGCCAGAATATTGGAATGGGTAGCCTTTCCCTTATCCACGGCATCTTCCCGATCTAGAGATCGAACCCAGGTCTCCCACATTGCAGGAGGGTTCTTTACCGGCTGAGCCATAAGGGAACCCGAGAAGACTTGAGTGGGTAGCCTATCCCTTCTCCAGCGGATCTTCCTGACCCAGGAATTGAATCAGGGTCTGCTGCATCGCAGGCAGATTCTTTACCAACTGAGCTATGAGGCAAGCCCAATTTTTCAGAAGCAGCCTGAATATTGTTCTTCCCTTCACTACAAAGATACGATAGTCAAATAAAAAATGTGGACAATTCTGCAAGTCAAATTATCAAGTTTCTTCAACAAAGTATTAACATTTTTTTAAAAAGAACTAAAATAAAGGGGAAAATATATTGATTTAGAGAAATTTACACATGAAACAAATATAATATATGAATGTTTGGATTCTTATTTGAATGAATGAACAACTGAACAAACTAATAACTGGGCAAAATGATGACTAAACAGTAAAAACACTTTTAAAGTAATCAGGGAAAATTGAACATAGACTAGGAATTTAAGGCATTTAAAAAATTGTGATAATAGTATGCTTTTTTTAATTGTTATTTTATATTGGATTGTCTTTACAGTGTGTGCTACTTTCAGGTATATAGCAAGGTGATTCAGCTGAACCTATAATACATGCATATATGCATACTTTTTTGTTTTTATTTTCATTACTCTATGATGTGTATCCAAAAGGATATTGCTCTGGTTTATATCAGAGTGTTCTGCCAATTTTTTCCTCTAAAATTGTTATAGTATTTAGTCTTACATTAAAATCTTTAAATTATTTTGAGGGTTTTTTTTTTGTATATGGCATTACAGAATGTTCTAATTTCATATTTTTACATGTGGCTCTCCAGTTTTCTCAGCACCCCTTGTTAAGACTGTCTTCTCTCAACTGTTAGGCTTGCCTCTTTTGTCATAGATTAATTGACCACAGGCAAGTGAGTTTATTTATGAGCATTCTATCCTGTTCCATCAATGTATAAGTCAATTTTACTGCCACTACCATACTGTTTTGGTTGCAGTTTAGTTGCTAAGTTGTGTTCAACTCTTTTGCAACCTTATGGACTATAGTCTGCAAGGCTCCTCTGTTCATGAGATTTCCCACACAAGAATCCTGGAGTGACTTGCCATTTCCTCCTCCAGGGGATCTTCCCAACCCAGGGATGAAACACGTGACTCCTTCATTGCAAGCCAGTTCTTTACCACTGAGTCACCAGGGAAGCCCACTGTTTTGAGTACTATAGCTTTATAGTGTAGTCTAAAGTCAGGGAGCCTCATTCCTCCATCCCATTCTTTTTTCTCAGGATTGCTTTGGCTATGCAGGGTCTTTTGGGCTTCCAATTTTAAGATTTTTCCATTCTAGATCTGCAAATAATGCCATTGATAATTTGATGCACCCAATTTGAGTGCTGCACTCAATATGCCTGCAAATTTGGAAAACCCAGCAGGGGCCACAAGACTGGAAAAGGTCAGTTTTCATCCCAAACCAAAGAACGGCAGTGCTAAAGAATGCCCGAAGTAGCAGACAATTGCGCTCACTTCCCATGCTATTAAAGTTATGCTCAAAATTTTTCAAGCTAGGCTTCAGCAGTACTTGAATCGAGAACTTCCAGATGAACAAGTAGGGTTTAGAAAAGGCAGAGATCAAATTTCCAACATTGTTGAATCATAAGGAAAGCAAGGGAATTCCAGAAAAATATCTACTTCTGTTTCATTAACTATGTGAAAGTCTTTGACTGTGTGGATCACAACCAAGTGGAAAATTCTTAAACACATGGAAATACCAGACCATCTACCTGTCTCCTGAGAAACCTGTATGTGAGTCAAGAAGCAACTGACTGGTTTCAAATTGGGAAAAGAGTATGACAAGGCTGTATATTGTCACTCTGTTGAGTTATATGCAGAGTGCTGTGCCGTGCTGTGCTAAGTTGCTTCAGTCATGTCCGACTCCTTGTGACCCCATGGACTGCCCTCTGTCCATGGGGATTCTCCAGGCAGGAATTCTGGAGTGGGTTACCATGCCCTTCTCCAGGGGATCTTCCCAAACCAGGGATCAAACCCAGGTCTTCTGTATTGGGGGCAGATCCTTTACTGTCTGAGTCACCAGGGAAACCCAAGAATACTGGAGTGGGAAGCCTATCCCTATATACAGAGTATATTATGCTAAATGCTGGCTGGATGAATTACAAGCTGGAATCAAGATTGCCAGGAGAAATATCAACAACTCCAGATATACAGATGATGGCACCCTAATGGCAGAAAACAAAGAGAAACTAAAGAGCCTCTTGATGAGGGTGAAGGAAGAGGGTGAAAAAACTGGCTTAAAACTCAGCGTTAAAAAGCTAAGATATGACATCTGGTCCAATCACTTCATGGTAAATTCAGTTCAGTTCAGTCTCTCAGTCTTGTCCAACTCTTTGCGACCCCATAACTGTAGCACACCAGGCCTCCCTGTCCATCACCAACTCCCAGAGTCTACCCAAACCCATGTCCATCGAGTTGGTGATGCCATCCAGCCATCTCATCCTTTGTCATCCCCTTCTCCTCCTGCCCCCAATCCTTCCCAGCATCAGGGTCTTTTCCAGTGAGTCAACTCTTCGCATGAGGTGGCCAAAGTACTGGAGTTTCAGCTTCAACATCAGTCCTTCCAATGAACACCCAGGACTGATCTCCTTTAGGATGGACTGGTTGGATCTCCTTGCAGTCCAAGGGCCTCTCAAGAGTCTTCTCCAGCACCACAATTCAAAAGCATCAGTTTTTCGGTGCTCAGCCTTTTTCACTGTCCAAATCTCACATCCATACATGACTACTGGAAAAACCATAGCCTTGACTAGATGAACCTTTGTTGGCAAAGTAATGTCTCTGCTTTTCAATATGCTATCCAGGTTGGCCATAACTTTCCTTCCAAGGAGTAGGCGTCTTTTAATTTCATGGCTGCAATCACCATCTGCAGTGATTTTGGAGCCCAAAAAAATAAATTTGACACTTTTCCCACTGTTTCCCCATCTATTTGCCATGAAGTGATAGGACCGGATGCCATGATCTTAGTTTTCTTAATGTTGAGCCTTAAGCCAACTTTTTCACTCTCCTCTTTCACTTTCAGCAAGAGGCTTTTTAGTTCCTCTTCACTTTCTGCCATAAGGGTGGTGTCATCTGCATATATGAGGTTATTGATATTTCTCCTGGCAATCTTGATTCCAGCTTGTGCTTCTTCCAACCCAGCATTTCTCATGATGTGCTCTGCATATAAGTTAAATAAGCAGGGTGACAATATATCATGGCAAGTAGAAGGGGGAAAAGTGGAAGCAGTGACAGATTTTCTCTTCTCGGGCTTCAAAATGACTGCAGATGGTGACTGCAAGCATGAAATTAGAAGATGCTTGCTTCTTGGAAGAAAGGCTATGACAAACCTGTGCTATGCTATGCTTAGTCACTCAGTCATGTCTGACTCTTTGTGATCCTATAGACTGTAGCCTGCCAGACTCCTCTGTCCATGGGGATTCTCCAGGCAAGAGTACTGGAGTGTGTTTCCATGCCCTCTTCCAGGGGATCTTCCCAACCCAGGTCTCCCACATTGCAGGTGGATTGTTTACCATATAAGCCACCAGGGAAGACCAAGAATATTGGAATGAGTTGCCTGTCCTTTCTCCAGAGGATCATCCCAACCCAGGAGTCAAACTGGGGTCTCTTGCATTGCAGGTGAATTCTTTACTAGCTGAGTTATCGGGAAGCCCCATGACAAACCTAGACAGTCTATTAAGGTACAAAGGCATAACTTTGCTGACAGAGGTCCATATAGTCAAAGCTATGGCTTTTCTAGTAGTCATGAAGGGATGTGAGAATTGGACAATGAAAAGGCTGAACATCAAAGAACTGATGCTTTCAAATTGTGGTGGTGGAAAAGACTCTTGAGAGTCTGTTGGAATACAAGGAGATCAAACCAGTCAATTTTAAAGGATATCAATCCTCAATCCTCATTTGAAGGACTGATGCTGAAGCTGAAGCTCCAATACTTTGGCCACATAATGTGAACAGCCAGTTCACTGGAAAAGACCCTGATGCTGGGAAAGATTGAAGGCAAAAGGAGAAGAGGGTGGCAAAGCATGAGATGGTTGTACACCAATTCCATAGACATGAACTTGGGTTAACTCCAGGAAATGGTGACGGACAGGGAAGCCTGGCATGTTGCAGACCATGGGGTTACAAAAAGTTGTGTCCAACTTAGTGACTGAACAACAACAACAAAAATTTGATAGGGATTGCACAGAATCTATAGATTGTCTTGGGTAGTTTAGTCATTTTAGCAATATTGGTTCTTCCAATCCAAGAACATGGTATATCTTTCCATCTGTTTGTGTCATTTTTTTCCTTGATAATTTTCAGAACACAGATTTTTTGCCTCCTTAGGTAGATTTATTTCTATATTTTATTAATTTTGATGCAAAGGCCAAAGAGATTTTTTTCCCCTTAAAAAATTTTTTTCTGTTCTTTTGTTGATAGTGTATGGAAATGCAACAGGCTTCTGTATATCAATTTATCTTGCAACTTTACCAGATTTGCTGATGAGCTTTGATAGTTTTCTGATAGCATTTTAAGGATTTTCTATGTGTAGTATTGTGTCATCTGCAAACAGTGTTAGTTTTACCTCTTTTCCAACTTTGACTTCTTTTATTTCTGTTTCTTCACTGAGTACCCTGACTAGGACTTCCAAAACTATGTTGAATAAAATAGCAAGAGTGGACATCCTTGTCTTGTTCCTGATATTAGAAGTGTTTTCAGCTTTTTACCCTTATGTATGATGTTGGTGGTAGATTGGTCATGTATGGCCTTTATTATATTGAGATGTGTACCCTCTATGCTCACTTTCTGAAGAGTTTTTGTCATAAAAGCTGAATTGGTCAAAAGCTTTTTCTACATCTGTTGAGATAATCATATATTTTTCATTCTTCAATTTGTTAATATGGTGTATTATATTGATTGATTTGTGTGTATTGAAGAATCCTTGCATCCTAGGGATAAATCCCACTTGATCATGGTGTGTGATCCTTTTAATGTATAGTTGGATGAGATTTGCTAGTATTTTGTTGAGGATTTTTGTGTCTGTGTTCATCAGTGATATTGACCTGTAATTTTCTTTTTTTGTGGTTCTTTGTCTGGTTTTGTTATCAGAGTGATTGTCACCTTATAGAATGAATTTGGGGGTGCTTTTTCCTCTGTAGTTTTTTGGAAAGAGTTTCAGAATAGGTGTTAAGTCTTCTCTAAATATTTGATAGAATTCATCTGTGAAGCCATCTGGTTCTAGACTTGTTTATTGATAGCTTTTAAACTACAGTTTCAATGTCAGTACTTGTGATTGGTCTTTATATTTTCTGGTTTTTCCTGGCACAGACTTGGAAGGTTGTAGCTTTTGAAGAATTTGTCCATTTCTTCTAGACTGTCCATTTTATACAACTGTATAGTTGCATATAGTTGCTTGTAGTAGTCTTGTATAATCTTTGGTAGTTCTGTGGTGTCCATTGTAACTTCTTTTTTTTTTTAATTCTTAACTTTGTTGATTTGCATCCTCTCCCTTTTTTTCTTGATGAATCTGGCTAAAGATTTTAGTTCAGCTTTTAGTTTCATCTTTGCTATTTTTTTCCATTAATATTTCATTTATTTCTGCTCTGTTCTTTATAATTTCTTTCCTTCTACTAACTTTGGGTTTTGTTTCTTCTTCTTTCTCTAGTTGCTTGAGGTGTAAAGTTAGATTGTCTATGTTATAATTTTCTTATTTCCTGAGGTAAGATTTTTGCTATAAAATTCCCTTTTAGGACTGCTTTGGCCATGTCCCACAGGTTCGGGATCATTGTATTTTCCATGTCATTTGTCTCTAGGTAATTTTTTATTTTCTCTTTGATTTCTTCTGTGATACATTGGTTATAAAACATTACTGTTACAAAAAAATATTGTTTAGTCTCCACATGTTTGTATTTTTTTACAGTTTTCTTTCCCATAATTGATTTCTAGTCTCATAGTACTATGGTAAGAAAAGATGGTTGATATGATTTCAATTTGCTTTATTTGCCAAGGCTTAATTTTTGATACAAGATGTGATCTATTGTGGAGAAAGTTCCATGTGCCTTCGTGAAGAATGTGTATTCTGCTGCATTTGGATGGAATGCTCTACAAATATCAATTAAATCCATCTAGTCTAACGTGTCATTTAAAGTCTGTGCTTACTTATTGATTTTCTGTTTGGATAACGTGTTCATTGGTAAAGGTGAGGTGTTAAAATCTCCCACTATTTTGTGTTATTGCTGATTTCCCCCTTTATGGGTATTAGCATTTGCCTTATATATTTTGAGGTGCATATATATTTACAATTCTTCTTGGATTGATTCCTTGATTATCAGGTAGTGTCCTTCTTTGTCTCTCATAACAGTTTTTATAGTCTATTTTGTCTGATTTGAGTATTGCTACTTTAACTTTCTTTTGATTTTCATTTGCACAAAATATCTTTTTCTATCCCCCGCCCCCCTTTCTTTTAGTCTATGTGTGTCCCTAGATCCGAAGTGGGTCTCTTCTGGACAGTATATAGAGATGGGTCTTATTTTTGCTTCCACTTGATAGCTTATGGTGAACAATGTTGGATTTGTGATCTCTGAAGAAGATTTAGCTTTGGGACTGGGGACCAGGCTTGATCACTCAAGAGCTTTTGTGTAGCAGAGTTTTATTAAAGTGAAAAAGGGACAGAGAAAACTGACAGACATCAGAAGGGGGATGGCGAGTGCCCCCCTCACTAGTCTTAACAAGGGAGCTATATACTTTTTAAATTGGTTATTACAATAAATCAGAAGAATGTCTCAAGATTGTAAAGGTCTTACCAGACCCACTCCCGCAATTTACAAATTTTTAACAAGTTTAGTCAGAAGATTCTTGTTAAAAGAAACATATCCTCAAGCAAGATACACTGTTATATTGACTAAGGAAAAGCAATGCAGAAAAAAATGTTTGTCCCTTTGTCTTCCTTGAGGACTCTGGACCCCTTTCTCCTCCTCAGGAAACCCAGACTCCTTTCTCCTCCTTGGGGACCCTGAACTTCTTATTAACCTGCCTAAGAACTGACTCTCTCACACTCAGTCAGTCTCTGTCTTTTGGTTGGAGCAATTAATCCATTTACATTTAAGGTAATTATCAATATGCATGTTTTTATTGCCATTTTGTTAATTGTTTTGGATTGGTTTTTTAAATCTTCTTTCTTATGTTCCTATTTTGATCCCTTCTCATGTGATTGATGACTTCTTTGAGTATTGTATTTGGATTTCTTTTTGTTTTTGTGTGTATATATCTACAATAGATTTTCAGTTTGCACTTATCAAGGTTTAGATACAGCAATACACATACACACACAAGATTGTTTGAATTTTTTAATCTCTTCATTTCAAATACATTTTTAATATTCTGCATTTGTACTCTCATCTTCTCATGAGTGTTAGTTTTGATACCATATCTGTATATGGATTATTTACTACCTGTGCTG
Organism: Antilocapra americana; assembly: GCA_007570785.1. Taxonomy (NCBI): domain Eukaryota; kingdom Metazoa; phylum Chordata; class Mammalia; order Artiodactyla; family Antilocapridae; genus Antilocapra; species Antilocapra americana. The sequence goes on from ML662442.1 coordinate 11,541,510, forward strand.
TTTATTCACCTTTACTGGTGAGCTTTCTCATTCCTAATTTTTTTGTTTCTAGCTGTGGCTTTTTGTTTTCCTCCTAGAAAAGTTCTTTTAACGTTTGTTGTGAAGCTGATTTGGTGGTACTGAATTCTCTTAGTCTTTATTGATCTGTAAAGGTTTTTATTTCTCCATCCAAGTTGAATAAGAGCCTTTCTGAGTATTCTTGGTTATACGTTTTTCCCTTTTATCACTTTAAATATATCATGCCACTCCTTTCTGGCCTGCAGTTTCTGGTGAAAAATCAGTTGATAACTTTATGGGAATTCCCTTGCACCTTATTTGTTGCTTTCCTTTGTCACTTTTAATATTTTCTTTTCATCTTTAATTATTTTCAGTTTGGTTGATATGTGTCTTGACACGTTCCTCTTTGGGTTTAGCCTATATGGGACTCTGCTCTTCATGGACTTGCATTGCCGTTTCCTATCCCATGTTAGGAAAGTGTTCAGTTATTATCACTTCAACTATTTTCTCAGGCATTTTCTCTCTCTTCTCTTGCTGAGAACCATATAATGTGAATATTGGTGCATTTAATGTTGTCCCATAAGTCTAATTTTGTCTAAATTTCTGGTGTTTGTGGTCTGTTGCACAGGCTGCATGACTGTGGCACCCCTCTTGCTTCTGATGTCTATCCCCTAGTGGGTGAGACTGGTCTAATAGGCTTGTGCAAATTTCTTAGCGGGTGCACCTGAATCTTGCCTCTCTGGTGGACAAGAGTATGTCAAGGGGTATGTTTAGAGACAGCTGTAGGCTCAGGAAGGCTTTGGGAAAACTGTGTGCTGATGGGTGAGCCTTTGTTTCTGCTCTTCCATCTCATCTCTCAGATCCTCTGTTAAGCATTTTTAAAAGCCACTATTTATAATGGAAATTCATAAGGAATCATATACAGTATATTTGAGCAATTAAGAGCTCAAACTTGGAAACTAAGCAGTCTAAGTTAAAGTCTTGGATCTGGCTCTTGGTAGCTATGGAATAATTATGGTATTTTTAAAATAGATATATGGAACTTCATATGAGTGAACCATATCTGGAATTTAAGCTAAAAAGACTCCAAAAAATACTAATAAAAATTTAAAGCCATGTACTGAGACTAGATAAAAATAAAATAACAGAATGCTGATAATTACAGACATTAGATGATGGAGGGTCTCTTGCACATATTTGAAAAGTTTGTAAAATTTCATGATAGAAGGTAAGTTTTTGTCAAAGATAAGGTGTCCATAGGTGCATGGATTTATCTCTGGGCTTTCTATTTTGTTCCATTGATCTACATTTCTGTCTTTGTGCCAGTACCATACTGTCTTGATGACTGTGGCTTTGTAGTATAGTCTAAAGTCAGGTAGGTTAATTCCTCCAGTTCCATTCTTCTTTCTCAAGATTGCTTTGGCTATTCAAGGTTTTTTGTATTTCCATACAAATTGTGAAATTATTTGTTCTGGTTCTCTGAAAAAGACCTCTGGTAGCTTGATAGGAATTGCATTGAATCTATAGATTGCTCTGGGTAGTATACTCATGTTCACTATATTGATTCTTCTGATCCATGAACACGGTATTTTTCTCCATCTATTTGTGTCCTCTTTGATTTCTTTCATCAGTTTTCTATATAGGTCTTCTGTTTCTTTAGGTAGATATACTCCTAAGTATTTTATTCTTTTTGTTTCAATGATGAATGGAATTGTTTCCTTAATTTCTCTTTCTGTTTTCTCATTGTTAGTTTATAGGAATGCAAGGGATTTCTGTGTGTTGATTTTATATGCTGCAACTTTACTATATTCACTGATTAGCTCTAGTAATTTTCTGGTAGAGTCTTTAGGGTTTTCTTTGTAGAGGATCATGTCATTGGCAAACAGTGAGAGTTTTGCTTCTTCTTTTCAAATCTGGATTCCTTGTATTTCTTTTTCTGCTCTGATTGCTGTTGCCAAGACTTCAAAACCTATGATGAATAGTAGTGGTGAGAGTGGGCACCCTTGTCTTGTTCCTGACTTTAGGGGAAATGCTTTCAGTTTTTCACCATTGAGGATAATGTTTGCTGTGGGTTTGTCATATATAACTTTTATTATGTTGAGGTATGTTCCTTCTATTCCTGCTTTTTGGGGTTTTTTTTATCATAAATGGATGTTGAATTTTGTCAAAGGCTTTCTCTGCATCTATTGAGATAATCATGTGGTTTTTATTTTTCAGTGAAGAATATACAATGGAGAAAAGACAGACTCTTTAACAACTGGTGCTGGGAAAACTGGACAGCCACTTGTAGAAGAATGAATCTAGAACACTTTCTAACACCATACACAAAAATAAACTAAAAATGGATCAAAGATCTAAATGTAAGACCAGAAACTATAAAACTCCTAAAGGAAAACATAGGCAAAACACTCTCCGACATAAACCAAAGCAGGATCCTCTATGACCCACCTCCCAGAGTAATGGAAATAAAAGCAAAACTAAACAAATGGGACCTAATTAAAAATAAAAGCTTCTGTACAACAAAGGAAACTATAAGCAAGGTGAAAAAGGCAGCCTTCAGAATGGGAGAAAATAATAGCAAACGAAGCAATGGTCAAACAATTAATCTCAAAAATATAGAAACAACTCCTGCAGCTCAATTCCAGAAAAATAAATGACAAATCAAAAAGTGGGCCAAAGAACTAAACAGACATTTCTCCAAGGAAGACATAAAAATGGCTAACAAACACATGAAAAGATGCTCAGCATCACTCATTATCAGAGAAATGCAAATCAAAGCCATAATGAGGTACCACATTACACCAGTCAGAATGGCTGCCATCCAAAGTCTACAAGCAATAAATGCTGGAGAGGATGTGGAGAAAAGGGAATCCTCTTACACTGTTGGTGAGAATGCAAACTAGTACAGCCACTATGGAGAACAGTGTGGAGATTCCTTAAAAAACTGGAAATAGAACTGCCATATGACCCAGCAATCCCACTGCTGGGCATACACACCGAGGAAACCAGAATTCAAAGAGACACGTGTACCCCAATGTTGATCGCCGCATTGTTTACAATAGCCAGAACACAGAAGCAACCTAGATGTCCATCAGCAGACGAATGGATAAGAAAGCTGTGGTACATATACACAATGCAATATTACTCAGCCATTAAAAAGAATACATTTGAATCAGTTCTACTGAGGTGGACGAAACTGGAGTCTATTATACAGAGTGAAGTAAGCCAGAAGGAAAAACAACAGTACAGGATACTAACACTTATATATGGAATTTAGAAAGATGGTAACAATACCCTGTATGCAAGACAGCAAAAGAGACGCAGATGTATAGAACAGTCTTTTGGACTCTATGGGAGAGGGCAAGGGTGGGATGATATGGGAGAACAGCATTGAAACATGTAAATTATCATATGTGAAGTCAATCGCATGCCCAGGTTTGATGCTTGATACAGGGTGCTCAGGGCTGGTGCACCGGGATGACCCAGAGAGAGGGAATCGGGAAGAAGGTGGGAGGGGGCTTCTGGAAGGGGAACACATGTATACCCATGGCGGATTCGTATCAATGTATGGCAAAACCAACACGATAATGTAAAGAAAAATAAATAAATAAAATAAAAGTTGAAAAAAATAAAATGAAAGCAAATTTTTAAAATTCTTGCTTTTACATATACATGTTTATGTCCATGAATTACTTCCTTTACACAAATATTTTCTTCCTTAAGCTTTGAACCTAAAAATGTGGCAATGGAACATGAATTTGGCTTCAAATAAAATCACCACTGAATTCCTGTCTTCTTCTCAGTTTTCAGTATTTGCATACCAATTGCAACCTCTTCCTTGGAGGTAAGTGACAGAACAGACTTTGTACAAGATGTCACATGAGAAACATGTGCCTTCTCTAGGTGCATCTGTTTACTTCCTCAGCAGCAAATGAACTTCCTTTGCAAGTAAACAGTGGTTATTAGTAAATCTTGCTATGCTAGTGTTGTAACCTTCAAAGTATAATAAAAAGGCTTTCTTTTGTTCTATCAGCCATTTATATATGCAATAGCATATATTCTATCTCACTTGAACAATTTGTATAACAATGTGAATGAGAAACTTGAAAATCTGAGCTGAAAAAATTAATATTCTATTTATAATACCTCCTCACAGAAGTAAAAAGAATTCCCAAATGGACTTTTTCTCTTCAAAGTCTTTAAAACACAAAGGAAATCAAATAGCTAACAATGAAATATAGTTTTTAAACATTTTTTGTTTGATGCTGTGAATCCTAGTACACCAAACAGATGTACTAATGTTTTACAAAAATATGCTTTTCCCCAGTAGCATATTGGACACCTTTCCACCTATGGGGTTAATCTTCTGGCAGCATATCCTTTTGCCTTTTCATACTGTCCATGGGAAAAAGCAGAGGGCAATTACTAATATCTTCAGTAAGAATGAAGGGGCTTGGCCAAAGCAGGAATGACAGCTCTGGATGTGTCTGGTGGTGAAAGTAAAGTTCAGTGATGTGAAGAGCTATATTGCATAGGAACCTGGAATGTTAGGTCCACGTTAGTCCCTCAGTCAAGTCCGACTCTTTGTGACCCCTTGGACTGTAACTTGCCAGACCCCTCTGTCCGTGGAATTCTCCAGGAAAGAATACTGGAGAATTTCCTTCTCCAAGGGATCTTCCTGAGCAGGGATCAAACTCAGTTCTCTGGCATTGCAGGCAGATTATTTAGTGTCTGAGCCACCAGAGAAGTCTGTTAGGCCCATAAATCAAGGCAAATTGGATTTGGTCAAGCAGGAGATTGCAAGATTAAACATTGACATCTTAGGAGTCAGTGAACTAAAATGGACAGGAATGGGGTTGCAAAGAGTCAGATACAAATGAGCATGCATATGCACATTTAGATATGATCTAAGTCAAATCCCTTGTGATTATACAGTGGAGGTGATGAATAGATTCAAAGGACTAGATCTGGTAGGCAGAGTGTCCGAAGAACTATGGAGTTAAGTTCATAAAACTGTATAGGAGGCAATGACCAAAACCTTCCCAAAGAAGAAGAAATGCAAGAAGGCAAATGGTTGTCTGAGGAGACTTTACAAATAGCTGAGGAAAGAGAAGCAAAAGGCAAGGGAGAAAGGAAAAGATATACCCAACTGAATGTAGAGTTCCAGAAAATAGCAAGGAGAGAAAAGAATGCTTTCTTAAATGAACAAGGCAAAGAAATGGAGGAAAAGAATAGGATGGCAAAAACTAAAAGTCTGTCCAAGAAAATTGCACATATCAAGGGAATATTTCATGCAAGAATGAGCATGAGAAAGGAGAGAAATGGTAAAGAGCTTACAGAAGCAGAAGAGATTAAGCAGAGGTGGCAAGAATACTCAGAAGAACTGTACAAGAAAGGTCTTAATGACCCAGGTAACCAAGATGGTGTGGTCACTCATGGGGAGCCGGACATCTGGAGTGTGAAGTCAAGTGGCCCTTAAGAAGCATCACTATGACCAAAGCTAGTGGAAGTGACCATATTCTGGTATTTATATAGCTAAGCTATTTAAAATATTGAAAGACAATGCTGTTAAGTGCTGCACTCAATATGTCAGGAAATTTAGAGAACTCAGCAGTGGCCACAGGACTGGTAAAGGTCAGTTTTCATTCCAATCCCAAAGAAGAAGTGAAGTTGCTTAGTCGTGCACAACTCTTTGCAATTTCTTTGACTGTAGCCTATCAGGCTTCTCTGTCCATGGCATTTTCCAGACAAGAGTACTGGATTGGGCTGCCATTTCCTACTCCAGGGGATCTTCCCAACCTGGAGATTGAACCCAGGTCTCCCACATTGTAGGCAGATGCTTTACCCTCTGAGCCACCAGGGAAGCCCAAAGAAGGACAATGCCAAAGAATGTCCCAGCTGCTGTACACTTGTGCTCATTTCACATGCTAGCAAGGTTATGCTGAAAATCCTTCAAGCTAGGCTTCAGCAGTACATGAAGCAAGAACTTCCAGGTGTACAAGCTGAGTTTCTAAGAGGCAGAGGAACCGGAGATCAAATTGCCAACATTTGTTGGATCATAGAGAAAGCAAGGGAGTTCTAGAAAAAATATCTACTTCTGCTTCATTAGCTATGCTAAAGTCTTTGTGTGGATCACAACAAACCATCACAAACAAAGAGATGCGAATACCTCTCTCCTGAGACATCTTTTTGTGGGTCAAGAAGCAATAGTTAGAACTTTTCATGGAACAACAGACTGGTTCAAAATTGCAAAAGGAGTATGACAAGACTGCATAGTGTCACTTTGCTTATTTAAGTTATATGCAGTGTACATTAAGCAAAATGCTGGGCCAGATGAATCACAAGCTGGAATCAAGATTGCTATGAGAAATACCAACAACTCCAGATAGAGATGATACTACTCTAGAGGCAGAAAGCAAAGAGGAAATAAAGAGCCTCTCATTGAGGGTGACAGAAGAGAGTTAAAAAACTGATTTAAAGCTCAGAATTCAAAAAGCTAAGATCATGGCATCTGGTCTCATCACTTTACGGCAAATAGAAGAGAAAAAGTAGAAATGGTGACAGATTTTCTCTTCTTAGGCTCCAAAATCACTGCAGGAGGTGACTACTGTCATGAAATTAGAGATGCTTGCTCCTTGGAAAGAAAGCTATGACAAATCTAAACAGTGTATTAAAAAGCAGAGACATTACTTTGCTGACAAAGATCCATAGAGTGAAAGATGTGGTTTTTCCAGTAGTCATGCACAGAGGTGAGTGTTGGTCCATAAAGAAAGCTGAGCACGAAGAATGGATGCTTTCAAATTGTGGTGCTGGAGAAGATTCTTGAGTTTCCCTTGGAGTGCAAGGAAATCAAACCAGTCAGTCCTAAAGGAAATCAATGGTGAATGTTCATTGGAAAGACTGTTGCTAAAGCTGAAGCTCCAATACTTTGGCCACCTGATGGGAAGAGCTGACTCATTGGAAAAGACCCTGATGCTGGGAAAGATTGAGGGCAAGAGGAGAAGGGGATGACAGAGGATGAGATGGTTGGATGACATCACAGACTTAATGGACATTAATTTTAGTAAGCTCTGGGAGATAGTGGAAGACAGAGGAATCTGGCATACTGCTGTGCATGGAGTTACAAAGAGTCAGACATTACTTTGGGACTGAACAACCGCAACTGAAATTCTGTTGTTATAATGTTTCTGTCCAGGCAGCCAGACAGAGAGAGAGAAGAGCAAACAAGTAGCACGTGCTGAGAATGATTGCCAAACACCATCCGCACTCTATGTTTAGTTGTCTCAACAGCCCATTTGGAGGAGATGAAAAGTTAGGTAACTGGCCCTTGGTTTCTGCCAGGAAGTCATGATCTAAGGTTGGACCTTGGTCTTTTGCCTCCTAGGCTATTTTCTCTCCTCAAAACTGTAACCAAACATATCTTCTACATGTGACCTTCTCTTTTTCCCTCTTGTCTCAGCATAAGAGACAGTCTTTCTCCTCCCCAGGGCTAATATTACTATGTGTGTTTGCTTTCCCTCCTCCCCACATGCCCAGAGATCCTGCTCTATTGATTGCTCCTTTCCTCTTTGGCTTGTTTCCCTGTTAAAACTTTCTGACCCTTTCTCTACAGAAATTAATCATGCTCATATGTCCCTTCTCCTTCCCCTCCCCAGCAAGCTTAAAAAGAAGACCAGTAATTTTCTTATAAAAGCAACACATGGCCACTGATTCTTTTTATTTTTATTTTTTTAATTTAATTTAACTTAATTTTTTAAATTTTCTTTACATTATCATGTTGGTTTTGCCATACGTTGACATGAGTCTGCCATGGGTATACATGTGTTCCCCTTCCAGAACCCCCCCTCCCACCTCCCTCCCAATTCCCTCTCAACCCAATAGAAATTAAAAAGAAAAAGTCTTCAGTCCCTTAATATCTAGTCTCATTGCCAAATTTCACTCCATATAATACCAGACGTTTGTCATTGGGTTACACTTGCTTTCCTGAACCCAGTTACCCCACACTAGTCTAACCTCTGTTCCAATCAAGCAACAAGGGAATTCTTAGTAAAGGTCTCTTTGAGGGGAGGGATTTTTTTTTTTAATTCAGAAAAGTACGCTAGATACTATGAAAATTAAACAATCAGAAGACAACAAAGTTAAGACAAAAAGAACTTTGGGAGACAAATGTGATTGCTTAAAAAAACAATAGGTCTGCAAGGAAGTCTTCTAGAATGAAAAGGAAAAAGAGAGAGATGGACACATTGTATGTAGTAGTTTAATCCTGGAATGTCAATGTTTGACAAACAATGTATTTTAGGCACAAGAGTATTGAAGAAATAGAGGAGAGGAAATTACTAAAGAAATTCCTGAGGACTTAAAACATAAAGCTTTTTTATGAGGATACTTATGAAGAATCAATTAAGCTATCTAAAAATAATAATAAAACATATTTCAAATTGCCAAGGATAACATTCTAAAGGCTTCCATAAAGAAAATCCATGTTCATTTACACAGAAATGAAGATCCAGTTCTCATCTGTCTTCTAATTAACAGAATGGAAATTAGCAAATGATATATGCTGGTGAACATCATGAAATTATTTTGATGAAATTATTTTGCTCAATTAAATTATCAGATAATTATAAAGACTCAGAAGGCAGGAAATACATTTTTGGACATGCAAGAATTCAGAAAGCTTGCCTCCCAATCATCTTTTTTGAGGATGTTATTTGAATATATAGTTTAGCAAAACAAGTAATGAAATGGAAAAAGAGTACAGTGTGAAAAAAATGATGCTGAGCCATAGGAAAGCCAGGATCAATTTGTCCAGACAGAAGCAGGAAACCAAAGGAATTTCAAGCAGTCCTGCAGCAGAAAGGAATAGGTGCAGGATGCGTAACCTTCATCATGTGTTAAAGGGCTGTGGTTCTTTTACCAGCAAGACAAAAGAAAAGCAGTTAAAAACACCAGTGAAAAATGAAAGTTTTATAAGAAACAATAATTTAAACATAGCAAACTAAAATATGGAATGGTTTGAACTGTTGATTGAACGTGAGGAAAGTTTTTATCAATGCTTAAAACATTATTATTTTTGATGTTGGACTTATAATGAAGAATAATCACATGATTTACTTCACTGTATAGCAAATAGTATTTATGTTGTAATAATATAAATGCTATCTTTTTGGTGGAAAATATTAGTTTTCAAGAGTATTCTACATAAACTTTTTCAAAAAATTATTTATTTATCTTCATCTTTGGCTGTGCTGGGTCTTCACTGCTGTGTTGGGCTTTCTTTAGTTGCAGCGGGTGGGGCTGCTCTTCATTGTAGTGATCTAGCTTCTCGCTGCAGTGGCTTCTCTTGTGGAGCACAGGCTCTCGGTGCTGGAACTTCAGTAATTAAGGCACAGGCTCAGTAGTAAGGATTCGCAAGCCATAGAGCATGCAGACCTCATGGGTTTTAGTGCTGGGACTCAGTGGTTGCAACTGGCAGGCTCTAGAGCGCTGGCTCAGCAGCTTTTATGCACAAGCTTAGTTGCGCCACAGCATGTGGAATATTCCTGGACCAGGGATTGAACCCATGTCCCTTGCATTGGCAAATGGATTCTTACCACTGTGCTGCCAGGAAACTCCAGAAACTTTTTTTTAAAATTATAATTTGTTTACAATTGGAGAAGGAAATAGCAACCACTCGAGTATCCTTGTCTGGAGAGTCCCATGGACAGAGGAATCTGGCAGTCTACAGTCTACGTGGGGTCGCAAAGAGTTGAAAAAGACTAAGGGACTAACACTTTCACTTTTGTTTACAATGTTGTATTAGTTTCAAGTGTACAGCAAAATTAGATTCAGTTTTTCAGATTCTTTTCCCTTCCTTATAAGATATTACAAAGTATTGAGTCTAGTTTCCTGTGCTATACTTTAGGTTCTTGTTGCAGAAACTTTAATTTTGGTTACAAAAATGAATTATTGAATTAAGTTAATAAATTAAATTAATCATATAATTTTCATAATTTGAAAGGATAGATGAAAGAGAATGAAAGAATAGCTTACATAGTAGGGAGCCAATATATATGTTCTAAGTTGATGGAAGGAGAAATTTAATTTAAGAATATAATGTTAATTTATAAGTGTAAACTGAAGAAAACAACAATAATAATAGTTATTACTTATGTGACATTTGTTATGTGCTGGGCATAGTTCCTTAAATATTTTAACTCATTTAACCTTCACAACAATCCTATGAACTTTTAGCTTTTCTTAATCTGAATCCTTAGCTTTTCTCCATTTGAGAGGAAGAAAAGCTGAATCACAGGGAGTTAAGAAACTTGCCAAAGTTTGCATACTTAGTAATTGTGGCTCAAGAATGAAAATAAAAAACAACTGTTTAATTTGGAAGATGATATATATGAAAAATTAGGCAGTATCAAAAACAATTTGTAATAGGGATCAGTATGTAGTACATAGTGAAATTGATAAAGCTAGAAATAATAAGTTATTTAGGACTCTGGAGCTCTGACTGCACTTAGTAAAGGGACTTACACGGCAGAGCAGCAGTGCACTTCACATTTTATTTTCCATTTTAAATCATTCTTTACAGTAATTTACTTCATATGTGCATAATATTTTTAAATTTTAAACATCATTTTCTCCCAAACTGTCACATTTCTTAAAACTTCTTCCCATTCATTCACATTTAATAAAGCTTCTCTTAACTAAAAAATAGCTTCCTTTCAATTTTAGATATTAGCATCATATCTTCATACTTAACAAAGATTGTAGACAACATCCCAAAATGCAGAAAGAGGTCTGCGCTCATTCCGGATGAAAGTGCCTCATCTGCCACATAGCTGCATAGAGTTCATTTCATGTTCACTAAAGATGACATTTAAAAATGCATTACAAATTTATTAAAATGTGTCACCCTATCATGACACTTGAAAAAGTAGTAGAGAGGCAATATGTAATGACCTGAGAAAGTGAAGGTAATGGAGACATTTTACTGAGAATAAAAGTGTAGTAAAAATATCAATGTTTAAAGATGCCAAAAAATAAGAGCAGAGCTATCTGAGTCATAGAATAGAACAGTTATTTATTCATACTTTTATTCAACCAACATGTATTGAGCATCTGTATGTTCTCAGTATGTATCAGGTGTTAGGTGTGTGTATTTAAGAACAAGTTCTTAAGTAGTTTACATATAGCAGAGAATATAATGGATGCATATATACATACTTTTTATGTATGATACAATTTGGTAAGTATCACCACATGACAAAAGTATGATACAGTAGCAGAAGTAAGGGAGGTAATAAAAAAAAAGAGCAATTTAGATATTTAGTATTGTGTGCTCCATGACAAGCAGGAAGCAAGCTAAGATGTAGGCTCATTACTGGGGTTGACAATAGGGTCAGGAGCTAAAGAAATATTATATGATACTGCTAGTGAACCAGAAATATGTAAAAGAAATCATGTATTCTTGGTAAGAGACCCCACCTGCCTCCAATTCCCAATATAATTCACCTCAAGCCAGAAAAAGGCAAGAAGATGGAGAAATAATACAACGTGTATGTGAGTGCTAAATCGCTTCAGTCGAGTCTGACTCTGTGACCCTACAGTCCACCAGGCTCCTCTGTCCATGGCATTCTCCAGGAAAGAATACTGGAGTTAGCTGACATGCCCTCCTCCAGGAGATCTTCCAAATTCTGGGAATGAACCTGCATCTCTTATGTCTCCTGCATTGGCAGGCGGGTTCTTCACCACTAGCTCCACCTGGGAAACCCAGAAAATTTAATGCTCTTTAGAAAAATTGCACACAAGATTCAATAGTAAAAGAATGGTTTGTGGTCCTGGTCATTCTGACCTTGAGACTGAACCAGGTAATCAGTTTCCTCTCTTCTTCCTTTTGTGTAAAGCTAAGAGACTGCAGTCCTCCCCCCCACCTCCCATCCCCACTTCTCTCTTCCTCTAGCTCAGGCAGTTAGATTCAGAAGCCTCAGCCAGAATGAGGAGAAGGAGAGATGGGGAAAGGAATGGGGAGGATGGAAGGAGAGAAGTGGAAAGGGATGAAGAAGCCTACCAGGATCTTAAGGGAGGAGCAAGGAGAGACCAAGAGCTTGACTGCAGAAGACTCCAGGTGGTCCAGAAGTAAGAATTCTGCACTCTGTGGGTTTTGATCATTCATCTGTAAGCTTTTCTTACTGGTAAAAACTCAACTTTCTCTACCTTCCAAACATTGTTAAAATTTTTATATTTTGTGGTGTGAAAAAAAAAAAAGAAAGTGAAAGTCACTCAGTTGTGTCCGACTCTTCGCAACCCCATAGACTGTAGCCCACCAGGCTCCTCTGTCCGTGGAATTCTCCAGGCAAGAATACTGGAGCGGGTTGCCATGCCTGCCTCCAAGGCAGCTTCCCAACCCAGCGATGGAACCCAGGTCTCCTGCATGCACTGCGGGATACCTGGGTGTGATCCAATGGTGTAATTATTTGCAAATCAAAATTGCAGGGGATTTTGGAAATTGTAGCAGTAGACGTTGGCAGGGTACCTTCTGCTCTGATAGCGTGAAGGGCTTAATTCACACCCTGTTGTGCTTGGGGGTGACAACAGGTCTTGAGCACACCTTTCAAATTCTGCCTGTGATAGGAAGGCAGAATTGAAACTGATCAGAACATGTTAAGAAATTATTGCCCAATGAATATATTGAGGTTAATCAAGCAGCTCCCTCATGATATAGAAAGTTGGCTTCAAAAGGATAAAAGGAAGTGGTGCCATGTGTGAAGGCCAAAAAGCAGATCCAGATAAGGCAGCTCTGCAGAGCAGCATTGGTTGGTATGTGAGCCTGTAGGTCTTGAGGTTAAATGCAGCGCAGTCAGTCACCCACTTGTATTTACTCCTCTCTCTAAATTACAATTTGAATAGTTTTAGGCAGTTAAAAATAATAGGCAAATTCAATAATTATGGATGTGTTTACTTTTGTATTGTCAATTCTGGCCACTTATCTATTTAAACACCCAAGTCACCTTCTTTGTTTCTATTATTCACTTTCACAGATAGATCTCTATTTTTCCTACTAGAAACTCGGGATATCTCCTGGCTTTATAAAACACAGGAATTCCACTTTAATTAACAAATTATTGTCCTTTAATTTATCTTAGTTTTGAAATAAAATTATGACAAAAAATAACTTAATAAGTATACTAATTAGATTGTGTGTTGGCATATTTCTCATTTATTAAACACTGACAGTGTTAAGCATTATGCTAAATTCTAGGAGTTGTCACATTTACTAATTTTTTCCCAAAAAGCTGTAAAAGCACTTTTCAACCTATGTTCAGTATCAGTGTCACTTGGTGCATAGGAGTTGAGGCACTTCACTAGGGGCCCTGAGCATCCCTGCACATTCTTGCTAGATATGCCAAAGATCCAAGTCTCATTGCTCCTTACCCAGGATGTTTCTCAGGGTTATGTTTGCAGTGAGTAACCTTGAGGATGAGGTAATGTCTCCCTCAAAGAGTGGGTTTGCTTAATTTCCAAAGCTCTGTATTTTTGTATCCAGAGCAGCTTCCTACATACATACCATCCACCTGGAGCCCATGCTGCTTATTGTGCTGTGAGTAACAAAGTCCTTTGTATCTGCCCATGGGTCCTATGTTATTGACCAATATTCACAAAACAGTAACATACTAACTTGTTTATAAGAAGGAGAAAATCAAATTCCAGACCCTGACTTTAAGTAGGTAACACAAGTGTTACAATTTCTATTTTACTAATCACTTTCCCAGTCCTCAAGTAACAAACATCATTACTTTGACTACTTAATTATGGATGTGCCTTAAGGAGAGAAATATGATGTTATAGTGATTTATTCAGTGTTTTCTGTATCTCAGGTACTAGAATAAGCCCAAGCAGTTACTATTATTCCTGTTGTACAGATGAGAAAACTAAGATTCACAGTGGTTAATAATCTTCTAGGTCAAACAACTTGTTAATGATGACGTAAGGTTCTAAATGCAAGCTGCCATGAGTCTAAAATTCAGGTATTTGTCATATATTTAGAAGAGAAATTCTGGGAAAGATATTGAAAATTACATGCATCAGTATCCTATTTGAGATTTGATAAGTTATAATCACAGAAAATACTTTGCAATGTCAGCTTTAGATAATTACACCAAAAAAGAGAACAATTAAAGAATCTTAAAAAAAAAACTTGTTGCAAATAATAACCACAGAAATACAAAAAGAAAAAATCACAAGACAGTATAAAGAAACTGGACAACCTTTAAGAAATAGACAAGTTTCTAGAAACATACAGCTTGCCAAGACTGAGTCAAGAAAAAAATAGATAATTTGAACAGCCCAATCACTAGAAGTGAAACAGAAACTGTAATTTAAAAAACTCCCTACAAGCAAAAGTCTGGGACTAGACAACTTCAAGGGTAATTCTACCAAACACATAAATAAGAGCTAACATCTATCCTTCTCAATAGCTTCCAAAAAATTGAAGAGGAGAGAGCACTCCCAAATTCATTCTATGACGCCACTATTATCCTGATACCCAACACCAGACTGAGACATTCCAAAAAAGGAAAACTAAGGACAATATCTTTGATGAATATAGATGGAAAAATCCTCAACAAAATATTAGCAAACAGTATTCAACAACCATGATGAAGTTGGATTGATTCCAGGGTCACAAAGATGGTTCAATATTTGCAAGTCAATCAGTGTGATTCACTACATTAATTAAAGGAAAGGCAAAAATCACATGATCATTTCAATAGATGCAGAAAAAGCATTTGACAAAATTCAACATCCATTTATTACAAAAATTCTCACAAATGTGGGTCCAGAGGGAATATATCTCAACAAATTAAAGATCATTTATGATGAACTCACAGTAAACCTAATACTCAACCATGAAAAGATGAAAGCCTTTTTGCTAAATCGGGAACAAGACAGGGATGTGCAATCTCACCATTTCTATTCAAAATAATGCTGAAAGTTCTTGCTACAGTAATCACACAAGAAAAAGAAAGAAAATAAAAGGTATTCAAATTGGAAGGGAAGGGGTAAAACTGTCACCATTTGCAGATGGCATGATATTCTATACATAGAAGCCTGAAGTCTCCACACAAAAACTACTAGAGCTAATAAATAAATTCAGCAAGGTAGCAGATACAAGATTGATATACAGAAATATGTTGCATTTTTTCATAATAATAATGGAATAGCATAAAGAGAAAGCTTTTTTATTTTAAATCCTTTTTAAAATGAACAAAAAAGAAAAAAAGCCTAGGAAAAACTTAGCCAAAGAGATAAAAGACCTATACAATGAAAACTATAAAATATTGATAAAACTGAAAATGACTCAAAAAAAATGAAAGCTATTCCAAGCTTTGGGATGGGAAGAAATATTATTAAAATGGTAATACTACCCAAAGCAATCTATAGATTTAATGCAATCCTTATCAAAATACCCAGGACATTTTTTACAGAACTAGAACAATCCTAAAATTTATGTGGAACCAGTAAAGACTCAGAATTGTCAAAGCAATCCTGAGGAATAAAAGAACAAAGTTGGAGGTATATCTCTTCCAGACTTCAGACTCTACTACAAAACTACAATAATCGACACAGCATGGTACTGGCACAAAACCAGACCAGAACAATGTACTAGGGATAGAGAGCCCAGAAACAAATCCCCTAAATATGGCCAATTAATCTATGACAAAGAAATCAAGAGTAGACAATGAAGAAAAGATTGTTTCTTCAATAAATTTGTTGGGAAAGCTGGATAGCAACGTGTAAGTCAATGAAACAAGAACATTCCATCATACTGTAACAGAGCAGGACGAGCACAGCTCTGAGCAGGTAGTCATTGCTGTGCCTCATTACTCTGCTCCCCGTTACTAGAAAACAGGTCTTGCTCAGCCATTGCTTGGTGCCTCATTGGGCCCCGCCCACTAGCAACTAACTGTCAGTGAGCAACTGTTAGTTTTCCTGCTATTGGTCAGCTATCGGTCAGCACCACAGTGGGCCCTGCCCACTGGTAACTGTCAATGAAGGACCATTAGGGAAATTATTCAGTCAAGTGTCGGTGGTGTAGTGGTCATCAGGTGGAAAATGAGGTAAGAGGCAAAATCAGGCCTTCTCCTGAAGACCCTCCAGCTTACCCAGGCTTGGGCCAGTGGGTGAGCTGGAGGGCTCAGGGAACAGACTGGGGACGACATCCTAGAGGGCTCCAGAACCCTCACTGTGGCCCTCCACTAGTCGTGGCCCAGGCCTTGAGGAGTGGTGAGCCTCTCCCCCTTGCCTGTCTCTGTGAGTCACTAGCAGTAGCTGTCTGTCTGGGTCACAGTCTGTGAGACTTGGTCTCCCCGTTCGGGTGGCCTGGGGAGACTGAGGGTCAGTTGGGTTCGGTGCCTGTCTTCCTCAGGGATGACAGCTGGGCAGGATATGGGAATCTGGCCCTGAAGGAGCTGCCAACTGAGATCTGCCTCCTGTTAGCCAAGACTGGGACCTTGGAGGGTGAAAGTTGTGCCCTGGGACTTTGCCCTGTCTGGTCAGGACAGAGAATAACATTCATTTGGTAGAGATTTGCACAGACATTGTTACCTGAACATGACTGAACCTCAAGAACAAAGGATCTGACAGCCAGAAGTCTGCAACAACTAACCATGCCCATCCCTTACCTTTCGCTTTTAAAAGGGCTTGTTGAAAGCTTTTAGTAACTTTGGAGTTCTTAGGGTTACCCATCTCTTTGTATGAATCTGTAATAAACTTTTTTCTGTTCCAGATACTAATGTTTAGTACTGATGGGCCTCACTGTACGT
This sequence comes from Antilocapra americana, assembly GCA_007570785.1. Lineage (NCBI taxonomy): Eukaryota > Metazoa > Chordata > Mammalia > Artiodactyla > Antilocapridae > Antilocapra > Antilocapra americana. Next base: position 11,558,318 of record ML662442.1, read on the forward strand.
CAGGCACACAGACTTGCGATTTCAGTAGCAATATCATATACAAAATAGACTCAAAATGGTTTAAAGGCTGAAATATAAGACATGACACCATAAAACTCCTAGAAGAGAATATAGGTAAAGAATATTTTCATAAATTGTAGCAATATTTTTTAGATCAATTTCCCAAGGCAAAATAAATAAAAACAAAAATACACAAATGGGACCTAATCAAACTTACAAGCTCTTACACAGCAAAGGAAACCATAAACAAAATGAAAAGATAACCTATGAATGGGAGAAAGTATTTGCCAATGATGTGACCCAAAGGGTTAATATATAAAATATACAAAGAGCTTATACAACTCAGTATCAAAAAAAACAACCTAGATAAAAATGGGCAGATGACTTAAACATACATTTTCCCAAAAAAGACATACAGATAGCCAACCACACGTGAAAAGATGCTCAACATCACTAGTCATCAGGGAGCTACAAATATAAAATGCAAAGAGGTATCATCTTAAACTGGTAAGAGTGCCCATCATCAAAAAATCTACAAATTATAAGTTCTGGGGAGGGGAAGGAGGAAAGAAAACCTTGTTCACTGTTGGTAGGAATGTAAATTGGTGCAGCCACCATGTAAAACAATATGGAAGTCCCTCTAAAAACTAAAAACAGAGTTACCGTTTGATCTAGCAATTCCACTCCTAATACATGTATCTGGAAAAAAATGAAAACACTAATTTAAAAGATGAATGCACCCCAATGTTCACTTAAGCATTATTAGCAATAGCTTAAACATGGAAAAACCCAAGTGCCCATCAACAGATGATTGGCTTAAGAAAATGTTATATTTACATAACATATATAATGGAATATTACTCAGCCATAAAAAAGAATAAAATAATGCCATTTGCAGCAATGGACCTAGAGCATACTATACTTTGTTAGAGAAAGAGAAATGCTACATGATAACACTTATATGTGGAATCTAAATTATAATAAAAATGAATCTGTATACAAAACAAACTCATGGACATAGAAAACATATTTATGGTTACCAAAGGGGAAAGGGGTGGTAAGAGATAAATTAAGAGTATGATATTAACAGATACAAACTACTATACATAAAATAGATAAGCAATAAGAATTTACTGCATAGCACAGAGAACTGTACTCATATCTGTAATAATGTATAATGGAATATAATCTGCAAAGCAAAAATTAATCAGTATACTATACACCTGAAAGTAGCACAATATTGGAATCAATTATACTTCAATTAAAAAAGAAACTTGTCTTTGTTAATTATCTTCAAGCACACTTAAATACTGACTACATTCAGATCTAGTACCTGTTTTAGTGGACATGAGATTTTAGAAAGCATGCATACAAATGAAAAATCATGTGTGTGCATGCTCAATCACGCAGTCATGGATGACTCTTTGCGACCCCAAGGACTGTTGCCAGCCAGGATCCTCTGTCCATGGAATTTTCCAGGCAAAATGCTGGAGTGAGTTGCCATTTCCTACTCCTGGATCTTCCTGATTCAGGGATTGAATCTGAGGCTCCTGCATTGCATGTGGATTCTTTACCACTGTGCTGCTTGGGAAGCCTGAAAAATACTGAGTTAGACTTCAATGTTCAAAGGCATTATATTTTAGAAATTGAGAACATCACTGAGACTTATCAAAGTGTTCTCACTCTGCTCACCTGGCACAAAGATTCTAAAATTTTGGCATCAGAAAGGGTGTTCTCCTGAATTTTCTCTGGGGGTTGACCTCCAAATCTATGGTTACCAGGAGAGTGGAAAACAAATTCAACACTTTCTATCATGAAGATTTAGCTCTCCAACTCCTTTAGTAGACAATAAGTTCTAAAGGGTTAGATTCAGGTCTTACTCAGTTTTCTAATATTATTACTTTGTGCTATATCAGATTTCTTTTATTTTCTACCTTTCCCCTTTCCCCTTTTGCTTCCTCTTTTTTCTTTTTAAGAATGTAATAGGAGGCGTTCCCAAGATGATGGAGGAATAGGACGAGGAGACCACTTTCTGCCCCACAAGTACATCAAAAGAATATCTGCATTTGGAGTATCTTCCACAAAACAACTTCTGAACACTGGCAGAGGACCCCAGCTACCCAGAGAAGCAAACCAATCTCTTCAAAATGAGGTAGGACAAAAGATAAAGACAAAAAGAGAGACAAAGGTTTTAGGGACAGAAACCTGTACTGGGGAGGAAATCCTGAAGGAGGAGAAGTTTCCACTACAATAGGAAACCCTTTCACAGGCGAGGTCAGTAGGGGGAACTTTGGAATCTCAGAGGGCAGCATGATAAAAAATGAAATAAAATCACCACAGAATTTGCACCACAGGCAATTACCAGCAGAGAAATCGTTCACACACTCCCGTCTGCCCGCAGTGAGCAGGGGCTGGGTATGGAGCCACAGGCTGCATGCTAGGTCCTTAGGGTAAGGACTGGGGTTGAATACCCTGAGGACACTCTGAGGAGACTGAAGTGACAGAGCAAACCAAACTGTGGGAATGCCAGGGAGACCAAGAAAAACTAAGGACCTTTCATGCAGAAAGGCCCTAACACCACACTGTGAGCCCTGGCACACTCACAGAACAAAAGACTGCAGCCTAGGGAATGCCAAAGGAGAGAGAGCCAGCTGGCATCTAAGGCCCTTCCTCCCTGGAGGCAGAGAGGCAGGTGTACAACAGCCAGAGGTGGAAGGCAAGGGGCCGCTTCAATCTTGGCCCCAGAAACTGCATCTCCTACCCAGCTGTGAGCAGGCTGACAAGTCACTAACCTCATTGTATTGCTGATCCTGTATGTAATGCCACTTGCCTTGCTGTTCACACCCTGCTCACCGTTTGCTGGACCCAGAGTAGGCAAGGCTCAAGCTAAGAGGCTGGAAGATGAAGACACAGTTTATTCTCTCCGGAGAATAAACCATGTTATGGTGACCGTAACACAGCCTCTCTCCTGGCTGACGGCACAGCCGTAGCAGCAACCACAACGTAACCATAACGTAGCCATAATAGAATCTCACAGAACACAGCCACAGTGTTGCTCCAGTGCAGCCCCAACGCAGCAGAATCCAGGGCTTTCACTGCTGAAGTTCCCACAGGCGGGCTGCACAAAGCAGCCCGTGACCAGGCGAGTACCTCATGACACACATGCATGGTGCTACAAGTGAGCTCAGTTGTTACATAACCATGCAGAGTCATTGTTTGCAGAGCATGGGGCAAGAGGGCTCAGAGTGTGGGGTGAGACAGCCTGACTGGCACCATCTTTTTAGTTTCCCCACACACATCTGGGATCCTGCATGATTCCTATCTGCCAACAGTGTCACAGCCTGAGACCAGCTCCCCCAAGGAGATGCCCGGCCCACGTGGGACTGTGCTCACACGGCACACCCAGGAGCCTGAGCAGCTTGGACCTGGGAGGAGCACAACATGCCTGGCCCACTTGGGACTGTGCCCTTGTGGAGCACTTGGGAACCAGAGCAGCTTGGACCTGGGAAGTGCATGCCTCCTTGGGCCGTGGAAACCCCCATGTAGTCCACCCACTTTGAGTGTGCCCACACATGCCAGTGGTACTTGTTTGCAGTGTCCCTTGCTCTCCACAGCACAGCTGAACAAATGAGCCTGAATAACTGGCCACTTTGACCCTGTCGAGTCGGTGGAGATTAGACACTGAAGAGACTTGCAAGCAGAGGAGCCAGATCTAAATAAAGAAGAAGGGGGAACCATCTCAGAAGTGGCAGATGCATCAGATTAAAATTCTGCAGTTAAGCTGAGACCGTGCATCTGAGGGACACTGTAGATTATGAGAATAAAGTGAAAGTGAAGTGGTGTCCAGCTCTTTGTGGCCGCATGGATTGTAGAATAAGTACAAGCCAGAACAAGGGATTATCTGACTCTGAACTGATCCCATAATATATTTTTTAAAAATTTTTGTGTGTTATTTTTTATTGTACTTTTGAGAGTCTAATCTTTACTCTAGGTTTTTAATTTTTGCTTTCTGATATTTGTTATTAAATTTGTACCTTTAAGAGTCTAATTTTAGTATCCATTTTCACTTATGGATTTGATTACTGCCTCAATTACTCTCTTCCCTTTTGACTCTCCCTTATGTCCTCCTGGTCATCTCTATCCCCCTTCTCCCTCTTCTCTTCCCTATATAACTCTGTGAATCTCTTTGAGTGTTCCTGCTTGTGGAGAGTTATTTCAGCATTTAGGGGTTTTATCTTCTTTGCTGTGTGGATGGAGAAATTTTGATGCTGCTGTAAGAGGGGGACTGAAACCCAGAGGCATGAGGGTCAACAGCAGAAACTTGGACCATCATAGATCTCTTGACCCCAGGGAACATTAATAGATGAGAGTCCAATCCACCCAAAAGCCTTCATCCTACACTGAGAGCAACCTCCACCCAAGAGCCAGCAAGCTCCAGTGCAAGACAGGCCATGCTAATCCTCCAGCAAAGCAGGAGCACAACACTCAACATTGAAAGACAGTCTTCCCAAAGTCATACCAAATTCAGAGAAACCCCAAACTCATTACTGGACACTGCATTGCCCTCCGAGAGAGGAGAGCCATATCCATCCACCAGAACACAGACAGAAGTTTCCCAACCAGGAAACCTTCACAAGCCACTGGTCCAACACCATCCACAGGGAGCAGACTCCAAAATTATGAGGAACTGCGACCCTCTAGCCTGCAGAAAGAGGACCCCAAACACAGCAAATTAAACAAAATGAAATGGCAGAGAAATATCCAGCAAGTAAAGGAACATGATAAAACCTCACAGAACCCACAAAAGAGGAGATAGGGAGTCTATCTGAAAAAGAATTCAGAATAATGACAGTAAAGTTGATGCAAAATCTTGAGGGGCGGGGGGAATGGATTAAGACATGGATTAAGAAGATGCAAGAAATGTTTAACAAGAACCTAGAAGAAATAAAGAAGAGTCAGTCAGTAATGAACAATGCAATAAATGAGATTAAGAACACTCTGGAGGGAATAAACACTAGAGTAACTGAGGTAGAGGAAAGGATAAGTGAGCTGGAAGATAGAATGGTGGAAATAAATGAAAGGGACCAGGAAGAAGAAAAAAGAATAAAAAGAAATGAGGACAGCCTTAGAGACCTCTGGGACAATGTTGAACACCCCAACATCCGAATCACAAATGTCCCAGAAGAAGAGGACAAAAAGAAAATGTATCAGAAAATATTTGAGGAGACAATAGTAACCTAGATTACTCTACACAGCAAGGATCCCATTCAGATTCGAAGGAGAAATCAAAAGCTTTACAGACAAGCAAAAGCTGAGAGAATTCAGCACCACCAAACCAGCTCTCCAACAAATGCTAAAGGATCTTTTCTAGACAAGAAAAACTGAAAGGGTGTATAAACTGGAACCCCAAACAATAAAGTAAATGGTAATGGGATTATACTTATCAATAATTACCTTAAATGTAAATGGGTTAAATGCTCCAACCAAAAGACAAAGACTGGCTGAGTGGATACAAAAACAAGGTCCCTATATATGCTGTCTACAAGAGACAAAGAAAGACACTACATAATGATCAAGGGATCAATCCAAGAAGATAAGACAGTTAAAAATACATATGCACCCAACAAAGGAGCTCCTCAATACATAAGACAAATGCTAACAACTATTAAAGAGGCAATTGACAGTAACACAATAATAGTGAGGGACTTTAATACTCCACCCACACCAAGGAACAGACCATCCAGACAGGAAATTAATAAGGAAACACAAGCTTTCAATGATAGATTAAACCAATTAGACACAATTGATATCTGCAGGGCGTTTCACTGAAAAACAATGGATTTCACCCTTTCCTCAAGTGCACGTGGACCACTCTCCAAGATAGATCACATCCTGAGCCACAAACCTAGGCTTAGGAAATTTTTAAAAAATGAAATAATTTCAGGCATCTTTTCTGATCACAGAGCTGTAAGATTAGATATCAACTACAGGAAAAAATTATAAAAAAACACAAACATGCAGGCTAGGCATAATCAACAGAACACTGAAGAAATAAAAAAGGAAATTAAAATATGCACATAAACAAATGATAGTGAAAATATGACTACCCAAAACCTATGGGATTCAGTAAAACAGTGCTAAGAGGAAAGTTCATAGCAATACAAGCCTACCTCAAGAAACAAGAGAAACATCAAGAAAGCAACCTAATTTTACACCTAAAGCAAGTAGGAAAAGAACCAAAAATCCTAAAGTTAGTGGAAGGAAAGAAATCATAAAAATCATGGCAAAAATAAATGAAAAAGAATTGAAGGAGACTATAGCAAAGATCAACAAAACTAAAAGCCAGTTCTTAAGAAGATAAATAAAATTGAACTATTAGCCAGACACAGCAAGAGAAAAAGGGAGAAGAATCAAATGAATCAAATCAGAAATGAAAATCAAGAAATTACAACAGACAACACAGAAGTACAAATGATCATAAGAGACTAAGTTGATCATAAGTGAGCAACTATAGGCCAATAAAAATGGAAAACTGGGAAGAAATGGACAAATTCTTAGAAAAGTATAACCTTTCAAAACTGAACCTGGCAGAAATAGAAAATTTGAACAGACCAATCACAAACATGGAAATTGAAACTGTAATAAAAAATCTTCCAACACACAAAAGCCCAGGACCAGATGGCTTCACAGGTGAATTCTACCATAAATTTAGAGAAAAGCTGACACATATCCTACCCAAATTCTTCCAGAAAATTGCAGAGAAAGGAAAACTACGAAACTCATTCTTCTAGGCCACAATCACTCTGATACCAAAACCAGACAAACATGCTACAAAGAAAGAAAACTACAGAACAACATCACTGATGAACATAGATACAAAAATTCTTAAGAAACTTCTAGCAAACAGAATACAACAACATATCATACATCATAATCATACATCATGATCAAGTGGGCTTTATTCCAGGAATGCAAGGATTCTTCAATATTTGTAAATCAATCAATGTGATACACCATATTAACAAATTGAAAGATAAAAGCATATGATTATTTCAATAGATGCAGAGAAAGCCATTGACAAAATTCAGCACCCATTTCTATTAAAAACTCTCCAAAAAGTAGGCATAGAAGGAACATATCTCAACATAATAAAAGTCATATATGACAAACCCATAGCAAACATTATTCTCAGTGGTGAAAAACTGAAAATATTTTTTTATAAAATCAAGAACAAGATAAGAGTGCCCACTCTCACCACCACCATTCAGCATAGTTTTGGAAGTCCCAGCCACAGAAATTAGAGAACAAAAACAAATAAAAGTATCTAGATTGGAAAAGAGGAAGTAAACTCTCACTGTCTGCAGATGACATGATCCTCTACAAAGAAAACCCTAATGATGTCACCAGAAAATTACAGTGGTGTAGCGATGCTATAGTAAAGTTGTAGGATATAAAATTAATACACAGAAATCCCTTGCATTCCTATACACTAACAATGAAAAATTAGAAAGAGAAGTTAAGGAAACAATCCCATTCACCACTGCAAGGAAAGAATAAGATACTTAGGAATAAATTTACCTAAAGAACAAAAGAACTTTGTACAGAAAAGTATAAAACACTGATGAAAGAAATCAAAGATAACACAAATAGATGGAGAAATATACCTTATACCATGGATTAGAAGAATCCATACAGTGAAATCGAGTATATTATCCAAAGCAATCTATAAATTGAATGCAATTCCTAGCAAACTATCAATGATGTTTTTCATAGAACTAGAACAAATAGGTAATATATTCATAAGATGCAACATTTATAATGTATACAGCAAGGAAAACAGTGCAAGTTTCTTTCATCCCTTTTCTCCAAGATACTATTTCCCTTTCCAGGAGGTTACCAATATTACCACTTTCTTGTGCATCGGTGGGTATCTTAAAATGAGACTTCTCATCCATTCGTCTGTTGATGGACATCTAGGTTGCTTCCATGTCCTGGCTATTGCAAACATTGCAGCAATGAACATTGGGGTACACGTGTCTCTTTCAGTTATGGTTTCTTCGGTGTGTATGCCCAGCAGTGGGATTGCTGGGTCATATTGCAGTTCTATTTCCAGTTTTTTAAGGAACCTCCACACTGTTTTCCATAGTGGCTGTACTAGTTTGCATTCCCACCAACAGTGTAAGAGGGTTCCCTTTTCTCCACACCCTCTCCAGCATTTATTGCTTGTAGACTTTGGATGGCAGCCATTCTGACTGGTGTAAAGTGGTACCTCATTGTGGTTTTGATTTGCAATTCTCTGATAATGAGTGATGTTGAGAATCTTTTCATGTGTTTGTTAGCCATTTTTATATCTTCTTTGGAGAAATGTCTGTTTAGTTCTCTGGCCCACTTTTTGATTGGGTCATTTACTTTTCTGGAATAAAGCTGCAGGAGTTGCTTGTATATTTGTGAGATTAATTGTTTGTCCATTGCTTCATTTGCTATTATTTTCTCCCATTCAATGGAATATTACTCAGCCATTAAAAAGAATTCATTTGTATCAGTTCTACTGAGGTGGACGAAACTGGAGCCTATTACAGAGAGTGAAGTAAGCCAGAAGGAAAAACAAAAATACAGTATACTAATGCATATATATGGAATTTAGAAAGATGGTAACAAGAACCCTGTATGTGAAACAGCAAAAGAAACGCAGATGTACAGAACAGTCTTTTGGACTCTATGGGAGAGGGCAAGGGTGGGATGATATGGGAGAACGGCATTGAAACATGTTAATCATCATATGTGAAATCAATCGCCAGCCCAGGTTTGATGCTCAGGGCTGGTGCACCGGGATGACCCAGAGAGAGGCAATCGGGAGGGAGGTGGGAGGGGGGTTCTGGAAGGGGAACATATGTATACCCATGTCAGATTCATGTCAATGTATGGCAAAACCAACACGATAATGTAAAGAAAATTAAAATAAATAAGTAAATAAAAATTATCTAGAAAGCAAAAAAAAAAAGTGCCCAAAATTTAAAAAAAAAGAAAAAAACGAGACTTCTCACACTGCACAGTGAGATATGCTCCACATATTTCCAGGGATCAGCATGGCAGACCTACCAGAGCATGCTGGAAAACAGTTTATTACTCAAATAAAGCAACTGTTTTATTTATTTCATCCCTTTTGATGAATATTCTTTATTTTTTTATCTTTCAAAAACTTTTAATGGCATATTGAGTTCAGTTCAGTTGCTCAGTCATGTCCAATACTTTGCGAACCCATGAACCGCAGCACACCAGGCCTCCCTGTCCATCACCAACTCCCAGAGTCCTCCCAAATCCATGTCCATTGAGTTGGTGATGCCATCCAGCCATCTCATCTTCTATCGTCTCCTTTTCCTCCTGCCCTCAATCTTTCCCAGCATCAGGGTCTTTTTCCAATGAATTAGCTCTTCACATGAGGTGGCCAAAGTATTGGAGTTTCAGCTTCAACATCAGTCCTTCCAATGAACACCCAGGATTGATCTCCTTTAAGATGGACTGGTAGTATCTCCTTGCAATTTAGGGAATCTCAAGAGTCTTCTCCAACACCACAGTTCAAAAGCATCAATTCTTGGGTGCTCAGCTTTCTTTATAGTCCAACCATCACATCCATACATGACCACTGGAAAAACCATAGTCTTGACTATACAGACCTTTGTTGGCAAAGTAATGTCTCTGCTTTCTGATATACAAAATAGAAAGCCCAGAGATAAATTCACACACCTATGGACACCTTATCTTTGACAAAGGAGGCAAAAATATACAATGGGGAAAGACAATCTCTTTAACAAGTGGTGCTGGGAAACCTGCTCAACCACTTGTAAAGGAATGAAACTAGAACACTTTCTAACACCACACACAAAAATAAACTCAAAACGGATTAAAGATCTAAACGTAAGACCAGTAACTATAAAACTCCTAGAGGAAAACATAGGCAAAACACTCTCTGACATAAATCACAGCAGGATCCTCTATGACTCACCTCCCAGAGTAGTGGAAATAAAAGCAAAACTAAACAAATGGGACCTAATTAAACTTCGAAACTTCTGCACAGCAAAGGAAACTATAAGCAAGGTGAAAAGGCAGCCTTCAGAATGGGAGAAAATAATAGCAAATGAAGCAATGGACAAAGAATTAATCTCAAAAATATACAAGCAACTCCTGCAGCTCAATTCCAGAAAAATACACAACCCAATAAAAAAAAAAATGGGCCAAAGAACTAAACAGACATTTCTCCAAAGAAGACATAAAAATGGCTAGAAAATACATGAAAAGATGCTCAACATCACTCATTATCAGAGAAATGCAAATCAGAACCACAATGAGGTACCACTTCCCACCAGTCAGAATGACTGCTATCCAAAAGTCTACAAAGAATAAATGCTAGAGAGGGTGTGGGGAAAAGGAAACCCTCTTACACTGTTGGTGGGAATGCAAACTAGTACAGCCACTATGGAGAACAGTGTGGAGATTCCTTAAAAAACTGGAAATAGAACTGCCATATGACTCAGCATACACTGCTGGGCATACACACCGAGGAAGCCAGAATTGAAAGAGGCACATGTACCCCAATGTTCATCACAGCACTGTTTATAATAATCAGGGCATGGAAGCAATGACGAATGGATAACGAAGCAGTGGTACATATACAAAATGGAATATTACTCAGCCATTAAAAAGAACACATTTGAATCAGTTCTAATGAGGTGGATGAAACTGGAGCCTATTATACAGAGTGAAGTAAGTCAGAAAGAAAAACACCAATACAGTATACTAATGCATATATATGAAATTTAGAAAGATGTTGATGATAACCTTGTATGGGAGACAGCAAAAGAGACAGAGATGTATAGAACAGTCTTTTGGACTCTATGGGAGAGGGCAAGGGTGGGATGATATGGGAGAATGGCACTGAAACATGTACATTATCATTATCATATGTGAAACGAATTGCCAGTCCAGGTTCGATGCATGATACAGGATGCTCGGGGCTGGTGCACTGGGATGACCCTGAGGGATGGGATGGGGAGGGATGTGGGAGGGGGGTTCTGGATTGGGAATACATGTACATCCATGGCAGATTCTTGTCAATGTATGGCAAAACCAATACAATATATAAAGTAAAAAAACAAATAAAGAAATAAGGGGGAACAAAAGAAGATAAGGAAACTGAGGCACAGGGAGGCTAAGAAACTGGTCCAAGTCCCCACAGCTAGGAAGTGGCAGAGCTGAAATTTGAACTGGCAGTTAGGCTGTAAAACCTGTGCTCATGGCTTTGGGTGGTTTGATTTTTTAAATTTTAAAAGAAATATAGTTAATTTACAGTATTATATTAGTTTCGGATATTCAGCATACTGATTCAGTATTTTCACTGGTTAAATGATATCAAGCTGGTTTTAGAAAAGGCAGAGGAACCAGAGATCAAATTGCCAACATCCGATGGATCATCAAAAAAGCAAGAGAGTTCCAGAAAAATGTCTGTTTCTGCTTTATTGACGATGCCAAAGCCTTTACCTGTGTGGATCACAATAAACTGTGGAAAATTCTTAAAGATATGGGAATACCAGACCACCTGACTTGCCTCTTGAGAAACCTGTATGCAGGTCAGGAAGCAACAGTTAGAACTGGATATGGAACAACAGACTGGTACCAAATAGGAAAAAGAGTACATCAAAGCTGTATATTATCACCCTGCTTATTCAACTTATATGCAGAGTACATCATGAGAAACACTGGGCTGGAAGAAGCACAAGCTGGAATCCAGATTGCTAGGAGAAATATCAGTAACCTCAGATATGCAGATGACACCATCCTTTTGGCAGAGAGTGAAGAAGAACTAAAGAGCCTCTTGCTGGGGATTGCAAACTAGTACAGCCACTATGGAAAACAGTGTGGAGGTTCCTTAAAAAACTGCAAATAGACCTGCCATATGACCCAGCAATCCCACTGCTGGGCATATACACCGAGGAAACCAGAATTGAAAGAGACACGTGTACCCCAATGTTCATCGCTGCTTTATTTTCAATAGCCAGGACATGGAAGCAACCTAGATGCCCATCAACTGACGAATGGATAAGAAAGCTGTGGTACATATACACAATGGAATATTACTCAGCATTAAGGAAAAATTCATTTGAATCAGTTTTACTCAGATGGAGGAAACTGGAGCCCATTATCCAGAGTGAAGTAAGCCAGAAGCAAAAACAACAATACAGTATATTAACGCATATATATGGAATTTAGAAAGACGGTAACGAGAACCCAGCATGCGAGACAGCAAAAGGAACGCAGATGTATAGGACAAACTCGTGGCCTTTGTGGATGAGGGAAAGGGTGGGATGATATGGGAGAATGGCATTGAAACATGTTAATTATCATATGTCTAATCAATAGCTGGCCCAGGAGTGATGCTTGGGACTGGTGCAAGGAGATTTCCCGGGGGGAGGGAGGAGGGAGGGGGGTTCTGGAGGGGGAGCATATGTAAACCCATGGTGATATCATGTCATTGTTTGGCAAAACTAATAAAAATTTTAAAAAATAAAAATAAAAAGAGCCTCTTGCTGAAAGTGAAAGAAGAGAGTGAAAAAGTTGGCTTAAAGCTCAACATTCAGAAAACTAAGATCATGGCATCTGGTCCCATCACTTCATGGGAAATAGATGGGGAAACAGTAGAAATAGTGTCAGACTTTATTTTTCTGGGCTCCTAAATCACTGCAGATGGTGATTGCAACAATGAAATTAAAGGATGCTTACTTCTGGGAAGGAAAGTTATGACCAACCTAACCAATATTCTGAAATATTTGCTTAAAATATATTGAAGGAAACTAATTTTTAAACAAATATTGTAGGTAGACAATAATCCACTTACTTCCATTAGCTAGTGTTAAAAAAATTAAAAAATATTTTCTAAAAGTTTTATAGTTTTCATGCCCTCCAGTTTTCTATTGTGAGTTTTCCAAATTAAACAAATATATAGGGCGTCTTGCAAAAAAAATACTCAATGAAAATATGTTGGTAGAATGAGGACTTCTTGAAACATCTGCTAGAATTGTTGTGTACACTGGTTATGCTGTTGTTGTTCAGTCACCCAGTTGTGTCTGACTGTTTGTAGCCCCATGGACTGCAGCACAATAGGTCACTCTGTCCCTCTTCATCTCCCAGAGTTTGCCCAAGTTCATGTCCATTGCATTGGTGATGCCATCCAGCCATCTCATCTTCTGATGCCCTCTTCTTCTTCCTTCAATCTTTCCTAGCATAAAGGACTTTTCCAGTGAATTGGATGTTCACATCAGGTGGCCAAAATACTGGAGCTTCAGTTTCAGCATAAGTACGTCCAACAAGTATTCAGGGTTGTTTTTCCTCAAGATTGACTGGTTTGATCGCCTTGCTGTCCAAGGAACTTTCAGAAGTCTTCTCCAGCACCACAGTTCAAAGACATCAATTCTTTGGTGTTCCGTCTTCTTTACAGTCCAGGTCTCACAATCATGCGTGACCACTGGGAAGACCATAGCCATGACTTCTGTCAGCAGAGCAATGTCTCTGCTTTTCAACACACTGTCTAGGTTCATCATAGCTTTTCTGCCAAGAAGCAATGATCTTCTGACTTCATTGTGCAGTCACCACCCACAGTGATTTTAGAGACCAAGGAGAGGAAATCTGTCACTACTTCCACATTTTCCCCTTCTATTTGCCATGAAGAAATGGAGACGGATGCCATAATCTTTGTTTTTTTAATATTTAGTTTTAAGCTGGCTCTTTCACTCTCCTCCTTCATCCTCATCAAGAGGCTCTTTAGTTCCTCTTCACTTTCTGCTGTTAAGAGTGGTATCATCTGCATATCTGAAGTTTGCTGATATTTCTTCCACCTACCTTGATTCTAGCTTGTAACTTATATAGCCCAGCATTTCTCATGATGTGCTCAGCATATAGGTTAAACAAACAAGGTGGCAAGAGAGAACTCTGTAATACTCCTTTCTCAATCTTGAACTGGTCAGTTGTTCCATACAGGGTTCTAACTGTTGCTTCTTGACCTGCATACAGGTTTCTCAGGAGACAGGTAAGATGGTCTGGTATCCCTGTATCTTTCCCTGTAGCTTCCCACAGTTTGTTATGATCCACACAGTCAAAGGCTTTAGCATAGTCGATGAAACAGAGGTAGATGTTTTTCTGGAATTCCCTTACTTTCTCTACGACCCAGAGAATGTCAACAATTTGATCTCTTGTTCCTCTGCCTTTTCTAAGCCCAGCTTGGATATCTAGAAGGTCCTGATTCACATAATGCTGAAGCATAGCATGCAAGATTTTTAAGCATGACCTTACTAGCCTGGGAGATGCATGAAATTGTCCAATGGTTTGAACATCCTTTAGTACTACTCTTTTGGGGATTGAGAAGAGGATTGACCTTTTCCAGCCCTATGGCCACTGCTGGATCTTCCAGGTTTGCTGAGTGCAACTTGATAGCATCATCCTTTAGTGTTTTAAATAGCTCTACTGGAATTTCAGCACATCCACTAGCTTTATTAAAATAGCAGTGCTTCCTAAGGCCCACTTGACTTCACACTCCAGAATGTCTGGCTCTGGGTGACTGACTATACACCATCATAGTAATCCAGTTCATGAAGATCTTTTTTGTACAGTTCTTTCATGTACTCTTTTCATCTCTTCTTGGTCTTTTCAGTGTCTAGCAGATCTTTACCATTTCTGTCCTTTATTGTGCTCGTCTTTGGGCAAAATATTCCCTTGATATTTCCCATATTCCTGAAAAGATCTTTAGTCTTCCCCCTTCTGTTGTTTGCTTCTAGTCTTATGCACTTCTTTTATATTCATTGAAGAAGGTCTTCTTGTCTCTTTTTGCTATTCTTTGGAACTCTGAATTTAGTTGGATGTACCTTTCCCTTTATCCCTTGCTTTTCACTTCTCTCGTTTCTTCAGCTGTTTGTAAAGCCTCCTTAGATAATCACTTTGCCTTCTTGCTTTTCTATTTATTTGGGATGGTTTTGTTTGCTGCCTCCTGTACAGTACTATGGACCTCCATTCATAACTCTTAGGCACATTGTTTACTAGATCTAATCTATTTGCTATTTCCACTGAATATTCATAGGGGATTTAATTTAAGTTGTACCTGGCTGCTCTAGTGGTTTAAGCCTGAATTTTGCTGTGAAAAGCTGATGATCTCAGCTACAGTCAGCTCCCCGTCTTGTTTTTGCTGACTTTATACAGCTTCTCCATCTTAGGCTACAAAAAATGCAAACAATTTGATTTTGGTATTGACCATTTGATGATGTCCAGGCATAAAGTCAAATAAACACTGGGTTATTTGAAGCAATTGCTTTATATAATATAATTTCATCTGAATATATTTTGGTTGCATTGCTAAAAGATGATTTATCTTTTCTAAGCATTCCACAATATCTTTATTGCACCTAAAAATTAACAATAATTGCTTAAGATCATCAAACATCCAATGAGATCAAGAATCCAGTCACTATACAAATTTCTCTGATTGTCTTATTATCAAAACGGTAAGAAAAAGGAAGTGTTGCTGAACATGTGGAGAAAGTGGGAATGTAAATTGATATAGCCACTATGGAGAAAAGTATGGATGTTCCTTAAAAAAACTTAAAATAGAATTACCATGTTGTTGATCAGTCACTAAGTCATGTCCAACTCTTTGCAACCCCATGAACTGCAGCATGCCAGGCTTCCCTGTGCTTTACTATCTCATGGAGTTTGCTCAAACTCTTGTCCATTGAGTCGTTGATGCCATCCAACCATCTTATCCTCTGTTGCCTCCTTCTTCTTTTGCCCTCAATCTTTCCCAGCATTAGGGTCTTTTCTAATGGTCAGCTCTTTGCATCAGGTGTCCAAAGTATTGGAGTCTCAGTGTCAGCATCAGTCCTTCCAGTGAATATTCAGGACTGATTTCCTTTGGGATTGACTGGTTGGATCACCTTGTAGTCCAAGGGACTGTCAAGAATCTTCTCCAGCACCACAGCTTGAAAGCACCTTCAGCGCTCAGCCTTCTTTATGGTCCAACATCCACATCCATACATGACTACTGGAAAAGCCATAGCATCAACTATACAAATCTTTGTCAAACTTTACAAATCTTCGTCAACACTGCTTTTTAATATGCTGTCTAGGTTTTCTATAGCTTTTCTTCCAAAGAGTAGGTGTCTGTTAGTTTTGTGGCTGCATTCACTGTCCAGAGTGATTTTGTAGCCCAAGAAAATAAAGTCTGTCACTCTTTCCATTGTTTCCCCATCTATTTGCCATGAAGTGATAGGACTGAATGCCATGAAATTTGTTTTTTGAATGTTGAGATTTAAGCCAGCAATTCCAGAAAATTGATATATATTCAGAAAAAATGAGAACACAAATTCAAAATGATACATGTATCCCAATGTTTATAACAGTATTATTCACAATAACTAAGACATGGAAGCAATCTAAGTGCCTGTTTATATATGAATGGATAAAGAAGATGGGCCATATATACATATATATATTTATATATGGCACATTTATATGTAGATGTAATCTATAAAAATTTTGGACCCCTATGTTCTATTCCTGAAACTAATATAATGTGATAAGTCACCTATACCTCAATTTTTTAATTTAAATCATTAATGATTAAACAAGTAGGCATAAATGTCTTAAAATCAATATTCCTTCTGAGCAAACTTGTCACCTTAGTAAACAGCAGCCTGCAGCAGCTTCTACATTCGGGTACTGATTAAGCATGATTTCCTTAAGGAAAAAACAATGGTGAACTTTGCTTGTCAATCCTTTGAGAACTTGTATATCAAAAACTAGGTATCATCAAAAAGTCTACAAGCAATAAATGCTAAAGAAGATGTGGAGAAAAGGGAATGCTCTTGCACTGTTGGTGGGAGTGTAAATTGAAACAGCCACTTTGGAAGAGGTATAAGGGCTACTTAAAAAACTAGGAATAAAAGCACCATATGACCCAGCAATCGCACTCCTAGACATATAACCTGAGAAAACTAAAATTGAAAGAGAGACACATGTATTCTATTGTTCACTGCAGCACTATTTACAATAGCTAGAACATGGAAGCAATCTAGATGTTCATCGAAAGATGAATGGATAAAGAAGTTGTGGTACATATACACAATGGAATATTACACTGCCATAAAAGGGAATGCATTTGAGTCAGTTCTGATGAGGTGGATGAAACTGGAACGTATTATACAGAATGAAGTGAGTTTGAAAGAGAAAGATAAATACCATACTGTAACGCATATATATGGAATCTAGAAAAATGGTACTGAAGAATTTATTTACAGGACAGCAATGAAGAAACAGACATAGAGATTATGGGCATGGAGAGGGTGAAATGTATGGGAAGAGTAATATAGAAATCTACATTACCATATGTAAACTAGATAGCCAATGGAGTTTGTGGTATGGCTCAGGAAACTCAAACAGGGGCTCTGTGTCAACCTAAAGACGTGGAATGGGGTGGGAGATGGGAGGGAGATTCAAAAGGGATGGGATATATGTATACCTATGGCTGATTCATGTTGAGGTTTGACAGAAAACAACAAAACTCTGTAAAGCAAATATCCTTCAATTAAAAAATAAATAAATTCTAAAAATTATTTCACAGAGGAAAAAACTATGATGTATATGACTGCATGGTATATAAACCAACTTTAGATTTGATAGACCCCTGAAGGTCACCTGACAGTGACTAATATTTTTAATTCTGATTAGATTGCAAAACTAAGGACCTGGTGTATTTCCTTTTCTTCTTAGAACACACATTTTCTTACCTTTAAAGCTATTTTCCCCTCCACGAAGCTCTTAGCAAAAGCATTTTTAACAAAGATATAGCTGGACTGGGGAGTAGGAAATGGCAACCCACTCCAGTATTCTTGCCTGGAGAATCCTATGGACGGAGGAGCCTGGTGGGCTGCTGTCCATGGGTCACACAGAGTAAGTCACAGCCGAAGTGACTTAACAGCAGCAGTAGCAGCTAGACTGGACTAGTCTGATCAATGTCAAATCTTGGGATTCCTTTGCAATTTATAGTTTATCTGACTGGAATCAGTTCAGTTCAGTGCAGTCACTCAGTTGTGTATGACTCTTTGAGACCCCATGAACCAGGCCTCCCTGTCCATCACCAACTCCCGGAGTCTACCCAAACTCATGTCCATTGAGTCAGTGATGCCATCCAGCCATCTCATCTTCTGTCGACCTTCTTCTCCTGCCCCTAATCTTTCCCTGCATTAGGGTCTTTTCCAAAGAGTCAGTTCTCCGAATGTGGTGGCCAAAGTATTGGAGTTTCACCTTCAACATCAGTCCTTCCGAAGAACACTCAGGACTGATCTCCTTTAGGATGGACCCGTTGGATCTCCTTGCAGTCCTAGGGACTCTCAAGAGTCTTCTCCAACACCATAGTTCAAAACCATCAATTCTTGGGCACTCAGCTTTCTTTATAATCCAACTCTCACATCCATACATGACTACTGGAGAAACCATAGTCTTGACTAGACGGACCTTTGTTGACAAAGTAATGTCTCCACTTTTTAATATGCTATCTAGGTTAGTCATAACTTTCCTTCCAAGTAGTAAGCGTCTTTTAATTTCATGGCTGCAATCACCATCTGCAGTGATTTTGGAGCCCCCCAAAATAAAGTCTGACACTGTTTCTACTGTTTCCCCATCTATTTCCCATGAAGTGATGGGACCAGCTGCCATGAACTTAGTTTTCTGAATGTTGAGCTTTAAGCCAACTTTTTCACTCTCCTCTTTCACTTTCAGCAAGAGGCTTTTTAGTTCCTCTTCACTTTCTGCCATAAGGGTGGTGTCATCTGCATATCTGAGGTTATTGATATTTCTCCCGGCAATGTTGATTCCAGCTTGTGCTTCTTCCACCCCAGCGTTTCTCGTGATGTACTCGACATATAAGTTGAATAAGCAGGGTGACAATATACAGCCTTGAAGTACTCCTTTTCCTATTTGAAACCTGACTGTTGTTTCATGTCCAGTTCTAACTATTGCTTCCTGACCTGCATACAGGTTTCTCAAGAGGCAAGTCAGGTGGTCTGGTATTCCCAGCTCTTTCAGAATTTTCCACAGTTTATTGTGATCCACACAGTCAAAGGCTTTGGGATAGCCAATCAAGCAGAAATAGATGTTTTTCTGGAACTCTCTTCTTTTTTCAATGATCCATCTGATGTTGGCAATTTGATCTCTGGTTCCCCTGCCTTTTCTAAATCCAGCTTGAACATCTGGAAGTTCATGGTTCAAGTATTTCTGAAGACTGGCTTGGAGAATTTTGAGCATTACTTTACTAGTGTATGAGATGAATGTAATTGTGTGGTAGTTTGAGCATTTTTTCGAATTGCCTTTCTTTGGGATTGGAATGAAAACTGACCTTTTCCAGTCCTGTGGCCATTGCTGAGTTTTCCAAGTTTTCTGGCATATTGAGTGCAGCACTTTCACACCATCATCTTTTGGGATGTGAAATAGCTCAACTGGAATTCCATCACCTCCACTAGCTTTGTTCATAGTCATACTTTCTAAGGCCCACTTGACTTCACATTCCAGGATGTCTGGCTCTAGGTGAGTGACCACACCATCGTGATTATCTGGGTCATGAACATCTTTTTTGTATAGTTCTTCTGTGTATTCTTGCCACCTCTTCTTAATATCTTCCGCTTCTGTTAGGTCCCTACCATTTCTGTTCTTTATGGAGCCCATCTTTGCATGAAATGTTCCTTGGTGTCTCTAATTTTCTTGAAGAGATCTCTAGTCTTTCCCATTCTGTAGTTTTCCTCTATTTCTTTGCATTGATCACTGAGGAAGGCTTTCTTATCTCCTCTTGCTATTCTTTGGAATTCTACATTCAAATGGGTATATCTTTCCTTTTCTCTTTTGCTTTTGCTTCTCTTCTTTTCACAGCTATTTGTAAGGCCTCCTCAGGCAGCCATTTTGCTTTTTTGCATTTCTTTTCCATAGGAATGGTCTTGATCCCTGTCTCCTGTACAATGTCACAAACTCCATCCATAGTTCTTCAGACACTCTGTCTACCAGATCTAGTCCCTTAAATCTATTTGTCACTTCCACTGTATAATCATAAGGGATTTGATTTAGGTCCTACCTTTATGGTCTAGTGGTTCACTTTCTTCAATTTAAGTCTGAATTTGGCAATGAAGAGTTCATGATCTGAGCCACACTCCACTCCCAGTCTTGTTTTTGCTGACTGTATAGAGCTTCTCTATCTTTGGCTGTAAAGAACACAATCAATCTGATTTTGGTGTTGACCATCTGGTGATGTCCATGTGTAGAGTCTTGTGTTGTTGGAAGAGGGTGTTTGCTATGACCAGTGCATTCTCTTGGCAAAACTCTATTAGCCTTTGCCATGCTTCACTGTGTACTCCAAGGCCAAATTTGTCTGTTACTCTAGGTGTTTCTTGACCTCCTGCTTTCACATTCCAGTCCCCTATAATGAAAAGGACATCTTTGTTGGGTGTTAGTTCTAAAGGATCTTGTAGGTCTTCATAGAACCGTTCAACTTCAGCTTCTTCAGCATTACTGGTCTGGGCATAGACTTGGATTACCGTGATATTGAATGGTTTGCCTTGGAAATGAACAGAGATCATTCTGTCGTTTTTGAGATTGCATCCAGTTACTGCATTCCAACTCTTCTGTTGACCATGATGGCTACTCCATTTCTTGTAAGGGATTCCTGCCCACAGTAGTAGATATAATGGTCATCTGAGTTAAATTCACCCATTCCAGTCCATCTTAGTTCGCAGATTCCTAGAATGTTGACGTTCACTCTTGCCATCTCCTGTCTGACTACTTCCAATTTGCCTTGATTCATGGACCTAACATTCCAGGAACATTCCAGGTTCCTATACAATATTGCTCTTTTCAACAGCAGACCTTGCTTCTATCACCAGTCCCATCCCAGTAGCATATTGGACACTTATCCACCTGGGGAGTTCCTCTTTCAGTATCCTATCATTTTGCCTTTCATACTGTTCATGGGGTTCTCAAGGCAAGAATCCTGAAGTGATTTGCCATTCCCTTCTCCAGTGGGCCACATTCTGTCAGACCTCTCCACTATGACCCATCTGTCTTGGGTGGCCCCACATGGCATGGTTTAGTTTCATTTAGTTAGACAAGGCTGTGGTCCATGTGATCAGAGTGGCTAGTTTTCTGTGATTATGGTTTCAGTGTGTCTGCCCTCTGATGCCCTCTTGCAATGCCTACCATCTTACTTGGGTTTCTCTTACATTGGATGTTGGGTATCTCTTCACAGCTGCTCCAGCAAAGTGCATCCACTGCTCCTTACCTTGGACGTGGGGTATCTCCTGTTGGCCACTCCTGTGCCACCACAGCCTGGTATTCTGACTGGAATACCATTGACATGACTGGGAAATTGCTGGAGATCACTTAAGATTTCTCTTGATAAGTGATTTATACATTTATTTCAAAATTGTATGTGCCCCACCAAGGAGTCTGTGTGTAGCTAGAGTCCTGTGTAACTTGGTTTGGGAGCAGGTTCAGACTGCTTTACCTCAAGTAGCTAACAGATGGGAGAATAGCTGTTCTATGCCATCCATAGAAAGTGAAAGTGAAAGTTGCTCAGTCTTGTCCGACTCTTTGGGACCCCACAGACTATACAGTCCGTGGAATTCTCCAGGCCAGAATACTGGAGTGAGTAGCCTTTCCCTTCTCCAGGGGATCTTTCCAACCCAGGGATTGAACCCAGGCCTCCTGCAGTGAAGGCAGATTCTTTACCAGCTGAGCTACAAAAGAAGTTTAAGAATACTGGAGTGGGTAGCCTATCCTTTGGAGAAAGAAATGGCAACCCACTTCAGTATTTTTGCCTGGAGAATCCCATGGAAGAGGAGCCTGGTGGGCTGCAGTCCTTGCTGTCCCAGAAGAGTCAGACATGACTTAGCAACTAAACATCAACAGCTTTTCCCTTCCCCAGCGAATCTTCCCGATCCAGGAATTGAACCACAGTCTCCTGCATTACAGGAGGATTCTTTACCAACTGAGCTATGAGGGAAGCCCTATGCCATTCCTAAAGTTAATCAAAATGGAACATATGCATTAAATGTAGAACCTGGTAGTGCTTAGTGATGTCATATGATGCAAGCCAGATGGAATTTTAGTTATATTTCTAGTTTTCTTATAGATCGTCCTTTGATGAGATAATCTAGATGGATAAAAAAAAAAGTCCTAAGACACTCTTGATTTCCTATACCACAGCCATTTAATTCTTCTACCTTATACAGAACTCTGATTTTGTTTGTTGTGCCATAGATCCAAGAAGTGAATCATGTTCGATCCAAGCAGTAGATCTCCACCATGGCTGCATATTTCAATCCCTTTAAGAGAATTTTACAAATATTAATGTCAGGGCACCATCCTAGAGCAATTAAATCAGAATCTCTGCAAGTTGGGCACAGGTGAAAGCATGTTTTGAAAGCTTTCTAAGTTATCCTGATATTCACCCAAGGATAGGTCCAAGCCAATCATGGCCTGCAGTCCCTATGTCAGTGATCAGAAGAAGATACATGGCCCTGTTCTGACTGATGAGACTGATGGGGAATTCTGCAGAGATAAAATTTTTCCTCCATGAAAGAGGAGAATAATGTAAGGAGATAGAATTTTTTTAGCACCAGTACTCCTGCTTCATGCTTTGGCAATGTCCTGTGAGGGCATAATGCTTGGTGGTTGTTGGCCATTTTGCAGCCATGATGTTGTTGAAGATGGCAGAGCAAAAAGTTTTCAAGTGCATCAGTAGGAAAATAGAGTCACTGCAAATATAAAGAGAAGAAGGGATTTATTATAACAATTAGACCTCAAACAAGCATAAGTAGGGTTGCAAAAGTGAAAGCCTGGAAAGGAAGACGGGATCAGAGAAATAGGTACCAAATATTCCATGTGAAGCACTGGTATGAGCGGACAAATTGAAGATGGGTGGGGAAATTCAAGAAAACAAACACAACTGCTTGCCAAAGTGGGACTGCAGGAAGAGCACTTGTGGAGAGATTTCTTCAAATGTCACCACTGGGGAAGTAGTTGCCTTTGTGTGGCTGTCACCTCTGGGTCTGCATCCCAGTGTCCTATGGTGGGTTAGGGGCTGCCAGTGGCCAGTAAGATGAGCAGGTGGCAAAAGGCAAGAGAAGAGACAGGATAATGTGGGGCTCACCAGGCACCTCTGTCTCTACTGTTCCCTAGTCTGACAGCAATGGCCATTAAAGCTTCAATTTCTGTCATTTCCCAAATTTCATACAGAAACTTGTGTCCAATTCTAGCCTGGAACCATATAGCAAAAAGGATTCTGGGAAATGTAGTTCCCAACCTTAGCCAAGAAATGAGGTAACCAAGCTGTACTCCTTCTGGAAAGTCTAGATTTGGTGGTTAAAATCAGTAATCAAGACATATTTAGAGATTATAGCAATTGACTATCCATCATAACCCTGCTTTTCCCCAGTATTAAAAGTGAAAGTCAATTTCTGAAAACTTGTCCATGTCTTTTTGACCAAGTTCTAGTATTTCTTTCTTATACAGATAAATCTATAATAAACACAGACTATAAGCAATAAATGGATGGGCACAAAAATTCGATGCCTAAGAAGAAATTTTTAACATTTTATTTATTTATTCATTTGGCTGTGCCAAGTCTTACTTAACAAGATCTAGTTCCCTGACCAGGGATGGAACTTGGGCCACCTGTACTGGGAACCCAGAGTCCTGGCCACTGGGCCACCAGGAAAGTCACAAGAAGAAATCCTTAAGTGTAATTAATTAAAATGTAGAGAAGCAGATTGACGTGAAAATAAAGACTAATAGGAATTAAAGCTACTCAGTAGATAGGAAAAATAGAATGAGGTGGGAAATAATAGCAGGCTTCTACTTTTGAAGCTGGATGGTAAAATAAAAGGATATAAAAAGAAAGAAAAACAAAAATAAATTTAGACAATGCTATCAGTTAAAACTGTGAGGGTAATTTGAGCAGGATTAAGTCATTATCAGAATAAATTTTAATTAATTCATTCAGGTCACAGAGTCAACTGACACAGAGGAAAAATTAAATTGGCCCCATTCTAACCAATGTAAATATTGGCTAGCTAGGTACAACTTAAATCAAATCCTCCGTGAATATGCTGTGGAGGTGACGAATAGATTATAGGGATTAGATCTAGTAAACAGTGTGCCTGAGGAACTATGGACGGAGGTCTGTAATGTTGTATAGGAGGCAGTGAACAAATAAATAGAACAATGTTGACAATTTGATCTCTTGTTCCTCTGCCTTGTCAAACAAATAGAAAAGCAAGAAGGTAAAGTGGTTATCTAAGGAGGACTTACAAATGTCTGAGGAAAGAAGAAATGTGAAAAGCAAGGAAGAAATGGAAAGGTACATTCAACTAAATGCAGAGTTCCAAAGAAAAGCAAGGAGAAACAAGAAGACCTTCTTCAATGAAGAGTACATAAAAATAGAGGAAAACAACAGAAGGGGAAAGATTAGAGATCTCTCCAGGAAAATTGGTTATATCAAGGGAATATTTTGCTAAAATATGGACACAAAAAAGGACAGAAAAGATAGAGACCTAGTAGACACTGAAGAGATCAAGAAGAGATGGAAGAAATGTATAAAAAAGATTTTCATGAACCAGATAACCATGATGGTGTGGTCATCACCCAGAGCCAGACATTCTGGGGTGTGAAGTCAAGTGGGCCTTAGGCAGCCCTGCTTTCAATAAAGCTAGTGAATGCAATAGAATTCCAGTAAAGCTATTCAAAACCCTAAAAAATGATGCCATCAAAGTATTGCACTCAATATGTCAGCAAATCTGGAAGACCTCAGTAGTGGCCATAGGGCTGGAAAAGGTCAATCCTCATCCCAATTCTAAAAAAGGGTAGTACTAAAGAATGTTCAAACCATTGGACAATTGCACACATCTCCCAGTCTGGTAAGGTCATGCTTAAAAATCTTGCATGCTATGCTTCAGCATTATGTGAATCAGGAACTTCCAGATATCCAAGCTGGGCTTAGACAAGGCAGAGGAACAAGAGATCAAATTGTTGACATTCTCTGGGTTGTAGAGAAAGTAAGGGAATTCCAGAAAAACATCCACCTCTGTTTCATCGACTATGCTAAAGCCTTTGACTGTGTGGATCATAACAAACTGTGGGAAGCTACAGGGAAAGATATAGGAATACCAGACCATCTTACCTGTCTCCTGAGAAACCTGTATGCAGGTCAAGAAGCAACAGTTAGAACCCTGTATGGAACAACTGACCAGTTCAAGATTGAGAAAGGAGTATTACAGAGTTCTCTCTTGCCACCTTGTTTGTTTAACCTATATGCTGAGCACGTCATAGGTTTGTTTAACTTATATGCTGGGCCGGGCTATATGAGTTACAAGCTGGAATCAAGATAGGTGGAAGAAATATCAGCAAGCTTCAGATATGCGGATGATACCACTCTAATGGCAGAAAGTGAAGAGGAACTAAAGAGCCTCTTGATGAGGATGAAGGAGGAGAGTGAAAGAGCCAGCTTTAAACTAAATCTTAAAAAAACAAAGATTATGGCATCTGTCCCCACTTCTTCATGACAAATAGAAGGGGAAAATGTGGAAGTAGTGACAGATTTCCTCTTCTTGGTCTCTAAAATCACTGTGGATGGTGACTGCACAATGAAGTCAGAAGATCATTGCTTCCTGGCAGGAAAGCTATGACGAACCTAGACAAGTGTGTTGAAAAGCAGAGACGTTGCTCTGTCGACAAAGGTCCGTATAGTCACGGCTATGGTCTTCCCAGTGGTCATGCATGGTTGTGAGAGCTGGACAGTAAAGAAGGCAAAATGCCAAAAATTGATGTCTTTGAACTGTGGTGCTGGAAAAGACTTCTGAAATTCCTTGGACAGCAAGGAGATCAAGCCAGTCAATCTTGAGGAAAATCAATGCTGAATACTTATTGAAAGGACAGCAGCTGAAGCTGAAGCTCCAGTATTTTGGCCACCTGATGTGAATAGCCGACTCACTGGAAAAGTCCTTTATGCTAGGAAAGATTGAGGGCATAAGGAGAAAAGGGCATCAGAGGATGACACGACTGGATGGCATCACCAGTGCAATGGACATGAACTTGGGCAAACTTCTGGAGATGGTGAGGGCCAGGGAGGCCTTTCATGCTGCAGTTCATGGGATCTCAAAGAGTTGGATATGACTGAGCAACTAACCTGAACTGAACCCAGTGTAGGGTATTAGATGGGCTTCCCAGGTGATCCTAGAGGTAAAGAACCTTCCTGCCAATGCAAGAGACATAAGAGATGTGGATTTGATTCCTGGTTCAGAAGATCTCCTGGAGGAAAGCATGACAACCCACCCCACAATTCTTGGCTGGAGAATCCCATGGACATAGGAGTCTGCTGGGCTAGAACCCACAGGTTGCAGGAACTGGGCGGGACTAAAGTGGCTTAGCACACATGCATGCAGAGCATTAAGCACCTGTGCTATTTGCTCAGTCATGTCCGACTCTGCAACCCCATGCACTGTAGCCCACAAGCTCTTCTGTCCATGGGGATTATCCAGGCAAGAATACTAGAGTGAGTTAACATCTTCTCTTCCAGGGGATCTCCCCACCCCAGAAATCAAACCCAGGTATCCTGCAATTGGGCAGAATCTTTACTGTCTGAGCCACCAGGGAAGCCCAAGTACCTACCACCATATAAAAAAATTACCCTCCCAAATTTAGCAATTTAAAGCAACAAACATTTATCTTGCAGTTTTGTGGGTCAGACATCTGAAAGTAGCTTCTTTTCATGGCTCTGGTTCAACTTCTCCATAGTTATCTGAAGACTGGAGGATCGACTCCCGTGTTTACCCAGTAATTGCAGGCTGACCTCAGTTTCTCACTGGCTGTAGCTGGAGGTCACTCTTTCCTTTCTTGTTTCCTTGGGTGTTCTCAAGATGTGGCCAGTGACTTCCCCCAGAGCACAGCCCAAGATGAGAGCTGTGGTCTGTTATAACCTAATCTCAGGAGTGACATACTATCACTTCTGCCACAACCCCTTGGTCATGCAGGCCAACCTTGGCACAACATAGAAAGGATCCATGACAGGTATAAACACTGGGAGTTGTTAGGGGCCATGGGCTTGGGTCAGGCATCCATCTGTCCTCTTAACTTCCATAAACACAAACACTTACTGGTGGCCCATGGAGCTATTTCGGATCTCTGGTTTTGGTGTAGGTTCAGAATGGTTGTCGCAGGCCGGTGCAGCAGCCGTAACAGCAGACTCACTGTATTCTCTCATAGTTGACCCAGTGGACACAGTCATAACACAGCCTTAACGTAGCCATGATGTAGCCACAAGAACTGTTCAGGTGGAGTTTACTTATGTTTACAGAATAAAGTGGCCCATGGCCAAGCAGATACAACATGATGTGCATGTGCAGTACTACAAGTGATCTCAGCTGTCACATTACCATGTATTTACAAAACATGGGGTGAGAGCAAGGGGTCATGGGGCAGGAGAGCCTGACTGCCGCCATCTTGGCTAATTTGCTCTTACCCTACATCAAATTAAAGATTTTTTCTCATGAAGATTTTGTAGGCAGTGTTTGTAACCAGTAAGTCTCTCGCAAGCTGCTTGCAATTAAGGACACCAAACGGTGTCATCAAATGAAAAGTTACTAGTACTGGTTTTGCCTCTCTTGTAGAGTCACAAGAAATAAAACTTTCAAGGAAAGAAAAATGATACTGGCCCAAGTCAGAAATATAGATCAATGGAACAAAATAGAAAGCACAGAGATAAATCCACGCACCTGTGGACACCGTATCTTTGACAAAGAAGGCATGAATATACAATGGAGAAAAGACAATCTCTTTAACAAGTGGTGCTGGGAAAACCAGTCAACCACTTGTAAAGGAATGAAACTAGAACACTTTTTAACACCATACACAAAAACAAACTCAAAACGGATTAAAGATCTAAATGTAAGACCAGTAACTATAAAACTCCTAGAGGAAAACATAGGCAAAACACTCTCCAACATAAATCACAGTAGGATCCTCTATGACCCACCTCCCAGAGTAATGGAAATAAAAGCAAAAATAAACAAATGGGACCTAATTAACCTTAAAAGCTTCTGCACAACGAAGGAAACTATAAGCAAGGTGAAAAGATAGCCTTCAGAATGGGAGAAAATAATAGCAAATGAAGCAACAGACAAAGAATTAATCTCAAAAATATACAAGCAACTCCTGCAGCTCAATTCCAGAAAAATAAATGACCCAATCAAAAAATGGGCCAAAGAACTAAACAGACATTTCTCCAAAGAAGATATACAGATGGCTAACAAACACATGAAAAGATGCTCAGCATCACTCATTATCAGAGAAATACAAATCAAAACCACTCTAAGGTACCATTTCACGCCTGTCAGAACGGTTGCTATCCAAAAGTCTACAAAGAATAAATGCTAGAGAGGATGTGAAGTAAAGGGAAGCCTCTTACACTGTTGGTGGGAATGCAAACTAGTACAGCCACTATGGAGAACAGTGTGGAGATTCCTTAAAACAGTGGAAATAGAACTGCCATATGACCCAGCAATCCCACTGCTGGGCATACACACCGAAGAAACCAGAATTGAAAGAGACACGTGTACCCCAATGTTCATTGCCGCACTGTCTATAATAGCCAGGACAGGGAAGCAACCTAGATGTCCATCAGTAGACAAATGGATAAGAAAGCTGTGGTACATATACACAATGGAATATTACTCAGCCATTATAAAGAACACATCTAAATCAGCTCTAATGAGGTGGATGAAACTGGAGCCTATTATACAGAGTGAAGTAAGCCAGAAAGAAAAACACCAATACAGTATACTAATGCATATATATGGAGTTTAGAGAAATAGTAACTATAACCCTACATGCGAGACAGCAAAAGAGACACAGATATATAGAACAATCTATTGGACTCTTTGGGAGAAGGCGAGGGTGGGATGATTTGAGAGAGTAGCATTGAAACATGTATGTTATCATATGTGAAACAGATTGCCAGTCCAGGTTCAATGCATGAGACAAGTGCTCAGGGCTGGTGCACTGGGATGACCTTGAGGGATGGGATGGGGAGGGAGGCGGGAGGGGGTTCAGGATGGGGAACACATGGACACCCGTGGCTTATTCATGTCAATGTATGGCAAAAACCACCACAATATTATAAAGTAATTAGTCTCCAACGAAAATAAATAAATTTTTTTTAAAAAGAAAGAAAAATGACAGACAAGCAGCCTTCATTGTTTTCCTGTAGGGTTGCTGGAACAAAGTCATGACAGCCCTTTTCCATCCATCAGGAGGTAGAATTAGTGGGCACAATAATTTTCAAAGTAAAAAATTTGTGGTCACTTTAGATCCTCCACAAGAACAACCTGATTTGTACATAAAAAAGTGAAGTGAAGTCACTCAGTTGTGTCTGACTCTTTGCAACTCCATGGACTGTAGCCCACCAGGCAAGAGTACCGAGGTGGGTTGCCATTTCCTTCTCCACAGGATCTTCACAACCAGGGATAGAACCCGAGTCTCCCGCACTGCAGGCAGATGCTTCACTGTCTGAGCCACCAGGGAAGCCCATTTGTATGTGTGACCACTCAAACAACTCATTGCCAAGTTCATCATGTCAATTTTTGCTGTTTAAACTACATTTCTGTGATGGGTTTAGTTTGATGTACCCATGAGCCCTACCAAAATCTAGCAGTATTTTCATGCACAGCATATGTAACAGGCGTAACTACAATGATCATTTAATTAATGTCTATGCTGTGCCCAGTCGCTCAGTTCTGTCCATGTCTTTGGGACCCCATGGACTGTAGGCCACCAGGCTCCTCTGTCCATGGGGATTCTCCAGGCAATAGTATTGGAATGGGTTGCCATGCCCTCCTCCAGGGGATCTTCCCAACCCAGGCATCAAACCCAGGTTTCCTGCATTGCAGGCGGATTCTTTACCATCTGAGCCACCAAATATTTGCTTTCTTTGACTGTGTGCTAATGACATTTGTCTGATAGCTACCCATGAAATTTGAATATATTTTTGCAGCAGGGGCATTTTAGCATACTTCTTTTGCAAGCCAGAACCTTTAGGAAAAGGTTGTGTTGGTTTGGATATATATGTATTGGAGTTACAAAAAAAGCATCTGATAATTTGGCATTTAATACTTGAGTAAATCCTAGCAAATGTAACAAGTCATATGCTCACACACACAAATATATATAAATATGTATGTATATATACATATACGAAACTAGGAAGCCAAATTACCACAGCTCAAGTTTTATTTAAAATTATAGGTTTAAATAAGCACTTATGAGTCCCTAATAAGCACACCCTTTAATACACTTCGTGACTTCTATTTTGGTTGTTGGGAAACATTGTCCCCTAATGTTTATGCCAGTTATGTAGGCTGTTGCTTAAGATACGAACTCTATAAGCTGATGTGGTAATGATTATAAGCTATTTTTGTCTTTTTCAGTGACATTTTATGTTCTGAGAGGCCAGTTTTGTCCAATGAGTTGGATAGAAGTATGATTTCTTAGTCAAGAAATTTGACACGCCGAAGTCTTCTTTGCCTTCTTTCACAACTAGCACTGTCCCAGGGTAGCTGCTCCAACAGCTTGGGTCCTTCTGGTAGGTATGAAGCTTAAGTGAGAAATAAATCCAAGTTCCTCTCAGGGTGGTTGCTTCTGCAGTTATCTTAGCCTGAGGTGAAAAGTGAAAGTGAAAGTCACTCAGTGGTGTCTGACTCTTTGGGACTCCATGGACTATAGCTTGCCAGGCTCCTCTACTGTCCTAACTTAATTTAAAAAGCCTTTTTCCTGCAAAAATAAAAAAAGTTTAAATTTAAATAAAGAAATTTACAAAATCATGGTGTTTACAAAAAACACTTTGTTCTTAAACAAAATGAGTTCCACAGGCAAGAGTTTAAGAAGTCATATACTATGGATGATTCATGTTGATATTTGACAGAAAACAAAATTCTGTAAAGCAATTATCCTTTAATTAAAAAAAAGTCATATAAAATTCTTTAACAACTAGTAACAGAAAAATGGCCAAGCATACATGTTTAGTCATATTTTTGTAGTATAGTGGATAGTTACACAGGTTTCATTCCTTGAGTTTTTAACCACGTTATCAGCTAGTCACCTAGTCAACTAGAGGCTCATATCCCTTAATGTGTCAAGTTTGTGAAAACCAACATAGGATTATAAGGTAATCAAATTATGAAAACTTGGTAAGACAATTAATATGTGATAGCTATCATAATAGGTACATCAATCAACTGATTAGTCTGGCAATATTTGTCAATTTGTGTAATTATTACTAAATCTTCCATTCATAGTTTCTTGCATACAACTAGCCTAACTCATTGAAGCTAAGTATGTATTTTTCCCTTTCCTTTCTTAGGTTGGTTACCCCAAATGTAATGCAGAAACACTGACACTTTTTTGACTCCCTGGCATGCAGGATCTGTTTTCTGACCAGGGATCAAACCCTTGCCCCCTACCACTGGGAGTATGGAGTCTTAACCATCGGACTGCCAGTGAAGCCCCCACTTTTAAACCAGTCTCTAACATATTCAATTCAGGTGTAAGGAGGTGTATACACACACACATGTGCAACTTACTCAAGGAATCAGGGAATATGTAAAAACATTAACACTATTGTTTCTTCAAAACTGTACTTTAAAAGAATTTGTCTACATGTGAAAAAAGCATTCATTACTCATGCTTCCACTTTCTTTTGAAACGACATTGCTTTAAACTCCAATAGAAAGCATTCTAAGGACTGGGACACTCAAAATTTGACCAAAATTTGGGGTGCTCATTTTAGTGACTAAAACCTGACACCACTGTCTTTCATGTTCTCCGCAGATACTCTTAAATGCTTATCAAACAGTATTTAAGAACTGTTAAAAAGATTCCAGAGATTAAGATTCTGAAGCTAAGTTGGGGGGACCACAAAAACATTTTTAAGTGCTCTGGTTGAAGAGATGACCATGGTTGCATGCCTGGGTTGAATGCTTCTAGGCATGGAGCTGTGGGAATAAGAGCATTGTCTTAGGAAAAGGGGGCATTAGAAGGAATAACAAAGTTACTGTGCAACGCAAAATGACCATCCATTTCTAGGTTTTCCTCCAACTAGACTCTATTTTCTCTTATGATCGAGTAATAACATACTGAGTTTTAGAACACCATCTGGTAACTTCATGTATTTAAGACCTCAATTCTTATTTCAACTATTAGATACATGGAATCTCCCAGGATATATTATGAGGATTTGTTTATTTATAAGATACAAAATTGATAAAAACTACATCTCATCATGCTGAATACTGCCGAGATGAGGTTTATAAACTTGACAATCCAACAATGCAAATTAAATGTTTCAAATTCAAAATGTTTTTCACTAATCATGAAGGACTTCTCAATAAACACAAATGCTATTTTATGCCCTGTGTGATAATACTAGTTATCATGTAGTGATCAATTACACTTCTCAAAAACAGGCTGCAAAACACAACAACACAACCCAGGTCAAATTACTAGCCCCACTCACAGAAGATCTAAGATTTAAAGAAGCAATGGCCCCCATGATCCCGTTTTGTTTTGGCTCCAAGTTTCAAGAATGGAGTATATTTAATGCTCAAGTGATATATGAAGAGATGGAATCAAATTCTTTAAAACGTAAGGTGAAGCATTGTTGCTCACCCAAACTTTGAGGCTTTTACTCAGTTTTATTAAAAA
The DNA here is from genome assembly GCA_007570785.1 of Antilocapra americana. Classification (NCBI taxonomy): domain Eukaryota; kingdom Metazoa; phylum Chordata; class Mammalia; order Artiodactyla; family Antilocapridae; genus Antilocapra; species Antilocapra americana. The sequence continues at coordinate 11,591,144 of ML662442.1, forward strand.
AAATAATCAGACATGTGTCTCTTTCAAATTAACATTGAACTATACAAAAGCTTTTCAGATGGCTGAAACTTAACACCTCACATGCCAAAACTTAATTTGAATTAACTTCAAAACTTTTAAAAAGGTTATGCTATTGATATGCAAATGAAACACATGCCCAGAAGGTAAGCTGCACAAAACCACTTGGTTGGTGCGACTGCGCTTCAAATCACGGCCTTCCTCTACCAGTTTCCCCTCAGTACAGAATCGGGTCATTGGTCCAAAGTTATCTAAACCTTAAAAAGTTTATAATGGAAAGCACTTTCATTAAAGTTCCCTAATTGTGTCTGCAAGCAGCTTATCATGTCAACTTTGTTTAATCCTTCATTTGTTAAACAAAACCCACACTTCAAATGGCACTAAGAGCAATTCTTTCACATTGTGTCCTAAAAAATAAGTTAACAAGAAGCAAAACAACTTCAGTGACGATAAACGCATATCATCATTTATTTCATGTTTAAGCTCTTGCACTAGATTTTTACAAGCTGGTGAACACTGACAAATTATTTCTCCCACAGAACTATAACCACTTGTTCCCGGACAGTATAAATATATGGTTGAGCTAACGTTAATACACATCACCATTTCATCAATTACATAATAAAACAAATTGTCAAGTATCCAAATATTAAGTTACACAGCTCAAAAGGTATATAAAATATTAAATGTCTGCTCAATTCATTAGCAGAAACCCACTTTTTTTTTGCAAGAGAGGCTGGGAATCACACTTCAAACAAAATTAATTCGGTAAACAACTTCAGGTAAGTATGAAAAAAAATTACAAGAATTTCAGAAATTTTGATTAAGAATTTAGTTACAGTAACAAAGTATTTCTACCTTTTAAAAAAATATTTACTAAATTAAAGCGCATATTCTACATGTTCTGCACAAGACAAAGGCAACATTTTACTAAAAATACTTAATAGCCCCCTCCCATTCTTTTTTCAGGCCCTCCCTGTTAAGTTGCACCCCAAAGTGCAAACATTAAAATGAACTGTAAGGCTTTTGTCTGGAGACATTAAAGTTATGTGCTTCTGTACAATGTAGATTTTCAAAATGGAGGCCTTCTACAACATAAAATGAAATTGATAGAAAGATATTAAATAATCACTATAAGACTTGGTTAACTAAAAAGGGAGCAAATCTGGTGTATACTGGTATGAATGTGGGAGACGTAAACATATTGTGAGCAAACAAACCTCATAGGCCCTACTTTCTATGTTTGAAATGATGCAAGGAATAAACCACATAAGGTCCAGAGTGTTCATAGTTCCTGGGATTTGTTCTATATGATACTAAAAATATACAAGTATTGTGCTGGGTATTTTGGCACCTAGTCTTTCTAAATTTCTTACATACTGGTAAGATTCTGGCATGGAAACAGATTTAAAGACATGACTCAATACTGCATGATTTCAGGAAAGGTCAATTGGTACAAATTATAAGCACATATTAAATGCTGAATAGCAAGAATTCTTTACTAGTATCCAAATAGGTTGATCATAACCTGAACAGAGACTGCAATTCTGCCAGGCCTTTGGCCTGGTAAAATTGCTTTTCAACACTCCTATGGAAGCTTCATCGGACTTATTCACCAAGTCAGCTGGGCTATCTGCTATGTACGACAAATTCCATCCTGTCTCAGGTTCCACTTCCGAGCAATGGCATCATGCACCCTGGTTTTATTGAACACAACAGTTGTTTCTATGCCCATTGGAGTCTTTGAAGCGCAGCCGCATTTTAGGACGATACTTCTCCAAATACAAAAGTTGCTTGCTGTTAAAAGCTCCTCGCCGCTTTCTAGAATGAAGAAAATGAAGTAATAAAAGCAAAGTTCTTCTGGCATATTAACATTTACTGTTCCACAGAAGGCAATTATCACCTTTTTTTGTAGCAATTTATCTTCTGATTATTAAATTGTGACTTAATGGAGGAATGTGGACTGGCAACGTGTAAAAGGGAAAAGAGCTGTAAAAAGTTAATTTTCTAAATCTTTGGGGTGGTGGTGATTAAAAGTCAAAACTTATTAATCCATTCATATAAAGTCCAAGAAAAGGCAAAACTAGTTTAGTATAATATGCGGCCGAAAGAGATTGCCTCTGATGGTTGGGAAGGTGACTACAAAGAGCATGAGGGCATTCTCTGGAATAGCTATTTTATTTGTTATGGTCAATTCATCTATCTTTGAGATCTATGCATTTTACTCTATATAAATTATACCTCAATAAAAAGGCAAATAAACAACTTTATCAAGAATTTAAAGTAAATCAACAATTCACAGAATTATTACTGGATCAGAATTTTTATAATATGAACATCTATATGGAACGGGAAAGGTGTTAATATTATCTCAAGAATGAACAAAATGGTCAGATAGGCTCTTAGAAACAAATTGCTTTCACAGAATTGATAATATTTAAATTCACCAACATTCAGTGAGGAAATAAAAAGTGCAAATCAAAAGAACGTATTAAATACATACTGTCTTATGAACTGTACTGCATCTTCATATTTCATTCCACCTTCAATTAATGCTAGGGCAACAAGCACTGGAGCTCTGAGAAGAAGTTTTGATATATTATTTTTCAAAGTCAAATCCTGGAATATTCAATACTCCAAACATTCCCCAATCCAAAACCACTACTATTTATGCCACACTTTGTGTGTTAGTATTTCTAGAAAATGTTGGACATTAATAAAATATCACTTTCACATCAACTCTAGGTTTTCATCTATAACCAAAAAGAAAACTAGTAACTACATAAACTAACACGTATAAGTCTAGAAATTAAGGCTTATATTACTGGAGAGCAGTATCTTGATAAATGCTGACAATATTTTCTTAAGTTCCTAGCAGTGAAAACTACTTTCCACTTAAATATCTTCCAGAAAAATTTGCTTTGTTTCATGATCAATCAGAGAGAGACACAGCTGCACGCCCACCTCCACAGGACCATGTTGTTTCATTTCACTCTTCTCCACTAGGACTTTTTTGGGGACAGTAAGGGCCGAGGGCATTGGTAATAATATGGACACATGTATTTTGACACTACTGGGTAATGAGTTGCTACTGAATCAGGATGCAAACACATACCACATTCAATGCAAAACCACCTTAGTGATAATTATCTTATTTTCCCAATAATCTTGGACAGTGACTATAGGTACAACTTAGAACACATGATTAAGCAATTCTGCCCAGAGAAGCAAGTATACATTTTAGCAACAGCACTCATCAGTTCCAAATGTACTGGAATACATTACTCTGTTACACTCGCCTACTTTCAGTAAGCCAACAAAGCAAACTGATTCACAAACTGGTGACTGTCTTTACAGGAGTCAAAAATGAAGCATTTACTAAGAATTAAGATCGACACCATTAAATGGGTTTAAGAAATTCTCTTACCTGCCAAGGCCTGCAACACAATGAACAGCAATACAACAACCAGGGTCTTCACGAAACTTAATTTTCACAAGACTTAACCAATCATCAACAATCTGGTTAGATGGTGGGGCACCATCATCAAAAGGCCAATCCTAAGTCAAAAGAATATACATTTTATATTTTTAATGCAATACCACATTAATAATCCTAAAATTCTAACACCCAAATGTTTTCAAAAGCATTTTATGTTTAACAAGTGCTTCCTTATGAAACCCCACAGCCAATGAAATGCAAATAAATGGTGAATCTTTAAGAACACCTTTTATTACTTCAAATCTCTGGTCAGCTTTCACCTTTACTTGGAAACTAAGACTATAATTTATAACAACTTAAACTTGCAGCATGGTACTATAAACACAGAGGAACCATTAACACTCACGAGAACATGGATGCCTTCTTTCTCCACAAGAGTAGTGTCATAAGTTGCTTCACATACTCTTACGATTGTGGTAACTCCATACTTCTTAAGTTCCTGGATAAAAACATGGAAGCAGCAAAGGGTTTATACAAATGTTATTCTTTTGTTTTATTTTTAATGGGCTCTAGAGGATGGGATGGGAAAATAACCACTTTATTCTTGCTCACCTCTCTAATAGGTATTGTCGGTTAACAGAAAATCATGTATGTTTAAAAGAGAAGCCAAGTCTTTTGCTTTAAATGACTATACTACAACAGCACTGAACAGGAATGTTAAACAACATATTTTTAATAAATTTTAAGTTAAAAAAAAGTCCATGACCCTACATATACTGAAGCTGTTTACAGTCATGGCAACGATGGCTGGCTGAGACACTGACAAGAGGATCAGAAGCCATCCAGGAACCAAAGGAATCACTCATGACAAAGTCATCTGACTTGACATATATTAATTCTTTAAACTTCATTTGCAGCATACAGTGTATAGTTTAGAGCCTTAAAAATATATTTAAAGAATCTAAAATCTCAAAAGTGCAGTGTTAAACTTCCCACCATTTCAGATTATAGGCTTTAAATCTCAATGTATTATTACTAATTATAACACTTGGCATTTTAAAAACATATAGACGATAATAAAATTTAGAAGTACTTCTACGATCTGGGAGGCCTATTTTTTATTTCTGATTATCTATAAATATTTATAAAATAAAATGCATATGCATACAAATGAATTATTCAGCATTACAATCCTTTCTAACAGTCAAAAGAGGTTAAGTGGTGAGACAGTTTTGACTATCTAGCAACCACCAGAAACAGAATTAAATCAGTAGCTGAAAATTGTATTCTAAGCATCAAAAGAGGGCCAAGACATAAACTAACTTTGGTTTATAGTTGCCAGCCATTATGCTAAGCAAATGTAAAAAACCCACAAAGTGGGCCTCCTTCCAACAACTTTATAAGCAATAGCCATATGTAACAGTCCACATATAAATTTAAATTAAGAAAACTGTGAGGCATGAAAAATTAGATATTAACTTATAATCTATTTCAAGTACATGGCCTTCTCAAAAGTGTCTAAAATAATTCACTTCTAACCAGAGAAGACACTGATATTTCCGGGAGTTGGAGCTGTAGTCATCGACCAACTCACAATTTTCAAAACACTGCTATATAAAAGCTCCAGTATTAAACTACAATCAGTTTAAGCTATTAAAAAGCACCCAAACTTACCTCTATAAATTTGCTTAAGGTTGCATTAGTTGGGTTGTGTGTAATAAGAAATCTCATGTTCCTGTATGTAACTTCCACAGGAGCTGGGCGGTTCATTCGAGCCATGTTAATTTAATTAAAAAACACTCAATAGGGATATGAAAGAATTTTAAAAATTGAATACAGAAATGATGCAAAGAAATGCAGTCAACTTCAATATACTCCACTTGAAATTCTCAGTGCTTTTAAGTGTGAAATTGGGAGTAATGAATGAATGAACCTCTTAACAAGAAGCAGCAATTCTTCAATCCAGTAATACTGAGGCAATAGAAAGGAAGTGCACTGAGGTTTACCCCATCCAGATCAGAACTCTTGTAAAAAAATGCTCTGTGGATTTCAATTCAACACTTCTGCGTCCAGGTTAACCAGTCTTATTGGGGGTTTCTTGGTTGAGCAGTAATGAATTTCTGCAGTTCACTTGTCTGCATAGAGGTCGTGCTGTGCCTGGCAGTAATCTCCACTGCCCTTCAGAAACTCCATAAATGTGTGACCAAGAACACCACAGAACTGCTGTTTAAAAGAGAGAAAAACGTTGTTTTTCAATTCAAAAGGAACATGTTATGTTTTTTACAGTATTTAAGCACATAGCTATCTTTCCAAATTCGGGCCCAAACTAACTTTTTAACTTTCACTTGAACCACAAAAATACAAGGGTGACTACAGATTAAGTCAATAAGCAAAGATTACTTTTATTTTGTAAAATTTATTTATTTTTTGTAACAAATTCAATAAAGACTTTTTACTTTACAATATTGTGTTGGTTTTGCCATACATTGACTTGAATCTGCCATGGGTGTACATGTGTTCCCCTTCCAGAATCCCCCTCCCTCCCCAAACATTACTTTAAATCGAAATTATTGATCTAATACAAATACTGCTCAAAGAATATCACTGATAAATTTGGTGAATATCCCTTATATACAATCTATTAATTACTCCTTTTAATACTTGGCTATTTGCTTTACACTGTTATAAACTATTATGCACAACTTTCTATGTTGATTTTTTCCAACTGCCAAAATATTTCTACATATTACAAAAATTCACTATATTGGTCAATACATTAAGAAAAGAAACTGGTTTTCAAAATGCTACCATATATACTGCCCCATTCATTCCTTCACAACCTATTAACTTACTATTTCCCTTTAACAGTTATCCCTCATCTGAGTCTCTGGAAGTTGATCAACTAGTTATGTGAAATATAAGCACACTACATACACTTACATAGAACTTCCATTTGTAACCATAAAAAAGATGTTCATAATTGTAATACTCTTTTGTATTTTAAAATCAAAATTTCACTAATCCCGGCTTAAACTGAAATCTAATCCAAAGAAAATGACAGAGGGAAGTGGTAGTGTTGTTTATTTAGTCACTAAATTGTGTCTGACTCTGCAGCCCCACTGACTAGTCCATCAGGCTCCTCTCTCCATGTGATTTTACAAGCAAGAATACCAGTGTGTGATGCCACTTCCTGGGGTGGCAATTAAGGGGAACTAGTGATGGCGTGGTGTGAATTACCTTACATTTTGCCCACAAGTCTCAAAAAGCCAGTTAACTGCTACCAATTAAGCTTTTCCCAAGTTCCCCTTAAAGACCTAAATGTTTTACACTAGCATCAAACATAATATGAATGTTCACAGGATATTTTCAGAATATATAGAGGAAAAGCACTGATGTTGACATTAGTCTTCTTCCAAGTAGTTTATAAGGAACTTGTGTGGTGGGAAGTAAACAGGACTGAAAAAATATTAATAGCAGGTTAACAAGAGCACTAAGAGCCAGCCACTGCCTCAAACACTTAACAGGTATTCTCATGGATAAATTACCTAATAAAATCTTTATACTACTTCTCTAGAATAAAGTTTATTCTGGCACCTTTCCAAATAAAGTAATCTGCAAAGCCATTAAGGTCAAGGGCTCTTATCTCGGTCTTCTGATTTCCAAGTGCTACCCTCTTTCAATTGAAAGCCGTTTTATACAGTATTGCACACCACTGATTTCCATATTTAATAGCTAAAATTACTGTAACTGCCAAGTCTGACCATCTCTTTTCCCAAGTAGTCTGTTTAAGGAGAGATCACAGAAAGAAATAATTTATTTAACGCAACGGTGGTTATTTTAGGTTTTTTTTCCCCCGAGTGGAGCCACGCTGTGATTGTGGCGGGGCGTGAGGGAAAGACAGATGAATTTCCACAGAAGCATAAACATCTAACGTTTTTCTGTTTTGCCCAAGACATTCCTCTATTTCCAATTCTTCACCCTAGCAAAAACTCTCTATGATAGGAAGTCTGGAAATCCCAAGTATTCCCCATCCCAGTTATCAACTGCATATAATCACAGAAACACACAGCAGGCGGGGGGGGTGGGCGGCAATTTCTGTGCAGAAATTTGTCATATTGCAGAGTCAAAGCAATACATCTCTGTAACTGTCTGACAAATGGTTAGTTGGAGAGTTTGTTCCACAACTTATACTTTATATATAATGCACCTGGAATAATGCATGTATAAAATGCTGCTTACAGAATGATCTAGCATTCTTGTCTTCAACTCTTTCACTGCCATCACACAAAAATTCATATAAAGAGTAACAGGATGGGAATTTCCTAGCGGTTCAGTGGTGAGGACTACGCGCTTTCACTGTGCTGTCGTGTCCGACTCTGCGACCCCACGGACCGTTTGCCCGCCAGGTTCCTCTGTCCATGGGGATTCTCCAGGCAAAAACACTGGAGTGGGCTGCCATGCCCTCCTCCTCCAGGGGATCTTCCCAACCCAGGTCTCCCGCATTGCAGGCGGATTCTTTACAGTCCGAGCCACCAGGGAAGACACGAAATACTGGAGTAGGCAACCTATCCTTCTCCAGGGGGGATCTTCCCCAGGGAGGAACAGAAGCGAGGATCCGCGTTGCAGGCGGGTTCTTTACCAGCTGAACTACCAGAGAAGCTCTGCGCTCTCACTGCCAAGGGTTCAACCCTTGATCGGGAAACTAAAGGCTCTCCATGTGGCCAAAAAAAAGGGGGGCTCATAATCAGGATCTCAAGAAATCAACGGTGCCAGACTACTGTGCAAACAACTTAGTACTCGTGGAATACTAGAGAGTTCCACGGACGGGAGCTCAACCTCACTGTGGTCTGGCTGGCCACGGTACCACAAGCCGGCCAGAGGCAACAAGACGAGTTTCAGGAACAGCCCAAAGGGCCCAGATTACAGAGCGCCGCGACGCGCTCGAGGCCGGAGCGGAGCGTGCCAGCCGCTCCCACGGTTCTAAGGCTGGCCGCTCCTCGCCGGCCGGCCCGCCCCGCCCCGGGGCGGCGACAAGCCCGGACTTGCTCCCGAGGCCCGGGCGGGGCGGGCGGCTCACCTGGCGGGGCCGCGCGGCCTGGGTCACGGGTCCGCGCCGCGCCTTCAGTCCGGCGCCGGCGCCGAGGCCATTTTGTCCGAGCGCCGGTCGCGGCCGCGGAGCGCAGGATGGCCGCACAGGCCGAGTCCCGGCCCGGTCCGCGAGCGCCGCGTCGCTCGCCCGCCCGCCGGGTTCGGGGGCGCGCCCGCAGCACTGACGCGCAGCCCGCGCCCCGCCCGGGCCACGTCCCCGCTGCCGGGCCCCGCGGCAAACAAAGGGGCCCGGGGCGCCGGCCGGCCCGCCGGACGTCAGGGCCGGCGACGATCACAAAGCGGCTTCTGTGCCGCCGGGCGACCCGCCCGCCGCCGGGCTTCGGGCCGGGACGCGGGCGGGCGCCGGGCTGTTAACAAAGGCGGCGGCGCGGGGCGTGCGTACTCACAGGAATATGTCTACTCATTGAAGATTGTGGCCTAACCATACAGCCGGTCCCGAGGCGGCGGCGGGGCGGGGGGGGCGGCGGGCGTCGTGCGGCGGCGGCGGCGGCTTCGCGGGCGGCGGCGGCGGCACCGGAGTCGGTCGTGCAGTGAGCGGCCCGCAGAAGAGCGCGCAGCCTCGCCGCCCGCAGCCCAGGCAGCCAATGCACGCGCCGCGGCGCCCTTGCGTCATAGGCCTTCCCATTTATACGCGGAGCGACGTGAGCGCCCCGGTGACCAATCGCAGCCAGGCTCCAGGCCGAGCGCCGGCGACAGGGGGCGGAAGCCCGGCCCCGCGGACGTCACGGCGCGGCGGCGGCTACCGGCGTGAACCGGTTGATGAATGGCGGCGGCCGCTGTTGGAGCGCTGGCCGGCGGGGGAGGGGCGGGGAGGTCCGGGAAGGACGCAGGAGGGAGACCGGGAGCGGGAGGAGACGCTCAAATTCCTGACCAAAACCCCAGAGGGGTGAGGACACCCTCGTCACCGGAGCAGGCCTGAAGCTGGCCTCGGCTCAGGCCGCAGTGCCCGCGGGGCCGGCACCGAGCCGCGGTCCCGGCCCGGGCTCCTTTTGCCGAGAGTCAGACCTCCGTCCGCGGTTTCCCGGGGCACCGCGCCCCGCGGTCCCCATCGCCAGACAGTGGTACTGCGGGCTCTGCGGCCCCGACCGCGGACGAGCGGGAGGGGCGTGATTCAGCGAGCAGCCCACAGGAGACGGCAGAGTGTCTTGGATGCGTATAAGCGCCCCTGCTCCCCACAGGCGTCTTTGGTCGCGTCCTCACGACGCATGCGGGCGACTGCAGTTGGCTCGAGCGTGGCATTTGGAAATCGCACGCGTCCTTTGTACCTCTGCTCATTTGATGTGTTGTCACGGATCATGAAAGGTTAGGCAGCGTTCTAAAAATTAATCTTCGGTTTGGTCAAGGAGTGGTATAATTGTTTGCGTCAAAGCTAAAGCTTTCCTTTTTGTTCGTTTTCAGAACTCTTTTCACTCTTCATAATTGAGGCCCATTAAGTAAAGCCTCATCACCGTTGTTCTGTTACACAAGGGCAACTCTTTCATTTATAATCTGAAAACTTTTCTGCTCTGCTTTCTGGAAGGAGTAAACCGAAGTTTTACCTGCTTTGAAGAACTCGGTTTTCTACCAACATTGAGGCCTTTTGTTTGCTGTTTTCATTGAGCATAGATTGGAGTGGCTTTAGGGATCGAATTTTTTCTTAGTCAGTGTACAGACTCATTTTAGGATTTGTTAGAGCTGCTTAGAAACTGCTTGTATAGTTGTTAAACTTTTTAATAAACATATACTGTATAAGTGAAGTGCTTTCAATAGAGTTAGGTCAGGCAATGTTTTAGAGGAACCAAAGTCAAATTGTCTTCATTTTAAAGAAATTGCTTGCCTTGGAAACTTTTTACTTCATCTAAGTCAGGAAAAATCAAAGAGCTTGAGAAATAATGCCTTTTCATTACATAAAAATTTACAAACTGTTACAAGGCAAAAGGCTTTTGACAAACGTAAACTATTTAATGGCTCACTGAAAGTATTGGCGATGTAACATGGGCAGAATTAACACCATAGTGAATAAAATACTTAAGCGACATTTACAATAGTGTGGTTAAAAAACACGTTCCTCGGCGACTCTCCATCCAAAAGTTTGTCCGCACAGTGATGCTACTGGGAATAGTGAGAGCTTTTAAACAACTGAATTTGGTGGGATGAGACATAAATTTAGCCAAGCAGAGCCAAATCAGTATTAACCAGTTTTCTTGTAGAACTTGTGATGCAGGTTGAGCCTTGTGAGCCAGATCCTGTAATTAATTATCACAAGCAGTGCTGACACGAAATATCCAGTTAGCTGTTGCTCATCAAGCTCTAAAAGCTGGGCTCAGACTCGCAAGTGGACTAATCAGCTTTGCGGGGAATCGGTGAGGGTGTGGTCTTTGCCTCGCCTATGCGGTACCACCTTGTTACTATGAAAAGATACGGATGAAAAACTAGATGAAGTTTTTGCCCTTAAGAAAAAAAATAGAACTTGAAACAAGATATATTAATAAGTGTGATCTTGCTCACCAGCTCACTAAATTTTCTCAGGCTAGTCATGGGCAGCTGCCGTGGTTATGTGTCCTCTGGTGTTACGGTTCACTGCTAAGTATGTGTGCTATACTGAGCCCAGTAGTTTTAAGCTGCTGATTTAAACTACTTAGAGACCAGTGGTCCATCCTGTCATTGGTTAGAAGGCTCCTGTGATCAGATACTACTCATTCACCTCTATAGATTTGCACTTAGAGCATCAGCACCCGAATTTGTTAAAGCAGTGTTCAGACTGAGCCAGCAGGCTTGCGAATAGTGGTCCAGACATCCAGACGTAAGGTAATACCCCTGAAAAGGCAGTGCTCCAGAAAGAAGCCCTCAGATGGAAGACTTCTCCAGCTGAACCGAATGCCCATGTAGCAGTTATTAATACTTTTCTCAGCAAAATATAATGTCCTTGAACTCATCATGGTAGGCAGGACTTCATCAGCATATTGAAAATGCAAAAGCCAACATTTGGAAGGTAAAGGAGACTATAAGAGCATTGAGGAAAAGCGTTATGGAAGATGAAACACTGCAAAAGACTACAAATGAGCAAAAACTGAAGATGAAGAGCAGAGTTCTTTATAGGATGGCAGATCTCCTGGTAAAGGAATCATTGATTCCACTTATACCAGACTTATAAAAATTGGAGGATTTCAACTCTTCTATCTTCTTGGATTTATTAGGGCCATGAATGGTAGATTGAGGCTGTAATGAAGTCTGATAAAAAAAAAAATTTAAAGCAAGAGTATTGCCTTTGCAATGGTAGATCAAATGTGACGACAACAACCTAGCAAACATTACTATATTGAAAGGTATAATGATGTACCAAGTGTATTTAATAGACGCAAATATCCCTGTGGATGTCTGGATACCAGTGAAGAGGGCAATCTTAAGTATATCCTCAAACTTAAAAGATGTCCTAAAAGTTCAGGGATACATCCGTGGCTCCTGTTAACATTGTAACAGTTTACTTTCCTTTTTCTATTATGGAACAGCCTATTTTATATCCAAAATGAATCTCCTTGTGTGATTTGTTTTTTAGAAAATGTTAAAAATGGATAGCATATTTAAATTTCTGTGAAAATATAATTTTCAGTGTGTGAATGTTGTTTAAAGCATGCTGTGTTAAAAAATGACAATATTCTTCCCCTAAGTTATTGACTTAAAGTTTTGTTGTCTTTTTAATAGATATATATTTTGTGATTAGCTTCAAGTATATGAAGTGATTCAGTATTTGTATTTCACAAAATAAGTCTCATATGTAAAGTATGATTTTTATTGGGATGAGGATTTCAAGTCTTTTAAATATGCTAGATAAATAATAGTCAAACAACAGCGATGCATCATCATTTCTATGCAATTTTTAGTCACAGAAATTTCCAGCAAGCAATTAAGCTTGTTACAAGCCTTTCAAGTTCAAAGTCTGTATAGGCTAGTTCCTATACTTGGGCTATTATGTTTTGACCCAGTCAGACATAGAAACTGTCAGGTCATTGCTAAAAATGTAAATATGTTTAGATAAAAGAATCCTGCTGGATCAGAAATGAACGTTTTATTAAGGCATCAAGCCCAATCGTTAAGGTATTTTTTCTCTGTAAAACTGCCTTAAGGCAGTTTTCAAAAAGCCTTTTAAAACTATTTTAAGAAATAGTTCTCTTTAGTAAATCTCTATTATCTGTCCTTTTACTTATGTCTAACTTTAATCAACTTGAATACAAACCCTCAAGTTACTTAGTAAATCTTCAAATCAGATGAAGCTGTTTTCACATTCGGAACTCTGCCTCTAATATAATGAGTATTAACTTTTGTGGAGGTTCAGCATGCATATTCTGATGTGCAGATTAATAAAAAGAATATTTCTATTTGCCTACTGGAAGAAAGTATTTCCTTGGGATACTGAATAAAGGACTTACTGTGAACTTGTAACTCTTAGCATTTTCATACCATGTCATTATTATGACTGATTCACATACTGGTATCTGGACTAATCTAAGAAAATTCTTCTTATGTTTAGATCATTTGGGAATTTTTGGAAATCAGGAGGGCCACAGTCTCCATGTAATTGTTGAGGACATGTTGAATTATGCCACAATCTGAAGTGAGGCAAAAATAGCTTAGGAAAGGAGAATTTGGCCAGAGAAAAGGAATGGAGTATAAATAAATTTTAAAGGTTTGTTATGCATGTTATGGCAGGCATAATTTACGGAGTTGGCATTTAGAGTGCAGATAATCCAGGCAGACACTGACTCAAGCAGCATTACTAGGGTCAACCTTGTGTTAGAAGGAAAGTTTCTTCTACTTAAGATAGTTATCATGTAATGTATTTCTGGAGTCCTCTGACACACAGTAGATATCCAGTTTGTCTGGATATGATTAGGTTACTTTCCCTCCAGAAATCCTTTTGGGTATCCCATTCCCTGTCTTCCTAAATTTTCTATGCAAGCTTCTCCTACTTTTTTCTCAGTCCCTTTAATGATGGTGTTCACTGGGTTTTTGTCCCTGGCTGCCTGGGGTTTTCACTGCATGCACCCTGGTGTTTTCTCTTACCCTCATAGCTTTGGCATCCCTTTCTCCTCTTCACTTGTTAAAATGCCTAGCCCATGCCAGGCACTCTGCTATCTTACGATGGACAATATAAACATTATTTCTACCTCCAATGGAATTTATATACAAATGAGGAAAGAGAAAAAAAGTTGCTGGGCAGGTTACTTCAGAGAGAGAAGTCAAGGAGCAGTGTCTCCCAGGAGACCCAGACCTAAATGGTAAGAATGAATCATTTGGTGGAGGAGGAGGAGAAAAGAGATTCTTGGTGGAGGAAATGACAGTAGAAATACCCAAGGTGGGAAGAGTTTGGTTGTCCTGAAGAAGCTGATAGGCTTGAGGGGCTACAGCAAAATCAAAGGGAGGAAAGGTGGGAGGCAGTTTTGCGATCTGGCAGGGGCCGGATCATGCAGCAACCTTGTAGTCCATGGCAAGTGAGTGCCGGTTCAGTCTTCTTCAGTTTTGTCCCACTCTTTTCCACCACGTGGGCTGCAGCCCTCTAGGCTTCTCTGTCTATGGGGTTTTCCTGGCCAGAATACTGGCATGGGTTGCCATTTCCTTGGGCTTCCTGGTAGCTCAGTTGGTAAAGAATCTGCCTGCAGTGTAAGAGATCTGAGTTCCATCCCTGGGTCCAGAAGATCCCCTGGAGAAGGAAATGGCTACCCACTCCAGTATCCTTGCCTGGAAAATCCCATGGACAAAGGAGCCTGGTGGGCTGCAGTCCATGGGGTCGTGAAGAGTCGGGTGTGACTGAGAGACTAACACTTTCACTTTCTCCAATATAAGACCAGTAAAAGTCTATTTTATTCTATCCTCTGGTGCTGAACTTTGTAGGCACACTGACATGTTTCATAATTCACATGTCCATTTTCACTGGCAAATGTTTGTAAAGAGTAAATCAAAAGCATAAAAGAGACAAAGATTTTCAAATTATGCTTGGAGAAAGGCACTATTTCTGAATATTTCAGGAATATACATGTGTGGAAATACCTAAAAGTTGTATATTTAAGTATTCATAGAATGAAGTTCTGATAAATATATTAAGAAGAAAAGCAAAAATGTATTGTGCTCATTGTTTTCTAATCTGTGCTAAACACATTTGCAGTTTTTCTTGAACTTAGAAAAAAAAATCAGGCTCTGAGATAGGAGTTGGTTAAAAAAAAACCAACAAATAGCAGGTGATATCACTTGAGATATCTACATTTGGCATATTTTTCACAATGTCCATTAGTGAGGAATTAACCAGTTGAATTTAATGAAGAAAATACTTGGTAATATTAAAAGAAAAAAGGGTACAAGTTATAATTTGTACAACTACAAAACTACAACATTATAAAAATACAAGTTAAAAATAGAAATAAATAAACCAAATGTCAGCAGTGTTATAACAACTTACTGTTGGGGTTGGGGAATATCAAATGAACACTTAGCAGATTTAAGTCATGTCCAGTATTCTTAATATTTTCTGAATCTCAGGGGTTATTTTCAGAAAATGAATGTCTGAAATGTTATTTACATGGAAAAAATCTGAAACATTTCATTGTATGATGACTACTGAAGGGGGAACAAGAATCAAAATATTTTTAAAAGATCTTAAAAAATAATGCCTCTGTCTCATATGCCAACAAGATGCATTGAATTTGTGAACATTTGTGATACATGTATTAATAAATAGTCATTGTAAAAAAAAAGAATGAGAGGAAGGGACATTTGTGTGGCAATTTGAAACATGGAGCTAGAATTTGTCCCAGAAGAGGTTGTTCTGATAGGTCTGTAGCGTTGTTATAATCTCTGCAGCAGAGATGGAGGCACCAGGTTATCCTAATCTGACTCCAGTTGTCAAAATATCATGACCATCTTTTTCTGAATCCAGGTTCCCAGGGAATTAATCCCACTATAATTTACTTTTAAGGTGAACTTATTTTTTGCCATCACTTGTAGGAATATAATGTCTAACCAGTGAGAAAATCCCTGAGAATTTAAATAAAAAGAAATCTTCCATTTCCTTTTTTTTGGCTTAAAAAATTCTTTAGAAAATTGCACCAGAAACTCTGCCACAATGAGAGTGTCTATATACCATATCTGTGGTTGTAAACCAAAAGCTTACTTGAAAATGTATGATTGACGTTTGGAAACATCTAAAACTTGAGTCAAAGGTAATTTTTGTATCTTGTAAGAGAAGTCAAACTGGAATGTGACTGTAAGCAGAAATTAAATCAGTTTTATTATATCTGTCTGGAGAAAGATTATGAGAACTGAAGCAAGATGATAACCAAGTACATAGAACAGTAGAGCCTAAAGATTTGAGGGTTGTCATTGCTTTGTGTTCAGGTCTATATGTTATCTTCTATGAGTTTGGTGAAAGGGAATCACAAAATATGATTAATAAGTTACTGAAGTTCCATCCTCTCTTCTCATTCTTAGGAATATTTCAAGAGAAATTGTTCTCTAGACCAATCCTACTCAAAGTTCAGTCTGTGATCTAGAACCAGCCAACCTACACACTCTTTGTTGCTAGTCTGAGAAAAGATAAGTATAAAAATATTTAAAACTTTTATAGCAATTTGATAAGGTAACGTTATGTCTACTGAATCTAATTTTATAAATTAAGCTTGTATTTTTAAGTATTTGAAATATTCATTTTTAATTAATTCACTTTTAAGAAATACTGCTGAAAACTTTGGAAATTGATTAGTTGTTTAATGAAAAGAGTTGCTATGGGTACCTTCCTTTAGTCTTTTATGCATGAGGCTGCTCCATGATCTCTTGCAACAGGTGCCCCAACCCCAAGGCCACAGACCTGTACCAGTTCTGCACAGCAAGGCCAGGAACCAGGCTGTGCAGCAGGAGGTGATTGGCAGGCAAGCAAGTGAAGCCTCATCTGTATATATAGCCGCTCTGCATCGTTCACATTACTGCTTGAGCCCTGCATTCTGCTCAATGAAATCAATAAATATATGCACTTGAATCATCCCTACACCACCACTACCCCTCCAGTGTCTAGCGGAAAATCGCCTTCCATGTAATCAGTCCCTGGTACCAAAATGATTGGGGACTGATACCTTACAATATTATTTATTCCTCGTCTGTGCATTCAGGGTTGCTGTCATCAAGAGGAAAGAAACCATACTATTTCTCAGCTTCCTTTAATAAGCTTTAAGAACTATGATTGTGGTTTTACAAGTATATAAATGTGTCTATGGATATATGGGCCTGTGCCAGTCAGGACAACTTAGAGTTACTGCAGCACACTTGCATAGAGTTAAAAAGGAAACTGAAAATGTTAATATTTACAATATCAGATGACAGCGAGGAAAAGTATCTCAACAACAAACTTACAGACTTTTTATAGTCTTTGGGAAATTTGTTCTTTAACCCAGATTGCTTTTTACTGCTATTTAAGCCCTTCTGCTTATATTTAGTATTCATTGTGTAAAGTAAGTTCACTGCTTTTTTACAAGTAATGATGATAATCAGGAAATGGAACTCTGTTGAATAGTTTTATGCACTGTTGCTTCCCCAAATAACTCTATACAAGTTCCTGATGTTTACATGTCATATGATCCTTTCAATTAATTTTAAATGGCTTTGAAAAGTTGTTACAGAGGAATATTTATAGTTATAAGAAGTAATTAACCTCCAATTAAAATAATTAATTAAAAATATTTTTCTTCATTAGCACATTATTTGTAGACCTGAATTGATTTTGATGAAATCCAACTGGTTAATTCCTTACTGATGGACATTGTGAATATCAATGATCAATGTTTCTTCTCTCCAGTGTTCTTTCCAGTGAGAAAGGGAACAGAGGTAAGCAAAACCATCTAACCTCACACTGTCATAGAGTCTTACTGTCTTGGATATGTCTTGTTCAAAACCCATCATCCTGCTCTATGGACAGGCTTTGTGATAAACACTTTATGAGCATTATCTGACAACCTACTTGGCAGATGAGAAAACACATTCTTTATTTTCTTTTTGAAACCCTCTTGTTTTGTCTACCACTCTGGGGGATCCTGTTTTATCTCCCTCTGTCTTCCTAATCTCCAAGTGTTGATATTTTTAAGGATATTTCTTATTTCTTCTCTGGTATACTCTTGTACTCTACAGTCTCAAGAGTCATTTAGAAGATTTCTTTGGTTTCAACTTCCAAACATTACCTGTGCTTCCAAAAGACTTCTGTCTTGAGTACTAGATACGTATTTTCATGGTATGAACTCCAAGTACCTCATACTTCATGGCCAAAGCTGAGTGAATAATCTCCCTTCCCTATGAGACCTGTCATTTTTTTGTTGTCTTGATACCAGTGACTTTTGTCTCAGGCCATCACATGCCCCAGCCAGAAACCTGGCAGTCATACTAGCCTGCTTCCTTCTATTCACTTATAGTTCAGTTCAGTCGCTCAGTTGTGTCTGGCTCTTTGTGACCCCAAGGACTGCAGCATGCCAGGCTTCCCTGTCCATCACTAACTCCCGGAACTCATGTCCATCAAATCAGTTCATCCAACCATCTCATCCTCTGTTGTCCCCTTCTCCTCCTGTCTTCAATCTTTCCCAGCATCAGGATCTTTTCCAAGGAATCAGTTCTTCACATCTAACGAAGGTGGCCAAAGTGTTGGAGTTTGAGCTTCAGCATCAGACCTTCCGATAAATATTCAGGACTGATTTCCTTTAGGATTGACTGGTTTGATCTTGCAGTATAAGGGATTTTCAAGTGTCTTCTCCAACACCACAGTTCAAAAGCATCAATTCTTCGGTGCTCAGGCTTCTTTATAATCCAGCTCTCACATCCATACATGGCTACTGGAAAAGCCATAGCTTTGACTAGATGGAACTTTGTCAGCAAAGTATTGTCTCTGGTTTTTAATATGCTGTCTAGGTTGGTCATAACTTTTCTTCCAAGGAGCAAGTGTCTTTTAATTTCAAGGCTGCAGTCACCATCTGCAGTGATTTTAGAGCCCCCTAAAATAAACTCTCTAACTGTTTGCATTGTTTCCCCATCTGTTTGCCATGGGGACCGGGGGCCATGATCTTAGTTTTTTGAATGTTGAGCTTTAAGCCCCTTTTTTCACTCTCTTCTTTCACTTTCATCATAAAGGTTCTTTAGCTCTTCTTTGCTTTCTGCCATAAGGGTGGTGTCATTTGCATTTCTGAGGTTATGGATATTTCTCCCAGCAATCTTGATTCCAGCTTCTGCTTCATCCAGCCTGGCATTTCACATGACATGCTCTGCATATAAGTTAAATGAGCAGGGTGACAATATACAGCCTTGACGTACTCCTTTCCCTATTTGGAACCAGTCTGTTCCATGTCCGGTTCTAACTGTTGCTTCCTGACATGCATATAGATTTCTCAGGAGGCAGGTAAAGTGGTCTATATTCTCATCTCTTGAATTTTCCACAGTTTGTTCTGATCCACACAGTCAAAGGTTTTGGCATAATCAGTAAAGCAGAAGTAGATGTTTTTCTGGAATTCTCTTGCTTTTTCTATGATGCAATGAATGTTGGCAATTTGATCTCTGGTTCCTCTGCCTTTTCTAAATCCAGCTTGAACATCTGGAAGTTCACGGTTCATGTACTGTTGAAGCCTGGCTTGGAGAATTTTGAGCATTACTTTGCTAGTATGTGAGATGAGTGCAATTGTGTGGTAGTTTGAACATTCTTTGGCATTGCCTTTCTTTGGGTTTGGAATGAAAACTGACTTTTTCCAGTCTTGTGGCCATTTCTGAGTTCTCCTCATTTGCTGACATATTGAGTGCAGCACTTTCACAGCATCATCTTTTAGAATTTGAAATAGCTCAACTGGAATTTTATCACTTCAACCAGGTTTGTTGGTAGTGATGCTTCCTAAGGTCCACTTGACTTTGCATTCCAGGATGTCTGGCTCAAGGTGAGAGACAACACCATCATGGTTATCTGGGTCATGAAGACCTTTTTTGTTTAGTTTTTCTGTTTTTAGTATTCTTGCCACCTCTTTTTAATATCTTCTGCTCCTGTGAGGTCCATACCATTTCTGTACTTTATTGTGCCCATCTTTGCATGAAATGTTCCCTTGCTGTCTCTAATTTTCTTGAAAGATCTCTAGTCTTTCCCATTCTATTGTTTTCCTCTATTTCTTTGCGTTGATCACTGAGGAAGGCTTTTTTACCCCTCCTTGCAATTACTGGAACTCTGCATTCAAAGGGGTTTATTGTTCCTTTTCTCCTTTGTCTATAGCTTCTCTTTTCTCAGCTATTTTTAAGACCTCCTCAGACAACCATTTTGCCTTGCTGCGTTTCTTTTCTTGAGAATGGTTTTGATCATATCACGATGTCAGGAACCTCTGTCCACAGTTCTTCAGGCATTCTATCAGATCTAATCCCTTGAATCTGTTTGTCACTTGCACTGTATAATCATAAGGGATTTGATTTAGGTCATACCTGAATGGTCTAGTGGTTTTCCCTACTTTCTTCAATTTAAGTCTGAATTTGGCAATAAGGAGTTCATGATCTGAGCCACAGTCAGCTTCCAGTCTTGTTTTTGCCGACTGTATAGAGCTTTTCCATTGGTGCAAAGAATATAATCAGTCTGATTTTGGTATTGATCATCTGGTGATGTCCATGTGTAGAGTGTTTTCTTGTGTTGTTAGAAGTGGGTGTTTGTTATGACCAGGGCGTTCTCTTGGCAAAACTCTGTTAGCAGTTGCCCTGCTTCATTCTATACTCCAGGGCCAAATTTGTCTGTTATTCTAGGTATCTCTTGACTTCCTACTTTTGCATTCTAGTACCCTGTGATGAAAAGGACATATTTTTTTGGTGTTGGTTCTAGAAAGTCTTGTAGGTCTTCATAGAACCAATCAACTTCAGCTTCTTCAGCATTACTGGTTGGGGTATAGACTTGGATTGCTGAAGGATTACTTCAGTTATAATTGGCTGCCGGTTTCTATTGAGTCTAACTACTAAATATCTCAGAAAGTGTCCCTCTCCCTCCACTTTTTACTGTCAACCTTCCTTCATTTGTTCTCCCTTCCTTCATTCATCCCTTTAACAATTTATGCTAAGATGTACTGAAATAGCTTGATTCAATGACTTCTAATCTTGTCTCCATCTGATCCACCCTGTATTTTTAAAAAATTCAATGCCTCTTAAAGAAAAGCTAATCTATTGTAAACGAAGATGCCCATCAACTGATGAATGGATAAGAAAGCTGTGGTACATATACACAATGGAATATTACTCAGCATTAAAAAAAAATTCATTTGAAGCAATTCTACTCAGATGGACGAAACTGGAGCCCATTATCCAGAGTGAAGTAAGCCAGAAGCAAAAACAACAATACAGTATATTAACGCATATATATGGAATTTAGAAAGACAGTAACGAGAACCCAACATGGGAGACAACAAAAGGAACGCAGATGTATAGAATAGACTCGTGGACTTTGTGGATAAGGGTAAGGGTGGGATGATATGGGAGAAGGGCATTGAAGCATGTTAATTGTCATGTGTCTAATCAATCGCCAGCCCAGGATTGATGCTCGGGACTGGTGCAGCGAGATTTCCCGGGGGGGAGGGAGGAGGGAGGGGGGATCCGGAGGGGAAGCATATGTAAACCCATGGTGATATCATGACAATGTATGGCAAAAACAATTAAAAAAATAAAAAAAAAGAAAAGCTAATCTGATTTTGTCACTCTCATACTTAGAATTCTTCAATGGCCCCCAATTAACTTTTAGAAAAAGTCCAAATTAGCTGACACTTAAGACTCCAAATTATGCCTTTGACTTCCAATGCTACTTCCTTGTCTACTGTTACTCTCTAGTCTTTGAAATCAATTGGGATTTCCAAAATGTTTGCCATGCTTTCTCATGGCATGGTCTGCAATTCCTTTTATCTGAAAAGTTCTCTTTCCACGTCCCCTGCTGCTGCTGCTACGTCGATTCAGTCATGTCCGACTCTGTGCGACCCCATAGACAGCAGCCCACCTTCCTGTACCTGTCTTGAGCCTGCTTCTTGTACCAGGCTCCCCCGTCCCTGGGATTCTCCAGGCAAGAACACTGGAATGGGCTGCCATTTCCTTCTCCAGTGCATGAAAGTGAAAAGTGAAAGTGAAGTCGCTCAGTCATGTCCGACCCTTTGAGACCTCATGGACTGCAGCCTACCAGGCTCCTCCATCCATGGAATTTTTCCAGGCAAGAATACTGGAATGGGTTGCCATTGCCACGTCCCCTAAAACTCTACAATTAATTAGCTTATGAAGTTTTCCTGGTTGCATATCAAGGTAGGTACCTCCTTCCCTGTGCTTCCACAATATCTTGTGCATACCTCTATTGAAGCATTCACTGCATTATGATAGCCATTTTGGTAAACTCCATCTGTCTGTCTCATACCCCATGAAACTTTCCAAGGCAGAAGCTAGGTCCTATTGATTTTCCTGTGCCTAACACATTACTTGGCACATAGTATTTAATGAACAATTCCATATTTTGTGGTATTGCTTCATGCTTGATTTAAAGATGTTTAGAATACAGTGCTGGTGATTGGTAGAACACAGTACCCAAAAAATAGGATCTAGCAGCAGACAGTGAGGTTAGAATGTGAAATCAAGAAAGTTGTGATAGCAGGCTGGCTTATCTTGGATAGTATCAAAGACATTGTTTACTATCATCTTTTTTGATTGTTATTGTTATATTTGAGTATTTTTCCTAAAAGATTATTAATAACTCAGTTTTACATTACTGTTTTGAGTAATCTTACTTTTTATTCCTTGTAAAGAATAACAAAAGAACTCACAAGTAGTATCAGTGGCTCAGAAATAAATTGTTGATTGAGTACAGATTCAGCTAAAGTGATAGTGACACACTAATCTCTTCGGCAGAGCCTTTGCACAGAGAGGACTTTGCCAACAAAGGTCCATCTAGTCAAAGCTATGATTTTTCCAGTTGGCATGTATGGATGTGAGAGTTGGACTATAAAGAAAGCTGAGCACTGAAGAATTGATGCTTTTGAACTGTGATGTTGGAGAAGACTCTTAAGAGTCCCTTGGATTGCAAGGAGATCCAACCAGTCAATCCTAAAGGAAATCAGCCCTGAATATTCATTGGAAGAACTGATGCTGAAACTCCAATACTTTGGCCACCTGATTCGAAGAACTGACTCATTGGAAAAACCCTGATGCTGGGAAGGATTGAGGGCAGGAGGAGAAGGGGATAACAGAGGAAGAGGTGGTTGGATGGCATCACCGACTCGATGGACATGAGTTTGAGTAAGCTCCGGGAGTTGGTGATGGACAGGGAGGCCTGGCATGCTGCAGCCCATGGGGTCGCAAAGAGTCGGACACGACTGCACAGCTGAACTGACTGAACTTGTACAGAGAATTCTAGACTTCACTTCCCCATTGGCGCCATCCTTCCTTTGGTGCACTGTAAGTCAGAAAGGAGTCATGGTCTGAGAAAAATACTTAACATGGCAAACCAAAAGCAAACTTATTATAATAATTTTTAGTTGTTCTATTAGTGTGATTAATATTTTAGATTTGCCAAAATGTGTACATGAAGATGGGGTTAACTTTTTAAAAATTTAAGGAAAGTTTTCCTTTGTCTTGCCTATTGTAACAAAGGAATGTTAACGAGTACTAAAGTTTGAGAAGAGTGTGGCATGTGTTCTGTTGACTGGTGGGGAATTGCTACATACACTGAAGGTGCCGACGAATCATTGGTAGTGAGTTATTTAAGAACAGATTTTATAATATTTATAATAGCTTTCCTTAAATCCTTTTTGAGAGGGGAAAATCCTGGCTACTGGACATGTAAGACTTCATTCAGGATGGCAAACATCTTGTGGTAGTTGTATCCTATTTAGGAGTTTATCCTACAACCATGCACACAATTTATGATTATGATCATAATAATCATTATAATATTATAATCATTATAATCACTAAACACGGCCCTTCAAGGTTGCTTTTTTTTTTTAACTCTTGGATCCCTCGATTCTACATAACAAAATGTTTCACTTTTATAGGGGCTTTTTATCTTTTCATATCACTCTGTGTGGCCCAGCCTCTCTGTCTCCCATGGTTATTGCATAAGATTATTGTAAAGTGTGTTTATCTGTGTACCTTTTTGAAGCAGCTGAGATTCAGAAGCTGTTAGAATGATGAGAGGCAGCAAATAGACTCAGTAGATGGAGGATGGTGTTTTTCCAAATATAAGAACATGAGAGAATTTTAGAGCCATATCAAGATGGAACTTGAAATGCATAGAAGATTATCCAATTATACCTCAGGGAACAGAGCCGTAGAGAGAATAAGTGACTCACCAAATGCTCACAGAATGTGGTAAAGTCATATCAGAGCCAAGGGGAAGTCCTAACAGGGACATAACCTGTATCTCGGTGCAATTTAACTCACAGATGATTTCCTTTATATTATCTGATTGTGTCTGTTACTGATTCTAGTAAGATTTTGGAAGGAGAATTGGCTATCCCATCTTCCATAAAAAGAGGTTGAAACACTTATAACTAAGCCAGTAAAAACTGAAACCTGCTCCCAGACTCATTATTTTTCTCAGAAAACCAGTATCCACAGGTTAAACAAATGCTCCAATCTCCTCTGAGGCTGTGGATATCAAACTCTTTCGAGGCACCTGGGATTCTGATTCATAGGTTGGAATCTGTGAATGCCAAAAGCTCCCTTGTGCTGCTGCTCTAGGGTAGCTCATCATTAGGCAGAGAGAAAGCATGTCTTTGGTAGTATGTCAGACAGGAAGACAAAATCATCTGTTTCTAGTGCAGTGGGGCACACAAAACTCCCTGTGGTTCCAAGAATTATGATTGCAGTAGCAGCTCAGCAGGTGTAATAATATTTCTGGTAACTGAGACCCATGCCGCTTAACAAACTGGTATCTGAAGAGACAGGAGAGAGGGGGACACAATTTCAAGGATTTTATCTCCTATAGGTCTAAATGTGCTTTAATGGCATGAAGATTGAATTCTTAAGTGCTCTGATTTCCAATGAACTCTCCAATGTCCTTATTTTTACTATGAAAATGTGACTCAGTCCTCTAACGGTGGAGATGGTTGCTATGATGAGTCACACCTGTGTCTTCCCCTGTCTCAGGGAAGTTTCTTCTTAAGATGTTCTGAGATTTATGCAGCCCATTTTCTTTGCTGGGACAACTGTGTTCTTCATTGAAGAAGGAAGGGTTGGTTAGCACTAACTTCCTATTACTAGAAATGAACAGCAATTGTTCCAGGAATGGAAAGATGAAAAGAAGTGGAGGTCTTGAGTTTTCTGCAAATACCTGAAACAATTACTGCTTTGCTTCGTTCTGTTCTGATATCAGCCACATATTAATATCTTCAGCAGAAACCATACCATATGTTTCAGAACTGCCTGTATTGCCTCTAAGAACAGTCTTCTCCTTGGATGGATCTGACAAAAGTTTCTGTGAGCATTTACTATGCACTGATCTAAAGAATAGAGATCAGGGTTGGGGGCGGGGGGAGAGTACTACAACTCTGAAAAAACACTGTCCTCAGAAGTGACCCCTGTGTAAACAATTACAGTACAGCAAGATAAAATATATAACATGTTTTCTGCTGGGTGTTATGGGAACCCTGAGAAGTGATGCCTAGGACTTCCCTGATGGGATAGTGGGACTTCCCCAGTGGGACTCTGTGCTCCCAAAATAGGGGGCCTGGGTTCAATCCCCCAGGAAACTAGATCCCACATGCTATAACTAAAGATTCTAAGACCTGGCACAGCCAAATAAATACTTATATATATATAAAATATATATATATTATATAATAATTATATATATATATATATATGAAAGAAGAACTGATGCCTAATTCTGCCAGGATTGGAATATGGGAGTGAAAGCAAATAGTCTTAAGAAGGGACTAGAGTCTGGAAGACTATAAGAATTTCTGGTCCCAAATTTTGAATCAAATACTCCTAGTATTATGATAATTGGATGAAAAGAACATGAACCCTTTTCATATTGGTTGAATTTTTGTAGAGGGATCAAAAACTTGACAAGAATAGAGAAAAATTGTATTGTAATGAAATGTGCTTGAAAACAAAAAAAGATGGCAAGACTGAATTGTAACTGAGTACACTTCTGGTGAGAATTGTAAAGTCTTTCCTTATTGTCTCTGCTGAGAGGAGTCTATCATCTGTTAATATGAATATATGTGCTTCCAGTATTTTGCTTTTCTTTTTTTAATTAATCAATGAATTACCAAAAGAAAAAGAAAACAAGAGTATAGTTTATGTCTATGAACATTTCTAGATTGATAACTGGGAACTTCCAAATGGGCTTGTAAGTTTCTTAAGATAATGTCTACTGATACCACTGACCTTAATGCCCTATTATTCTTTCTTATTTTATGCTTTAAACAATTGTAGCAATTACCTTTTAAATAATCTGAATCAAATAAGTTAATTTCCCCCATTACAATTATATTCTAACTAGGCAAAAGGTTTTTTCATAGCTATTCACACCATAATTTCCTTCCCTACAACTACTATATGAGTTTTAAATCACACTTCTTGCTCTTATACACAAAGATGCTGAATTCCTATCCCATGATGTCATCAGAGATAATGCAATCAGTCACCAGTAAAGACATATTCCTTAGGTGAGATGCTTTTGTTGGGGGCATTAAGATCAAAATATTTGTAATGGCCAGAGAACATCTAGCTATCCTGTAGCACTAAAGTAGCTATAATACATGATAGGATTTTAAGTCAAGTCTCATTAACTTGTCTTAGCCAACAAGAATTCTCTCTTTAGGCTACCCATGTAATTGGTTATTCATAAGGAGGAAGTATATTGACCTTTGGCTTTCACTTTGGAGCATGGAGGCCAAAACTCTGCATTTTTACACACTACCATTCAATAACCTTGAAGGAAATGGCAACCTACTCCAGTATTCTTGCCTGGAAAATTCCATGGACAGAGGAACCTGACAGGCTACAGTCCATGGAGTCACAAAGAGTTGGCCATGACTGAGCACATCAGCATTCAATTACCACAGCAGATTCTGTTCAAACTTCAGTAACCAAGAATGGCATTGATATCTTCAAAAGTCTCCATTCAATGTCTTATAATATAATATGATTACTGGAAACATACTTGAGTTAGCAAAAAACCTTGAACAACACAGATTTGAACTGTGTGGGTCCACTTGTATGCGGATTTTTTAAAATAGTAAATACTAATAGTACCACTTGGTCTCAGGTTGGTTGAAACTGGATTTGGAGCTGCAAATATGGAGGAAAACCACAGGTACATCAGTTCAGTCGCTCAGACGTGTCTGACTTTGCAACTTTATGGACTGAAGCACCCCAGGCTTCCCTGTCCATCACCAACTCCCGGAGCCTACTCAAACTCATGTCCATCCAATCATCTCATCCTCTGTACCTAGTGCTGACTATAAGGTATGAGTGGATTTTCAACTGTGAGGAGGGTCAGTATCCCTAACCTCTGCATTGCTCAAGGTTCCACTGTAGTTTGAAGTTGAATAGTATCTCTTAAGAAAAAAGATGCTTTGAATTTAATCAAGCTTTTCCTTTGCGCACTGAGGACCAGTTAACAACAATCTGGTAAGTTTGTATGAAGAATCCTATGCAGCTGTCATATATCATGGGCTTCTCAGGTAGCTCAGCAGTAAAGAATCTGCCTGCCAATGCAGAAGACTTATGTTCCATCCCTGGGTCAGGAAGATCCCCTGGAGAAGGAAATGGCAACCCACTCTAGTATTCCTGCCTGGTAAATCCCACGAACAGAGGAACTTGGCAGGCTACAGTCCATGGGTCACGAAGAGTCAGATACAACTTAGTGACTAAACAACAACAAAATCATATTTATATGTATGATATATCATTTCCCAAGAATACTGAAAAGAGATATGGTCCTGAAGCAATGTTAAAGATATATCACAATTTTATATGACATAATCCTAATTTTGAAACAATATTTGTACTACATTCATAGAAAAAGTCTAAAGGAATACATCAAACTGTATATAATGGCTATTCTGAAATAGTACAGATTTTGGACATTCTATATTGTATACTTTTATCTTTCAAATTATCCACAGTGCCTTGTACTGCTTTCATATATGAGAAAAACTATCCACATGTAAAAAAGAAAACTAAGGTTGGAGTTCCCTGGTGGCCCAGTGGTTAGGACTCTGCTTTCAATGCCAAAGGCTGGGGTTCAATCCCTGGTCGAGGAACAAAGATTCTGTAAGTCAAGCAGTATGGCCAAAAAAATAAAGAAAAAAAGACCCAGGTAATCATAATCAAGTATTGTATTAATATAATTATATTCCCAGAGCAAAGATAACTTCAGATTATTAAGAAAATAAATTATGATTCACCTTTTAATTATCAGATTGATTTTTTTTTAATTATGAGAAGTACTGATTTTTAAACTTGCCAGTGACCAGACATTACAACTCAGGTGGCATAGTTGGTAAATAATCCGTCTGCCAATGCAAGAGGCCCA
The DNA here is from genome assembly GCA_007570785.1 of Antilocapra americana. Classification (NCBI taxonomy): domain Eukaryota; kingdom Metazoa; phylum Chordata; class Mammalia; order Artiodactyla; family Antilocapridae; genus Antilocapra; species Antilocapra americana. The sequence continues at coordinate 11,619,241 of ML662442.1, forward strand.
AGAAACTCAGATTTGATCTCTGGGTCAGGAAGATCCCCTGGAGGAGGAAACAGCAATCTGCTTCAGTATTCTTGCCTGGAAAATCCCAAGGAAAGAGGAGCCTGTCAGGCTATAATCCATGGAGTTGGACAAGACTGAGTGACAGAGCAGGCATTTCAAAGCTCTAATTGGACCTGGTTTCAAACGTTGATGATGCTTTGATAATCAAAACATACATTTTGTGACCATAGTCCCCCCAGTTATATGGAATATGTCCGATGTCAAATATTTGTTCTATTGATATTTGGGCTATAAAAATATCACATGTAATTTGGTGATGAAGGATTCAAATTACTTAAAATGAAGCACTTTTTTACAGAAAAACAAATTATGCACATAATTCTAATAGTCAAATGCTGTACATGTATTCAAAAGCAAACTCCCCATCCACATCTGCACCCCAAATCTCCTTGCAGAGAATGATTATTGACAGTTTCTAAGACGTGAGGATGCTTACACACACATATTGGTATGGTCTACTCACCTTCCCTCCAGTCTGTTCTCTTGGTGTAGGTGTGGTTATCCCAATAAAAGTCTGATCTTTTTATTTTTTTATTTTTGACTTTAGATCTATCAAAGCTAATCTGCATCATAGGTTTTTTTACTGTGCAATATTTTTTTAATTTACTTTTTAATTGAAGGATAATTGCTTTACAGAATTTTGTTGTTTTCTGTCAGACCTCAACATAAATCAGCCATAGGTATGTATATATCCCCTCCCTTTTGAACCTCCCATTTCCTGCCCTATCCCACCACTCTAGATTGATACAGAACCACTGTTTGAATTTCCTGAGCCATACAGCAAATTCCCATTGGTTATCTATTTTACATGTGGTAATTCCATATTAATCTTTCCACACATCTCACCCTCTCCCCTCTCCCCATGTCCATAAGTCTAATCTCTATGTCTGTTTCTCCAATGCTGTTCTGTAAATAAATTCTTCAGTACCATTTTTCTAGATCCCGTATATATGCGTTACAATACAGTATTTATCTTTCTCTTTCTGACTCACTTCACCCTGTATAGTACATTCTAGATTCATCCACCTCATCAGAACTGACTCAAATGCATTCCTTTTTATGGCTGTTTAATATTCCATTGTGTATATACACCACAACTTCTTTATCCTTTCATCTGTCAATGGACATCTAGGTTGCTTCCATGTTCTAGCTATTGTAAATAGTGCTGCAATGAACAATAGGATACATGTGTCTCTTTCAATTTTGGTTTCCTCAGGGTATATGTCCAGGGGTGAGATTGCTGGGTCATATTGTGCTTTTATTCCTAGTTTTTAAAGGAATCTCCATACTGTCTTCCATAATGGCTGTATCAATTTATATTCCCACCAACAGTGCAAGAGACTTCCCTTTTCTCTACACCTTCTCTAGTGTTTATTGTTTGTAGACTTTTTTTTTCCTTTTTTTTTTTTATTAGTTTTGCCATACAATGACCTGATATCACCATGGGTTTACATATGCTCCCCCTCCAGAACCCCCCTCCCTCCTCCCTCCCCCCGGGAAATCTCGTTGCACCAGCCCCGAGCATCAATCCTGGGCTGGCGATTGATTAGACATATGATAATTAACATGTTTCAATGCCCTTCTCCCATATCATCCCACCCTTTCCCTCATCCACAGAGTCCACGAGTCTATTCTATACATCTGCGTTCCTTTTGCTGTCTTGTATGCTGGGTTCTCGTTACCGTCTTTGTAAATTCCATATATATGCATTAATATACTGTATTGTTGTTTTTGCTTCTGGCTTACTTCACTCTGGATAATGGGCTCCAGTTTCATCCATCTGAGTAGAACTGATTCAAAAGAATTTTTTTTTAATGCTGAGTAATATTCCATTGTGTATATGTACCACAGCTTTCTTATCCATTCGTCAGTTGATGGGCATCTAGGTTGCTTCCATGTCCTGGCTATTGTAAACAATGCGGCAATGAACATCAGGGTACACGTGTCTCTTTCAATTCTGGTTTCCTCGGTGTATATGCCCAGCAGTGGGATTGCTGGGTCATATGTGTTTGTAGACTTTTTGATGATGGCCATTCTGACTGGTGTGAGGTGATATCTCATTGTAGTTTTGATTTGCATTTCTCTGATAATGCGTGATGTTGAGCATCTTTTCATGTGTTTGTTAGCCATCTGTATGTCTTCTTTGGAGAAATGTCTGGTTAGGTCTTTTTCCCACTTTTTGATTGGGTTGTTTGTTTTTCTGGTATTGAGTTGTATAGGCTGCTTGTGTATTTTGGAAATTAATCCTTTGTCAGTTTTTTCATTTGTTATTATTTTCTTCCATTCCGAGGGTTGTCTTTTCACCTTGCTTTTAAAAGCTTTTAAATTTAATCAGGTCCCACTTGTTTACTTTTGTTTTTATTTCCGTTACTCTAGGAGGTGGATCATAGCAGATCTTGGTTTGATTTATGTCATTGAGTATTCTGTCTATGTTTTCCTCTAAGAGTTTTATAGTTTCTGGTCTTACATTTAGGTCTTTAATCCATTTTGAGTTTATCTTTGTGTATGGTGTTAGTAAGTGTTGTAATTTCATTCTTTTACCTGTAGCTGTTCAGTTTTTCCAGCACCATTTATTGAAGAGGCTGTCTTTACCATTGTATATTCTTGCCTCCTTTGTTGAAAATAAGGTACCCATAGGTGCATGAGTTTATTTCTGGGCTTTCTATCTTGTTCCATTGGTCTGTATTTCTGTTTTTGTGCCAGTACATACTGTCTTGATGACTGTAGCTTTGTAGTATAATCTGAGGTCAGGGAGGTTGATTCCTCCAGTTCCATTCTTCTTTCTCAAGACTCTTTTGGCTATTTGGGGTCTTTTGTGTTTCTATATGAATTGTGAAAATTTTTGTTCTAGTTCTGCGAAAAATGCCATTTGCTAGGGATCACTTTGAATCTGTAGATTGCATTTGGTAGTATAGTCATTTTCACAATATTGATTCCTCCTACCCAGGAATGTGGAATATCTCTCCATCTGTTTATGTCATCTTTGATTTCTTTCATTAGTGTCTTTTAATTTTCTGTGTGTGCTGTCTCCTTAGGTAAGTTTATTCCTAGATATTTAATTCTTTTTGTTGCAGTGGTGAATGGAATGAAATTAAATTCATTCTTTAATTTCTCTGATTTTTCATTGTTCGTATATAGAAATGCAAGTGATTTTTGTGTATTGATTTTGTATCCTCAAACTTTGATAAATTCACTGATTAGCTCTAGTAATTTTCTGATACTATCTTTAGGGTTTTCTATGTACAGTATCATGTTGTCTGTAAACAGTGAGTGTTTACTTCCTCTTTCCTGACCTGGATTCCTTTTATTTCTTTTTCTTCTCTGATTGCTGTAGCTAGGACTTCCAGAACTATGTTGGATAATAGTGGTGAAAGTGGACACTCTTTTCTTGTTCCGCGATCTTAGAGGGAATGCTTTCAGTTTTTCACCATTGAGAATGTTTGCTGAAGGCTTGTCATATATGGCCTTTATTATGTTGAGATAGGTTCCTTTTATGCCCATTTTTTGAAGAGTTTAATCATAAATGGGTGCTGAATTTTGTCAAAGGATTTTTGTGCATCTATTGAGATTGTCATATAGTTTTTATGTTTCAATTTGTTAATATAGTGTGTCACATTGACTGATTTGCATATATTGAAGAATACTTGCATCCTGGGAATAAACCCAACTTGATCATGGTGTATGAGCTTTTTGATGTGTTCCTCAATTCTGTTTGCTAAAATTTTGTTGAGGATTTCTACATCTATGTTCATCAGTGATATTGGCTTGTAGCTTTCTTTTTTTGTGTTGTCTTTGTCTGGTTTTGGTATCAGGGTGATGGTGGCTTCATAGAATGAATTTGGAAGTATTGCTTCCTCTGCAATTTTTTGAAAGAGTTTTAGAAGGATAAGCATTAGCTCTCCCCTAAATGTTTCATAGAATTCTCCTGTGATGCCATCTGGCCCTGGGCTTTTGTGAAAGGGCCACTCTTATAGCTTCACTCTCAGGTTGCACCTCTCCCAGCCTCTCTCTCTACTTTTATACTCTTCAGGGAGTGGGTAAACCTTTCAACCTGAGTGGATCATCTTGTTTCCACACCTCTTTTAATAGTATTCTAAGGAAGGGGTCTGCAGAATCCTTTGTCCTGGATCCATTCAGTAGGTTTAAAAAGCAATAACTATAGGCTATCTATGTGTGGTTATTTTTTTAATAATTAAATGAGACAAAAACATTTCAGCTTTATTGAAGTATAAATAAAATTGTATATATTTAAGATGTACAATGTGATGTATTTTATATTTAAATTAGAAAAATCTTTAGATTTAAATATAGTTGATTTATAATATTATATGAGAACAGGTGTAGAACAAAATCATTCAAAATTTTTATAAATTATATTTCAGGAGGAGAAGGGGATATCAGAGGATGAGATGGCTGGGTGGCATCACCGACTCAGTGGACATGGGTTTGGGTAGACTCTGGTAGTTGGTGATGGACAGGGAGGCCTGGCGTGCTGCAGTCCATGGGGTCGCAAAGAGTCGGACATGACTGAGCGTCTGAACTGAACTGAACTGATATTTCACTTAAAGTTACTACAAGATAATGGCTATATTTCCCTGAGCTGTACAGTATAGCTTTGTAGCTGATTTATTTTATGCATAGTAGCTTATGCTACCAGACACTACTTTAAGTCTTGTTATATAAAATGCTGCTGCTGCTGCTGCTAAGTCACTTCAGTCGTGTCCGACTCTGTGCGACCCCATAGAAGGCAGCCCACCAGGCTCCCCCGTCCCTGGGATTCTCCACGCAAGAATACTTGCCTGGGTTGCCATTTCCTTCTCCAATGCATGAAAGTGAAAAGTGAAAGTGTGAAGTAGCTCAGTAGTGTCCGACTCGTAGTGACACCATGGACTGCAGCCTACCAGGTTCCTCCATCCATGGGATTTTCCAGGCAAGAGTACTTGAGTGGGGTGCCATTGCCTTCTCCAATAGTAGCTTATACCTCTTAATATCTTTATCCTGCCCCCACTTCACCCTCTCCTCTGATTATTAATGAGTTTGAACACGTCTTCATATATTTGCTTACTTTATGGGTTTCTTTTGAAAACTGGCCATTCATCTACTTTTTTTAATAAGTATTTCCTGGTTCTCTGAAAAACATAAAAAATAACTAGTAAACATGAAGGATATCAATTATTCCTAGAGTTGAGGTTGGAAGAGGAATGGATCTAGGAAGATTTATAGGTGATTTCAACTGTGTTGCTGTTTCATAAATTCGTACAGGAAGTGGTGACCAAAAGCATCCCCAAATAAAAAGAAATGTAAGAAGGCAAAATGGTTTTCTGAGGTGGTGTTGTTCAGTCACTCAGTCATGTCTGACTCTGCAACCCTATGGACTGCAGCACACCAGGCTTCCCTATCCTTTACCATCTCCCAGAGCTTGATCATGTCCATTGAGTTGGTAATACCATTCAACCATCTCTTCTGTTGTCCCCTTCTCCTCCTGCCTTCAGTCTTTCCCAGCATCAGGGTCTTCTCCAATGAGTCGGCTCTTCATATCAGGTGGTCAAAGTATTGGAGTTTCAGCTTCAGCATCAGTCCCTCCGATGGATATTCAGGACTGATTTCCTTTAGGATTGACCAGTTGGATCTCCTTGCAATCCAAAGGACTCTCAAGAGTTTTCTCCAACACCATAGTTCAAAAGCATCAATTCTTTGGTGCTCAGCCTTCTTTATGGTTCAACTCTCACATCTATACATGACTACTGAAAAATCCATAGCTTTGTCTATACAGACCTTTGTCAGCAAAGTTATGTCTCTGCTTTTTAATATGCTGTCTTGGTTTGTCATAGCTTTTCTTCCAAGGAGCAAGATTCTTTTAATTTCATGGCTGCAATCACCATCTGCAGTGATTTTGGAGCCCAAGAAAATGAAGTCTGTCACTGTTTCCACTGTTTCCCCATCTATTTGCCTTGAAGTGATGGGACGTGATATCATGATCTTTGTTTTTTGAATGTTGAGTTTTAAGCCAGCTGTTTCACTCTCCTCTTTCACATTGATCAAGAGGCTCTTTAGTTCCTCTTCACTTTCTGCCATAAGAATGGTATCATCTGCATATCTGAGGTTATTGCTATTTCTCCAGGAATCTTGATTACAGCTTCTGCTTCATCCAGCCCAGCATTTTGCATGATATACTCTGCAGATAAGTTAAATAAGCAGGGTGACAATAATCAGCTTTGACATACTCCTTTCCCAATTTGGAATCAGTCCATTGTTCTATATCCAGTTCTGTTGTTTCTTGACCTGCCTACAGGTTTCACAGGAGGCAGGTTAGGTGGTCTGGTACTCCTATCTCTTTCAGAATTTTCCAGTTTATTGTGATCCACACAGTGAAAGGCTTTAGTGTAGTCCATGAAGCAGAAGTAGGTATTTTCCTGGAATTCTCTTGCTTTTTCTATAATCCTGTGGATTTTGGCAAGATCTCTGGTTCCTCCACCTTTTCTAAATCCAGCTCATACACTGGAAGTTCTCAGTTCATGTACTGTTGAAGCCTAGCTTCAAGAATTTTGAGCACTAATTTGCTAGCATGAGAAATGAATGCAGTTGGGCATTAGTTTGAACATTTTTTGCCATTGACCTTCTTTGGGATTGTAATGATAACTGAACTTTTCCAATCCTGTGGCCACTGCTGAGTTTTCCGAATTTGCTAGCACATTGAGTGCAGGGCTTTAACAGCATCACTTTTAGGATATGAAATAGCTCAGTTGGAACTTCATTAGCTTCACTAGCTTTCTTCGTAGTGAACAGGGCCTTCCTAAGGCCCATTTGACTTTGCACTCCAAAATATCTGGCTCTAGGTGAGGGATCATACCATGGTGGTTATCTGGTCATAAAGATCTTTTTTTGTATAGTTCTTCTGTGTATTCTTGTCACCTCTTAATATCTTCTGCTTCTGTTAGGTCCATACTGTTTTTCTCCTTTATTGTGCTCATCTTTTCATAGAATTTTCCTTTGGTATCTCTAATTTTCTTGAAGGGGTCTATAGTCTTTTTCATTTTATTGTCTTCCTCTATTTCTTTGCATTGTTTACTTAGGAAGGCTTTCTTATCTCTCCTTCCTATTCTTTGGAACTCTGCATTCAGTAGGTGTATTATTTTCTTTTCTCCTTTGCCTTTAACATCTCTTCTTTTCTCAGCTATTTGTAAGGCCTCCTCATACAGTCGATATGCCTTGCTGCATTTTTTTTTCTTGGGGACGGTTTTGATCATATTCTACTGTATGATGTCACGAACCTCTGTCCATAGTTCTTCAGGCACTCTGTCTGTCAGATCTAATCCTTTGAATCTAATTTGTCACTCCCACTGTATAATCATAAGGGATTTGATTTAGGTCATACCTGAATGGTCTAGTGGTTTTCCCTACTTTCTTCAATTTAAGTTTGAATTTGGCAATAAGGAGTTCATGATCCAAGCCACAGGCAGTTCCACATGTTTTTGCTGACTATATAGAGCTTCTCCATCTTTGGATGCAAAGAATATAATCAATCTGCTTTCAGTGTTGGCTATCTGGTCATGTCCATGTTTAGAGTCATCTTTTTTGTTGAAAGAGGGTGTTTACAAGTCCAGTGGGTTCTCTTGGCAAAACTGTTAGCCTTTGCCCTACTTCATTTTGTACTCCAAGGTCAAATTTGTCTGTTACTCTAGGTTTCTCTTGATCTCCTACTTTTGCATTCCATTCCCCTATGATGAAAAGGACATTTGTGTGTGTGTGTGTGTGTGTGTGTGTTAGTATAGTAAGTCTTGTATGTCTTCATAGAACCATTCAACTTCACCTTTTGGCATTAGTGGTTGGGGCATAGACTTGGATTACTGTGATACTGAATGGTGTGCCTTGCAAACAAACCAAGATCATTCTTTCATTTTTGAGATTACCGCCAAGTACTGCATTTTGGACTCTTTGGTTGACTATAAGGGTTACTCCATTTCTTCTAAGAGATTCTTGCCCACAGTAGTAGATATAATGGTCATCTGAATTAAATGCCTATTCTGGTCCATTTTAGTTCATTGATTCCTAAAATATGGATGTTCACTCTTGCCATCTCCTGTTTGACCACTTCCAATTCACCTTGATTCACGGACCTAACACTCCAGGTTCCTGTGCAATATTGTTCTTTACAGCACTGGACTTTACTTTCACCACTAGACATATCCACAACTGGGTGTTGTTTCCGCTTTGGCTCAGCCTCTTTATTCCTTTTGGAGCCTTTTTTCCTGTCTTCTCCTGTAGCATATTGGGTACCTACTGACCTGGGGAGTTCATCTTTCAGTGTCATATCTTTTTGCTTTTTCAGACTGTTCATGGTATTTTCTGAGGAGGCCTTTCAATTAGGTGAGAAAAGAGAAGTGAAAGTAAAGGAGAGAGGGAAAGATATACTCAGCTGAATGCAGGGTTCCAGAGAATAATAGAGATAAGAAAGCCATCCCAAGTGAACAGTGCAATGAAATAGAGAAAAATAATAGAATGGGAAAGACTAGAGATCTAAGACAGTTAGAGGTATCCAGGGAACATATCATGCAGAGATGGGCAAAATAAAGGATAAAAATGGCAGGGCCTAAAAGAAGTAGAGGAGATTAAAAAGAGATGGCAAGAATACACAGAAGACCTATACCAAGAAAGTCTTAATGACTCAGATAACCATGATGATGTGATTACTCACCTAGAGCCAGGAATTTTGGAGTGTGAAGTCAAGTGGGCCTTAGGAAGCATTACTATGAGCAAAGCTAGCGGAGGTGATAGAATTCCAGCTGAACTATTTCAGAAACTAAAAGATAATGCTGTTAAAGTTCTGCACTCAAAATGCCAGCAAATTATGAAAACTCAGCAGTGCTCGCAAGGTAATGCTCAAAATCCTTTTGGCTAGGATTCAATAGTGTGTGAACTAAGAACTTCCAGATATACAAGATGAATTTAGAAAAGGCAGAGTAAGCAGAGATCAACTTTCCAGCACTCATTGGATCATAAACAAAGCAAGGGAATCTATAGAAACATCAACTTCTGTTCCACTGACTGCAAAAAATCTTTGAGTGGATCACAACTGTGAAAAATTTTTAAAGAGATGGTAATACTAGACTACCTGTCTCCTGAGAAACCTGTATGCAAGTAAGAAGCAATAGTTAGAACCAGACTTGGGACAATGGACTGGTTCAAAATTGGGAAAGGAGGATGTCAAGGCTGTATATTGTTACCCTATTTATTTAACTTATATACAGAGTACATCATGTGAATGGTGGGCTGGATGAAGCAGAAGCAGGAATCAAGATTTCTGGGAGAAATATCAATAACCTCAGATACGCAGATGATACAACTTTAATGGAGCCTCTTGATGAGGGTGAAAGAGAAGAGTGAGAAAGCTGGATTTAAATTCAACATTAGAAAATCAAAAATTATGGCACCTAGTCCCATCACTTCATGGCAAATAAAAGAGGAAAAAGTGGAAACAGAAACAGTTTATTTTCTTGGTTTCCAAAATCACTGCAGGTGGTAACTGCAGCCATGAAATTAAAAGACACTTGCTCCTTGGAAAGAAAGCTATGAAACACCTAGACAGAGTATTAAAAAGCAGAGTCATCACTTTGCTGCAAAGGTCTGTATGGTCAAACCTATGGTTTTTCCAGCAGTCATGTTTAGATGTGAGATTTGGACCATAAAGAGACTGATGTTTTCGAATTGTATTACTGGAGAAAACTCTTGAGAGTCTCTTGAACAACAAGGAGATTTAAACCAGTCAATTCAAAGGAAATCTACCCTGAATATTTCATTGGTAGGAACTGATGCTGAAGCTGAAGCTCCAGTATTTTGGCCATCTGATTAGAAGAGCTGAGTCATTGGAAAAGATCCTGACCTTGGGAAAGACTGAGGGCAGGAGGAGAAGGGAGTGACAGAGGATGATATATGGTTGTATGGCATCACCAACTGAATGGACATTAGTCTGAGCAAACTCTGGGAGATAGTGAAGAACTGGGAAGACTGGCATACTGTACATGAAGTCGCAAAGAGTCATGACTTAGTGACTGAACAATAATTGCATTGTAATGTCTAATTTCTTAGGTTACATGGTATGTCAAGTGCATTTATTTATTTATGTTTTATCTCTTTGTGAATCTTATATGGCATGTAATTTTAAACAAGTTTTATATGCTGGAATCTCCTTAGTGTTCTAAATCTGTGCTTCTCCAAGTGTGGTCCCCAGAATAAGAGCCTTAATATCACCATTGAATTTGTTATAAATTCAATATTTGTCTGCACTCTAGATCACCATACTCAGAAACTCCAGGACTGGGGCTCAGGGATCTATGCCTTTGGTGACTGTGGTGCAGATAAGGTTTTTGAACTATTGCTGCAGGGTAAAACTAAAGCACATTTTGATGCTACCTTAAAAATAAGAAATTATTTGAGATTCCCAACTATTCTTTTTCATTTTTTGATGCTAATTCTTTATATCTGTAGGATTTTTTATGTCTAAACCAAAATCCCAAATCAAATCTTGTTATTTGGTATAATGCTACAGAAAAATACTGGGTCATGTAACTGTATCACTTAGTATCTTCAATTGAAAGTTAAACTAATTTTTGTCTAATTTCTTTTAAATCAAAACATTCAAAATTTATGTTTAGTAAACCCCTCAGTGAATTAGTCTCAATTTTTGGATGTTACTTTTCGTATGAAGAATGGAAATCCCTAAAACAATGTTTGCTACAGTTTCAATAAAATTTCTCGAAATCTTGGTGAAGAGAAAACAATAGCAGAATAGTCTTGGATTTCTGTCTGTTTCTCTTCAGGTTAGCTCCCAGGGAACACCTAAAAGCAACATCTCTTGAACAACTTGCTGATAAACACTGTATTTCACATTCCAGAGAACCTTTAGGGGGGATGATTGGGTACCATCTGCTGAGATAAGTGCCTGGGAATTTGCATGTACATTTAACATCAAAAGTTTCCCTGTGATTTTGCAGAATAATTTCACAGATAACTGATCTTTATGTCTGACTAATCTCCACTTGGCTGTACAAGGATAGCCTCAGGTAAATTCTGACTGATGCAGATTTATCTGTGACACCATACCAGACTTTTGTTGTTTTAAACCCTTGTTTGGGCCAGTCTGAATTCTGATAGTACAGCTCTTCTATTCTCCCCTTCACTGGTTGGATCTCTTTACAGTCCAAGGGACTCTCAAGTCTTCTCCAACACCACAGTTCAAAAGCATCAATTCTTTGGTGCTCAACTTTTTTTAGAGTCTAGTTTTCACATCCATACATGACTACTGGAAAAACCATAGCTTTGACTAGAAGGACCTTTGCTGGCAAAGTAATGTCTCTGCTTTTTAATATGCTGTCTAGGTTGGTCATAACTTTTCTTCCAAGAAGTAAGCATCTTTTAATTTCATGGCTGCAGTTACCATGTGCAGTGATTTTGGAGCCCCCCAAAATAAAGTCTGTCACTGTTTCCCCATCTATTTGCCATGAAGTGATGGGACCAGATGCCGTGATCTTAGTTTTCTGAATGTTGAGTTTTCAGCCAACTTTTTACTCTCCTCTTTCACTTTCATCAAGAGACTCTTTAGTTCTTTTTTGCTTTCTGCCACAAGTGTCGTGTCAGCCTTTCAATTACACTGTTGTTAAACCATGTCCAAAATGAAGCATTTAAAAAATGTAATTGCTATACTTACTGAAGTGCTTTCAATTTGTGATAGATGGTGATTTCTGCAAAAGTTAAAGAGTTTGCTACATTTTGTTTGTGTAGTTAAAAAATATTCTAATTGTACTTTACCACATATTTCTCAATACAATCATTTATCAGTCTTTTTATAACACCTTTTCAGCTTTGCAAGTTCATTTAAAATTCTAATCCTGTCCTCCAATGTATTAATAATAACTATTCCAATTCACTATCATATGTAAATAATCATCATATGCTCCAGTCCGCCAACCACACAACAGATGAAAATGCTGAACAAGATTTTATACATGATGAAACAATGAATGCCATAACGTGGTGGGCAGTATACCTTGTATAATGTCAGTATGATTCTCAAACCAAATTATTTTTTTTCCTCATGTAATTAATGTGTATAATGTGAAATTGAGATGTTATTAATGCCAAAATATGTTTATTTTATTGTTTTCTTTTACTCTATCAAGTATTTTAAAGCAGAAAATTATTGTCAATAGATTGTGATTTCACTATCAGGTCAGTAGTTCTTCAAAGGCAGGGCCTGGTGATACATTTCTGTGTCTACCCCTTCTTTCTCATGCCATAGGATATAGACATTAGGAATGTAATATAGAAACAAATTAGTATCTAATTAATTAATAGATATAATTTGACCATCATAACAAAAAATCTATTGTACATTATCTTACCTTTTCCCATATCCTGTTCCCAAGCAGAATACAATTTTATGGAACTTGAATACCGATTTAACATGGTCATGTACTTTTGTAAAATTTATATAAATGGGACATTTTAACTCTGGTCAGCTAAGACTGATCTTGTTTCACTGTCTTATACCTCTGTTACACTCTGTTACACTTCAGCTGGTTGATGTGCCTAGGTGCATTTCTGGGATCCAGTTAACGGGGCGGTGTATAGGGAATATTTATGTTTGGATTTAATGGCATGTCTTTACCTGGATTTCCAGCTCTCATGTACAGTTAGCTGACCTAGTGTAGAAATGGCTTCCAGAAATAGTCCCAACTTCCATTGTGCCATGCCAGTCCAGGCATAGGCTGTATGAAGTCGTGAGCAAGTCATGTAGTGCCTGGGGCTGATAGTATGTGAATAGTGGAGGAGATTTTATATTTGAGAGGTATGGATCCAGAAGCTATGGAAAAATCTATTATGATCATGTGTGAAGAAAATAATTGATAGAGTTCTACCAAAATTTGATAATATTCATGAAAATTTATATGACATCACTGACAGTAAATTGTGATGCTAAAAGAAAGTTTTTGAAATGATAATAATGAAAACAATTTCAAATTATATATACTAGAGGAAAGGCAATTGTATTTCTTTATGTTTACTTTATTGACTATACAATTATCATATGAAGAGGCAATTCAACAAAATGTGGCCAAAACATTGTAGATAAAAGTATGAAGAGACATGTTAAGAAGTAAATTAATAAAAATGGTATGCTCTTTTCAAATTTTGTGATGTTTATGGCATTTGGCATATTTTATATATTCATACTCTGTTCCTTTCATTCTAAATAAATGTTCAGTTTCTTAGCAAATTTGTATTTTTAAAACTGTATCACTTAAGAGAACCCTCAAATTGTATAAACTCTGGGCTTCACAAGGCCTGTGCTTGCCCTTTTCTCATTGTATAGCAGTGATGGTAATGATCCCTGGTCCAGGCTCAGTTCTGTTTAATCTCCTCATGCCTATGATTGGTTTAGGGATGAATAGTTCCTCTCTCCATTGGCTCTGACCAAAAATCACGCAGTTACAATTCTTTCTGGCAGATAAGAGGTCTAGACAGATGCCAGTCCAAGAGGTTGGCAGCATGGAGAGAACCTCAGAGTGAAGGGAACTGTTCTTGAAACATGGTCTACCTCTGGAGGCATACAAGTTCCTTGCATTTATAATACAATTGGGGCTTTCAAAAGCAAAGCCAACCAATCTTTACATTTTACTGAATAGTTTAAAATACAAAACTAGTTAGTTTAAAATGTAAATACAGGTAGGAAAATAGTGTCCAATTTTTAATAGATTTTTCATCTGCATAAAAGCCATTCTAATCATTACATCTTTGACATGTTGTAACATTGAAGCTATAAATAGTATTAATTTGGATATCTTCAGCTACTAGTTTATTAAATGCTGTTAGTTTATTTAAAAGCTGCTAATTTATTCAATGTGAAAATACAGAAAACTAGGAATAAGGAAAAGTGAATTCAGGCATAATTCTAGACATCTTATTATTTGAGTGAAGTTCCTTCTGGTCATTTTCTATTTTATTTGGAAAAAAAATCACTGTCATACTTTATACTCAAATTTATATCCTGCTTTCTTCTTTTCACCAGACTTCCCTGGTGGCTCAGATGGTAAAATGTCTGCCTATAATATGGGAGACCAGGGTTCGATCCCTGGGTCAGGAAGATCCTCTGGAGCAGGAAATGGTAACCCACTCCAGTACTCTTGCCTGGAAAATCCCATGGATGGAGGAACCTGGTAGGCCACAGTCCATGGTGTCGCAAAGAGTCGGACACACTGAGCGACTAAACTTTCTTCTCTTATTCTAAGTAGCCGCAGTGGTTTACCCTGAAGGACCGCCACACCTTGCAAAGTCAGGTTACCCTTTCATGTAACAGTCTATGTGCATGGCACCCCTGGAGTTGTGCAGTAACCTGTCTATCGGCTGTTTGAGGCAACATTTGTATTTGGGTGCCTGAGTCTTCAAGGCAATCTGTAACATCTCCTTGGGCCATCTACTTAAACTATATCTTGGGACTAAAAGGCAGTGCAAACCAACCCTGGCTGCCAACATCATATATATTAATATTTAGGTGTTAACCTTTGTGCCACTTTCATAGACTAGATTCCTCTGTAGTGGTGTCCACCACTCTCTTACAGGGTTATATCTGTATGTTTTTCTTCCCTTGAGAGGGTCTGCTGACTCTGGTGAAAGAGTAAATGAGCCTCAGGGCTATTTTAACAATTGCATTTCATCATTACATCATTTTGCATGGTTCCAGTTTGACTTCCTTCTGCCAGTTTGTTTACATCGATTTTTTTTGTCTGCTCATTTTCAGGAATCTATACTCTTATTATCCTTGCCCTATCTCCAGCAACTGTTAATCTTCATGATTCTAATTTTCTTTTTATCAGAAAGTAAAACATTGCTCATAGTCCTATAAAAACACCTATAATGGTGAAAAGGCAAATTACATAATTATAGTGTCAAAATGTCATGTTTCTCAAACAGTGAAAATATGAATTTATCATAACTGCAGACATAGTTTTACACTTAATTTATCATTTTTAGCCTTCTGATGCACATATTTTATCAGTACAGGATATGGGTGGATGATAGATAACTCAGAAAAAACTGTTCTTTGTTCTCTGATGACTGCATAAATTTGGAGACCATGAGCTGTGCAATACAATTCATAGTTCTCCCCATCATCCTTTGTCCATGAAACTTCATATTCTTTTATTTTATTCAAACAGAATTGGCTCCTCAGATCAGGCTTCAGAGAAAGAGCAGCAAACAAAACAATTTCTTAAAGGTTAAGCCCCTAGTCCATAAAGGAAAGGAAAGGGGAAAAATTAGAAGGGAGAGAGGTAGAAAGGGAAGACCAGATGGTTAGGAAAAGGCAGGTGAGGCCAGAGGGGTGAAAACATCACACAGTGTGGGCAACTTTTTTGCTTAAAAGTTTGAGAGACATTATCTACTTGAAATGATGTAGGAAATTAAGTTTTACTAGGTTTGATCTTTGTTTCAGTCTAATATTTGTCTTACAATATGAACATCTTGTGAATAAAATATTTTCCAGGGAAAAAGTAGATATTATAATATTTTTTAAGACCAGAGAACCTGCGTACCTGTTGATATTATCTGAGTGCTCTGTAAAGTTATTAAAATATATTTTTATAACTATGTTTTCTTCAATACAAATCTCTGTGGAGGGTGCCAGCAAAGGCATATATGAATTCTGTTTTCCAGAGAGCTCAACAGGAAGAGAAAACACATTCAGTGTGTTCAAGTCATCTGTACCCTCTATGGCCCGTGTGTTTGAAATTTTGCAGGCCAGTTAGAATGTCAGTGACTCACTAGACCTTGTGAAGCAATATAAAAGATTTGGATTGCCCATCGACTGCTCAGCTTTAAGGTAGGAAAGAGGGAACTTGGGGAAGCCACATTTACCTCTCTGCTGTCTACCTTCCTTCTCCCAAAGTCATCCTCCTGGCTGGGGAGCACTCCAAGGGCCCATTGGGCTCCTTCCATGAACACACAGATGCTTGTCTAACCCCAGCAGAAGTCTGCCTCTGTGGCCTGACCGTGACACTGGTGGTCGGAGTCCTAGCGTGGTCTGCACTGTTGCTTGGAATCCTGACTTTCGGGTGGGTCCTGGAGGTGAAGCAAGTCTCTGGAAAGGAAGAAGGACAATCTGTCAGGTGAGCTCAGCACCAGCATCATCACTGCCTGCTCTTGACTTCCCCAGAAACCTGTAATATGTTTGAAAGAAGCCCTTGTCAAACTCCAGGAATAGCACTGACTCATTATGTGACCCACTCTTAGAGCCTTACTTTCTTTAGTTAAAATGGAAAGTGGTTCCACACATTTGGCACCCAAATTGAAATAGTTAATATCTGGAAAGAATTATGCATATCTAGACAAAAATTATTTTATAACACCTAGATGTCCATCAACAGACAAATGGATAAGAAAGCTGTGATACATACACACAATGGAATATTACTCAGCCATTAAGAAGAATTCATTTGAATCAGTTCTACTCAGGTGGACGGAACTGGAGCCTATTATACAGAGTGAAGTAAGCCAGAAGGAAAAGCAAAAATACAGTATACTAACACATATATATGGAATTTAGAAAGATGGTAATGGGAACCCTGTATGTGAGACAGCAAAAGAAACGCAGATGTATAGAACAGTCTTTTGGACTCTGTGGAAGAGGGCAAGGGTGGGATGATATGGGAGAACGGCATTGAAACATGTTAATTATCATAGGTGAAATCAATCGCCAGCCCAGGGTTGATGCTCGGGGCTGGTGCACTGGGATGACCCAGGGGGAGGGAATCGGGAGGGAGGAGAGAGGGGGGTTCTGGAGGGGAACATATGTATGCTCATGGCAGATTCATGTCAATGTATGGCAAAACCAACACAATAAAGAAAATTTAAAAATTTATATATTTATACACAATTATAAATATATATTTACAGTTTTATAAATTATACGTTAACTTTGTTGTCTGTCTCTTCTTTGCCCCTATCATCTCAAGGATGTTACTCCTCTGGGGGAAGAGCACTTTAATAGAACTTGTGGTTTTTGAGTAAAATATAAACACTATTCCATTACTGGGAGGATACAATTAATAAGAAACTTAACTGAGCTACACAAAATGACGTGCATATGCAGTGCTACCAATGATCTCAGCTGTTGCGTAAACCTCTGTGACGCACATGCACAAGTGCTGTAAATGGGCTCAGCTGTCACATGGTCATTATTTACAAAATGTGGGGTGAGAGAACCTGAACATGCCATCTTGGCTAATTTGCTCTTTCCCCACAGTAGCCATTCCCTTCTCCAGGGATCTTCTCCACCCAGGGGTTGAATCCCAGTACCCCATGATAAGATTGCTAAATGTTGAGCTATTAGTTTGCCAGACATGTTTACTTAATTCTCACAACACTGTAAATTAGGAATTCTTCTTCTTTCCATTTTACAGACTTCAGCTCCTCGTTTCCTGTCGGTGGTATTATGGCTGCTTAATGGTGGACCTGGGAGGGCTCTAGTTTTTCTTGTGCTTTGTACAGTTTTTACACAAATTCCCAAGGCTCTCTTCCATCAAAAGAGTACCCATGCCCATGTATCAATGTGAAAATTATTTTGATTCAGATGTTTAAAGGAAAATTCTGTGCACACACAGGATGTGGACAGATCACTAACTAATCAAATAAACTAGAACTGATTTACCTTGTATGTCGCAGGATAGATCCCAGAAACAATGCGTGAACAAAGCAAGGCACTTGACTTTTTCACTTTAAAAAGACAATTCTTAAAAGAATGTAAGATGTGGGAAAGAAATTCTAAAGATGTCATATTTAATGTGAATTTGTTGTTAAAGCACGTGTTTTCAGTAGGGACTGACAATAAATTAATACACATATTAATGTAAACTCAGTGTAAACTCATGTAAGTACCAAAAGACTATTTGGTATACTGCTACTATATAGATTGCTTTCTGCATCAGGCTGCCAAACAATTTTATCAGTATTACTCAGTCCAAAACAACCACTTTTCACTTTTATAGGAAGAGTTTCCTATAAAGTCCCTGATTAATTCCCGTTTTCTTTCATTTGCTGCCCAACCCCCTCTCCCCCATTAAGTCTTGTAAGTGAGCAGTTATCTCATTATCAAACCAGTAGGAGTGGGGGGAAATGGCAAGGATACATGGCTCCACTGTCTTATGCTTTTTCAACCAACTTTTCATTGTTATTTATGGAATGGGGATTTGGGTTTTGGTCATTTCTGCAGCAAACCTCTATTGGGTGCCTAATCCTTGCCAGATTGTGTGGGTAAAGATCAGAGAACAAGACTGACCCCAGATCTGCTTTCGTAGAGCTTTTATTCCAGGGAGAGCAGAGAGAAAATAAACCCAATGTAGAGGTAAGCTGCAAGGGGTGGGTGCTCTGCTGCCAAAGGCTAGAGGATGAGATACAGACTGATGGGGGTGAGAGCAGGAGGGCCTTTAGCTTGTGCTGCCTGGACTGGGTTTCCTGTAAACAGAGCAGGAAGGAGCCAGGTCAGGTCTGATTTGTTTATATCTCTAATCAGAGGAGAGACCAATGACACACCCTTAAAACTCTTCAGTTTTTGCATTTTTCTCTCCAAACCTAGAAACATTATAGAACTGTAAAGAACAACAAAATAATTTGTCAAGCAACTTTCTGTATGGGAAAAGAATGACCATATTCAGTGAATTTATTGTACGTTAATGATCTCGCTAAACACAAAATATAAAAGGCTATACAAAGGTAAGTTGTTGGTTGTTTTCTTTTTATTATTAAATTCCCTTCCACTAACCCAGTGGTCCCCAGGTCATTCTTCTATGTTCCTGACCTTTTGTTAAGCTGACTTCCTTGGAATGTTCTGAAGCCCACTGAAACTGAATGTAGAGAAAATAGCTGATCCTTTGACCCTGTCCCCTCCCACTTCAGCTTTCTCTCAGTGTTAGGCAGGGCTGTAACTTTCTAACATTACAATCAAGAATTTCTGTTATTACCTTTGATTGTTCTCCTGTCTTGTTAGCATCCATGTGATGCTGAGAGTACCTTTGGATTCTCTCCACAGGCAAGGACAGAACATACAACTTCCTGTCTGGGTGATGTTAAATTATTTCTTTCTCTGTGTTTCATCTCTAAAGTGGGGATAATAATAGTACCTACCTCATAGGATTGTTGTAACAAATAGTTTGCTGGCTCTAAAGCATTTCAAATAGTAAGCACTCCATAAATGTTTTTATAGTTTTATAATGATAAAATTCCTTTTATAATCCCTTTACTGTCTCTGTCTTTTCTTTCTCATCTATTTTATCCACACCTTTACTATCTCATTTAAGCTCTCCACTCCCCTGAGTAGACATACAGCCAAGTGCAAGATTGTCTTAACTGCCTGTAATTCCTTCATTCATTCAGTCCACAATTTTTTTTTCAAAGAACTCATTTTCTGTTTATTTGTTTGTTTATTCATCCATTCAGTAATCATGGGTTACCTATGTGTCATTGCACTAGTGACTATGGCAGATTTCTGTAGCAGAAAATACAGTGTGCCATTGGTAAGGCCAGGATCCAGTTGAAAGGATTTTTATATGAACTAGTAAGAAATAATACAAGAGGACTCACAATCTGTGAGTTTCCCATTGAGCAAACGCTCATGCAGTTCTTTGCTGCTTTAAAGTTTTATAGGAATGTTTTTAGAGTTATGCAGTGTTTATTCAACTTTTGCTTTGAGCCTTAGTCTAATCCTCTCATTAGATTGAAGTACTTTGAGAAAGGAGAGCAGGCATGCTGTATAGTTCATATGTTGGTTCTGGGACGGAAGTGTCTCTGCTCTGCTGTTTGCTGACTGTGAGATGATGGAAAGTTTCTCAGTTTCTTTGCGGCTCATTTCCTCTCAATAAAGTGGGGATAAAACAGCACTTTTTTAGTTGATATGAAGATTAAATGATATAATCCATTTAAATGCTTAACACAAAGCCTGGCTCTTGTAAGTATTCAATAAACATAAGCTATCAATATAATTGCTGCTTAGAGAGTATGTATTAAGTGAAAAATCTGTATACTTCTCAAAATGTCTAGTACAGTGCTTTGTAAGCGAAGCAATCTTGTTATCATATAAGTTATAGACCATGAAAACTCCATGCTATCTCTCAAAAGCTTGAAAAGCATGATACATTAATATTTACTAACACAAGGCTTGAAAACTCATAAATATAGGAATTATTCATATTGAAACCATAGCCAATGTTCTCCTAGCATCTTGTTTCAGAAAATTCTACTGATATTATCTAATTTAGTGGAATGTTAAATATTTGGTGCACTCTTTCTGCCCCCTTATGATGTCTATGTCAGAAGCTTTCTCTATCCCTTTTATACTTTAATAAAACTTTATTACACAAAAGCTCTGAGCAATCAAACCTCGTCTCTGGCCCCAGATTGAACTCTTCTCCTCCAGAGGCCAAGAATGTCGGTGTCTTTCGTGGTCCAGCAACAACTTTCATCTTGGGGGCTCATCTGGGATTCTTCAGGACAAGATAAGGATACTTGGAGCTCTAGTTCTTTGTTCACCTAGTGAACACGTTTTCTGCTCTACTTTACTAACTCTGCAGTGTGCTTGTGTGAATGAATGACATGCCCTGCACGAAGCAAGTGAGGAGCCCTGCTTAGCAGTTTGGCGGTGACGTCATATGGCTTATGGAACTTCCCTGGTGGCTCAGAAGGTAGAGCGTCTGCCTGCAATGCAGGAGACTTGGGTTTGATCCCTGGGTTGGGGAGATCCCCTGGAGAAGGAAATGGCAACTCGCTCCATTATTCTTGCCTGGAAAATTCCATGGATGGAGGAGCCTGGCAGGCTACAGTCCACGGGGTCGCAAAGAGTCGGTCATGACTGAGTGACTTCACTTTCTTTTCTTTCTTTCTTTTCTATTAAATATTTATAGTGTGTATGTGTGTGTGTGTGTGTTCAGTCGCAACTCTTTGTGACCGCAGGGACTGTAGCCTGCTAGACTCCTCTGTCCATGGAATTTTTCAGGCAAGAATACGAGAGCAAGTTGACATTTTCTACTCTAGGAATCTTCCAGACCCAGGGATCGAACCTGCATCTCTTGTGTCTCTTACATTGGCAGGTGGATCCTTTATCACTGTGCCATCTGGGAAATCCAAATATTTATTACCAGATTCTCAATGAGTTTGTTTATCAAATTTATCAGACTCTATAAAATGTAAAGAGAATAGAACAAGGTAAAAGTTTTTTCCTCTAATACATTTTCTTTTGAAGTAGAGCAGAATGATTTAAAATTTTTCAAATGCTATTTCTCTTTAGAAATTGGATGATGGGCTTTTAAGTAATTGGTGACATGTCAATTCTCAAATAACTCCAAATGTGGACCTATAATTAAAATCAGAATTTTGAACTGTAGAAACATGTTCTCAAAATGTCCCACTATTTTTTCTCTTCATTTATTTGACTCCCTTGCTGTTCTATTGCATGCTCTCTCTCTCTCTCTCTCTCTCTCTCTCTCTCTCACACACACACACACACACACACACACATGCATATATTAGCATATATATATACACATATATATGCATACTGGCTTAAATTGAAGAAAGTATGGAAAACCACAAGGTCTTTCAGGTATGATCTAAATCAAATCCTTTTTGAATATACAGTGGAGGTGATGAATATATTCAATGAATCAGATTTGGTAGACAGAGTGTCTGAAAAACTATGGATGGAGGTTTATAATATTCTATAGGAGGCAATGACCAAAACCATCCCAAAGAAAGAGAAATTCCAGAAAGCAAAGTGGTTGTCTGAGTAGGCTTTACAGATAACTGAGAAAAGAAGAGAAGTGAAAAGCAAGGGAGAAAGGGAAAGATATACCCACCTGAAAACAGAGTTCTGGAGAACAGCAAGGAGAGATAAGAAAGCATTCTTAAATGAACAATACAAAGAAACAGATGAAATAGAATGGGAATGACCAGAGATCTCTTCAAGAAAACTGGAGATATCAAGGGAACATTTCATGCAAAGATGGGCATGATAAAGGACAGAAATTGTCAGGACCTAGCAGAAACAGAAGAGATTAAGAAGAGGTGGTGAGAATAACCAGAAGAATTAAACAAAATAGGTTTTAATGACCTGGATAACCACGATGGTGTGGTCACTCACCAGGAGCTGGGCATCATGGAATATGAAGTCAAGTGGGCCTTAAGAAACATTACTATGGACAAACTGTGCCAAGATGGCAAAGGAATAAGATGGAGAGACCACTTTATCCCCAACAAATACATCAAAAAATCATCTGCACATGGAGCAAATTCCATAGAACAACTTTTGATTGATTGTGGAGGACCCTAGATACCCAGAAAGGCTACCAATCTCTTTGAAATGAGATATGACAGAAGAACGATGAAAAAGGAGACAAAGGATTTAGGGACTGAGACCCATCCTGGGGAGGGAGTCATGAAGAAGGAGAAGTTTCCACATAATAGGAGACCCTCTCATAAGTGGGGTCAGTGGGGAGCTTTGGAATCTCAGAGGTTAGCATAACTGGAAAAAAAATCACCACAGAATTCACACCAAAGGGCAGTTACCAGCTGAGAAGCAGCTCACAAGTGCACATCCACCAGCATTGTGTGTGGGCTGATTTGGAGGCCAGGACTGCATTGCTGGTCGTTAGGGTAAGGACTGGGGTTGTCTTGTTTTTTGTACTGTGCATTGAACCCAGAGTAGAAAAGGCATGACTGGGGAAGCCGGAAAAACACTCAAGGAGCCGTGGGGACTGCAGATATGTTTATTCTCTCTGGGCAACAGTGGCCTGGAGTTCTCAAGTAGGAATGATATACTAAGACAGAACAAAAGTGATTCGTGGCCGAGTGGGTAAAATGTGACATACGTGCACAGTGCTACAGCTGTTACATAACCACACGAGGTCAGCAATATCATTGTTTACAGAACACAAGGGGAGGGGGCGTGAAGGAGTGGGAGAGGAGAGCCTGCATGATGCCACATTGTCATTTAATTTCTTTACATTCCACCCCTCAGGGTTTTCTGTCCCACTGATAACAAAGACTTGGTCCCCTGGGGCTTTCTTCTGGCATGTACCACCACTGCTTGAATCCACATCTCACAACAACAGTAAAGACTACAACAACAAACTACTAGGGTGCAGGCTATACCTCCAATACAGAGCAAAACCCAGTGTCAGGTACTGGGCAAGCTGGCCTGCGACTTCCGCAGCGGGCCTACGGTAAGGCATTGCACATCGTGGACCTCTTGTCATGTGCCGTAGTACTCCTGTAACATTTTCATGATTATCTGGTATATACACACAACAGTTTGTGTCCAGTAATGCACACATGCCACGGTCTGTTGTGCAGCAGTCAACAGATCAAGGGCCATTTGGTTCTGCACAACTGTTTTGCTCGTGTGGTACATTTCTTCATCTAACAGGTTAAGGCTTGATCTATATCATTTAAAGCACAGGGAGTATGTAAAGCAAGGGCAGTAACTTGTACCTCAGTAACTATGGCTGCCCCTTGGGGGGAAAGCAAGGCCAAGGGGTAGTAGTACCACCGGGGGTTCCGTTTTACTCAGTACCAGGCATGTCCCAGTTGGCAAGTCTGTGTGAGAGAGCTGTATCTACTGAGGTGACCAGGTAAGGCCGGCCCCATGTGCACTGTCCAATCCAATTCTCAGCAAATATGGCCATCTTTATGACCCACATACCCACAGAGTGCCACGAGGGACAGGGATCATGCAATTGGCCATTTTATAGCCTCAATCAATGTTAACTTTAGCACAAGGAGAGAGGGGTTCCACCCTGTTGGCTTAGTACCACCCTTTTTATCTACACAAAGGGGTGCAATGTCCTATAAATCAACATTTAGAGCTGGCAACCAGGAAAACCCATCCCACAGTACATGTCCTTGGGGGTGAGGCATGTTCCATCATTTTTTTACCTCT
Organism: Antilocapra americana; assembly: GCA_007570785.1. Classification (NCBI taxonomy): domain Eukaryota; kingdom Metazoa; phylum Chordata; class Mammalia; order Artiodactyla; family Antilocapridae; genus Antilocapra; species Antilocapra americana. Next base: position 11,643,278 of record ML662442.1, read on the forward strand.
TTTATACAATCAAGTGCTGTCTCCTCTCATTTAGTCTTCTTCAGTTTCAACCAGAAACCAAGTCCAGTTGGCCACAGTCGTGGGATGAATGCACCAGGGTAGTCCCACAGCAGCTCCAACAGGGAGCTCAGTGTAGACCAAACATGTTGACACGTTTTGTACCGTCGCATAGATGTGTGCCAATCTATAATCATATTGGCCATGACACACCTATGGGCAGAAAGACAAAGAGGTCAAAGGTACTAGCATGGGTAATTTTTTTCCATCTAATAGGACACATGCAAGCTTTGTCTTGGGAGAGAATGGTTTCTGGTAATGGAGATCTACTTGGTTTCATGTACCACACTTATTTGCTTGATCTCTCACATCCTGTACCTCCATGTGGAGTGTAAGAGGGGAACTTATGATAGACCACAGGGAGTGCACAAATGCACTTTTCAACTCGGAGGCAGCTCCCTGTGGTCCTGGCCACATGATGCACACATGAGGGGGCCAGGTGCTGGTTGGCCAGGGGACAACCTGGAAGTCATATTGCAGTCCCTGCCCCCATGGGGCTAGGAGGGCTTCCCACCACGGGTGGGGTGCCTTTATCTTCCATGGCCAGGTCCAGTCCACCATCTGTTCTGGTGCAATCCCAGTTGGGGCTGGCAACGTGATATTACCCTGGGTTCCATAGCGAGGTTTTAAGAGCATATCTGAGGTTATCACTTGCAGTTGTATCTGCACAGCAGCACAAGGTAGAAGAGCCTTCACAGGGGTGACTTCACCCCTGTGTGGTTTTGCATTGGGGAACCCATAAAACCCCCATAGATGTCGTGTCCACCCTTTCAAGGAGGGGCGATCAATAGACAGCTGCAGACCTTGCTTTAGCAAATTATTATATTGCTCAATCATACCCACTGCCTGTGGGTGATATGGGACATGAAATTGAATTCCAAGTCTCTGTGCCCAGTCCAAGACTTCCTTTCTGGTAAAATGGATACCTTGACCACTGTCTATAATCAGAGGAGGCCCAGGCAAACAGCAAACCTGTAACTGTATCTACAGCTGTCAGAGTGAAGCTGGCATTCTCTGATATTGGCAGAGGCCCTACGGAGTCCACATGCCACTGAGTCAAAGGAGTGATTCCCCTTACACCACTTGTCTGTCAGTGCCTGCCAGTCTGCCGGAATGAAGAGCCTCCTGGGCACATGTGGAGCAATCACGGCAGGCATCTGTTATTCGCCTCCAAGAGATGGGACGATCCCATCCTTTGGCAACTGCCCACATAGTTTTTGTCCCTGCCTGATGCAGGCGCTGGTGTAGCCAAGTTGTTACCTCTCTACCCATAGGACATGCACTAACATGTCAGCCTCATCATTGTCTGGGCTTGCCATAAGCAGGTGCCCAGTTACGTGTATCACTGTTATGTCCTTTTCACGTCCTAAGTCCCACAGATCTTGCCACATGGTTTGTTCCCACGGAGTCTGTTGCCACTGCTGTGTCTTCAAGGTAGTAAACCGTAAGGGTAGGCCTTTATGCGCTGACCGACTACCTGTACAGATGGTAGGGGATGCTGCCTCAGTGTTGACACCATCCAGACAGTGTATGACTCAGCCCACTGGCTGCTTTGACCAACTCCAGAGATAAACCATATAGTGTCTGTGGTAGACTGCATGGCAAGGGTGGTCCAGGAGGAGGCCTGGCCCCAGCTGGACCCATCAGTATGCCCAACCTGGGCATCTACTGGGGCTTTACCTTCCTTAAACAGTGAGGGTCCTGGCCTCATCATCATCGGAGTGACTCCCAACGTGTCCACTGTAAATGTCTCTGGTCCTAAAATATTATTAGCTGTTAACTCTTGAAATAATGGGCTGGCAGATAGAGAACTCCTTTGTTCTAACTATGCCCCCCACTTAGCCTAAGGTGGGGTTTGTGCCACTCCTGTCTTGGGAGCGGACACCCACGACCACAGCCAGCCCACTAGAGGATGTCTTGACAAGCACTGGGTCCTTCCCCATGATCACTTGTGTGGACAGTAAAGTGCCATACACACCTGCCAATTGTTTCTCCACTAAAAAAGAGTATCTCATTTCCAACCTCTTCTTAGTTGGGATCAAAATCCCAAAGGAGCACCTAGCTGCTCTACCCTTCCTGGGTAACGAAGAGTGAAGTTGCTCAGTTGTGTACACTTTGTGATCCCATGGACTGTAGCCTACCAGGTTCTGCCATCCATGGAATTTTCCAGGCAAGAGTACTGGAGTGGGTGCCATTACCATCTCCAAGGGATCTTCCCGACCTGGGGATGGAACCCGGGCCTCCCACATTGCAGGCAGATGCTTTACCATCCGAGCCACAATATGTACATCTAATTCAAAGGTTTTGTGGGATTCTCAACCTGCAGTGCCTGGGTCTGCTGAACTGCTTGCTTGATGGCTCAGAACACATGTTACACAGTATCTGACCAGTCCCAACTTACCCTTTTTTTATTAACTAGTGTAAGGGACATGCCATTTGGGCCAGGTGAGGTATAAACGTCCTCCATGTTGGACCAAGAAGCCAACATAAGTTTGTAACTGAGTCACCACTGTAGGCAGTAGGAACATTTGTATTTTATCAGCCATCATAATTTTTGTTTTAAACTTTAAACTTTTGTTTAAAGTTTGGTATAACTTTTGTCTAACCTGCCCAGACAACTTCCAAGAATTTGACAGACAATCTAGGTCCTTGGATTTTTGTGGTGTTTATCGCCCGTCCACATAATTTCAAATGTGTTATAAGCTAGGGTGTACACTGTTCTAAGTCTGTAAGAAATCAGAGGTTAGTAACACATCATTAATATAATGAAACAGTTTCACTGATGCGGGGCAGTTTCATTTTTCCAAATCTCCGGTAACCATCCTGTGACATGTTGTTGAGCTATGTAAATATCCTTGGGGAAGGAACTGTAATGTCCGCTGACGCCCTTCCTAAGTGAATGCAAATGGATCTTGACTCTCAGCAGCTATAGCTATCAAGGAAAAAGTGAAAGTGATTAGTCGCTCAGTCGTGTCTGACTCTGCGATCCCATGGACTGTAGCCTGCTAGGCTCCTCTTTCCATGGGTTCTCCAGGCAAGAATACTGGAATAGGTTGCCATTCCTTTCTCCAGGGGATCTTCCCAACCCAGCGATCAAATCCAGGTCTTCTGCATTACAAGCAGATACTTTACTATCTCTTTACCATCATGGAGAAAAAGGCATTAGCTATATCCACCACGGTGATAAGTGCCCAAGGCTGTGGTTAACTGGTCCATCAAATTGTGGATTGATGGCATGGCAGCACACATGGGTGGCACCATTTTATTTAGCTCCTTGTAATCCACAGTCATTTGCCATGGGCCATCAGGTTTCCAGATGGGCCACACAGGGGAGTTGAATGGGCTCTGTGCAGGGCATACAGTGTCTATTTTTGGCAGCTTGGCAATGGCGGCACTTATTTTTTGTCATCACCTGGTAGATGATATTGTCTCACATTTACTGCCCTCTGGAGTGTTGGCAACACCCTTGGGGGATGCTTGGATATCCCTTCATGACTGTCTTTATTATACACACTCGGAGACAACATTTCCTCACAGAGGTCTGTAACATGAGGCCTTGTAACACATCTATCTCTAAAATATATTCTGGTATTGGGAACACGTGCACAGTGTACACTCGCATAGGAAGCCAGCTGATTTCCAACAGTAAGGACACAGGCTTTACTTCAATAGTCTGGCCACTGTAGCCATCAATATGTGCACTAGGACCAGGAAACTGCTTTGGCTTGTCATATATCAGGCTGCATTCGGCACTGGTATCCACCAGGGCCATTATTCTTTGTACATTGGTGGGCAACCAGTGAATTGTAAGTTCTTCATGGAGCCTCTGGTCCCTGCTTGGGCTCCCTGGGTGGGCACCTTGACCTGAGCCCTATTCTAAGCAAAAACAGGGCATCAGCAGAAATATCTCCAGGTGGCATGAAGTCCTATAGCTGAACTGTCCATATTTTCATGTTTGGTAAACTGCTTTTCCAGTCTCAATTGCTTCCACAGCCCTAGGAGTACAGCATTAGGTTGTTCATCGATTTTATTTTTGTCAAGTTCCCTTGCTAGCAAAGCAGTGCACATTTGTACCCATGTCACCTGGGTGGGGCCTTTACTGGCTTGGCTTCCCATGGGGACCTTCACAACCCTAATGCTTTTGGCCTGCCACCGCCCCTCAGTGTCTCCCCAGCACGCAGAGAGGCAGGCGCGCGACAGCCAGAGGCAGAGGCGAGGGCCTGCTGCAGACTTGGCCATTGAGACTGCATCTCCCAACAAGCTGTGAGCAGGCTGCCTTGTCACTAAGCCTGGTGTTTTAGATGGTTCATGTGTGCCAGGAGTGTCACAGATTGATAGCAGCCCCCTGAGGGGACGCGTGGCAAACCCAGGATCCGGAGCGGTTTGGAGCAGGCTTGGACCTGGAAAGTGTATGAAATACATGGCCCACCTGGGACTGTGCCCTCACAGAACCTGGGAGCCTGAGTGGCCTAGACCTAGGAAGTGCATGCCACCTCGGGCTGTGTCAACCCCTCTGTGGCCCTTCCACTGTGAGCACTCCCCACATATGCCAGTGGTGTTTCTTTGCAGAAGAAACAAACGGTGTTTCCACAGCGCAACTGAGCAAGTGACCCTGAATAAGTGGCCACTTTCGCCCCCTTGTGTCAGCGCAGAGGTTAGACACTGAAGAGACTTGCCAGCAGAAGAGCCCAACCTAACCAAAGAACAAGGGGGACTGCCTCAAAAGTGGCAGGTGCAACAAACTAAAACCCTGAAGTTAAGCTGAGGCTGGGCATTTGAGGGGCAATTGTAGACTTTGAGAACAAGTACAAGCTGGAACAAGGGATTGTCTGACACTGAACTGAATCTACCATAGTTTTTAAAAAATTTTGTGTTCAATTTTGTTGGTTTTTTTTTTATATATTGTACTTTTGAGAGTCTAATCACTATTCTAGGTTTTTAATTTTTGCTTTTTTATAATTATTATTAATTTTGTACTTTTAAGAGTCTAATTTTTACTATCCATTTTCACTTAGGGATTTGATTACTGTGCTTGATTGCTCTCTTCCTTTTGACTCTCTCTTTTCTCTCCTGGTCAGCTCTAGCTCTCTTCTCCCTCTTCTCTTCTCTGTGTAACTCTGTGATTCTCTTTGGGTATTCCTAATTGTGGAGAATCATTTCATCATTAGTCTAGGGGTTTTGTCTTCTGTGCTGTGTGGACTGAGAAGTCTTGATTCTATGGTAAGAGAAGGACTAAAACCCAGAGGCAGGAGGCTCAACTGCAGAACTTTGGACCCTCATAGAACTCCTGACCCCAGGGAATATTAATAGACAAGAGCCCATCCAAAAGCCTTCATACCTACACTGAGACCAAGCTCCACCCAAGAGCCAGCAAGCTCCAGTGCAAGACACCCCACACTAATTCTCCAGCAAAACAGGAACACAGTCCTGAACATTAAAAGAAAGACTGCCCAAAGCCACACAAAACCCATCAGTTCAGTTCAGTCACTGTCATGTCCAACTCTTTGCAACTCCATGAACTGCAGCACACCAGGCCTCCCTGTCCAACACCAACTCCCAGAGTCCACCCAAATCCATGTTCATCGAGTCAATGATGCCATCTAGCCATCTTATCCCCTGTCTTCCTCTTCTCCTGTCCCCAATCCTTCCCAACATCAGGGTCTTTTCCAATGAGTCACCTCTTCACATGAGGTGGCTAAAGTACTGGAGTTTCAGCTTCAACATCAGTCCTTCCAATATACACCCAGGACTGATCTCCTTTAGGATGGACTGGGTGGATCTCCTTGCAGTCCAAGGGACTCTCAAGAGTCTTCTCCAACACCACAGTTCAAAAGCATCAATTCTTTGGTGCTCAGCCTTTTTCATTGTCCAACTCTCACATCCATACATGACTACTGGAATAACCATAGCCTTGACAAGATGAACCTTTGTTGGCAAAATAATGTCTCTGCTTTTCAATATGTTATCCAGGTTGGCCATAACTTTCCTTCCAAGGAGTAGGCGTCTTTTGATTTCATGGCTGCAATCGCCATCTGCAGTAATTTTGGAGCCCCCAAAAAGAAACTTTGACACTGTTTCCACTGTTTCCCCATCTATTTGCATGAAGTGATGGGACCAGATGCCATGATCTTAGTTTTCTTAATGTTGAGCCTTAAGCCAACTTTTTCACTCTCCTCTTTCACTTTCAGCAAGAGGCTTTTTAGTTCCTCTTCACTTTCTTCCATAAGGGTGGTGTCATCTGCATATCTGAGACAAAACCCATAGACACCCCAAAATTCACTATTGGGCACTGCATTGCCCTCCAGAGAGATGAGATCCAACTCCATCCACAAGAACACAGAGACAAGTTCCCCCAACCAGGAAACCTTCACAAGCCACTGGTCCAAACCTATCCATTGGGAATAGATTCTACAATTAAGAGGAACTATGATCCTCCAGTCTGCAGAAAGGAGACCCTAACACAGTAAACTAAACAAAATGAAATGGCAGAGAAATATCCAGCAAATTAAGAAACATGATAAAAATCCACCAAACCAGACAAAAGAGATAGGGAGGGATAGGGAGAAAGGGAGTCTACATGAAAAAAATCAGAATAATGATAATAAAGATGATCCCAAAATTTTGAAACCAAAATGAAGTTACAAATAAATAGACTAGAGAAATGAATTGAGAAGATGCAAAATGTTTAACAAGGACCTAGAAGAAATAAAGAATAGTCAGTTAGTAATTAACAGTACAATAACTGAGGTTAAAAACATTCTGGAGGGAAACAACAGCAGAATAACTGAGAAAGAAGAAAGGATAAATGAGTTGGAAGATAGAATTATGGAAATAAATAGAGTGGGAAAATGAAAAGAAATTAGGACAGCCTCAGAGAACTCTGGGGAAATGTTAAATGCCTCAGCATTTGAATCATAGGTGTCCCAGAAGAAGAAGACAAAAGAAAGGACATGAAAAAATGTTTGAGGAGATAATAGTTGAAAATTTCCCTAAAATGGGGAAGGAAATAGCCATCCAAGTCCAATAAGCCCAGGGAGTCCCATACAGGATAAACCCAATGCAAAACACACCAAGACACATAATAATCAGACTAACAAAAATTAAACACAAAGAGCAAATATTAAAATCAGCAAGGGAAAAGCAGTAAATATCATACAAGGGGATCCTCATAAGGGTAACAGCTGATCTTTTAACAGAAACTCTGTAGGCAAGAAGGGAATGGCAGGATATATTTAAAGTGAAGAAACGGAAAACCTACAACCAAAATTACACTACTCAGCAAGGATCTCATTCAGATTCAAAGGAGAAATCAAAAACTGTCAGACAAGCAAAAGCTGACAGAATTCAGCACCACAAAACCAGCTCTTCAACAAATGCTAGAATTTTTCTATACAGGAAACACAGAAAAGGTTTAGAAAAATGAATCCAAAACCATAAAGTAAGTGGTAATGGGATCATGCTTATCAATAATTACCTTAAACATAAATAGGTTAAATGCTCCAACCCAAAGACAAAGACTGGCTGAATGGATGCAAAAACAAGACCCCTATATATGCTGACTGTAAGAGACTCACTTCAAACCAAGGAATACATACAGCCTGAAAGTGAGGGGCTGGAAAATGATATTTCATGCACATGAAGATGAACAGAAAGCAGGAGTAGCAATACTCATAGCAGATAAAACACACTTTAAAATAAAGACCATTATAAGAGACAAAGAATGACACTACATAATGATCAAGGGATCAATCCAAGAAGAAGATATAATAATTATAAATAGTGTGCACCCAACATAGGAACACCTCAATACATAAGGCAAAAACTAACAGCTATTAAATGGAAAATTGTCAGTAACGCAATGATAGTAGAGGAATTTAAGATGCCATTCACACTAATGGACAGAGAATTAGCAAGGAAACACAAACTTATAATGATACATCGGACTGGTTAGACCTAATCTATATATACAGGGCATTTCACTGAAAGACAATGGTTTTCACCTTATTCTCAAGTGCACATGGAACATTCTCCATGATAGGTCACATCCTTCACCACAAATCTAGCCTTGGGAAATTTAAAAAAATTGAAATCATTTTAAGCATCTTTTCTGATCAAAATGCTGTAAGATTAGATATCACTACAGGAAAAAAAAACATAAAAAAACACAAACATATGGAGGCTAAACAACATGCTTCTGAATAACCAACAGGTTACTGAAGAACTAAAAAAGGATATAAAAGTATGCATAGAAACAAATGGTAATGAAAACATAACTACCCAAAACCTATGGGATTCAGTAAAAGCAGTGCTAAGAGGGAAGTTCATAGCAATGCAAACCTATCTCAAGAAGCAAGAGAAACATCAAGTAAACAACCTAATTTTACACCTAAAGCAACTAAAAAAAAAAAAGAAATGGACAATTTCTTAGAAAAGTATAATCTTGTATAACTGAACCAGGAAGAAACAGATAATTTGAACAGACAAATCACAAACATGGAAGTTGACAGTTTAATACAAAAATCTTCCAACAAACAAAAGCTGAGGACACAGGTGAATTTTACCAAAAATTTAGAAAGAGGTAACACCTATCCTACTAAAAGTCTTCCAGAAAACTTTAGAGGAAGGAAAACTCCCCAACTCATCTATGAGGCCACCATCACCCTGATACAAAAACCAGACAAAGATGCCACAAAAAAAGAAAACTACAGGCCAATATCACTGATGAACATAGATACAAAAATCCTCAACAAAATTCTAGCAGATATATCATGATAAAGTGGGCTTTATTCCAGGAATGCAAGGATTTTTCAATATTTGCAGATCATTCAGTGAGGTACATCATATTAACAAACTGAATGATAAAAACCATATGATTGTTTCAATAGATACAGAGAAAGACTTCGACAAAATTCAACACCTATTTCTATTTTAAAAAGTCTCCAGAAAATAGGCATAGATGAAACATACTTCAACATAATAAAAGTCATATATGACAAACCCAGAGCAAACATTATCCTCAATGGGAGAAAATTGAAAGCATTTCCTCTAAAATCAGGAACAAGACAAGGGTGCCCACTCTCACACTACTATTCAACATAGCTTTTGAAGTCCTAGCCACAGCAGTCAGAATAGAAAAAGAAATAAAGGGAATCCAGATTGGAAAATAAGAAGTAAAACTTTCACTGTTTGCAGATGACATGATTCTCTACATAGAAAGAGCTAAAGAAGTCACCAGAAAATTACTAGAGCTAATTAATGAATATAGTAAAGTTTCAGGGTAAAATTAGTATGCAGAAATCTCTTGTATTCCTATACACCAACAATGAAAAATCAGAGACAGAAATTAAGGAAACAATTGTATTCATCTTTGCAATGAAAATAATAAAATAATTAGGAATAAAATTACCTAAAGAAACAAATGACCTGTACACAGAAAACTATAAAACACTGATGGAAGAAATCAAAGATGATGCAAATAGACAGAGAATTATACCATGTTCTTGGACTTAGTGAAAATGAGTATACTATCCAAAGCAATCAATAGATTCAGTGCAATCACTTTCAAACTACCAATGGTTGCTTTCACAGAACTAGAACAAAAATGTTCACAATTAATATGGAAACACAAAAGACCCCAAATAGCCAAAGCTATCACAATGGTATGATTAGTCACCTAGAGCCAGACATCCTGAAATGCCAAGTCAAATGGGCCTTAGGAAGCATCACTACGAACAAACCTAGTGGAGGCGATGGAATTCCAGCTGAGGTATTTCAAGTCCTAAAAGATAATGCTGTGAAATGCTGCCCTCAATATGCCAGCAAATCTGGAAAACTCAGCAATGGCCACAGGACTGGAAAAGGTCAGTTTTCACTCCAATCCCAAAAGGCAATGCCAAAGAACGTTCAAACTACCACACAATTGCACTCATCTCACTCGCTAGCAAAGTAATGCTCAAAATTCTCCAAGCCAGGCTTCAACAGTACGTGAACCATGAACTTCCAGATGTTCAAGCTGGATTTAGAAAAGGTAGAGGAATCAGAGAGCAAATTGCCAACATCCATTGGATCATCAAAAAAGCAAGAGAGTTCCAGAAAAACATCTACTTCTGCTTTATTGATTACTCCAAAGCCTTTGACTGTGTGGATCACAACAAACTGGAAAATTCTTAAAGAGATGGTAATACCAGACCACCTGACCTGCATCCTGAGAAATCTGTGTGCAGGTCAAGAATCAACAGTTGGAATCGGACATGGAACAACAGACTGGTTCCAAATCTGGGAAGGAGTACATCAAGGCTGTATATTGTCACCCTGCTTATTTAACTTATATGCAGAAAACATCATATGAAATGCTGGGCTAGATGAAGCACAAGCTGGAATCAAGATTACTGGGAGAAATATCAATAACCTCAGATATGCAGATGACACCACCCTTATGACAGAAAACAAGAACTAAAGAGCCTCTTGCTGAAAGTGAAAGAGGAGAGTGGAAAAAGTTGGTTTAAAGCTCAACATTCAAAAAACTAAGATCCTGGCATCTGGTCCCATTAGTTCATGGTGAATATATGGTGAAACAATGGAAACAGTGAGAGAGTTCATTTTGGGAGGCTTCAAAATCACTGCCGATGTGATTGCAGCCATGAAATTAAAAGACGCTTGCTCCTTGGAAGAAAAGCTATGACCACCCTAGATAGCATATTAAAAAGCAGAGACATTACCAGCAAAGGTCCATCTAGTCAAAGCTATGGTTTTTCCAGTAGGCATGTATGGATATGAGAGTTGGACTATACAGAAAGTTGAGCACTGATGAATTCATGCTTTTGAACTGTTGTATTGGAGAAGACTCTTGAGAGTCCCTTGGACTGCGAGGAGAAGTCCAAGGAGGAGTCCAACCTATCAATCCTAAAGGAAATCAGTTCCTAATATTCATTGGGAGGACTGATGTTGACAATGAAACTCCAATACTTTGGCCACCTGATGCAAAGAACTGATACATTGGTAAAGACCCTTGTGCTGGGAAAGACTGAAAGCGGGAGGAGAAGGGGAAGACAGAGGATGAGAGGGTTGGATGGCATCACCAGTGCAATGGACATGGGTTTGAGTGGGTTCCGGGTGTTGGTGATGGACAGAGAAGCCTGGCGTGCTGCAGTCCATGGGGCTGCAAAGAGTTGGACATGAGTGACTGAACTGAACTGATTTTGAGCAAGAAGAATGGAGAACCAACCTTCCTGACTTCGGACTATACTACAAAGCTACAGTCATCAAGACAGTCTGGTACTGACACAAAGACAGAAATATAGATCAATGGAACAAAATAGAAAGCCCAGAGATAAATTCATGTGCCTATGGACACATTATCTTTGACAAAAGAGGCAAAAATATATATTGGAGAAAAGACCATCTCTTCAACAAGTAGTGCTGGGAAAACTGGTCAGCTACGTATAAAAGAATGAAGATAGAAAACTTTCTAACACAATACACAAAATAAACTCAAAATGGATTAAAGACCTAACTGTAAGACCAGAAACTATAAAACTGTTATGAGGAAAACATAGGAAGAACCCTCTCTGACATAATCATTACAAGATCCTCTATGGCCCACCTCCCTAAAGTAATGGAAATAGAAATGAAGATAAACAAATGGAACCGAATTAAACTTAAAAGCTTTGGCATGATGAAGGAAAATATAAGCAAGATAAAAAGACAACTCTTAGAATGGGAGAAAATAAAAACAAATGAAAGAGCTGACAAAGAATTAATGTCCAAAAGATACAAGCAGCTCTTGCAGGTCAATATGAGAAAAATGAATAGCCCAATCCAAACGTGCACAAAACACCTAGAGAGATGTTTCTCCAAAGAAGACATTCAGTTGGCTAACAAACACATGAAAAGATGCTCAACGTCACTCATTATTAGAGAAATGCAAATCAAAACCAGTGAGGTATCATTTCACATCAGTCAGAATGGCCATTATCAAAAAGTCTACAAATAATAAATGCTGGAGAAGGTGTAGAGAAAAGGGAATACTTTTATGCTGTTGGTAGGAATGCAAACTGGTACAGCCGCTATGGAGAACAGTATGGAGATTCCTTAAAAAACTGGGAATAGTATTGCCATACAACCTAGAAATTGCACTGATGGGCATACACCCAGAGGAAAATAGAATGAAAGAGACACATGTCGCCTAATGTTCATTGCAGCATTATTTACAGTAAGTAGGACATGGAAGCAACCTAGATGTCCGTTGACAGATGAATAGATAAGGAAATTGTGGGACATATACAGAATGGAATATAGTCAGCCACAAAAAGGAATGCATTTGAGTCACTTCTAATGAGGTGGATGAAACTGGAGCCTAAGATACAAAGTGAAGTAAGTCAGAAAGAGAAAGACAAATACTGTATATTAACATATATATTGAATTTAGAAAGATGGTACAACGATCCTACTGCAGGACAGCAAAGGAGACACAGATGTAAAGAACAGACTTTTGGACTTGGAGAAGATGAGGGTGGATGAGTTGAGAGAATAGTATTGAAACATGTATATTACCATGTTTAAAATATTTAAACTAGATGACTAACGCAAGTTCGATGCATGAAGCAGGGCGACCAAAGCCAGTGCTCTGGGACAGGGATAGGGTGGAGAGAGAGGTGGGTGGGAGTTCAGGATGAGGGGGACACATGTATACCTGTGGTCAATGTATGGGAAAAACCATCACAATATTGTTAATTATCCTCCAATTAAAACAAATTAATTAATTTTAAAAAGAAACATTACTATGAACAAAGCTAGTGGAGATGATGGAATTCCAGCTGAGCTATTTAAAACTCCAAAATATGATGCGCTAAAGTGCTGGACTCAATATATCAGCAAATTTGGAAAAGTCAGTGGTGGCCATGGAACTGGAAAAGGTCAGTTTTCATTCTAATCGCAAAGGACAATGACAAACAATGTTCCAACTACTGTACAGTTGTGCACATTTCACATGATGTAAGGTAATGCTCAAAGGTAATGCTCAAAATCCTTCAAGCTAGGCTTCAGCAGTTCGTGAACTGAGAACTTTGAGATGTACAAGTTGTATTTAGAAAAGGCAGAGGAACAAGAGATCCAATTGCCAACATTCATTGGCTTATAGAGAAAGCAAAGGAATTCCAGACAAACATCTATTTCTGCTTCATTAACTATGTGAAAGACTTTGACTGTGTGGATCACAACAGACTATGGAAAATTCTTAAAGAGATGAATACCAGACTACTTTACCTGTCTCCTGAGAAACCTATATGCAGGTCAAGAAGCAACAGTTAGAATTGTGCTCAATTGGACATTGTTCCAAATTGGAAAAGGAGTATGTCAAGGCTGTATATTGTCACCCTGCTTATTTAACTTATATGTAGAGTACATCATGTGAAATGCTTACTTGGATGAAGTTCAAGCTGGAATCAGGATTGCCAGGAGAAATATCAAAAGCCTCAGATATGCAGATGACACCACTCTAATGGCAGATAGCAAAGAGGAACTAAAAAGCTTCTTGATGAGGGTGAAAGAAGAAAGTAAAAAGCCAGCTTAAAAAACTCAGTATTCAAAAAAGTAAGATCATGGCATCCAGCCCCATCACTTCATGGCAAATTGAAGGGAAAAACTGGAAAGAGTGACAGATTCTTTTCCCTTGAGCTCCAAAATCACTGCAGATGGTTTCTGCAGCTATGAAATTAAAGGATGCTTGCTCCTTGAAAGAAGAGCTATGACAAACCTAGACAGCATATAAAATTCATTTGAATCAGTTCTACTCAGGTGGATGGAACTGGAGCCTATTATCCAGAGTGAAGTAAGCCAGAAGGAAAAACAAAAATACAGTATACTAACGCATATATATGGAATTTAGAAAGATGGTAACGAGAACCCTGCATGCGAGACAGCAAAAGAAATGCAGATATATAGAACAGTCTCGTGGACTCTGTGGAAGAGGGCAAGGGTGGGATGATATGGGAGAATGGCATTGAAACATGTTAATTATCACATGGGAAATCAATCGCCAGCCCAGGGTTGATGCTGGGGACTGGTGCACTGGAATGACCCAGGGGGAGGGAATCGGGAGGGAGGTGGGAGGGGGGTTTTGGAGGGGGAGCATATGTATACCCATGGCAGATTCATATCAATGTATGGAAAAACCAACACAATAAAGTAAAGAAAATTAAAAAAATAAAAATAAAAAGCAGTGACATCACTTTTTGACAAAGATCCATGTAGTGAAATATGGTTTTCCTGTCACACACAGATGTGAGAAATGCACCATAGAAAAAGCTGAGTGTCGAAGAATTGATGCTTTGGAATTGTGCTGGAGAAGCCTCTTAGCCCCTTGGACTGCAAAGGAGAGCAAACCAGTCAATCTTAAAGGAAATCAAAACTGATTATTCACTAGAATGACTGATGCTGGAGCTGAAGTTCCAATACTTTGGCCACCTGATTGGAAAAGAACCCTGATGAGGAGAAAGACTGAGGGCAAGAGGTAAAGGTGGCAACAAAGGGTTAGATGGTTAGATAACATCACTGAGTCTATGGACATGAGTTTGAGCAAACTCTGGTAGATAGTGAAGGACAGGGAAGACTGACATGCTGCAGGTCATGGGGTTGTAAAGAGCAGACACGACTTAGCGACTAAACAACAACAAATACATGTATATAGGCTTCCCTGGTGGCTCAGCTACCTGTCAATGCAAGAGATATAATTTGATCCCTGCCTCTGGAAGCAGTTTTAGTTTTTTAAAACCAAAGTTTATAGTTTATAGAAATCATTCCCAGGAGCCACCTGAAAATAAGTCATCACAGAGCTGATACCTGAATCAGAAGGAGTGATCTTTCCTGGGCTGAAGCAAGTCAGGCTGGTGGTTCCTGATTTTGCTTCACAAGAAACAGAGGGAAAGAGGGATGCCTGAGGGCCTTTGTTATTGTGCAGGCCAGGTCAGAGCAGGTGTCCCCTTCTCCAGGCCAGAGCTGCCTGGACCTGACATGCCCTGCCTCAGGGCCTCAGGGTCCCAAGCATGGCCTGAACGTTTCCACACCTGGACCAAATGCCGGAGACTAAGTTATTACTGGAGACCTGGAGAGTTTTATGGAGGTGCCAACCCCAAAATACCAGAATTTAAATCTAACAAACTTTTCACTCATCTAACCAGAAGAGTTGGGGTGGGGAATAGGGACAGTCTATAACCTGTCAGACTGTTGTTTGCATTTTATTAAACTTAGGTATGAAATCTGTGCTTAGTGAAATGTTTGGTTTCTATATTTTTGTATTTTCTTCATTTCCTCTTAGTTTTATAATGAAAATACTTTCATTTTAAACACATGGAGAGTCTTTGTGACTTCACTCTCCTAAGAGTGATTTCTGTTGAAGCAAATAATCAAAACAGGATATTCAGGGAAAAATAAAGGTATACTTGATATACTTTATCAAAACTGGAGGGACTGAAGAAAGGTTTGGGGGATGAAGGAGGAGACTATTAATTAGGCAGTGGAGGAATGCTAATTAAAAGCACCAAGGGATTCACTGCTATAAGTATAATTCAGAGTGGAATATTCTGTAAAACGGGATCTTCAATGCCAAATCAGCATTTCAGGCAAACATGACTTTTCTCTCTTGTTATGAGTTGGACTCCGGAAGGCCACATGTCTTCCAACATCTTTAAAAGTGTAATCATTTTCTCATAAGTACTCAGCCTTAAGTATGATTTTAAAGTTGTATTTAAACACAACATTCAAGCCTGTGTGTTTACTGAACTTTTCATAGATGTATATTTACTGGGCAACCGCTGATATTGTCTTCTAGCAGCACATGCTGCTCTGTGCCAAAAAGTTTTGCTGCCTCTGTGTGGTGGCCTTAAATGTTAAGGCTGCTGGGCCAGCAGCTCTCCTACCCCAGGGGTCTGTGTGCAAACCCATGAGCATTAAAAAAGAAGCAGAATTCGTGGGAACAGAATGTGAATGCTAAGGTGTCCTTTTATGCACATTGTCTGCTTGGATGCTGGCCTCACACAGCTTAAAATACTAAATGCCAATTACTCACACTGTTGTCCAGAGATGCAAAGTCACTCTATAATTACTGTTGTGTTCAAAGGAATTAGCATGTAGTTACTATGAACAGTAGGTTCTATTTAGTGGAAACTATGTAATTAGCTTGTCTTAGGCTAATGAATTAAATGTAGCATAAGCTCATATTATAGCTGCTTGGATGGAGGGGCTGACTGGCAACACATTTAAAGAGATCACTTTGAATTCACTAACCTCTATGCTCAATGCGGTAGTAGGTGTCTCCTCCTTTGGGGAAGTTATGCACATGTCCACATTTACTAAACACATATTTTAGGAAGTTTAAACATATTTGGTTATGGTAGAGAGGTGAAGCAGAAGGAGGAAAAGAGTAAAATGATGCTAAATTTTTAGACACTAATTGGGAGTTGAACTAGAATGGCAATAAAATGCACAAATCTATTATGAGGTAAAGGAGGAGGTCAAGGCTGTATCCTGTCACCCTGCTTATTTAATTTAAACGCAGAGTACATCATGAGAAACGCTGGGCTGGAGAAAGCACAAGTTGGAATCAAGATTGCCAGGAGAAATATCAATAACCTCAGATATGCAGACGACACCACCCTTATGGCAGAAAGTGAAGAAGAATTAAAGAGCCTCTTGATGAAAGAGAAAGAGGAGAGTGAAAAAGTTGGCTTAAAGTTCAACATTCAGAAAACTAAGATCATGGCATCTGGTCCCATCACTTCATGGGAAATAGATGAGGAAATAGTGGAAACAGTGTCAGACTTTATTTTGGGGGGCTCCAAAATCACTGAAGATGGTGATTGCAGCCATGAAATCAAAAGATGCTTATTCCTTGGAAGGAAGGTTATGACCAACCTAGACAGCATATTAAAAAGCAGAGACATTACTTTGTCAATAAAGATCTGTCTAGTCAAGGCTATAGTTTTTCCAGTGGGCATGTATGGATGTGAGAGTTGGATGGTGAAGAAAGCTGAGCACCGAAGAATTGATGCTTTTAAACTGTGGTGTTGGAGAAGACTCTTGCGAGTCTCTTGGACTGCAAGGAGATCCAAGCAGCCCATCCTAAAGGAGGTTAGTCCTGGGTGTTCATTGGAAGGACTGATGTTGAAGATGAAACTCTGATACTTTGGCCACCTGATGTGAAGAGATGACTCATTTGAAAAGACCCTGATGCTGGGAAAGGTTGAAGGTAGGAGAAGGGGATGACAGAGGATGAGATGGTTGGATGGCATCACTGACTCAATGGACATGGGTTTGGGTGGACTCTGGGAGTTGGTGATGGACTGGGAGGCCTGGTGTGCTGTAATTCATGGGGTTGCAAAGAGTTGGACACGAATGAGTGACTGAACTGAATTATGAGTTTACACTTGAACATGACATTTGCAGAAATTCAGATTAGAGGCAGCTCATTAGGAACATAACTATCACAATCAGGAAGGCATCCCTGTACATGCTGAGGAAGTTCTTGATTATTTGTGATGCATTTTAAGAAAACCTCATGCTTCCCAGCTTAGATAAGAACTGCCAGCAGAACCAGCCCTGAAGTAGCTCCAGCAGGCCTGGGGTCTTGGTGGACCCTTACCTCTCAGCCAGGGGCACTCTTTTAGCATGTTCCTATCAGAGGGGGTCCCCTCCTTCATGTGACAGTTCCTCACTCTGATTGGGGTGTGGTTAAATGTTAGGCCCAATGACTTGGAAGAAAGGGTTTTGTTTCCCTGCTTCTTCAGCTTGACAGATAACATTGTCCACCTCATCTTAACATCTGCCAGCAACCTAAGAAACAGTCCATTCACTTCCAGAGGTAAGAATCATATGTTGTTATTTAGAAACAGCGCCATTTTCTTTTCTGCAATCCCTCACCCATTCTGAACCTTGCACAGGCTACCAGTGAAAGCTGTTGGGAAGGAGGTATGATTATAGTCTACCTGGAAGTCAGATGGATGCAGACACTTCAGGCTCACTGAACCAGTGTCCCCAGGTAGCTGTGTAAAGGTTTCAAATCAAATATTTTACATTTGATGGAATCTTCTGTACATGTGCTGAAGTATTTTCTTTTCTCATGTAACAGAGTACATTCAATGAAGTGTCAGTTTATAGTTTTTCAATGAAGTAAAAGCCAATGGCAAATCTGATAACAAAAGGAACTGTAAAACAGATAGCATTTTCTTGATTATGTTTATGTTTTAAAAGTAAAACATAGACTTTATTTAGTTTTTGAACTAAAGAGAATTCCTATTCCTGGATATTTAGACATAGAAGAACCTTAAATTTTATTAATAGGGCAAATAAAGCTCTTACATATTTGCGTACTCAATCGCTAAATCGTGTCTGACTCTTTGCAACACCATGGACTGTAGCCCGCCAGGTCCCTCTCTCCCTGGGATTTTCCAGGCAAGAATATTGAAGTGGGTTGCCATTTCCTCCTCCAGAGAATCTTGCTGAACCAGGGATCAAACCTGTGCCTCCTGCATTGGCAGGTGAATTCTTTACCACTGAGCCACCAGGGGAACATAATGTAATTAGTGAATACACCACCTGAAAAATTAATTTCCTAGAAAAAGAGTATTCAGGGGGAGGGAATCGGGAGAGAGGAGGGAGGGGGGTTCTGGAGGGGGAGCATATGTAAACCCATGGCGATTTCATGTCATTGTATGGCAAAACCAATGAAAAAAAAAAAAAAGAAAGAAAAAGAGTATTCATTTAAGTTAAACTAGTGTATGAATTGATTTTACAATCTATTTTAATTCTTGCTTGTTATATTTGAAAAATGATTCAAAGATGTGCATTTTTATTTGGCAGTGTATCAATATTACTTAGCAAAAGATTAAATATAATTTTACCCACTCTGGTATATGCTCCATTTATTTGCTATCTTCTTTCAATTCAAAATTGAAAGAGAATATTCATTTTCAAGTGAGTTTTTGAAAAATTTTTGCTATGAACATAAAGATACAAATAATTACATGTTTAAAGTTTTGTCAAGATTTAATACTCTAAATTTCTTCTACTAATTTATTTTCTTTTTAAAAAATTTAATTTTTCACTTACTGAGATTTCACAGATGGCAAAGCCTACCTTACATAATAGGCATGATCTATCACAATAAAATAGCATTAAAAAGTTTCATGTCACAAAACAGAGCAAAGCAAAACAAAACAAAAACCCTGCAAAACAAATTACAGTTCCACCATCTAAGTGGGGACTCAGAAATGCCTCCTTTAGTTGCTGGTTTACCATAAAAACACCAAACACTGAGTTAGTTTAATCTAGAGATATTTTTCAGACAGAGAATGTGATATCAAATCAAGATGACAAAGAAGGAAACACGAAGGCCCCTGGGAGATGGTACACCGAGACTCTACCCATAGGTATGTAGGTACACATATGAGTTTACATAATGGCCACCTTTAACATTAGGTGTGAACAAGAGAGGTGATGAGTTTGATGTATAAATGCTGAGGGAGATGTGACCATGTCAGCTGACCATCTTCCACTCCTGGAGAAGTGCAGGGTGTTCTTGACTTCTACACCAGCTTCAGTTGCCATCCCCAGAGCCAGCTGCAGGGGGTATAAGAAATTCCTAGGGTTGTCTAAACAGATGCCCATGAGGATGGTGATCATGCTATTGTGGTCGAGGGTCCCAGGCCAGGATGAGTCCAGCAGACCTCTGCAGAAGTCAAGAATGTTATAGAGGTGCCAGGCATCAGAGTCGGGCCTGGTCATCCTGGGTTTCACCAACATCACAGACACAAAGGACTGGCAGAGAAGGTACTGGTTTCTCTCTTCAGCTTCCCCTCTAGGAAGGCGATGGCTGTGTCTTCCCTTCTCAAGATGTACAATATGTCCACCATGATGTTGGGTACAATGAGGAGGAACTGGCCACCGGTGGCAAGCTGCTGGTTGACTGGCAGGTGCTCACAGAGAGCCTGGGGTCAGAGAACAGGTAAGGGGTCAAAGCTGACTGAATCTGGATGTGCCTGAGAGTCTTCTCCAGCAGCACCACCTCACATTGAAGCCACAGTTGCACCATGTCTTTGAAAGATCTGATCCTAGAAGTTTTCTCTAGAAACTGCTGTGATGAGTTGTCTGGTCCTTCAAACCCAGTGCTCACAAAGACCCCTGAATGAGAGTCGTACCTCAGAACTGTCCAGGGAATGTCATGGCCAAGTGGCCAAAACTTCTGAGGAAGCATGCTCACAGCAGCTTCACGCTGGGAGTTCAGTGGAGGTGGGTCCTGCTCCGAGCCCACCCTCTCCTGGGAAGCCTGCTGTGGTGAGTGCTGGCCCAAGGCGATGTCCTCTGGGAGCTGCAGCAACTGGGGAAGGTGTGGGCCCTTGCAGCTCTGCAGTAGCTCACGGAAGTGGTGGGACAGACCCAGGCCTGGCTCCTGCAGGTCTCCCACAGAGGGCAGCAGGTTCAGCAGCATGGACAGGTGGCCCCACCGGCTGAGCAGGCTCCGCCGACACATGGCGAGGAGGCTGCGGTTGGCGTGGGGCCAGCCCAGGATTGCCTTGCCCCTCTGCAGAGAAGACCTGCAGTTCCTTCTGAATGGTCTGGAGATGGAGGCCGGGTTGGCTGATGGAGGCATTCTGCCCTGAGTCGCAGCCAGCAGGAGGCTCTGTCTCGAGAAAGCTGCTCACACGGTCCTCTGATACATGCTTCGCTGGAGGCAGGACTCCGAGATGTCAGGAAACTGTGGTTGAAGACAGGAGCCAAGTGAAAGCCATGTCTGACTGGGAGCTTGTGGCTCAACCATCTGACAGGCTGGCAGAACTGATTGTTCTAGGAGTTGACTGGGAGGCTGACACGTCTTCAGCTTGTCCCCAGGAGGGGCAATTCTATCTTTGGATTTGGCTAACCCTCCTGCATTGTTGTGGACTCAGGGAACCACTTTCCTCTTCACTCAGTTGTTTCACTGCTGAGTTCTGAACTGACTTGTGAGCATAAGGAAGTGTTTTCATCTTCATCTATCTCATCCCAGTCACAGCAAGAATGATAACTGGCTTCTGGGTTGTCACCCCCACTGGAAATGTGAGATGACCTGTGGTTTTTCCTGAGATTTGCTGTGGTGGGTCCCAGGGCAAGGGGCTGGGGGGTCTCAACGACCCTCCACAACCTCCATCTTCTGTTGGTTTTCCTTGTCCCTGGGGATGTCCACCTCTGGAATCAGCTTCCCTTTCCAGAGTTCAGCCTGGAGGAACGTTGTCACATGTTGAATTAAATGAGAGAAAAGTTCATGGTGAAGGAGACTGCTGACTTGTGCTGCTTGGAGCCTGCTGTCCTAAGGCTGTGCACACTCATGAGGCAGAGGACCACCATGTGGAAGATGAAGAGGTTGGGAGGAACTGGTAGCCTTTTGTGGGTTTTCTCTCTCTGGAGGCCTGGCTCAGTTCGGATGGGCAGGGCTGACAGGAAAGACAGAGAAAGAAGTCTTCCAGAACCAGCTGGCACAGGGCCACAAGCCTGGTGGCTCTGAATTTCCTCTGAGGCTGCAAGAGACTCTGAAGATAGAGGAAGCTAACCAGTAACCTTTTGTTATCCCAACACTGCCTCTGTCTGGGAGAGAGCTTCTACCCCTGGTACCTCTTCAGCCCACTGTATCTTTATCCTGCATGGTGGTAGAGTCATTTGACAATGACACCTCCTTAATTTATTTATTTTAAAAATTGTTTTTCCTTTTTATTTTTTAATGAATTTATTCATTTTAATTGGAGGCTAATTACTTTATAATATTGTGGGGGTTTTTTTAGAGTACTCTATTTTTTTTCTTTTCCTTTCTTTTTATTTATTTATTTATTTTCCTTATATTATCATGTTGGTTTTGCCATATATTGATATGAATCCACCATGAGTATACATGTGTTTCCCTTCCAGAACCCCCCTCCCACCTCCCTCCCGATTCCATCCCTCTGGGTCATCCTGGTGCACCAGCCCTGAGCACCCTGTATCATGCATCAAACCTGGGCTGGCAATTCATTTCATATATGATAATTTACATGTTTCAATGCCATTCTCCCATATCATATCACCCTTGCCCTCTCCCAGAGTCCAAAAGACTGTTCTATACATCTGTGTCTCTTTTGCTGTCTCGCATACAGAGTTATTGTTACCATCTTTCTAAATTCCATATATATGCGTTAGTATACTGTATTGTTGGTTTTCTTTCTGGCTTACTTCACTCTGTATAATAGGCTCCAGTTTCGTCCACCTGAGTAGAACTGATTCAAATGTATTCTTTTTTATGGCTGATTAATACTCCATTGTGTATATGTACCACAGCTTTCTTATCCATTCGTCAGTTGATGGACATCTAGGTTGCTTCCATGTCCTGGCTTTTGTAAACAGTGCGGCGATGAACATTGGGGTACACGTGTCTCTTTCAATTTCAGTTTCCTCGGTGTGTATGCCCAGCAGTGGGATTGCTGGGTCATATGGTAGTATTGTAGTGGTTTTGCCATACATTGACATGAATCAGCCACGGGTGTACATGTGTTCCCCATCCTGAACCCCCTCCCACATCCCTCCCCATCCCATCCCTCTGAGTCATCCCAGTGCACCAGCCCTGAGCACCCTGTATCATGCATCCAACCTGAACTGGAAATCTGTTTCACAAATGATGATATACATGTTTCAGTGCCATTCTCCCAAATCATCCCACCTTTGCCCTCTCCCACAGAGTCCAAAAGACTGTTCTATACATCTGTGTCTCTTTTGCTGTTTCACATATAGGGTTATTGTTACTACTTTTCTAAATTCCATATGTATGCATTAGTGTACTGTATTGGTGTTTTTCTTTCTGGCTTACTTCACTCTGGATAATAGGCTCCAGTTTCATCCACCTCATTAGAACTGATTTAAATGTATTCTTTTTAATGCTGAGTAATATTCCATTGTGTATATGTACCACAGCTTCGTTATCCATTCGTCTGCTGATGGACATCTAGGTTGCTTCCATGTCCTGGCTATTGTAAACAACACGGCGATGAATATTGGGGTACACGTGTCTCTTTCAATTCTGGTTTCCTTGGTGTGTATGCCCAGTAGTGGGATTGCTGGGTCATATGGCAGTTCTATTTCCACTTTTTTAAGGAATCTCCATAGTGGCTGTACCAGTTTGCATTCCCACCAACAGTTTAAGAGGGTTCCCTTTTCTCCACACCCTCTCCAGCATTTATTGCTTGTAGACTTTTGGATGGCAGCCACTCTGATGGGTGTGAAATGGTACCTCATTGTGGTTTTGATTTGCATTTTTCTGATAATGAGTGATGTTGAGCATCTTTTCATGTGTTTGTTAGCCATCTGTAAGTCTTCTTTAGAGAAATGCCTGTTTAGTTCTTTGGCCCATTTTTTGATTGGGTCATTTATTTTTCTGGAATGGAGCTGCAGCAGTTGCTTGTATATTTGTGAGATTAATTGTTTGTCCATTGCTTCATTTGCTATTATTTTCTCCCATTCTAAAGGCTGTCTTTTCACCTTGCTTATAGTTTCCTTTGTTGTGCAGAAGTTTTTAATTTTAATTAGGTCCCATTTATTTATTTTTGTTTTTATTTCCAGTATTCTGGGAGGTGGGTCATAGAGGATCCTGCTTTGGTTTATGTCGGAGAGTGTTTTGCCTATGTTTTCCTCTAGGAGTTTTATAGTTTCTGGTCTTATGTTTAGATCTTTGATCCATTTTGAGTTTATTTTTGTGTATGGTGTTAGAAAGTGTTCTAGTTTCACTCTTTTACAAGTTGTTGACCAGTTTTCCCAGCACCACTTGTTAAAGAGATTGTCTTTTCTCCATTGTATATTCTTGCCTCCTTTGTCGAAGATAAGGTGTTCATAGGTATGTGGACATATCTCTGGGCTTTTTATTTTGTTCCATTGATCGATATCTCTGTCTTTGTACCAGTATCATACTGTCTTAATAACTGTGGCTTTGTAGTAGAGCCTGAAGTCAGGCAGGTTCATTCTTCCAGTTTCATTCTTCTTTCTCAAGGTTGCTTTGGGTATTCGAGGTTTTTTGTATTTCCATTCAAATTGTGAAATTACTTGTTCTAGTTCTTTGAAAAAGACTGTTGCTAGCTTGATAAGGATTGCATTGAACCTATAGATTGCTTTGGGCAGTATACTCATTTTCACTACATTGATTCTTCTGATCCCTGAACACAGTATATATCTCCATCTATTTGTGTCCTCTTTTATTTCTTTCACCAGTGTCTTATAATTTTCTAAATATAGGTGTTTTGTTTATTTAGGTAGATATAGTAAGTATCTTATTCTCTTCGTTGCAATGGTGAATGGAATTGTTTCCTTAATATCTCTTTCTGTTTTCTCATTGTTAGTGTATAGGAATGCAAGGGATTTCTGTGTGTTGATATTATATCCTACAACTTTACTATAGTCATTGATTAGCTCTAGTAATTTACTGGTGGAGTCTTTAGGGTTTTCTAAGTAGAGAATGAGGTCATCTGCAAAGAGTGAGAGTTTTTCTTCTTCTTTTCCAATCTTGATTCCTTTTCTTTCTTTTTCTGCTCTGATTGCTGTGGTCAAAACTTCCAAAATTATGTTGCGTAGTCATGATGAGAGTGAGTACCCTTGTCTTGTTCCTGACTTTAGGGGAAATCTTTCAATTTTTCACCATTGAGGATACTGTTTGCTGTGGGTTTGTCATATATAGCTTTTATTAAGTTTAGGTATGTTCATTCTATTCCTGCTTTCTGGAGAGTTTTTATCATAAATGGATGTTGAATTTCGTCAAAGGCTTTCTCTGCATCTATTGAGATAATCATATGGTTTTTATTTTTCAATTTGTTAATGTGGTGTATTACATTGATTGATTTGTGGATATTGAAGAATCCTTGCATCCCTGGGATAAAGCCTACTTGCTCATGATGTGTGGTCTTTTTAATATGTTGTTGGATTCTGTTTGCTAGAATTTTGTTAAGGATTTTTGCACCTATGTTCATCAGTGATATTGGCCTGTAATTTTCTTTTTTTGTGGCATCGTTGTCAGGTTTTGATATTAAGGTGATGGTGGCCTCATAGAATGAGTTTGGAAGTTTACCTTCCTCTGCAGTTTTCTGGGAGAGTTTGAGTAGGATAGGTGTTAACTCTTCTCTAAATGTTTTATAGAATTCAGCTGTGAAGCCATCTGGTCCTGGGCTTTTGTTTGCTGTAAGATTTCTGATTACGGTTTAAATTTCCGTGCTTGTGAGGGGTCTGTTAAGATTTTCTATTTCTTCCTGGTTCAGTTTTGGAAAGTTGTACTTTTCTAAGAATTTGTTCATTTCTTCCACATTGTCCATTTTATTGGCATACAGTTGCTGATGGTAGTCTCTTATGATTCTTTGCATTTCTGTGTTGTCTGTTGTGATTGCTCCATTTTCATTTCTAATTTTGTTAATTTTATATTTGTCCCTTTGTTTCTTGATGAGTCTGGCTAATGGTTTGTCAATTTTATTTATCTTCTCAAAGAACCAGCTTTTGGCTTTGTTGATTTTTGCTATGGTCTCTTTTGTTTCTTTTGCATTTATTTCTGCCCTAATTTTTAAGATTCCTTTCCTGCTACAAGCCCTGGGGTTCTTCATTTCTTCCTTTTCTAGTTGCTTTAGGTGTAGAGTTAGGTTATTTACTTGACTTTTTTCCTGTTTCTTGAGGTATGCCTGTATTGCAATGAACCTTCCCCTTAGCACTGCTTTTACAGTGTCCCATAGGTTCTGGGTTATTGTGTTTTCATTTTCATTCGTTTCTAAACATATTTTTATTTCTTTTTTGATTTCTTCTGTGATTTGTTGGTTATTCAGCAGCATGTTGTTCAGCCTCCATACGTTGGAATTTTTAATAGTTTTTCTCCTGTAATTGACATCTAATCTTACTGCATTGTGGTCAGAAAAGATGCTTGGAATGATTTCAATTTTTTTGAATTTACCAAGGCTAGATTTATGGCTCAAGATGTGATCTATCCTGGAAAAGGTTCCGGGTGTGCTTGAGAAAAGGTGAAATTCATTGTTTTGGGGTGAAATGTCCTATAGATATCAATTAGGTCTAACTGTTCTATTGTATCAATTAAAGTTTGTGTTTCCTTGTCAATTTTCTGTTTAGTTGCTCTATCCATAGGTGCGATTGGGGTTTTAAAGTCTCCCATTCTTATTGTGTTATTGTTAATTTCCCCTTTCATACTTGTTAACATTTGTCTTACATATTACAGTGCTCCTATGTTGGGTGCATATATATTTATAATTGTTGTATCTTCTTCTTGTATCAATCTTTGATCATTATGTAGTGTCCATCTTTGTCTCTTTTCACAGCTTTTGCTTTAAAGTCTATTTTATCTGATATGAGTATTGCTGTTCCTGCTTTCTTTTGGTCTCTATTTGCATGGAATATCTTTTTCCAGCCCTTCACTTTCAGTCTGTATGTGTCCCTTGTTTCAAAGTGGGTCTCTTATAGACAACATACATAGGGGTCTTGTTTTTGCATCCATTCAGCCAGTCTTTGTCTTTTTATTGGGGCATTCTACCCATTTACATTTAAGGTAATTATTGATAAGTATGATCCCATTGCCATTAACTTTATTGTTTTGAGTTCGAGATTATATACCCTTTCTGTGTTTCCTTTCTAGAGAAGATTCTTTAGCGAGAGCTGGTTTGATGGTGCTGAATTCTCTCAGCTCTTGCTTGTCTGCAAAGCTTTTGATTTCTCCTTCCTAATTGAATGAGATGCTTGCTGGGTGCAGTAATCTGGGCTGTAGGTTATTTTCTTTCATCAGTTTAAGTATGTCCTGCCATTCCCTCCTGGCCTGAAGAGTTTCTATTGAAAGATCCATTGTTATCCTTATGGGAATCCCCTTGTATGTTATTTGTTGTTTTTCCCTTGCTGCTTTTAATATTTGTTTTTCATGTTTGATCTTTGTTAATTTGATTAATATGTGTCTTGAGGTGTTTTGCCTTGGGTTTATCCTGTTTGGGACTCTCTGGGTTTCTTGGACTTGGGTGATTATCCCCTTCCCCATTTTAGGGAAGTTTTCAGCTATTATCTTCTCAAGTATTTTCTCATGGTCTTTCTTTTTGTCTTCTTTGGGACTCCTATGATTTGAATGTTGGGGCATTTAACATTGTCCCAGAGGTCTCTGAGCTTGTCCTCATTTCATTTAGTTGTTTTTTCTTTTTTCCTCTCTGCTTCATTTATTTCTACCATTATATCTTCTACCTCACTTATCCTATCTTCTGCCTCCATTATTCTACTGTTGGTTCCCTCCAGAGATTTTTTAATCTCATTTATTGCATTATTCATTATATGTTGACTCTTTTTTATTTCTTCTAGGTCCTTGTTAAACCTTTCTTGAATCTTGTCTGTCCTTGTCTCCAGGTTATTTAACTGTCACTTCAATTTGTTTTCAAGATTTTGGATCATTTTCACTATCATTATTTGGAATTTTTTTATCAGGTAGCTTCCCTATCTCTTCCTCTTTTGTTTTGTTTGGTGGGCATTTATCCTGTTCCTTTACCTGCTGGGTATTTCTCTGCCTTTTCATCTTGTTTATATTGCTGTATTTGGGGTGGCCTTTCCGTATTCTGGCAGTTTGTGGTTCCTCTTTATTGTGGAGTTTCCTTGGAGTGGGTGGGTTTGAATGGGTGGCTTGTCAAGGTTTCCTGGTTAGGGAAGCTTGTGTCGGTGTTCTTGTGGGTGGAGATGGATTTATTCTTTCTGAAGTGCAGTGAAGTGTCCAGTAATGAGTTTTGAGATGTCACTGGGTTTGATGTGACTTTGGGCAGCCTGTATATTGAAGCTCAGGGCTATGTACTTTGTTGCTGGAGAATTTGTGTGGTATGTCTTTCTCTGGAACTTGTTGGCCCTGGGGTAGTGCTTGTTTTCAGTGCAGTTATGGAGGCGTTTGATGAGCTCCTATCGATGAATGTTCCTTGGATTCAGGAGTTCTCTGGTGTTGTCAGGATTTGTTCTTAAGCCTCCTGCTCTCGTTTTTAGTATTATTCTTACAGTAGCCTCAAGACTTCTCCATGTATACAGCACCGATGATAAAATATCTAGGTTAATGATGAAATGTTTCTCCATAGTGAGGCACACCCAGAGTTAATCTTCAGTTTGGGGGTGCATTTGTTTCCATTTCTTTGCAGTCACTTCTCAGAACTGTGGCAGCTCAAGTCCTGGGTACAGTCTGGTCATCATGTAGTTAACTTCTCCACCTGCTGTTTTGGTCGCTATAAGACAGCTTACAGGGTCTTGAGAAATCCCTTGAGAAAGAACTAAAAGTCCTTGACTATGTTTAATGAATACATTATTATTATTTAGTCTCCTTTGACTGTTTTCCTTTGTTTCAGCATTTCTCACTTCTCTCATTAAATTTATTCTTTGACTAAAGTTTTCCACAGGCCAAAGGCAGACAGAAGACATGGTGGGGGTGGGGCAAAGAAAAGTCCTGTTCCGTTTCTATTCCCTCTTTTCTTTGGTACACCTCAGTCTTGAGGAGGGACAGGTACAGAACAAGAAAGGCAATAAACTTTCATAGTACCTGGACAAACATTTGAAAGTTGCTAGCCACATTAAAATGAATTTAACAATCAAAATCCACCTTTGTGTTATTTTCTGTCTTAATGACTAAAGCAGATGTACAATGTATGTCTAATAGGCCATAAACAGGCTGTTTCAGCTAGCCTAAAGTTCAAACTAAATCATGTATAGGCCAGAATGTCTTCCCTATACTTCAATATGTGAATATTTCTTTAATCATTTTCCCCTTTTAAGTTGCAACTCTTTCCATAGAAAGCATTGATAATCAATATATTTTTCCAACATTGCCAGAGTGGTTCACACACTTCTCAGTTTTCCTGCTCAGCGCCTACCACTATCTCTATACTCTTTGTCCATCTCCTTTAGGTCTGAGCGTTCAAAGCTTCTTGGAAGTGAGGCATTCTCCTCAGAAAATGGAAGCTGGCACACAGCTCCGTGCCCCATTCTGCCAGCCAAGGACATCAGCTCCTCTTACTGAAGAGCCATGTGTCATACGTGTCCTACAGAAGTCCTCAAATTAACAACAGCAATGCCAACGAGAAGACCTAGGGTCAGGGAGGGCTGAGGGTTAGTGAAATTATCACCAGATTCACCAGACTGCCGGCTGCTAAGGTGAGTGGCAGCAACTTCCTACTGGCCTGACATCTTGGGGGTCATTTCCTCGACCTGATGACAAGGTACCTGGGGGACACTGTGGCAATATGATCAGGGGCTAGTGAGACCTGGAGGGAAAAGTGGGAATGGACAAAAGGTGGATCCTGCAGCGAGAGCTGACTCTCTGGGTTGATGTGGTTGGCTTAGAGATTGTAAATGGAGATGTGTAGTGGTGAGGTTATTTGATCTTAGACCAAGCCCTTGGACTCTGTATGCTATTAAAGTTTTATTTACTTTGCTCTCACAAAGGCTCCTTGATTTTCCCTAAACTTCAGAAGGTTAGGGAGTATGGGAGAGGAAGGGAGTGAATGATCAAAGAGAATTTAAATCCTAGTTCTAAACTATGAGAGTCTAAGATATTGGCAGTTATGAAAAGATGTCCCTCCTCCAAGAATTTAGTTCTGTAAATAGTTTTCAGAAGTCAGGAGGCTTTCAGAGATTGAACTTGGCTGATGAAATATTCATTTGCTTATTCCATATTGCACCCTCCTTAATTTCGGTCTCTAAAATCTAAATTAATGAGGACATCTTCTAGCAAACACAGTCAGTGTTGTCCTGCCACCACCAACATGCAATCTTAAAACCAAAGGAAGAAAAAGAAGAGCATAAAAGGACAACACAGTACAGCTTCCAGAAACCAGAACCTTTCTCAACTCACCCTCATTCCACCCTCATCGTGCTTCCACTGACGTGTCTCAATCTGCTTGTCATAATTCAACTGCAAATACGTGTGTGTTCTCAATCACTTCAGTCATGTCTGATGCTGTGTGACCCCATAAACTGTAGCCCACCAGGCTTCCCTGTCTATGGTTTCTCCAGGAAACAATACTGGAGTGGGTTGCTGTACCCTCCTCAAGAGGATCTTCCCAACCAAGGGCTCACACCTGAGTCTCTTATGTCTCCTACATTGGCAGGTGGGTTCTTTACCACTAAAGTCATCTGGAAAACCCCAGCTCAAATACACTGAACAGGAAATGCACTCCACGCTTTTTTGTCCTGTCATCAATCAAAACCCACCAAGATTTGGTCAGAACCAAAAAAAGCAAATGATGAAAATTATGTGAAGACAAACTACACTCAAGGATTGTCTATTCCCACATCCAGTTCAATTACACATGGCTCTCATGGGGAGAGTCTAACTCTGTCTGGGCAAACATGTGCTCAGCTCCCAGCCTGACAGTCATTAGGTCACCTTGACTTGGCTTCCATTCTAGGCCCAAGGTGTCCATGGAGTGTAATGTGAACTACAAATTCAAGCTCCATATAAAACCTTAAATTTTCTAGTACCCACATTTGAAAAGCAAAAAGCAGCTGAAATTAATATTCAAATCATATTTTTAATTAATTAATTTTAAAATTTCTTTACATTATTGTGTTGGTTTTGCCATACATTGACATGAATCTGCCATGAGCATACATATGTTCCCCTTCCAGAACCCCCCTCCCTCCTCCCTCCCGATTCCCTCTCTCTGGGTCATCCCAGTGCACCAGCCCTGAGCATCAAACCTGGGCTGGCGATTGATTTCACATATGATGATTAACATGTTTCAGTGCCGTTCTCCCATATCATTCCACCCTTGCCCTCTCCCATAGAGTCCAAAAGACTGTTCTATACATCTGCATTTCTTTTGCTATCTTGCATACAGGGCTCTCGTTACCATCTTTCTAAATTCCATATATATGCATTAGTATACTGTATTTTTGTTTTTCCTTCTGGCTTACTTCACTCTGTATAATAGGCTCCAGTTTCGTCCACCTCAGTAGAACTGATTCAAATGAATTCTTTTTAATGGCTGAGTAATATTCCATTGTGTATATGAACCACAGCTTTCTTATCCATTTGTCTGCTGATGGACATCTAGGTTGCTTCCATGTCCTGGCTATTGTAAACAATGCAGCGATGAACATTGGGGTACACGTGGCTCTTTCAATTCTGGTTTCCTTGGTGTATATGCCCAGCAGTGGGATTGCTGAGTCATATGGCAGTTTTAGTTCCAGTTTTTTTTTTTTTTATTATTGTTTTTGCCATACATTGTCATGATATCACCATGGGTTTACATATGCTTCCCCTCCGGGTCCCCCCTCCCTCCTCCCTCCCCCCCGGGAAATCTCGCTGCACCAGTCCCGAGCATCAATCCTGGGCTGGCGATTGATTAGACACATGACAATTAACATGCTTCAATGCCCTTCTCCCATCTCATCCCACCCTTACCCTCATCCACAAAGTCCACAAGTCTATTCTATACATCTGCGTTCCTTTTGTTGTCTCCCATGTTGGGTTCTCATTACTGTCTTTCTAAATTCCATATATATGTGTTAATATACTGTATTGTTGTTTTTGCTTCTGGCTTACTTCACTCTGGATAATGGGCTCCAGTTTCGTCCATCTGAGTAGAATTGCTTCAAATGAATTTTTTTTTAATGCTGAGTAATATTCCATTGTGTATATATACCACAGCTTTCTTATCCATTCGTCAGTTGATGGGCATCTAGGTTGCTTCCATGTCCTGGCTATTGTAAACAATGCAGCGATGAACATTGGGGTGCACGTGGCTCTTTCAATTCTGGTTTCCTCGGTGTATATGCCCAGCAGTGGGATTGCCGGGTCATATGGCAGGTCTATTTGCAGCTTTTTAAGGAACCTCCACACTGTTTTCCATAGTGGCTGTACTAGTTTGCATTCCCACCAACAGTGTAAGAGGGTTCCCTTTTCTCCACATCCTCTCCAGCATTTATTGCTTGTAGACTTTTGGATGGCAGCCATTCTGACTGGTGTAAAGTGGTACCTCATTGTGGTTTTGATTTGCATTTCTCTGATAATGAGTGATGTTGAGCATCTTTTCATGTGTTTGTTAGCCATTTTTATATCTTCCTTGGAGAAATGTCTGTTAAGTTCTTTGGCCCACTTTTTAATTGGGTTGTTTATTTTTCTAGAATGGAGCTGCAGGAGTTGTTTGTAAATTTTTGAGATTAATTGTTTGTCTGTTGCTTCATTGGCTATTATTTTCTCCCATTCTGAAGGCTGTCTTTTCACCTTGCTTATAGTTTCCTTTGTTGTGCAAAAGCTTTTAATTTTAATTAGGTCCCATTTGTTTATTCGTGTTTTTATTTCCAATATTCTGGGAGGTGGGTCATGGAGTATCCCGCTTTGGATTATAGCAGAGAGTGTTTTGCCTATGTTATCCTCTAGGAGTTTTATAGTTTCTGGTCTTATGCTTAGATCTTTGATCCATTTTGAGTTTATCTTTGTGTATGGTGTTAGAAAGTGATCTAGTTTCATTCTTTTACAAGTGGCTGTCCAGTTTTCCCAGCACCACTTGTTAAAGAGGTTGTCTTTTCTCCATTGTATATTCTTGCCTCCTTTGTCAAAGATAAGGTGTCCATAGATGCGTGGATTTATCTCTGGGCTTTCTATTCTGTTCCATTGATCTATGTTTCTGTCTTTGTGCCAGTACCATACTGTCTTAATGACTGTGGATTTGTAGTATAGCCTAAAGTCAGGTAGGTTGATTCCACCAGTTCCATTCTTCTTTCTCAAGATTGCTTTGGCTATACGAGGTTTTTTGTATTTCCATACAAATTGAGAAATTATTTGTTCTAATTCTTTGAAGAAGACCTCTGGTAGCTTGATAGGAATTGCATTGAATCTATAGATTGCTTTAGGTAGTATACTCATTTTCACTATATTGATTCTTCCAATCCATGAGCACGGTACATTTCTCCATCTGTTTGTGTCCTCCTTGATTTCTTTCATCAGTGTTCTATAGTTTTCTATATACAAGTCTTTTGATTCTTTAGGTAGAAATACTCCTAAGTATTTTATTCTTTTTGTTTCGATGGTGAATGGGATTGTTTCCTTAATTTCTCTTTCTGATTTCTCACTGTTAGTGTATAGGAATGCCAGGGATTTCTGTGTGTTGATTTTGTATCCTGAAACTTTGCTATATTCACTGATTAGCTCTAGTAATTTTCTCGTAGAGTCTTTAGGGTTTTCAATATAGAGGATCATGTCATCTGCAAACAGAGAGAGTTTTACTTCTTCTTTTCCAATCTGTATTCCTTTGATTTCTTTATCTGCTCTGATTGCTGTGGCCAAAACTTCCAAAACTATGTTGAATAGTAGTGGTGAGAGTGGGCACCCTTGTCTTGTCCCTGATTTCAGGGGGAATGCTTCCAGTTTTTCACCATTGAGGATAATGTTTGCTGTGGGTTTGTCATATATAGCTTTTATTATGTTGAGGTATGTTCCTTCTATTCCT
>ML662442.1:11677210-11832554 GCA_007570785.1 Antilocapra americana
GAGTAATATTCCATTGTGTATATATACCACAGCTTTCTTATCCATTCGTCAGTTGATGGGCATCTAGGTTGCTTCCATGTCCTGGCTATTGTAAACAATGCAGCGATGAACATTGGGGTGCACGTGGCTCTTTCAATTCTGGTTTCCTCGGTGTATATGCCCAGCAGTGGGATTGCCGGGTCATATGGCAGGTCTATTTGCAGCTTTTTAAGGAACCTCCACACTGTTCTCCATAGTGGCTGTACTAGTTTGCATTCCCACCAACAGTGTAAGAGGGTTCCCTTTTCTCCACATCCTCTCCAGCATTTATTGCTTGTAGACTTTTGGATGGCAGCCATTCTGATTGGTGTAAAGTGGTACCTCATTGTGGTTTTGATTTGCATTTCTCTGATGATGAGTGGTGTTGAGCATCTTTTCATGTGTTTGTTAGCCATTTTTATTTCTTCTTTGGAGAAATGCCTGTTTAGTTCTTTGGCCCATTTTTTGATTGGGTCATTTATTTTTCTGGAATGGAGCTGCAGCAGTTGCTTGTATATTTTTGAGATTAATTCTTTGTTTGTTGCTTCATTTGCTATTATTTTCTCCCATTCTGAAGGCTGCCTTTTCACCTTGCTTTTAGTTTCCTTTGTTGTGCAGAAGCTTTTAATTTTAATTAGGTCCCATTTGTTTATTTGTGCTTTTATTTCCAATATTCTGGGAGGTGGGTCATAGAGGATCCTGCTTTGGTTTATGTCGGAGAGTGTTTTGCCTATGTTTTCCTCTAGGAGTTTTATAGTTTCTGGTCTTATGTTTAGATCTTTGATCCATTTTGAGTTTATTTTTGTGTATGGTGTTAGAAAGTGTTCTAGTTTCACTATTTTACAAGTGGCTGTCCAGTTTCCCCAGCACCACTTGTTAAAGAGATTGTCTTTTCTCCATTGTATATTCTTGCCTCCTTTGTCAAAGATAAGGTGTCCATAGATGTGTGGATTTATCTCTGGGCTTTCTATTTTTGGCCATAGCTCAGCAGTTCCTTCTACTGCAATTTCATCAAATCATATTTTAATCCAGCATACAAAAAATATTACCATTTCAATATTGATCAGTATGTCACAATTCATGGGTGGCATGCAGATAAAGCTGTCCTTATTTTTAGGACTAAATACTTTCATTTTGAAGACAAAGTGTCTCTTTTGGGATGTGAAGTGGAAATTGGAACCCCTTTTCCTTGGGAGTGAGCCTGTCACTAACACCCATCACAAGCTCTGTTTATGAATAATTCATCACAACCACTACTAACTGTGATCAAAAGTCTACAATCAACAAAAGCCCAGGGCCTCACAGGTGAATGCTATTGAAGGGTTAGTGATGAGCTAGCACCCATTCTGATCAAAGTCTTTCAAAAACTGCAAGCAGGGGGACCCTCCCAAATGCATTCTGTGAGACTGCCATCACAGTGATACCAAAACCAACAGAAATACCATACAGAAAAGAAAATAATAAACAAATATCACTGATGAACATAAATGCAAACATCTTGAACAAAACACTAGAAGGAAAAAAAAACAAACACGATGCTACATTAAAAGGATCACACACCAAGTTCAAGCAGAGTTTATCCCAGGATGTGAAAACTTTTCACTATATGCAAATCAAACAATTTGATACACTATATTAACAAATTGAAAGATAAAAATCATATGATAATTTCAATAGGTGCATAAAAATATTTTTGACAAAATTCAACATCAATTTATGATTTTAAAAAAAACTTTCCAGAAAATGGGCACTCTCCAGAAAATAAGCTCCAGAAGGAGCCTACCTCAACATAATAAAGGTCATATATGACAATCTCACAGCAAACATTATTCTTGATGGTGAAAACCTGAAAGTATTTCCTTTAAGATTAGGAACAAGACCAGGGTGCCTACTCTCAGTTACTATACAATATAGTTTTGTAAGTCATAGCCAGAGCAATCAGACAATAAAAAGAAATGAAAACAATCCAGATTATAAAACAAGAAGTAAAACTCTCATTGTTTGCAGATGACCTGTTTCTCTACATAGAAAACCCTAAAGATACAACCAGAGAATTACAAGAGCTAATCAATGAATTTAGTAAAGCACAGGACACATAATTAATACACAGAAATTCCTTGCATTCCTATACAACACCAATGAAAAATCAGAAAGAGAAATTAAGGAAACAGTATCATTCACAACTGCAATAAGAATAAAATACATAGGAATAAACCTACCTAAAGAGACAAAATATGTGTATGCAATAAGAAATGCTGTACGATGAAGGATATCAAAGATGACACAAACAGAAAGGTATATGATGTTCTTGAACTGGGAGAATAAATATTGTGAAAATGACTGTAATACCCAAAGCAATCTGCAGATTCAATTCATCTCTATCAAATTACCAATGGCATTTTTCAAAGAACTAGAACATAAAATTTTATAATTTGTATGGGACAAAAAAAGACACCTAATGGCCAAAGCAATCTTGCGAAAGAAAGGTAGAACTAGAAATATCAACTTTTCTGGCTTCAGACGATATTACAAAGCAAGCGTCATCAAGAAAGTATGGTACTGGCACAAGAACAGAAATAGAAACCAATCTAAGAAGACACCAAGCTGAGAGATAAACTCATGCACTGTACCTTTTCTTTCACAAAGGAGGCAAGAATATACAATGGATAAAAGACAGAAAAGGGAGCCTCTTCAATAAGTGGTTCTGGGGAAACTGGACAGCTACATGTACAAGAATCAAATTAGAACACTTCTTAGCCCCATACACAAAAGTTAATGCAAGACTGATTAAAGACCTGAATGTAAGGCCAGAAACTGCAAAACCTTAGAGGAAAACATAGGCAGAACACTCTTTGACATATATCAAAGCAAGATCCTCTTTGACCCACCTCCTAGAGTAACAGAAATAAAAACAAACAAATAAGCAAAAAAATCACAAATGACATTTAGCTAAACGTCCAAGTATTTAAACAGCAAAGAAAACTATAAACAAGATGAAAAGACAACTGCAGTATAGGAGAAAATAATTGTGAGTAAAGCAACTGAAAAATGATTCATTTCAAAGTTTATAGGTAGAACATACAGTTCAATATCAGAAAAACCAACAACCAATTAAGAAATAAGCAAAGACTTACACAGCCATTTCTTCAAAGAAGACATTAAGAGGGCCAACAGGCATATGAAAGGGCCAACAGGCATATGAAAAGATGATCAACACTGCCCATTGTTAAAGAAATGCAAATCAAAACTACATGAGGTGTCATGTCGCACCAGTTAGAATGGCCATCATCAAAAATTTTGCAAACAATAAATGCTGGACAGGAAATGGGAAAAAGAGAAGCCTCTTGCACTGTTGAGGCTACCCATTTCAGTATTCTTGTTTGCAGAATTGTTTGGACTGAGGAGCCTGGCAGGATACAGTTCATGGGTCACAAAGAATCGGACATGACTGAGTGACTAACACACACAAGGATCCTTCTTGACAGTCTTTAAACTTAAAATGTTATTTCAGTGAAAAGTATAGTCAAAAGAAATATTACACATGTCAGAAGGTTCTTAGAAGCAAATGACAATAAGGCACAACAGATGAAAAAAAAACATTCCAAATAGCCTACTTTTCATAAGAATTTTAGATTTTCAGAGGAATTCTCGTTAAACTGAATTTAACATGAAAGCTTTAAGTTTAAATATAAACTTAAATATAAACTTTGGTGAGCTTTTAGGGTTTTATATAATATCATGTCATAATCAAATAGTGACAGTTTTGCATCTTCTGTTCCAATGGGAATGCCTTTTATTTCCTTTTCTTTCCTAATTGCTCTGGGTAGGACTAAAGAGAAAATAATTGTGAGTAAAGCAACTGAAAAATGCCACTAAAGAGAACACTATGGAAGTTTCTTTATAAACTAGGAATACAACTATCATATGACCAAACAATCCCCTCCTGGGCATATACCCTGAGATAATAATTTTAAAAAGACATATGTACCCCAATGTTCATTGCAGCACAATATACACAGCCAGGGCATGGAAGTAACCAGGATGTCCATCAACAGATGCATGGATAAAGAAGCTGTGGAACATATACACAATGGAATATTACTGAGCCCTCAAAAGGATCAAATACAAGTCAGTTTCACTGAGGTGGATGAATCTAGAGCTTGTGATACAGACTGAACTAAGTCAGAAAGAGATCAACAAATATCACATACTCGTGTATATATATGGAATCTTGGAAAATGGTACTGGTGAATTTTTTTGCAAGGCAGAAATAGATACACAGATGCAGAGAAAAGATTTGTCTGCCTAGCTATGGTAGGAGAGGGTGGGACAAATTGAGAGAATAGCATAGAAACATAGCCAGGGCCATATGTAAAATAGCTAGCCAGTGGGAAGTTGCTATTTATATAAGGAGCTCAACACAGTGCTCTGTGATGACCTAGAAGGGTGGGATGGTGGGAGGTGGGAGGGAGGCTCACCAAAGAAGGGATATATACACTTACAACTGATTCATTTTGTTGTATGAGGGAAAGCAGCTAAAC
The DNA here is from genome assembly GCA_007570785.1 of Antilocapra americana. NCBI lineage: Eukaryota > Metazoa > Chordata > Mammalia > Artiodactyla > Antilocapridae > Antilocapra > Antilocapra americana. The sequence continues at coordinate 11,681,770 of ML662442.1, forward strand.
ATTGTAAAGCAGTTATTCCTCAATTAAAAATAAATAAGTTTGAAAATTCTCATTCAATATGTCTGTACGGTCATCTAAACTATATGGGATCATTTTCCATTCCATTCCTAGCAATTTGTTCACTATTCACTTGTTCATTCCTTAAAGGTTTTGAAAATATGATTTTAATAACTACACACTATTCCTTAACATATTATATAAATTAGAAAAATTTCAGTCTCATCACAGAAATATATTACCAAAATAGGTTTATATTTAAACTTAAAGCTTTCATGTTAAATTCAGTTTAACGAGAATTCCTCTGAAAATCTAAAATTCTTATGAAAAGTAGGTTATTTGGAATGTTTTTTTTTCATCTGTTGTGCCTTATTGTCATTTGCTTCTAAGAACCTTCTGACATGTGTAATATTTCTTTTGACTATACTTTTCACTGAAATAACATTTTAAGTTTAAAGACTGTCAAGAAGGATCCTTGTGTGTGTTAGTCACTCAGTCATGTCTGATTCTTTGTGACCCATGGACTGCATCCTGCCAGGCTCCTCAGTCCAAACAATTCTGCAAACAAGAATACTGAAATGGGTAGCCATTCCCTCCTCCAGGGGATCTTCCTGACCCAGGGATCAAACCTGGGTCTCCCGCATGTTAGGCAGGTTCTCTAACATCTGAACCACCAGAGAAGTCTGGCCATGGTGCAAATGAATGCAAAAATCCCCAAAAGAATATTAGCAAACCAAATTCAAGTAACATTAAAAGAATCATGCACTCTATTCAAACAGAATTATTTCTAGGGATGAAAGGATGATATTATCAGCAACTCAGTCAATGCAATACAGCATATGAGCAAAATAAAGAATAGAAATCATATGATCACCTCATATATTGCCAAAAAACTCTTGAGCAAGTGTAATATTTATATATGATTCCAACTTGCAATAAAGTATTTACATATGGAACATACCAAAGGCAAGACCACAGCTACCATCAGATTCAGTGGTAAAATGTTGCAAATTTTCCCATAAAAGATCAGGAATAGAACAAAGATGCCACTGTCGCCAATTTTATTCACCATACTTTTGGAAGTCCTACCCAGAGCAATTAGGAAAGAAAAGGAAATAAAAGGCATTCCCATTGGAACAGAAGATGCAAAACTGTCACTATTTGATTATGACATGATATTATATAAAGCCCTAAAAGCTCACCAAAGAATGACTATTAGAACTAATAAATTCAGCAAGATAACAGAATATGAACCATCAGAGAGAGGAATGAAGAAAACAGTCCCATTTACAAACGCATCAATAAGAATAAAATACCTTGAAATAAATGTAAACCAGGAGCTGAAAGACTTGCACAGAGCCATGGACATCAAAACAGGAATTCTGGGTTGAAATCCCAGCTCACTCATTAATCTGCTGAGTGACCCTGGGCAAATCAAGCAATGATGAGGCTCAACCATTTCAACTGCAAAGTGGACGCAAAACCAGTACCTCCTCCCAGGGTTATTGAGACCAGGGGCTTGGAAAGTCTCCTGCAGCCTCTCCTTGTGTGAAACTTTCCTGGAACTAGGCTCTCCTCATCCTGTGGGCGAGGGTCCAGTGTGGAGCTGGGGAGCCAGATGGGGCTGGACGAGGACTAGGGCAAAAATGATACTAGTTGTGGGTCAGGCAGGGAGGCCACCTCCTTTCCAGATCTCAAAGTGGGGTCTGAACCAAGGAACGGGGGGTGCAAAATCAAAAGTGATAACTCCAAATCCCGCCGCAGCAGGGATGGAGCCTTCCTGGCAAGGACCTTCTCTCTGGTCCAGGCTCCAGTGTGATGTGGTGCTGCTCCCAGAGTTCTTCATGTCTCCACCAGGAAAAGAGCTCCTGGGAGCTGGAAGTCTACTAAACCACAGGTGCCTGAGTGTCAAACTGACACAAGGACTGACAACATTGATAATGAACTATATTTTAAAAAATGACAGAAGTACAGAGGAGGCAGGGGATGGGAATCAGAAGGATTGACTACATTTCAGGTTGTTAGCAGAAATTTATCAGAAATATCTCCACACCAGCTCAGGAGAGCCCGCATGGTGGAAATACAATGAAAAAATCAGGCTGTGGGTCTAATATGCTGGTTAAATTAATCTACAGTGCTGGTCCCAGAGACCCAAGTCCCAGTCCACCAATTTTTCTTGGGCATATCCAGACACCAAAGGAAGAAACACAGACCTTGCCTTAGGAAGGCTCAGCCAGACTTAATGTTGGGGTTGCTCAGCATAGTCAGTGGTCACTATGAACTCAGCTCCTCCTCTGTGCTCACATCCTCTGTCCTCACAGAAACACACATGGTTCACTACAGAGAACTTTCTGGGGCACTTGTATATACTAGAGACTGGCAAGGACCAAATGTGAGGAGAGGACGCAGAAAAGGCACCTGCCTCTGGGGTGCTCCACAAATTACCAAAGACCTGAAGTCCTCATACCTGGGATTTTGAAAAATGCTTCTTAATATGTAAATAGAGAAAGATGGCCCATTGGGACGATTTGGCATCCATCAGAAGAGAAAGTTGGAGAAGGAAATGGCAACCCACTCTAGTCTTCTTGCCTGGAGAGTCCCAGGGATGGAGGAGCCTGGTGGGCTGCTGTCTATGGGGTCACACAGAGTCGGACACGACTGACACGACTTAGTAGCAGCAGCAGGAAAGAAAGTTGGATCCCTACCTCACAAAACACCACCACAGCAATTATACATATGCTAAGAACCAACATGTGAAAGGAAAACTTGACAAATTTTAGAACAATTTGTGATGAGTGAATATCTTCTTTTAAAACTGAAGCATTGTTGGTTTTTAATGATTTGTTAGTTTAATGTGTACAGCAAACTGATTCAGTGATTCAGTGTCTCAGGTGCTTCCTTGGACAAAATTCACTCCCTTTGGGAGGCCCCTGCGTGATGCCCTCCACTCACTACAGGTAACAATTCTGAAAGCACAGAGCAGCATGTGGTGGTGCTTGCGGGTGTTTTTTGACTGAATAAATTATTCTAATATGATGCAAAAAACAAGCCTGGAGGCTAGGAAAGGATCTCCAAACCTATCTTCAAAAGAAGGCCTTGCTCCCTTTAACGTGTGTGCATGAAACAGGTCTTGGGAAGGGAAAAGGTGTGTCATGAACATTTTGTCTGCAGAGGACAAACTGATGTGTAGAGAGGATGAGCAGGCTCGTTCCAGGGCACTGAGCACACGGACAGGGTGACTCGACTCTCAGCCCTGCTCTTGGGGCATCACACTGTCTCCAACCCAGACACAGGGCGAGCAACTGACACGTGTCCTGGAGAGTATGATCACATGACCTGGACCTGCCCAATCGGTGTGTTCCATCCTTCCTGGTTACTGTGATTGGCTCAGGACTGAGGCGGTGTCCAATCAGGGCACAGGGCGGGGCCTCAAGCTGGAGTCAAAGGGAAGAGGAGCTCTTGTTCTGCGGGAAGGAGTGAGGCGGGTGACTTCAGGCTACAGCAGTGGGAGGGGCGTGAGGTCGGCCTGGGGCACTTGGTGATCCTCCTGCTGGGTCAGGTCTGAGCCGCCTGCCTGAGAGTGAGGGCGCTGCTGAGCACAGGGGTTGAGAGCGCCGGTTTCTGCTGTGATCCAGGAGCTCCACCTGGGACCTGAGGGAAGCCGTCTGCCCGTGAGTGCTCTCTTGCTTGTCTGTCAGCTTGTCTGAAGCCCGCTGGGGTTTCTGTCCAGCTGGCTAAGTGGAGACCCTGGAAATGCAAGTGTGTGTGTTTTGGCTGGCTTCAGGGAAGGAATGCGAGATGACACTGGGAGACTCCAGTCTAATCTGGATTCAGGTGATATTTCTTCAGGCCAGATATTAATTCTTGGATAACCCGAATTAGTCTTCACAGGATTTAGATAGCGACCTGCTAAGGGAGCAATGGCTGTGCTCATTCTAGAAGATGAAACTGGTGCTCAGAAACGGGGGCAACTTGGCTACAGCAAGGAGGTGTGTACCCAGACAGAAGCCCCAGATCCTGCCGTTTGAACTCAGGGAAGCCACTGGTGTGGCTTGTCTATGTGACGGGGGCTAAGGCACCCAGCCCACCCTGGTTACTGTCAGGGCCTGACTTGGTGACTGCTAGCTGATAGCTTTGAGACTCACAAAAGCAGTCTGCACTGAAGAGAGAAAGAGCACCCCCCCCTTCACCCACCCCACCACACCCTACAGATTCCCACACACCCTGACCCCTTTCTCTTGATTTCTGAGACAGTTACCGAGTCACACTCAGGTGACCACATTTGCTGTCCACTCCTCACGGGCCACATCTGGAGCTGCTACAGGAGAGGTCAAGGGCCTTTGCTCCCGAGTACCTTTCTCCCTTTGGACCTAGGGGACCCTACTCCCCACTTGCACACCACAGGCCTTTTCCAAGGATTGTGGGGACCCTCACTCAGTTTGCAGCACATTGTATCCATCACTGTCCTTTCAGTACATCCCTTGAAACTCAGCTTGTAAACTCCTTTGTAGCAGCCTGGCCCACCTGGCTGCTACCGGGCGGTCGGAGCTGACAATGAAACAGTAGCTCAGATCTGACAACCGAGAAGCTCTGTGAAAAGGGGCCTCAGTCTTCACACTATAGAGGCTGTAAGAGCATCCAGGGTACTGGAATTCAGTGCTTGGTCCAAAATGACTCCACAGCTGTTTTAATGCCTGGGGAGCGTTCTGGCTGTAGTGGGAATGGCTCGAGTCTCCTGATGTTCTGAAGGCCCACTGTGGGTAGGTTCATGGTGCAAAGAGAGTAGAAGGTGGAGGCCTGCCCTGGAAGTGGTCACAGCTCACGGATGAGCCAGAGAGGGAGGCAGGGCATGATAGCAGCTGAGCTGCCTTCATGAGGGAATGGTGTGGGGGGAGAGGAAGAGAACCAGGTCTGCTCCCTCGTGTGGTGCCCAGGGCAGGTTGTCACCAGACTAAACACTTACCACGGTGATGACCATCACTGCTGTTTCCAAAGGGATTCCATTGGTGTGTGACTTCTTCTGAGTGGTCAGGCCGTCTCTAAACTACACTGGCCATGGCATTGCCTCTCCTTGGAACTTCACATGTGTTCTACTCTTTACAGAACACTGATTTTCTAGAGGGTTTCTGGGCCACAAGGATGTTGGGTCATTCTCTAGCCTTCTCTCATGAAGAACGCTTTCCCGGTTGTTGGTGTGGTTTGTATTTCCAGCTCTCTATCTTGGCTTATTTTGTGAGTTTGTGCCACAGGAAGACCTCAGCATTTGCCTTCTGGCTGAGATGTCACACTTAAAACAGCAATGCCTGCCTGGAGGTTATGACCACAATTGCCAAAAGAGTTTCCTTTCACACATATCTTGAGTACTTACACCGTCCTTTCAGATATCCAAAGGCTACTTCAAATGAAATAAAAATGAGAATTTTCAAATGTAGTCTTACAATATGTGGGGAGTCAGAAGAAAACTACTTCTATCATTTCAATGATAGTCATTGATTGGGGACATCCAGAATGTAGGAAGAAATGAGTAGAGAAAAGGATTAAAGTGTGTTCAGGGTCAGGGGTAGGGATGAACAGGGATTGCTTGCCTTGAATACAGGATTTGTATAAATATTGAAAGGATCTGAAACTCAAACTGGTGCTGGTAACATAGCGTCACAACAGTTACACAGCAGTGTTCCCAAATTGCAACAATTATGGTAAAATTTAATAAAGGAAACTTAACAGAAAAAATACAGGAAGCCATAAAAAAAAAAAAACATCAAAAGAAAGTTTGAGACAAACCAAATGAAAAGACCCTCAAGGGAAGGAAACTCAATCTCCCCTGTGTGGGGAGCAAGTTGATGGTGTCCACAGGGAGCAGACAGGGATGGAGGCTGCAGAGCCAACCACTCCCCTGGACTTGGTGTTTCCAGAAAGGGCTCTGGGTCTCTGTCCAGAGCGGAGGCCTGTTCTCCCTGCAGGGGTGGGTCAGTCATCGTGGCGTCTGGGTCTTGGGCAGGAGCCAGGACAGGCTTTCCCTGCAGAGGTGGTGACTCATCCCCCGACTCGGGTTCTCCTGCCAAAGCCCGAGCAGGGGCAGGAGCAAGTGAAGGTGGAGGTTGTCGCTGAGGGGGTGGGCCATGGGTGCCTGGGGCTGAGGGTCCTGCAGGCACAGAGATCTGATCTTCCCTGTGTGCTGGCCAGTAGCCAGCTGGCCCGATGTCTTTGGGAGGGGAAGTCTCAGGTCTCGATCTCCCCTCAATGGATCCCTGGGTCCTGCACCTGGAGCAACCACCTCTCTAGAAACAGGTCTTGGCAGTGGAGCCTGGGTGAATTGGAAGGCGAGCACCAGAGCTGTGAGAGAAGAAAAGGTTGCACAGAGTGCTGCCTTGTCGTGTGCGTACCCGCAGACACAAAGCTTCCCAGAGCTTCCCAAAGAATACCCAGCATAGGATGTCTTCTCTGCAGTCTGCAAGCTGGGTAGTGTGAGGCCAGCCTCTGCCCCAGGCGCAGCCCCAGCTCTGGGGGACTCCTCTGTGTGCAGCTCAGCACCCCCTCCCCACACACTCACATGCACACAGCCCCAGCCTCCTCACCTCTGTGCTCTGCTGTGCTGGGCTCCAGGTCCTCCTGCTGCCTCCGAGGCAAGGGTTTTCTGTGCTCTGGGTAGGAGCCGGGTATGCTGAGCCCCGTGGCAGCCCAAGACTGGGCCCCGGGGTGTGTCCAGGGCCTTCCCTGCTTCCTCTTCATTTTCAGTTCAGCTGAACCCTCCGTGGACACGCTCACCTGGAGCCTGCACTGGGCCTCACGGGCAGGGGGATGGTGCTCCGGCCCCTCCCTCGGGAAGCTGGATGCGGTGTTCCCTTCATCGGGCCACATCCGGTGGGAAGGTCTGCAATGACAGTGAAAATCAGCCAGCCCTGCTTGGAGTTTTGCGAGCTGGGCCTGACCAATACAGCTGCTGCTTCTGCCTGCTCGAACTTCTGGTCCTGGAAGGAGCGGAGATCACTGTCTACTCAGATACCCACCTGGGAGGAAGGAGACCCCCCTGAGAGCGTGAGGTCAGCCTGGGCAGCCAGCACTGCCTGGACTCTCCCCATCCCGCCCAGCCTGCTCTCCCCTGGGGTGTGGACACAACCGGCCCATAGGCTTCTAACCCCACATTCGCCTGGGCTTGCTGGAGGCAGACACACCCCGAGAAACCCTCATCCACACTCACAGGGAAAGGACACAGGGCTCCCCGAGTGGGATGGGAGAGGTGGCCTGGCCTGGCCTGGGGCTCTCGTGTTACCTTTCTGTTCCTTCGGCCAAAGGGCCAGAGGCCTCTCGGTGGGGTCCAGAGCCAGTGTCGGCAGCGTTCCCACACACACTGCCTGTGAGCTCTCCTGAGGCCCCGGCCTCTGGGCAGGGGCAAACAGCAGAGCATCTTGGCAGCAAGTGCTCTGGCTAGGGGCTCCTCTCCAATGTGGAGGCCTGGATACCCGGTTCGGGTTCTGTTGGGTTCTGTTGCCGGAAAGTGACATCGTTTCCTGGGTTCGGTGCCGAGGTCCCTTCCACAAAGCTCCCCAAGGGAACTTCTGGGTTCCTGACTGTTCAAGCACCCCCTTAGGCCATGTTCAGGCACAGTGACACCCGCACAGCCCACCCCACAGCCTTGGGGAGACCTGGGTGCATCCAGGGCCTGAGCTCTGAGGACACAGCTGCTTTCAGACCAGGCTCCTTCTTCTCATAAGTGATGTGGCCCTGGACAAGCATGTGCCCCTCAGAGTTCCCCAGTCTCACCATCGGCCTGCCTAGGTCTGTCAGGCTTTGAGATCTCCCTGCCTTTCAGTCTGCAGCTGGTATCCCATGGAGCTTGTGCACTGAGACTTCCCAAAGGAAAGATTCAATACAGGGCTGACCTAGCACAGAGTGGGGCAGAAACAGGCCTGGATGGGCTCTGGGATCTAGGAAAAGGCACTCCCCTTCCTGCTATTTCTTGACCCCCCATTAGAAGGACTGGAAAGTAATATTCAAACATCCCGCTCTGATATCAACCTTCCTCATCCTCCAGTTCCATTGAGATTCTGGCTCAATTGTCCCATCTCAGCCTCTAGGGGAGGGTGTGACTGCCCCTACAATGGCTCCCAGCATCCTTGTCGTTTACTTTCATCACTTTGGGTCATTTCCCCCATTGCAGGGTGAATAGGCACTGTCATTGGTTCAAACCTGAAGATAGTTTCATGCAAATTCTGTGAAATCTACTCATTTCCTCTCTCCATTGTTCAGTCTCTCTCTAGATCTGTCTCTTTTCTGACCTTTCTAAATTCAGTCTATCTCTTCCTCTCTGTGTCTCTCCTGTGGATGCATACATGTCTGTGAATGCATGTACGCATGTATATTATTCACTTATGGTTAGGCTTTAGGGTTTAGTTTAGAGTGAGATAAAGGTTTGGGGTTGGAGTTGGTATTAGGGAAAGGGATAGGTCTGGTGTTGTTTCTAGGAGACTTAGTGGTGTGAGTGCTTAGCCTATTTTACGTATGAACCCCTTATCAGATATCCTGCTTGCAAATATTATTTCATGTTCAGTTTGCTACCATTCTGATTTGCGAATGCTTAGCTTTTCTGTTGCAAAGCTGTTCGATTGGATGGAAGCCCATTGGTGTCCTTTGGTTTCCTGTGTCCTTTACTTGAAGAGACCCATTTCTGCTTCCCCCCACCACATGTTCAGAAGCCCGGACATTAAGGAGCCTATGGCGCATGCTTATTTCAAAGAGTTTCATAGCTTCAGGCATTGTGTTGATGTGTTTCGCAGATTTTGAGGGGTTATGAGACCAAAAGCCAATGTGGTTCTTTGGATGGAACTGACTAGTTTTTCCATGGCCGTTTATTGAAGAAGCTCGTGCTTCCCACTGAATATAGCTGATGATATATAGAACACCACCCCCCTGCCTGTGATGCCCAGTGCAGGCTTGAATTGTGTGGGCTTCACCTTATTTCATCCATCTCTTGCAGTTCTCTGAGAACAGGTCCTTCCCTCCTGGAAAGGATGCACTCCTAGGTAATTACTTTCAGTCAATGTCATTGTCAGTGGGGGTGATTCTTGCCTTCTTATTCTAAGCTTTTGCTGTGAGTGATAGAAATGCAAACGATCTGTCAGCCCTTTTCTCCCTGTCCATCTCTCTGAGCCTCCAGGTAGAACAGGCCTAGTCCAGGGTTACACAGGACTCAGGGAGGGCAGTTCGACCTTGTTTCTCAGGCCCTCAGTGCTGGGCTCCCAGAGTCCACCCAAACCAATGGCCATTGAGTCGATGATGCCATCCAGCCATCTCATCCTCTGTCCTCATCCTCTTCTCCTCCTGCCCCCAATCCTTCCCAGCATCAGGGTCTTTTCCAGTGAGTCAACTCTTCGCATGAGGTGGCCAAAGTATTGGAGTTTCAGCTTCAACATCAGTCCTTCCAATGAACACCCAGGACTGATCTCCTTTAGGATGGAATGGTTGGATCTCCTTGCAGTCCAAGATGCACACAGGAGTCTTTTCCAACACCACAGTTCAAAAGCATCAATTCTTCTGCACTCAGCTTTCTTCACCGTCCAACTCTCACATCCATACATGACTACTGGAAAAACCGTAACCTTGATTAGACAGACCTTTGTTGGCAAAGTAATGTCTCTGCTTCTTAATATGCTATCTAGGTTGGTCATAACTTTCCTTCCAAGAAGTAAGCGTCTTTTAATTTCATGGCTGCAGTCACCATCCACAGTGATTTTGGAGCCCCCCAAAAGAAAGTCTGACACCGTTTCCACTGTTTCCCCATCTGTTTCCCATGAAGTGATGGGACCAGATACCATGATGTTAGTTTTCTGAATGTTGAGTTTTAAGCCAACTTTTCCACTCTCCTCTTAAACTTTCAACAAGAAGCTCTTCAGTTACTCTTCATTTTCTGCCAAAAGGGTGGTGTCATCTGTCATCTATGTATCTGAGGTTATTGACACCTCCTCCAGCAATCGTGATTCTCTGCTGCTATTTAAGAAAAAAATGTCCTGGACAAGTGCCCCACAGCCTCTCTTCATGGCACCAACAGGGAGATCTCTTTTCCTGCAGACGTGGCCACACGCAGGCACTTGTCCCAAAGGCACTGTGATGCCCCCTCAGTCATCCTGAGGGAAAAAAAAAATCTCTTGGCGGCAGGGAAGAACAGCCTGCAAAATGGACAGGTTGCCCTGGAGCCCCCCACACACGGAAAAAAGGGGCGGGTTCTTGCTCCCCCTGCCGGCCATCTGATGGCAGAGCAGGACGCTCGGAAGAGCATTTGGAGAGGGTTATGCTCCCCACCCTCCCCCTACACCGCTTGGTCAGGATTGACAAAATTACTAAATGTATCAATGTCCCAGCCTCTGCTGATGGCGCTGGTGATGCCCTGCTCCCGTCATGCCTGCTTTCGTGCTGGACACGTGCCTTACCCCTTGGAACCACGGCCTAGAGAACAAGAGTCATCAGCTTTTTATACCACCTGAAAAAAATCCTCTAGAAAAGAGCTGCTTGTTTCCACCGTCAGATTCTCCGCTGGATCATTAACCTGATTATAGGAATGGCCATCGGATACATGAAATGGTGCTCAACATCACTAACCATCAGGGAAATGCAAATCAAAACCCTATTGAGACGTCACCTTACACCTCTTACAATAGCTGTCATAAAAATGATCAGAAATAAATGCTGGCAAAAACGTGCAGCAAAGGGAACCCTCTTGCAATATTGGTGGAAATGTAAATTGATGCAATTGCTATGGAAAACAGTATGAATATTCCTCAAAATGTTAAAAACAGTTCAGTTCAGTCGCTCAGTTGTGTCTGACTCTTTGCGACCCTATGGACTGCAGCACACCAGGCTTCCCTGTCCATCACCACATCCAGAGTTTGCTCAAACTCATGTCTATCGAGTCAGTGATCCCATCCAACCATCTCATCCTCTGTCCTCCCTTTCTCCTCCCACCTTCAGTCTTTCCTAGAATCAAGGACTTTTCCAGTGAGTCATTTCTTCACATCAGATGACCAAAATATTGGAGCTTCAGCTTCAGCATCAGTCCTTCCAATGGATATTCAGGACTGACTTCCTTTACAATTGACTGGTTTGTTCTTGCAGTCCAAGGGACTCTCAAGAGTCTTCTCCAGCACCACAGTTCAAAAGCATCAATTCTTCAGCGCTCAGCTTTCTTTATAGTTCAACTCTCATATCCATACATGACCACTGGAAAAACCACAGCTTTGACTAGATGGACCTTTGTTGGCAAAGTAATGTCTCTGCTTTTTAATATGCTGTCTAGGTTGGTCATAGCTTTTCTTCCAAGGAGCAAACGTCTTTTAATTCCATGGCTGAAGTCACCATTTGCAGCGATTTTGGAGTCTGTTTCCATTGTTTCCCCATCTGTTTGCCATGAAGTGATGGGACCGGATGCCATGATCTTAGTTTTCTGAATGTTGAGTTGTTTTAAGCCAGCTTTTTCATTCTCCTCTTTAGTTCCTCTTTACTTTCTGTCATAGGGTGGTATCATCTGCATATCTGAGCTTATTGATATTTCTCCCTGCAATCTTGATTCCAGCTTGTGCTTCATCCAGCCTGGCATTTCACATGAGGTACTCCGCATATATGGGGAAGGAAATGGCAACCCACTCCAATATCCTTGCCTGGAAAATCTCATGGACAGAGGAGCCTGCCTGGTGGCTGCAGTCATGGGGTCACAAAGAGTTGGGCACGACTGAGTGACTTACCCTTACTCTGCATATAGGTTAAATAAGCAGAGTGACAATATACAGCCTGGGCATACTCCTTTGCCAATTTGGAACCGTCTGTTGTTCCATGTCCAGTTCTCAGTGTGGCTTCTTGAACTGCATACAGATTTCTCAGGAGGGAGGTAAGGTGGTCTGGTATTCCCATCTCTCTAAGAATTTTCCACAGATTGTTGTGATCCACACAGTCAAAGGTTTTGGCACAGTCAATAAAGCAGAAATCGATGTTTCTCTGGAACTCTCTTGCTTTTTTGATAATTCAGTGGATCTTGGCAATTTGATCTCTGGCTCCTCTGCCTTTTCTGAATCCAGCTTGAACATCTGGAAGTTCTCAGTTCACGTACTAGTGAAGCCTGGCTTGGAGAATTTTGAGTATTACTTTGCTAGCATGTGAGATAAGTGCAGTTGTGCAGTAGTTTGATCATTGTTTGGCATTGCCTTTCTTTGGGATTAGAATGCAAACTGACCTTTTCCAGTCCTGTGGCCACGGCTGAGTTTTCTAAATTTGCTGGCATATTGAATGCAGCATTTTCACAGCATCATCTTTCAGGATTTGAAATAGCTCAACTGGAATTCCATCACCTCCACTAGCTTTGTTCATAGTGATGCTTCCTAAGGCCCATTTGACTTCACATTCCAGGATGTCTGGCTCTAGGTGAGTGATCACACCATCATGGTTATCTGGGTCATGATGACTTTTTTTGTATAGTTCTTCAGTGTATTCTTGCCACCTCTTCTTAATATCTTCTGCTTCTGTTAGGTCTGTACAGTTTCTGTCCTTTATTATGCCCATCTTTGCATGAAATATTCTTTTGGTATCTCTAGTCCATCCTAAAGGAGGTCATTCCTGGGTGTTCTTTGCAAGGCCTAATGGTGAAGCTGAAGCTCCAGTACTTTGGCCACCTGATGTGGAGAGCTGACTTATTTGAAAAGACCCTGATGCTGGCAAAGATTGAGGGCAGGAGGAGAAGAAGATGACAGAGGATAAGATGGCTAGATGGCATCACCGACACAATGCACATGGGTTTGGCTAAATTCTGGGGGTTGGTGATGGCCAGGGAGGCCTGGCGTGCTGCGGTTTGTGGGGTCACAAATAGTCAGACACGACTGAGCAAGTGAACTGAACTGAACTGAATTTTTTTGAAGAGACCTCTAGTTTTCCCTATTCTATTGTTTTCCTCTGTTTCTTTGCACTGATCACTGAGGAAGGCTTTCTTATCTCTCCTTGCTATTCTTTGGAACTCTGCATTCAAATGAGTATATCTTTCCTTTTCACCTTTGCCTTTAGCTTTTCTTCTTTACTCAGCTATTTGTAAGCCCTCCTCAGACGACAGTTTTGCCTTTTTACATTTGCTTTTCTTGGCAATGGTCTTGATCACTGCCTCCTATACAGTGTCACAAACCTCTGTCCATAGTGCTTCAGGCACTTTGTCTATCAGATCTAATCCCTTGAATCTATTTGTCACTTCCACTGTATAATCATAAGCGATTTGATTTAGGTCATAACTGAATGGTCTAGTGGTTTTCCCTACTTTCTTCAATTAAAGTCTGAATTTTGCAATGAGTTCATGATCTGCTCCTGGTCTTGTTTTGCAGCTGTATAGAGCTTCTCCATCTTTGGCTGCAAAAGAATATAATCAATCTGATTTTAGTATTGACCATCTGGTGATGTCCATGTGTAGAGTCATCTCTTGTGTTGTTGGAAGAGGATGTTTGCTATGACCAGTGCATTCTCTTGGCAAAACTCTATTAGCCTTTGCCCTGCTTCATTCTGTATTCCAAGGCCAAACTTGCCTGTTACTCCAGGTATCTCTTGACTTCCTACTTTTTCTTTCCAGTCTCCTATGATGAAAAGGTCATCTTTTTTTGGTGTTAATTCTAGAAGGTCTTGTAGGTCCTCATAGAACCGTTCAACTTCAGCTTCTTCAGCATTACTGGTTGGAGCATGGACTTGGATTACTGTCATAATGAATGGTTTGCCTTGGAAATGAACAGAGATCATTCTGTCATTTTTGAGATTGCATCCAAGTACTGCATTTCAGACTCTTTTGTTGACTATGAGGGCTACTCCATTTCTTCTAAGGGATTCCTGCCCACAGTAGTAGATATAATGGTCATCTGAGTTAAATTCACCCATTCCAGTGCATTTTAGTTCACTGATTCCTAAAATGTCAATGCTCACTCTTGCCATCTCCTGTTTGACCACTTCCAATTTGCCTTGATTCACGAACCTAACATTCCAGGTTCCTATGCAATGTTGCTCTTTATAGCATCGGACTTTACTTCCATCACCAGTCACATCCACAAGTGGGTATTGTTTTCGCTTTGCCTCCATCTCTTCATTGTTTCTGGAGTTTTTTCTCCACTCTTCTCATAACTACGATATAATCTCACAATTCCACCTCTAGGTATTGCATCCAAAGAAAATGAAAATAACCATGGAGAAGACATACTTGCACCTTCATCTTCATAGCAGCATTAGTTACCATAGCCAAGATTGTGGAAATAACCCAAGTGCTCATCAATAGATGATCAGTTGAAGAAGATGTGAAATGTGTGTGTGTATACATATACACACACATATGTACACATATATACATGTATATATGCACATACACAAAATAGACTATTACTCAGCATGAAAAGAATATGAGAGACTCAGCTTGGATCCCTGGGTTGGGAAGATTCCTTGTAGAAGGAAATGGCAACCCACTCCAGTATTCTTGCCTGGAGAATCCCATGGACAGAGGAGCCTGAAGGGCTGCAGTCCATAGGGTAGCAAAGAGCCAGACATGGCTGAAGTGACTTTACATGCACACAATAAAAAAATGAAATATTGCTATTTTCATCAATATAAATGGACCTAGAGGTTATTAAATTAAATGAAATGAGTCACGCAGAGAAAGGCAAATTGTGAAATCTAAAGAAATAATGCAAATGAATCTATATACAGAAACAGATTGGCCAACATAGAAAACAAACTTATGAGGAAGGATAAATTGGGCATATGGGATAAATAGATACAAGCTACCATATATAAAATAAATAAGCAACAAGGCATTACTTTATAGTTCAAGGAACTATATTCAATATCTTATAATAACCTATAATGAAAAATAATCTGAAATATATATAACTGAATCACTCTTGGTACACTTGAAACTACCACAGTATTGTAAATCAACTATATTATATTCTTTAAAAAATAAAGACAAGGGAAAGAATAGATATAACAAAAGGAGCATCATCTGATTCTCATACTCATTTCACTATTATTTCAAACTCTTTATGAGATGGTCTGTTTCTAGGAAAACTGCCCTTATTAAGATCTGTTCTAAGACAACAAAATGAATAAACAATGACTCAGTTATTGCAAAGATTCCTAGGTTGTTTTTGATTTTAGATATGGTCATAAACTACAAAAGTTTTTTCAAAAATAGTACACTAACCGTGCAAAATTGAAATGCATGTTATATCATTGTCTGTGATTGAAAATGACTTAATGATATATTTGAACCATAGCTTTACATTAAGAGGAAAGCTTTTTTACAGACATTTGACTGTAAAAGCAAGCCTATAGTCAAAATTTATGGACTGCTCTATAAATTTCTAATGCCTTTTTTAAAAAAAATTCCTGTGTGTGGCTTAAGGGATCTTAGTTCCCAGACCAGAAATCGAACCAGGGTCCCAGCGGTGAAAGCCTCGAGTCCTAACCACTGAACCCCCAGGGTATTCTCTCTAATGCTCTCTTAGTACGATTTTTATTTAGTTTAATAGAATTACATCTTTCAACAGAATGTTTTTAGAAAAGTTTAAGCTAATAATAAATCAAGCATTACAATATAGTTAATCAAAATGCCCCAAACCAAAAAATAGTAAGGAAAAGATTTATTCAACATATTTGAAAGGTGATACAAAAAAGATGCTATCTTATTAATCCAGAATTTACTGCAATATATTATGTGCTCAAGTATCAACTAACCACTTTGGCCAGAATTATACATTTTAACAATGAGGACAAATCATATCAAATTTAGAATGAATAATCTATTATTAATATTAACTTTTTGGTATCAGTTCAGTTCTGTCGCTCAGTCATGTCCGACTTTTTCAGACCTCATGGACTGCAGCACAACAGGCTTCCCTGTCCATCACCAACTCCCATAGCTTGTTCACACTCATGTCCATTGAGTCAGTGATGCCATCCAACCATCTCATCCTCTGTCGTCCCCTTCTCTTCCTGCCTTCAATCTTTCCCAGCATCAGGGTCTTTTCCAATGAGTCAGTTCTTTGCATCAGGTGGGCAAAATATTGGAGCTTTGGCTTCAGCATCAGTCCTTCCAATGGATATTCAGGACTGACTTCCCTTATGATCGACTGGTTGGATCACTTTGCAGTCCAAGGGACTCTCAAGAGTCTTCTCCAGCATCACAGTTCAAAAGCATCAGTTCTTCAGCGCTCAGCTTTCTTTATAGTCCACCTCTCACATCCATACATGACTACTGGAAAAACCATACCTCTGACTAGACAGACCTTTGTTGGCAAAGTAATGTCTCTGCTTTTTAATATACTATCTAGGTTGGTCATAGCTTTTCTTCCAAGGAGCAAGTATCTTTTAATTTCATGGCTTCAGTTGCTATCTGCAGCAATTTTGGAGCCCAAGAAAATAAAGTCTGTCATTATTTCCATTGTTTCCCCATTTGCCATGAAGTGATGGGACTGGATGCCATGATCTTGGTTTTTTGAATGCTGAGTTGTTTTAAGCCAGCTTTTTCATTCTCCTCTTCCACTTTCATCAAGAGGCTCTTTAGTTCCTCTTTACTTTCTGTCATAGAGTGGTATCATCTGCATATCTGAGCTTATTGATATTTCTTCCTGCAATCTTGATTCCAACTTGTGCTTCATCCAGTCCGGCATTTCACAAGATGTACTCTGCATATAAGTTAAATAAGCCAAGTGACAATATACAGCCTTGACATACTCCTTTCCCAATTTGCAACCAGTCCATTGTTCCATGTCCACTTCTAGCTATTGCTTCTTGACCTGTGTACAGATTTCTCAGGAGGCAGGTCAGGTGGTCTGGTATTCCCATCTCTTAAAGAATTTTCCACAGTTTGTTGTGATCCACACAGTCAAAGGCTTTGGTGTAGTCAATAAAGCAGAAGTAAATGTTTTTATGAAATTCTTGCTCTTTCTATGATCCGACGGATGTTGGCAACTTGATCTCTGTTTCCTCTGCCTTTTCTAAATCCAGCTTGAACATCTGGAAGTTCTCAGTTCACATACTGTTGAAGCCTTGCTTGGAGAATTTTGAGCATTACTTTGATAGTGTGTGAAATGTATATTGGACATATTACCGAAAACCTAAACCAATTTCCTTAAGCTTATGTTTTATTCTGTATAAGACATAAATAGCATACGTTAGCTAGGGAAAAAATTGATCCATGAATTAAAATGTTTTATTGTTACCTCTGAAAAATAAATTTTCAACAAATATTTTACTCCTTTATATAATTCTGATTTTAAGATTTTAGTAGGTACAGAATTGGAATACTTTGTTTGATCAAACTTATCTCAAGTAAAAGAGCTCGGGCAAAACAGCACGGTCAAAACAGAAGAATGAAAATGGCAAGACTAAATTTTCCTAGCCTCATTTCTCTGTATTTGTACTTTTAAAATAATATTTTTATTGATATAAAATACACATAATGTACAATTTATCATCTTGTTTTATGTGTACAAGTCATTAAGTACATTTTAAGTATATTGTTGTTTTTCAGTTGCTAAGTTGTGTCCAACTTTTTGCAACCCCATTGGCAGCAACATGCCAGGCTTCCCTGTCCTTCACCATCTCCCAGAGTTTGCTCATACTCATGTCCATTGAGTCAGTGATGCCATCCAACCATCTTATGCTCTGTTGTCCCCTTCTCCTCCTGTCCTCAAATCTTTCCAAGCATCAGGGTCTTTTCCAGTGAATCAGTTCTTCACATCAGGTGGCCAAAGTATTGGAGCTTCAGCTTCAGCATCAGTCCTTCCAAAGAATATTCAGACTTGATTTCCTTTAGCATTGACTGGTTTGATCTCCTTGCTGTCCAGGGGACTTTCAAGAGTTTTCTCCAGAATTATTAAATACATTAATATTGCCATGCAACCATCACTACTGTCGATCTTTAAAACTCTCATCTTGCAAAATGAAAACTGTATACCACTTAGTCAACAACTTTCCATTACCTCCTTCTCCCAGCCCCTGGCAAACACCATTCTACTTTCTGACTCTGTGAATTTGACTGTCTAGCTTCCTCCTGCGATTGGAATCACACAAACTTGTGTTTTGTGACTGTCATCACACTTAGCATAATGACCTAAAGCTTCACCCATGTTATGGCATATTCAATATTTCCTCCCTTTGTAAAGATACATAATATTTCATTATTGGTGTGTATATACCATATTTTACTTATCCATTTATCCCTGGATGATTGCTTCCATGTTTTATTCTTGGGTTGCTTCCATGTTTTTAGCTATTATGAATAGTGATGCTATGAACATGGATGTTCAGCTGTGTCTTCAAGACCATGCTTTCAACTATTTGGAGTGTATATCCATATGTGAGGTTTGGGGCTCAGACAGTAAAGAACTTTCCTCCTGTGTGGGAAATCGGGGTTCAATCCCTGGGTTGGGAAAATCCACTGGAGAAGGAAATGGCAACCCACTCCAGTATTCTTGCCTGGGAAATCCCATGGGCAGAGAAGCCTGGTGGGCTACAGTTCATATGGGCGCAAAGAGTTGGACACGACTGAGTGACTGACACTACACTATCCATAAATGGAATTGCTAGATCATACGGCACTTTTTAAAATTTCTTTTTAGAAACGTTCATGCTCATCTCCACAAAACTGTACCATTTTATGTTTCCACCACCATGCACAAGGTTTCCAGTTTCTCCACACCTTTGTCAATTTTTCTTTCTCTCTCTTTTTCTTTTTGGCCACACCGTATGGCATGTTGGATCTTCGTTGCCTGACCAGCAATCACAGAGTCATAACCACTACACCGCCACAGAAGTCCTGTTGCACATCTTCTCATGTGCTTGTTAACCCTGCATATATCTTCTTTAAGAAAATGTCTTCTCACATTGTTTGCTTTCTTTTCATTTGGGTTGTTTGCTTTTTTCAGTTAAGCTTTAAAGTTCTCTGTTCCAGATATTAAGCCCCTATCAGATTTATGACTTGTAACTATGATCTCTCATTCTGTCGATTGTGTTTTCACTTGGTTGATAATGGCTTTGAGACACATAAGTTTTTAATATTTATGAAGTCCAGTGTGTGCATTTAAAAAATTTTATGGCCTGTGTCTAGGGTGTCCTATCTATTAAATCATTACTAAAGCCTACTTTGGCAAGTTGCTAAAAATGATTACTATTGAACTTCATTTCCATAGATTAAAAGAAAAAGTTTGGTTGGTGCAGTAGGACAACAGCCTCTAGAGGCAGCGGCATGAAGGATGGGGCTATGATGTGTGATAGCATGGTGAGAGGAATATGCTTGGTGGGCACATCTCTGTGAGATGTGCACAGAGAATGGTAGCTTATCCAATGTGTATACTCTCTACATAATGATGGGAGCTGTGAGAGACACGGCTGGAATTGGTCCCCCAGTCAGCTCATCTTCAAAGCTAGCCATTCATTTCACTGATTGCACTGATGCATAGAGTTTCTTAATCCTATGAGAAGGGGCTTATCCGGGAACTGTAGGGTAATAATGAGAGTGTGGGATGACTCCTAAATCCAAGAACTCATAATCCTCTTCAGTGTGATGTATCCAGTGTATGGAATCAATTTTAAAAAAGTTTAGAATGACTGAAACAGACCCAGTTCAAGCCCAAAGGATGAACTGTATGTTATTCACATGCTGAGGAGAGTGAAAAAGCTGGCTTAAAACTCAACATTCAAAAAACCAAGATCATGGCAGCCGGTCCCATTACTTCATGACAAATAGATGGCGAAACAATGGAAACAGAGAGAGACTTTATTTTCTTGGGTTCCAAAATCACTGCAGATGGTGATGCAGCCATGAAATTAAAAAACGCTTGCTCCTTGGAAGACAAGCTATGACAAACCTAGACAGTATATTGAAAGGTTGTTTCAAAACCACAAAAAAGAAACCAGGAATCATGGCCTCCGGAAGAGAATTCAGTCCAGGGCCAGAGATGAGGCTTGATCACTCAGAGCTTTTGTGTAATAAAGTTTTATTAAAGTATAAAGGAGATAGAGAAAGCTTCTGACATAGGCATCAGATGGGGGTAGAAAGAGTACCCCCCTGCTAGTCTTTAGCTGGATGTTATACAGTCACTAGCAGTTTGCTAATGAAAGAAAGGAATGTCTCAAAACTCAGAATGGCACCAGGTCCCTCATACATAAGATGTATTTTGGGGTAATCTTGGAACCAGACGAGTCATCTTGGGCCATAAAACGATTGACTTGAATCTTGTAGAAGGGCAGTTTACCTACAAATATTTTCATTTACATAGATTAGGGGAACAATGTCTGAGTATAACATACTGGTTTGTCAAGTAAGTTCTGGGCCATTTGGCAGAACTGACTTGAAGACAGAGTTTGGGGTAAATGCATAGTACATTAACATAGCTTAAGACAAACATTTTCATAAGAAGAATGCATTGGTTAACTCAAGGTTTGAGAATAGTTAATTTCAGGTGAAACCAGGTTTCGTTATGTCAACACAGTATTTTAAGAGAAACCTCTTAAATTTGTATAGAGAAGGAAAAAATATCGCTAGTTGTTTCCTCCTGCCGCTTAAGAGAGAGATAAAAATGTCTGACACTTGCAGCCTATTTCCTCCGTTTGGAGACCCTGGCCTTCCTGCATGTTACCCTCTCAATATTAAAAAGCAGAGACATTACTTTGCCAACAAAGGTCTGTCTAGTCAGAGGTATGGTTTTTCCAGTAGTCATGTATGCATGTGAGAGTTGGACCGTAAAGAAGGCTGAATGCTGAAGAATTGATGTTTTTGAACTGTGGTGTTGGCAAAGACTCCTGAGAGTCCCTTGAACTGCAAGGAGATCCAACCAGTCCATCCTAAAAGACATCAGTCCTGAGGGTTTATTGGAAGGACTGATGCTGAAGCTGAAGCTCCAATACTTTGGCTACCTGATGTGAAGAACTAACTGATTGGAAAAAGATCCTGATGCTGGGAAAGATTGAAGGCAGGAGGAGAAGGGGGATGACAGAAGATCAGATGGTTCGATGGCATCACTGACTCAATGGACATGAGTTTGAGCAAACTCTGGGAGATGGTGATGGATAGGAAGCCTGGCGTGCTGCAGTCCGTGGGGTTGCAAAGAGTCGGGCACAGCTGAGTGACTGAACAACAACAAAGCTGGATTCAGGTGAGAACTTGAGACATTGGCTCATCAGCCCCTGTTCTTTTTCACTGATTTCTTCTAGTTTGTACATGGGAGAGATGAACTTATATGTAAAGGTGAGCTGCAGTGCCATTTCTCCTCTATGAATGCTATATGGACCCTGACCCCCGTCAGCCTGTAGGTGAAAGAACTGATCGATGTCACTAAAGGAAAATCATCCTCCCACCACTGATTGTGCCACATGCAATGGGAAACTGAGAAGAGACTTACAGGTGGTGTCAGGTACCTGTAGTAGTAAGGTGACTCGTAATGAAGGAAAAGCTGTGTTACATACAACCCAGTTATTATTTTGTTTATTTTGGCTGTCTGGCATACAGGATATTAGTTCTCTAATCAGGGATGGAACCAATGCCCCCTGCAGTGGAAGCATGGAGTCTTAACCACTGGACTGCCAGGAAAGTGCCCCACAATCCGATTATGGTGTCCATGATTCACACAAAGGGCACGGGGGTTGAAACTGAGGACACTTAAAAACGCCTATTAAAGAGACTCACAGACTTAGAAAATGAACTTAAGGTTGTCAGGGAGAAGGAATGGTTAGGGACTCTGGGAAGGTCATGTACACACTGCCGTGTTTAAAATGGATAGCCAGCAAAGCCCTGTTGTGTAGCGTGTGGTGTTCTGCTCAGTGTTACGCGCCAGCCTGGATGGGAGGGGTGTTTGGGGGAGACTGGGTACACGTACATATATGGCTGAGTCCCTTCTCTGTTCACCTGAAACTACCACAACATTGTTAATTGGCTGTACCCCAATACAAAATAAAAAGTTTAAAGTTGAAAAAAAAGCTTAACAGAATATTAGAAAGTTATAAAATAAATAAATAAACACCCATTGAGGGCTAAACTGAAAATGTCAACATTTAGTGAGAGTTCCCACATCTCAAATAACCCATTTTGTTTCAGTGCTAATGGGAAGAATAAAATTGTCTTGCGTTTTTGTGTTTGAGGGGAAAAAATCCCCACTAATCTTAATTATTCTTTAAGACAATATGTTTGTATCTTTCAAATATTGACTGAATGCCACTCTTTTTAAATAAGACACATATCCTTAAGGATATGTCCATTGAACTTTGAAAAAGGAAAGTTCTTCATTTTTCCTTCCTCAGTGATCGAGGAACATAATCCAGGTGTCAGGAAACTATGTCATTGTTGAAGTAGTGACTGCACTAATTATCTGTAAAATGGAGGTGGATAGGGATGCTAAATATTTTCCAAAAGTTTGTGCTTCTGAGAGTCAATGGGCATATAATCAAGGGCCCACTTGATTAAAAAGACATTTTAAAATTATTAAGACATAGCCTTGTAGAATCTAGAAACCAGATGTGAATAGCCCTAATATGAATTCTTTAAGTGAATTTCTCTTACACATAAAATGTCGTGAACAATACCTTTAGTTTGGAGAGAAAGCCAGGTATGTCTCCTTCCATATTATTAAACTCCACTGTTGCCCTTGGGCCTTTAAATTATCTTTAATGTAGATTTATGTTCTGCCTGATGTGACTCTTACTATGACCCCCAGGGAGCACTTTCTAATCTTTACTATCAATAATATCCATGAATTCAAAGTCTTACCTCTGGATGTGAGGGCCAGCTGACTGGCACACCTGTCACCCTAGTGATCACCAAAGTTGACCTGGCTGACAAGGCAGATGACCTCTTCCTTCCCACCACTCCACGTGTGTTCCTTCCATTCTGCTTTTCCACGCTTTTGGTTCCCCAGGCTCCAAGCTCTCTCTCCTCTGAGGGACCTCCGTGAGTGGAAAGCATTTTTCCCAAGCTCACACAGCACAGTGAGTCGTGATTGGAGAACTAAGGTTAACAGACTTTTCAAGCACACAGAACCCTTGGGATCAGCCAACATAAGCATCCCAGGAAAGAAACAGTCCCTCTTGCGTGTAGCTTCTGTCTGTACTAGGAGATAGGGTATGTGTTCAGTCTCTCGGATTTGAGAGTGGTGGGTTGTAAGGCCCCAGGCTCTGTCCCCTGGAGGACACTGTGGAAATGGCCCAAACGCAGGCAGGACTGTGTTTCGAGACCCCCCCTCATGCTGTCGACCTCCAGACAGACCGCCAAGGCAGTAGGTGTGCCTGATCCACAGCAGAGCTGTCTCCAACTTCTCTCTCCTCCCTCACTTGTCACTTCTATTGTGTCTGTTCTTCCTTAACTACCGTCCCACGGTCCCCACCTGCAGAGTCTGTTTCTGTTTGTGCATACCTGTGTGGTTATGGAAATGCAGAGATAAACAGCCTGAATTGTAAGGGGATGGCTCATGTTCACCAAGATCTTAAGGGCTTTCATTTCCAAACTAAATATGGCGGAGGGATTGAGTGGTGGCCTAGGAAGCTGGGAACATCACTTTTCTTCTGGATTCTGCCCACATGCGTGCATGCTCACTCGCTCGGTTGTGTCCAACTCTGCGACTCACGGACTGCAGCCCGCCAGCATCTTCTGTCCATTCTCCAGGCAAGAATACTGACTTGTGTTGCCACTTCCTCCTCCAGGGGAGTTTTCCCAGCTCAGGGACTGAACCCACGTCTCCTGCACTGGCAGGCAAATTCTTTATTGCTGAGCCAGCTGGGAAGCCCCTTCTGCCCACACACTGAGCTCTAAACCAGTCTCTACTTCTTGGGGGTCTCGGTTTCCCAATTATACACAGAGTGTTTGGACACAGAACTGCATAAGCACATGCATGGGTGGGCATATTCTCAGGCTCCATCAACGCTGGATGGGTTGCTAGTGTGTGTGGGCTCGGGAGGCATAGGTGCGCAGGCCCCCTAATGTGGGCGGATGCAAGGGGATCTGTAGCAGGAGTGCCCAGGACTCTGCTGAGGTCCCAGCTGAGACAGGTGGCCACGGGCGGGCCCCAGGACAGTGAGCGCATCTGAAACCCACCCCTGGACCAAGGGCTCTGTTCTGCTCAGGTGGTGAACTCTTCGCAGTGCTCCCGCATGCAGCCTCTAAGTTCCTCACATCCTCTGGATTCCAGAGGGCAAACATAATTTTACATGTAAGTAGTTCTTGGTGACTGAGAAGGCGATGGCAGCCCACTCCAGTACTCTTGCCTGGAAAATCCCATGGATGGAGGAGCCTGGTAGGCTGCAGTCCATGGGGTCGCAGAGTCGGACACGACTGGGCGACTTCACTTTCACTTTTCACGTTCATACATTGGAGAAGGAAATGGCAACCCACTCCAGTGTTCTTGCCTGAGAATCCCAGGGATGGGGGAGCTTGGTGGGCTGCCGTCTATGGGGTCGCACAGAGTCGGACACAACTGAAGCGACTTAGCAGCAGCAGCAGTTCTCGGTGAGGCAGTGGGGGTGGAAGCGACGTTTACCCATGTGCAGGCTCATTTCCCCCTTAGGACTAAGTGGAATAAACCCAACCAGTTCAACAAGAGTTGAAGTCACATGTTGACTATGGCACATTCACACATTGAAGGTCACTGGTTGCCTGAATGAAATCAACAAGCAGAGTCATTTGTTATTTGAGAGCCTCTGTTGAGGTGTGTTATGTGAAGTAAATAGAAGTTTATAAAAAGTTCAACTAATATGTTCATATACATCTGTTACAGCAGCTAACTAACTTAGAAACAAAAGAATTTTGCAGAGTTTTTCAAGAAGTTTCTGCCAAAATCTGAAAACAGCATATATTGCTTGAGGTTCTGAAAAAGGATAAATTAAAAAATTCTTGGGTTTGTTTATCTAAGAAACATAGACTGTGTTCTCTCTAAGAAATTTTTTGGATAGTCAAGATGTATCGTATTTCAAGTCTATTACTATTGTTTTGTCTTCAGATGTTTTACAGCTGGAATGAGTGCTGCTTACTTTTTTTTTTTTTCATAGATTGCTCTGGGTAGTATACTCATTTTCACTATATTGATTCTTCCAATCCACGAACACAGTATATTTCTCCATCTATTTGTGTCCTCTTTGATTTCTTTCATCAGTGTTTTATAGTTTTAGACTATATATATAGTTTCTATATATAGTTTTCTATATGTAGACTCTGATGGAGGAGTCCTGAGGCTACTGGAAGACAGGAGGCTATGCCCAGATCCTGAGAATTCCAGAGAACTCCTGGACTCAGGAGTTAATTAATCGATAGGAGCTCCTCAAACGCCTCCATACCTAAACAGAAACCAAGCACCCCCTAAAGGCCAACAAGCTCCAGAGTAAGATACACCAAGCAAATTCTCCAGCAACACAGAAACACAGCCTGGAGCTTCAATACACAGGCTGCCCAAGGTCACACCAAGCCCACCGACATCTCAAAACTCTTTACTGGACACTTCATTGCTCGTTAGAGTGAGGAAACCCAGATCCACCCACCAGAAAACCACACAAGCTTTCCCAACCAGGAAACTTTGACAATCCACACATCCAACCCCACCCATAGTGAGGAACCCTCACAATAAAGGGACAACACAGCAAGATAAACAAGATGAAAAGGCAGAGAAATACCCAGCAAGTAAAGGACCAGGATAAATGTCCTCCAGACCAAACAAAAGAGGAGGAGATAGGAAATCTACCTGATAAAGAAATCCGAATAATGATAGTGAAAATGATCCAAAATCTGGAAAATAAATTGGAGTTGCAGTTCAATAACCTGCAGACTAGGATTGAGAAGATGCAAGAAAGATTCAACAAGGACTTAGAAGAAATCAAAATACAAGGACTTAGAAGAGTCAAAATACAATGAATAATGCAATAAATGACATCAAAAACACCCTGGAGGGAACTAACAGTAGAATAACAGAGACAGAAGACAGGAAAGTGAGGTAGAAGACAGAATGGTGGAAATAAATGAAACAGAGAGGGAAAATGAAAAAAGAATTAAAAGAAATGAGGACAATCTCAGAGACCTCTGGGACAATGTTAAACGCACGAACATTCAAATAATAGGAGTCCCAGAAGAAGAAGACAAAAAGAAAGACCATCAGAAAATTCTTGAGGAGATAATAGTTGAAAACTTCCCTAAATTGGGAAAGGAAATAATCACTCAAATCCAAGAAACTAGAGAGTCCCAAACAGGATGAACCCAAAGCAAAACACCCCAAGACACATATTAATCAAACTAACAAATATCAAACTCAAAGAGCAAATATTAAAAGCAGCAAGGGAAAAACAACAAATAACTCACAAGGGGAATCCCATAAGGATAACAGCTGATCTCTCAATAGAAACGCTTCAGGCCAGAAGGGAATGGCAGAACATACTTAAAGTCATGAAAGAAAATAATCTACAACCCCAATTACTGTACCCAGCAAGGATCTCATTCAAATTTGAAGGAGAAATCAAAAGCCTTACAGACAAGCAAAAGCTGAGAGAATTCAGCAACACCAAACCAGGGCTCCAACAAATGCTAAAGGAGCTTCCCTAGACAGCAAACATGGATAGGGCATATAATCTCGAACCCAAAACAATAAAGTAAATGGCAATGGGATCATACTTATCAATAATTACCTTAAATGTAAACGGGTTGAATGGCCCAACCAAAAGACAAAGATTGGCCGATTGGATACAAAAACAAGACCCCTATATATGTTGTCTACAAGAGACCCACCTCAAACCTAGGGACACATATAGATTGAAAGTTAAAGGCTGGAAAAAGATATTCCATGCAAATAAAGACCAAAAGAAAGCAGGAGTGGCAATACTCAAATCAGATAAAGTAGACTTTAAAATAAAGGTGGTGAAAAAAGATAAAGATGGACATTACATAATGATCAAAGGATCAATCCAAGAAGAAGAAATAACAATTATAAATATATATGCACTCAACATAGGAGCACCACAATATATAAGGCAAATGCTAACAAGTATGAAAGGGGAAATTAACAATAACACAATAATAGTGGGAGACTTTAATACACCACTCACACCAATGGATAGGTCAACTAGACAGAAAATTAACAAGGAAACTCAAACTTTAAATGATACACTAGACCAGTTAGACCTAATTGATATCTATAGGACATTCCACCCCAAAACAATGAATTTCACCTTTTTCTCAAGCACACACGGGACCTTCTCCAGAATAGATCACATCCTGGGCCATAAATCTAGCCTTGGTAAATTCAAAAATATTGAAATCATTTCAAGCATCTTTTCTGACCACAATGCAGTGAGATTAGATATCAATTACAGGAGAAAACCATTTAAAAAATCACAACGTGTGGAGGCTCAACAACACACTGCTGAATAACCAACAAATCACAGAAGAAATCAAAATATGCATAGAAATGAATGAAAATGAATACACAACAACTCAAAACCTATGGGACACTATAAAAGCAGTGCTAAGGGGAAAGTTCATAGCAATACAAGCTCACCTCAGAAAACAAGAAAAAAGTCAAATAAATAACCTAACTTTACACCTAAAGCAACTAGAGAAGAGTGCTGCTTACTTTCTAGTGCATAAAATATCATTAAGTAAGAGGGTCATGAGCTTAACGTTCTTCCTTATTTCTTTATATTTTGAGAGCAATTGACAAGAGAGAGGCACAGTTTGATCCCCTCCCTGACAAGCTCCAAGACTTCCCAGCTGTATTCCTCTGCTTCAGATAGCTATTGCTTCCTTGGAATCTTCTCTGGAACTCAGAGAATATTGTACAAACAGCATGCCTGAACCCTCTCATCTTTCACCATAGCACTTACTGCTTTCTGCTTTACAAGATGATTGTTTTCCATTTGTTACTAACAGCATGTTAGTAACATGTTGTCCTATGTGACTATATGGTATAATCTGTCCTACGTGATATAAGGTACAGAATAGATCGCAAACACCTAGAGCTCTTAGCACATCAGATGATCAGTGACCACTGATTAGAAATGAATCTATACTCTCTTACCTAGATGGTCTAATCCAGCATCAGTGCCATTTATATTTACATGAAGCCCAAACAGATCCTCTAGTCTCCAAACCCATATCCAGCTACATTCTTGACGTTCATATCGATGTGTCATAGGAATCTCTAAATTAACATATCCAAAACCAAACTCTCAATTCATATCCCAATATATGTTACTTGAGACTCCTGCTAATCAAAGTAAAACTAATGATTTGGTGATGGTATTAGAATAAGCACTTAGGGGCTTCCCTCGTGGTCCACTGGTTAAGAATCCACCTGCCAGTGCAGGAGACACGGGTTCCAACCCTGGTCTGGGAAGATCCCACATACCCCTGGCCAACTAAGCCCCCAAGCCACACCTACTGAGCTCTCGTGCTGCAACTACTGAAGCCCATGCATCTAGAGTGCATGCTTTTTAACACAAGAAGCCACCGAAATGAGAAGCCTGCACCCAACAACGAAAATTAACCCCCACTCGCCTCAACTAGAGAAAGCCCACGCACAGCAACAAAGACCCAGTGCAACCAAAAATAAATAAATTCATTTATTAAAAAAAAAAATAAGCACTTAGATCCCTGACTTTTTCTTTTGCTTTGGGGCTGATCATTTATCAAGCAACCTGGGTATCCATTGTCCATCAGTGGTTTCTGCATGGTAACAGAGGACAGAATGATTGACAGAGAGCATTTAAAAACTTTGTACCAGCTTTGTACATTTATACAACATGGCAGTTTAAAAGTGTACAGTGCCTGGGCTTGCCTGAATGATAGCACCTTTTTATAGAATCCATTTCTGAGATCTTCCCTCATTTGCAGATCCAAGAGCTGTAATTGTTAGTGTTCTGAATATTAATCAGGTTCTGAGAAATCTCCCAGGCTAATGTTTAAACTTTGGATATCAAGGTAATATTTGCAGTGGGAGACATTCTCCTAATTTACTTGAAAGGCATATATCTTTGAATGGTTCAGATGATCCAGGACCATTTGAATACCGTATCTTTTGTGTTGTAATTTGCCGGCACAATATTGAGGACTATAACCACTGCTTCCCATTTTCATTAAGTGTTTTAATATTAGTAGTAGTTCACTGGATTAGATATTAGCCAACAGATATATCTTGGGTTGGTTTCTACCAGAATGTGTCTGCATTTTGTTGGCTTTACTCTTTGGGTAAAGTGCAAATAGATTGCTACAGATTTAGCATCTCATGGTCTCGATGTCCATGATGTCACACACACCTGTAATTATGATTTTCCCCAGAACATCGATGAATATGTTCACAGAATAGGGCATAATGGAAGAGCAGATTAAGTAAACATAATCTACCCACAAAAAGAAGCTAACACTGACGAATCTTCCCTTGTTTTTTTCATTTTTTAGTCATTCAGTGGTGTCCAGCTAGTTCCAAACCCATGGACATAGACCACCAGGCTCCTCTGTCCATGGGATTTCCCAGGCAAGAATACTGAAGTGGGTTGCCATTTCCTCTTCCAGAGGAATCTTCCTGGCCCAGGGATCGAACTCGAGTCTACGCATCTTCTTCACTGCAGACAGATTCTTTACCACTCAGAGGTAAAGCCAACTTTCTACCTGACCCAGAACCTGCTTTTACTGTTATCTTTCTTTTTGGCTGTTCCAGAACCACCAGACCCCTCTGTGATTAGCTGCATGTAGCTGTTTCCAATTCCAGTCTTGGCTTTATTTCCATAGTGCCACAACACTTAGCTGTACCCAGTGGATACTCCCTTGTCAAAGTTGGCATGTGTAAGAGGACCTTTTTTTTCCCTTTCTGTGAGCACTACCATAAAACCCCTGAAACATTCTGCTTAAATAACTGCAGCTCATTTAGATTCCAAATCACTGTTTGAATGGCAAAGAATTGAGGTTTTGCTGCTGCTCTTTTTATATTTTGCTGGTTGAACCATGAGTATAATGAGTATAAATCAAATTACATCGAAGCTCTTTTCACCTTTGAAAGAGTACAAGGGTATCTATTACCCTTATCACTAGAAATAATTAGAAGATCGCCAGTGAATTAATTTTCTAGAGGAAGCAAGGGCCATTCTAAGGCCTAGAAGTCAGACAGTGGCCCCAGGTAAGGCCACTGGGAAGCAACTGAAGGGCCATGTGAGCACGAGAACCGTGCACTTACTGATGGGTGTTTTGTAAGATCAATCTGGATTTTCCAGCTTGAAGATTCAGTGTTTAATGCGCAGAGGGACATGTTTCATTTTGCTTGGAAGATGTCCCATCATCAATGTGGAGATCCTCTCAAGATTTGGAGGCATTTCGACATATTGCAGAAAAGCTGTTACATTGAAAGAAACACCTCAATCCTAATAATATATTTAATGGCTTCAGAGGATCTTATGTGAGAGATATAAAGCAAATAAACTGAAAAAAGAAATGGAAAACAAACTGGGAAGACCTCAAGGAAAACCCCACAAGTTTTATTATTGTCTGTTGAAAAGTGGTACCTTTTATAATTGTTGAAAAGGGATGGGATGGGGAAGGAGGTGGGAGGGGGGGTTCAGGATGGGGAACACATGTAAACCCATGGCTGATTCATATCAGTGTATGGTAAAAACCACTACAATATTGTAAAGTAATTAGCCTCCAACTAAAATAAGTAAATTTAAATAAAAGAAAAAAAAATGATTAAAAAAAGTGGTACTTAACAGAGGTAAAATTTGAATAGCACACGGACTTTCAAATACCTGGGTTCCTTAACTAGGCTTTGTTAGGTGTGTTTAGTGCAATCAGCATTATCTCTAAGTCACTAACAGATGTTATTCTTTATCTGTTACCTAAATTCTAGTTAATATATCTTAGAAGTATTAATTCAGAGGTGAGAAAAAAACGTTAAGTTGTACAGAAAGATCATTAAGAGCATAATGGAGATGGTGGAGGTATGATTTGGTATAAACTCTTCTGAGTAATTAGGTGGTAATGCAGCAATTTTAAGTGCATATACCTTTTGATCCAGCAATTCTCTTTCTAGGAATGTAATCTATAACTATCTCTGCATACGCAAGTAAAGATTTACACATTACAGCAATATTTGCAGCAAGAAGACTATAACATAAATGCCCAGTAGGGGGCCATATGAACAAACTGGGGAAATACTTTAGGAAGTCATATAGCACAAGGGATTAATACCGACAACATGGAGAACTAAAACTGAACAAAAACAACCTGATTTTAAAACGTGCAAAGATACTGTACAGCAGAGATTGGCACAGCATAGTAAATCAACTAAACTTCAAGTACTACAATAATAAAAAATAATAATAAATTTGCAAAGGACTTGAATGACATTTCCTGAAGACATACAAATGGCTAACAAGTGAAAAGATGCTCACTCATCACTAGGGGAATGTCAATTAAAGATCACCACCCCTCAACCAGGGTGGCTGCTACTTCGTACTACTGGACTATATACTTTGAAATGGTTAGAACAGTAGTTTTTATGTTATCACAATTAAAAAATTTTAAAGGGTCTGGGGACATCAATTTATGTGGTTTTTTCTACTTTTCTCAAGTTTTCTTGGAGAAATTTAAATAATATATGAAAGTACTGGATACATGATGTCAGTATGAAGAGACTTGACTGACTCTTAAACAACAGTGTTTAAAAATGTAGAATTCAGTGTTTTATGTTTTTGTAAAATCTCAAGTATTTAAACTTGAGTTGAAATTTCTTGTCTGGATCTTAAGGACTATAGCATTAAAGTTTCACTTTTTACTACCTTTATTTAAAGAAATAAAAGTAAATTTTATCTCCTATAATATGCTTTATTAAGGTCAGTTTAGAGTTTAAAGCTTCTTCAGTGTTGTCAAAGCAGTGAAAAAGCAGCTGTTGAACACAATGAATTTTTTTTCTATGATAAAAGAAACAAGCTGATCTTTCTCAATAGCCCTTTGTATTTACCAAATAGTATTTAGTACTTTAATACTTAACCTACTTTGAGATGAAACAGTGAAAGGATTTCATGGGACCAAAATATGCAACAGCTATTTCTTACATTTTAGCCTAGCACCCTGTGCTAGAATAAATTCTGAATAAATTTATTTCCATGAAAACATATGACTGATCATGTTCCCTTACTTTCCCCTATAGTTTTCTGTTCCCTATATGATAATCACTGATACTAACATTTAGTATTTATATTTGTGTATGATTAGTTAGGCCCTCATTACCTAACCTTACATTAATTATTTATTCAGTAAATTTCCTGGCATTACTGATAGGCAGATTAGAGAAAAAGAAAGGTAAAAGTAGAAATTAACAAATTAGAAAATACGAGTTCGGAGAAAAACAACAGCTGACTCCTTCTGAGTTATTTTTGTGTGCACGGAGTCTTCTTTGCTGTACCGCAGTTTTCTCTAGTTGGGGCGGGCGGACTGATTCCAGTGGCTTCTCATTGCAGAGACGGCTCTCGGCTGTGTGGGCTTCGGTAGCCATGGCCTGTGCTCAGCGGTGGCGCACAGGCCTAGTCGCCCCCAAGCATGTGGAATCTTCCCAATTCAGGGATCTAACCCACGTCCCCGGTATTGCAAGGCGAACTCCTAACCACTGGAACACTGTATGTCAACTATGAATTCACAAGTGTGACTCTATCTTCCTAAATTAGCAAATTTAAGCTGGTAGTTAAGTTGAATAGATAGAACAGGAAAAGTAATAAGGGGCTTTCAAGAGGGTAAATCTGGCATACCAGAAATAAAAGATGAAAACTCTTCAACTCCTGTAAAGCTAGGATGCTGACAGACCAGAACATTTTTCATTATACCCAACTATTGTCGACCATAATTTATCAACTACATTTATTAAACTTTAAGGAAATATCTTCTGTATCACTTATGGATAGGACTTCTGCCTTTAAAAGTTCTCAGATCTTGAGAGTTGGAGAAAAGGATATCAGGTAATGTTAGATAATAATTGTTAGTATGAGAATAGTATGAGGTGGGGAATTACTGGTTTGGGGAGAGGGATGTTAATCTACTTAGGGATGAAATACTGTGATATGTATAAATTACTTTGAAATATTTTGGCAACACATAATATATGTCCATATAAGTACAATTATACATGTATGTGAAAGTCAGTCGTGTCCGGCATATGCATACACATATGTGGAAGTGTTAGTTGTGTACAATTCTTTGAGACCTCACGGACTAGAGCCCACTAAGCTCCTCTATCCATGGGATTTTGCAAGCAAGAATACTGGAGCGTTGCCATTTCCTCCTCCAGGGGATCTTCCCCACCCAGGGATCAAACCTTTGTCTCCTGAATTGGCAGGTGGATTCTTTACAACTGAGCCACCTGGGAAGCCCAAAAGCTAGGATATAACTGATAACAAAACTGAAAACATGGCATTAAATCAAGCCAATCACTGAGGTCCAATTAAAAACTCTAAACTCAGGTGAGCTCCCCTGGTTGGCAGTATTTGTGTTTACTGTTATTCACTAATGACAAGAGATAAAACATACCCATGACTTCCCAGGGAAAAAAAAACAGAACCTCAGCGTTTGGTACCCTCGTGGATGTTTTCCCTTGGCTAATTTAAACCTGTATCTTTACTCTGTAATAAACTGTAACCATGAATATACTGGTTTCAGTTGAGTTCTACCTTTCCAGTGACTTAGCAAACCTAAGAATGAGTTGGAGAACCTCCTCAAGATGCAATGGGTGTCAGAAGTGAGTGGTCTCAGGGGGACTGTTTTCCCCCTAACTATACGGTTGTTTAAACTGACATAACACTCTCCAGTGAGTCCCCTCCCCTTGGGTATGGGTGGAAATAGTGACTTGCTTCCAACCAATTATGTGGTAAAGGTTATGAGATACATACAATTAATGTGTTCGCTGTTAGGTGAAATAAGTCTGTTGCACCCTCTTGCTGGAGTTTTTCCCTCCCTTGCCAGCAGTGAACTGCTGACATGCTGAGGGCTGCCAATGCTGGCCAGTTCACATGGCAGGGAACTGAAGGCTGTTTCTAGCAGCTGAGGACAATCTCTGGCCAATAGTCAGCAAGAAACTGAAGTCTTCAGTCTTTCAACAGTAAGAAATTGAATTCTCCAGTCAAGCCTCAGATAAAACTGCAACCCCAACTTACACCTTGATTGAAGTCTTGTGAGATGTTGTGCAGAACCATCCCAGAGAAACGGATAATAAATGGGTATTGTTTAAGCCACTAATTTCATGGTAAGTTTAATGCAGCAGTAGAAAAAAACAATACAGCCCAACTCTCTCCACCATCATCGTTACACATAAGCACTCAGACTGTTATCCTATCTTCTCCATATAACTAATCATAATTCTGATAAAATAATAGCCAATAGTTATAATATTACTTCAACTTCATAAATACAGCTGAGCAATATTCTCAAACTAGACTATGATTAATTTTCTTTTCTTGCACACAATTTTTCCTGGAGGTAAAAGCAGCTTGGATTTTTTTGTTTCCCCGATTTTCTATTTATTTATCATACTATTTTCTATTTATCACTGAAACTCTTCTCCAAATGTCCAATGATTAGTATCTTCAAACACATTAGGTTGTTAAACAAGATACATAAAATTGCACATAAGCATAAAGACTGACAAGTTCAAGAAGTAAATTTTAAAACCTCACTCACTAAAAGACACAAAAAATGATATAGACAATCCACACAGAAGTTATTCATTACATGAAAAGGACAACAAAATAAAATGACAATGAGAAAACAATAAAACAGCCAATAAAAAATGTGCAAAATACATGAGTGGAAAAAAGTTAACAAGCAGCAGCTCCCTCAAGTTGAATGCTGAGTACAGAGAAGAGAAGGTAACATTTTCATACACATTGAGTATTGTACCATATGTATATTATTGCTTTTTCAGAAATATATATAAAAATATTACTGAAAGTAAAAGAAAATAAGTTATGTTTTATATTTAGCCACGTAGTAAAGTATCCTATATTTTTCTATAAAAGATAATCAATTTCCCAAGACATGCAGAACCGATTTTTCTATTTCCTTCTTACCTATCCTAACACAGAGGACAGGACACTGCTTCCAAATATATTCGTACATTCAACAAAATCTACCCGTTCATAGAGGCAACGATCATTTCTAACATTCTCTCTTGCCACCTTCTGCACATTTGTGCTAGGTGAGGAGTGCTGTTCAGGATGAATTTAAGTGAAGTGATCTGTATTTCGTCCCTCTTTTCACCCCACTCTGATAAAGCTTTTATATTTTAAATACGTCTTTGTTTTTAAAAAATTTACTTATTTATTCTATTTATTTATGGCTCGGTCTTCATTGCTGCACGAGGGCTTTCTCTAGTTGCAGAGTGGGAGCTATTCCCTAGTAGTTTGAGGACTTTCCACTGTAGTGACGTCTCCTGTTATGGAGCACAGGCTCTGGGGGTACTGAGGCACACGGGCTCAGAAGATGCGACCTGCAGGCTCCAGAGCTCAGGCTCAGTAGTTGTGACACATGGTTAGTTCCCCCGGGGCGTGTGGGATCTTCACAGAGCCAAGATCAAACTCATGTCCTCTGCATTGGCAGGTGGATTCTTAACCACTGGACCACCAGGGAAACCCTTAAATACTCCTTAGCTTCTATTAAATAATCTCTTTTCTAGGATAATCCATCCTTTTATATTAGACTTTATGAAGACAAACTGATGGCTGAATAATTATTTATATTCATTTTAGTCAATCACTGTTGTGATACATTTCAATTATTATAAAGTCACTCTAATTCTTGGATTCTTTTTAAAAATAGAACTTCAAAATTCATCAAAAACTGGAAACCCATTACTTTGCTCATATTCAATTTGCTTTGACAGAAATTCTTTACTTAGCTTGTCAATTTGATCTGGAGAGAAAAGATTGACATCAGGAATGAAATAATGCCCAAGGTGTTCCTTCTTGAGGCACTGAAGAAAGTATGTCACACAGTTATCAAAGCAGAGCTCCAGGTTCTCGTAGTGCCACTGACTGTCGTGTGGCTCCTGCGTACAGATGTGAAAGAAGGCAGTCTTCACGTGGTAGGAACAGAACTTATCCAGTTCCCTTCGGTTTCCAAACTTTTTTTTCAGTTGTTCTAAAAGGTATTTCATCAGCTTTAAACACTCTTTCCTGTTGAATAGAAAAGAGAAGCATTTATTTTTATTTCTTTACAACCTTTTTCATTCCACAAAGAACTTTAGGCATCTTATAGGAAAAACATACAAAGATATAACAATACAGATATTATAATACATATAAAGACACCAAAAAACGATAAAGGTATGTATGTATGCATGCATGCGTGCTCAGCCACTTCAGTCCTGTAGGACTCTTTCTGACCCAATTTACTGTACCCCACCAGGCTCCTCTGTCCATGGGATTTTCCAGGCAAAAATACTGGAGTGGGTTGCCATGTCCTCTTCCAAGGGATCTTCCCAAGCCAGGGATTGAACCCACATCTCTTGCATTGCAAGTGGATTCTTTCCTGCTGAGCTACTGGGGAAGCCCAAAGATATGTATAAATAACAGAGTCATTCTAAAACCTAACTATTTTTTAAAATATATACTTTAAAAGTTTCAAAAACATTTTCTCCTTCCCACTTCCCTATTCCTAGCTTAAATATTTTATTCTATTAGGATTAATTCAACTACATGAAAACTAGCAGATATTTACATTATACATCCAGTTATTTGGTATTTAGAAAAATCTTGTTTTAATTTTTATAAAATCATTGTCTTATTTTGATTTACATTAATCATTCAATTATTTTGGTAGCTGACAAATTTAATAAAATTATTAAGCCTTATCAACAATATATTTTTCTTAATGCTTGCGTCAAAGCCTGCATGTGAAGCCTTAAAGAAACCCCTGTGCTCACACTTTGGCCGTCCTTGCTTTAATCTTCTAACTTTTGTGATCCTGATTCTATTCAACTTTGAAAGTGAAAGTCGCTCAGTTGTGTCCTACTCTTTGCAACTCCATGGACTATATTCAGTCCATGGATTTCTCTAGGCCAGAATGCTGGAGTGGGTAGCCTTTCCCTGCACCAGGGGATCTTCCCAACTCAGGGATCGAACCCTGGTCTTCCCCATCGCAGGCGGCTTCTTTACCAGCTGAGCCACAAGGAAAGCCCAAGAACACTGGAGTGGGTAGCCTATTCCTTCTTCAGAGGATCTTCCTGACCCAGGACTCCAACCAGGGTCTCCTGCATTGCAGGCGGGTTCTTTACCAACTGAGCTATCAGGGAAGCCCAACTTTATTTATTTTTTTATTTTTTAAGAAAAAATTGTTTATCTTGTTTTAATGTGGCTTCCAGAAGTTTTGAATACACATGTGGCTCTTGTCAGATGTTTACTGGACACCACTGCTCTTACTAATTCCACCCCAATTCCTGAATACACTTGGTGATAGGTTTATAGTACTGCTTTTTTAAAAAGAATGACATTTTATAAGCACATGCTGCTGGCATGTCCCTGATATGCCATCCAAAATTTGAGTCTTAGTGAGCTGTAAGGCTCGAATTATCTGCTTCCTTATGAGTACTTACATAATCAATTGTAACTGTTACCATAATTTTAGGGCATGAAATGTGTATTCTGTCAAGCTAAAATAGGAAAGGCACCACTTATTCAAGGGTTAATTTAAGACTCCAGAAAAGGCAGACCATCTGGACCCCAAAGCAGAGTCAACCATCCAGGGCCAGACACACCTTCCTCTGGTGAGCCACAAGGGTGATGGTGAAAGTTACACCAAGTCAAAACTTTCTTGTACTTCAGGGAAACAGCATTCATCAATTAACACAAAGGCTGTATACGCCCGAAGACACTCTTGCTACTCTGCGGTACAAAGTTCAAAATGACTTAAGGAAGCACCAGAGTCCTCTGAGGCATTTTATTTGTTTGTATTACATCCCTAGAAAAAGAATCCAAGGATTTTCCCTCCTGTATGTTTTCATCTTGCTTCTTCATGGTCCATGATGCCAGCTGACGTTGTCAGTACAATGAAACCAAACTGACGGGATGGGAGCAGGTTATTCTGCCATTTTTCTAGATCTTTGAGTTGCACATCAAATCTGGGGCTGATCACTCCACACTTATTTAGCCTGCCTGTGAGGTTCACAACAATTTTCCCAGCCCTGTGATCATCAATGATTTCAAATTCGCCAATGTAACCATGCGTCATCATCACTGTTAGGAACCTGACGATGACTTTGGAGCATGGCCTAATAAGGACCTGGCGTTTGCCTCTCTTTTCGGCATTGTTGATACTCTTGAGAGCATCAGCCAGGACATTCATGCGCACCATTCTGGCGGCACAGCAAGATGGCGGAAAGAGGAAGCCCAACTTTAGAAGCTCAAATGAATAATTCTTTTCAAAACTCAGTTCTTTATTGTATGTATGGTAATCAAGAAAAATAATTACCCACATCTTAGTGTTGTTTCAAACTTGGCTTGTCATTCCCTGGCCTTCCTCATAGCTAAATCATCTCAAAGCAAGCACCAGCATCCAATAAGAGTGGTCCTTTGGTCTCTTCCCATTATGCAACATTAATATTCATTACCTTGAACCAACCAGAACACTAACAACCAACCATGACTAGTATTCACACCCTCCACTCTTTCCTCCTCTCAGAGGTCCACAGCATCCAGGCTCAGGTCTATGCTCCCCAGCTGTCCCTTATTTTTTTAAAGATTATTTTTTTTTAATGTGGACCATTTTTTAAGTCTTTATTGAATTTGTTACAATGCTGCTTCTGTTTTATGTTTTAGTTTTTGTGCCTCAAGGCATGTGGGATAAGCTTCCCCACCAGGGATTGAACCCACACCCTCTGCATTGGAAGCTGAAGCCTTAACCACTGGACCACCAGGGAGGTCCCAGCATTGCCTTCTAACAACACTTTCCTTAGTCCCTTGGACCCGGCATCCTTGGTTTCATGCTTACACTCCAATACCCCAGGTCAATCCAGCCATGTGCTGCCCCCAGAAGTCAACCCAGCAATGGTAATCTTCAGGTTTCAACTGTGGAGTCAGCAAAGAACTAAGCATTCTACTGGTATGTCTGTCATTTACAAAATAAGGAGGTTACCTGCAACACTTTACTCCATCAATTTCACAGCATGTTTTACATTGTCCGTGATTTTTCAAAATGTCCTTTTCAATGTGAGAGAAGGACAGCCGCCATGTTTTTTCTTAATATCCAAAAGAAAAACAGAAAAGCACTTTACCAAAAACATCCATTTACAAACAACAAATATTTAAGTGATTTCCTTCATTAAAATATAATTCTGAAAAATTTCTAGGGGGAGATAGACCAAAAGAAGTGAATGAAGAAATAATGTGATTCCATATTAAAACAAGTGATTTGACCAAGCAAAACATGGGCCAAGACAGAAAACAATCAGGGGAAGAAGTCAGAGCTTAATGTGATGAGCTATGGTAAGATCTATTGCTTTTTATGTGTTGCTAAATTCTGTTTGCTGATGTTTTATTTCTATAATAATAATTTGCATTAACTGAAATTTTTTGTTTATTCTTTTATACTATCCTTGCAAAGTTTTAGTATTTATGCAAAATGAATCAGGGAAAATTTCCTTTTTTTCTATTTTTTGGAAGTTTATGTAAGAATAGAATGATTTCCCCCATCTCCCCAAGTTTTACCATGGATAGCTCTGACCATCCCATCACCACTGAGTTTTAATACCAGGAAATGATTTTTAACTTTAAAAATCAATCAATACAACCTGTCGCATTAACGGGGAATAAACATATGACCAACTCAACAGAAGCAGAAAATGCAGCCAATAAAATTTAGCATTCATTCATCATTAAAAGAAAACACCTTTCAGTAATTTAAATGCAGATGGAACCTTGATCTGATGATAGCAATATGATAATCTAACATAAAAAGTTGAAGTTTTTTCTTTGAAAACAGGAAAGCAGGCTGCTATCCTCATTCTGTTTGACATGCAATGGCTATTCTAGCAAGTACAGTAAGAGAAGGAAAAAACAGGAAGATAACATTGGAGAGAAAAACAAAGCCCTCATTATTGATAGATGATATAATCGTGTATATGGAAAATACAAAAAAAGCTGAATGACAGGTACACGTGAGTTCAATATATTCTTCAGTCTACTTTTATGTTGTTTTACAATTTTTCATAATGTTACAACTGCCTATGAGTAAATCTGATAAAAGATACACAAAATTTCTGTGGATAAAATTCCAAAACTTCCCTGAAAAGCATTAGAGGCAACCCAAATAAAGAGAGATGTGCGCCTGCACGTGAATGAAAGACTCATTATTATAAATATGTCACATCTCCCAAAATTTCATCTACAGACTTGACGTGCTCGCAATCAAAACACCAAAAAAAGTGTTTGTGGAACTAGACAATACAAACATTTTTATAAAGATAGCAAAGGGTCAAGAGTATCTAAAACACTCTTGAAGAAGGACAGAGTGGGAAAGCAAATATCGAGACTTATAAAGTGACAGTATGTATGACCTAATGGTATATAGCCCATGGACAGACAAAAGATTTGGGGGGGACAGAATAAAGCATATAATATGTACATAGTATACAGATAATAAATATATGGAAAAGGTGGCAGAGAGAGAGGTGTGCTCACTGCTGCTATATAAATCCATTTACAACAATCCATTCGTACCATTCTGGAAAAGCCAAGCTGCAGAGATGGTAAACAGGTCAGTGGTTGCCAGAGATTTAGGATGGAGAAGGTTGAGTAAGTAGAGGGACTTTTCAGGGAGGTGAAACTATTATGTAATTAAGATAACGATGCAATGCATTTGTCAAAACCAATAGGACTGCGTGTCATGAAGAGTGAACCTTAAGGTACACAGACTGTTAAAACAACAATACAGTATATTAACGCATATATATGGAATTTAGAAAGACGGTAACGAGAACCCAACATGCAAGACAGCAAAAGGAACGCAGATGTATAGAATAGACTCATGGACTTTGTGGAGGAGGGTAAGGGTGGGATGATATGGGAGAAGGGCATTGAAGCATGTTAATTGGCATGTGTCTAATCAATCGCCAGCCCAGGACTGATGCTCGGGGCTGGTGCAGCGAGATTTCCCGGGGGGGAGGGAGGAGGGAGGGGGGTTCCGGAGGGGAAGCATATGTAAACCCATGGTGATTTCATGACAATGTATGGCAAAAACAATAAAAAAAAAAAAGTCATTTAGACGGTCAGGGGATCTCGGGAAGGAATGCAGACTGTGAAAAGGGTAGCTCTAACTGCATTACAAACGTATGACACACCTCCCTGGAGGGCTGAGGCCAAAAGGTGCTGACCTAAGTTACTTTGGAAATGGGGTCTGTAAGACTGAAGGCAAAAGGAGCTGTACAGGTGCACTGTGCACCCGGGGGAACAGGTGTGCAGTTCTGAAGCATCCATACATGTGGACTGGGTGGGTGGCAGATGGCAGGAGCCAGGTTTCTCACTGCTGGAATGAAAGGTTACAGATAGCAAGCAGGGAAGGCAGGATGATCCACGTGGCAATGGATTCCAGTTAGACATCGGTGTGAACTCATGTACCACTCGATACAGACACAGGGGGTGAGCTGCGCATATCCTGGGGATAGTATACATACACACATTTCTGTGCACCTCCAGCTGAAAGGGGTGATAC
The DNA here is from genome assembly GCA_007570785.1 of Antilocapra americana. Taxonomy (NCBI): domain Eukaryota; kingdom Metazoa; phylum Chordata; class Mammalia; order Artiodactyla; family Antilocapridae; genus Antilocapra; species Antilocapra americana. Next base: position 11,723,465 of record ML662442.1, read on the forward strand.
CCTCGCAGCAGAACACACACAGCACCCAGATCATGGTTCTAGGACACACTCTCCAGTAAAAGGATCCAGAGAGTTCCTTGGAGAAATGGCTGGTTCTAGGACTGAAGCAGGAACTACACAGGTGAGCCTGGAGCATGCTGTAGTGCCAGGAAGTGAGTGAGTGCTGAAAACAACAAAACCCACAATTATGGGACATATGTCAAAAGGATACAGGAGCCAACTGCAAGAGCTCCTGAAGACTAAAGCTAGAACAATTTAGGCAACAAAATGATAGCAGAATTATAGCCTGAAATATGAGACAAATACCATGAGTCCATACTGACATGATTCAAGTAAACAGATTAGAGAGAAGAGAGAAATCTCCCACGCAGAATTCTGAATAATTTGTGTAAATACTCTGCTCTTAAAAGGTGAGCTTAAGTGTGAGCTGTGCACAGTGACTTCCTTCCAAAACGCACAGTAGGAAAAGAGGGAAAGAGAAGATCTTAACAGTGAAGAAACCTGGCAAACACTCCCTGAGCCAGGAGATTAAGGTCCACACCGGCAGTGCTAAGTCAGGCCCACGATGCTCCACGGACACGATGTTATGAGAACGGCGCTTCATTTCTGCAGCCCTCCTCCCCCAAGCCCAGAACTCCAATCTAATCACAAGAAAAACATGAGACGCATGCCAAATGAGGGCTGTTCCTCAAAATATCTGATCGGTACTCTTCAAAACTATCAAGGTTATCAAAAAACAAGGAAAGACTGAGAAACTGTCATAGTCAAGAGGAAACTAAGGAGACATGACTAAATGCAACGTAGCGTCCTGCATGAGATCCTGGAACAGAAAGAGGACATCAGGGAAACAGTAAGGAAATCTGAGTAACAGGACTACATTAATATTGGTTCATTAACTGTGACAAATGTATCATATTAATGTAACATGCTAAAAATGGAAACTTGGTTATGTGGTATATAGGAACTCTCTATACCATCTTTGTACTTTTTTGGCAAATCTTAAACTATTCTAAAATTAAAAGTGTATTTTAAATAACTACATTGAGATATCATTTCTCCCTTTTTGAGTTATTGGCAAACAATCCAAAGTTTAATGAGTTCTGTTGATGAAGCTGAGGGTAAAATGGGCACTCTCATACACACAGCTTGTTGAGAATGCAAATTGGTAAATTCTGTATGGAGGTGACTTTGGCAATACTAGAAAAATTAGGTATGGATTTACTATTCCTTGACAAGCTGCAAAAATAGACTGTAAAAAGGAGTGGGTGCTCAAAAAACCCCACTAATTTGAAAAGGTACATGCACCTCAATGTTCACAGCAGCATCCTTCACAGTTGCCAAGATAGGAAAGTAACCCAAGTGTCCGTCAATAGATGAATGGATAAAGCAGCTGTGGTATATATAGTGGACTACTACTCAAGTCATTAAAAAAAAAGAGAATGAAATTTTGCCATCTGCAGCAACATGGACAGACTTGAAGGGCATTATGCTAAATAAGTCAGAGAAAGACAAAAATACTATACAACATGATTTATACATGGAATGTAAAAAAATAAACTAGTGAAAATAACAAAGAGTAAGGAGATTCACAGATATAGGAGAACAAATGAGTGGTTACCAGTGGAGGGGGCGATATAAGAGGGTGGGAAAATGGGAGGGACAAACCACTGGGCATAAGATAAGACTATAAGGATGTATCATACAACACAGGATGTATACAGCTAATATTCTGTAATAATTCTAAATAGAAAGTAACCTTTAAAAAAAGTATAAAAACTTTAAAAAAAGGAATGAGTGCTGGGCTTCCGTGGGGGCTCAGTGACAAAGAGTCCACCAGTCAGTGGAGGATCGGCAGGAAACACAGGTTCAGTCCCTGATCTGGGAAGATCTCCCAGGCCATGGAGAAACTAAGCCTGTGCACCATAACTATACAGCCTGTGTTCCAGGGCCTGGGAGCCACAACTGTTGAGCATGTGGGCCACGACCACTGAAGCCCATGCACCACGAGAGAAGCTGCCGCCACCAGAAGTCTAAGCACCACAGCTAGAGAACAGGAGCGATGAAGACCCAGCAGAGCCAACAGAAAATAAATACATGGAAGTATTTTTTAAAAAAAGGAATGTGGAGAAGGAAATGGCAACCCACTCCAATATTCTTGCCTGGAAAATCCCATGGACAGAGGAACCTGGTAGGCTACAGTCCATGGGTCACAAAGAGTCGGACATTATTAAAATAAATAAATAAATAAAAGGAATGATTGCTATCTCTATATAGAGCTATGGAGTGATAGCCAAGATATTAAGTAAAAACAGAAAAACTGTACTCATTATCTTAAAAAGGGGGTTGCATATTATATATATATATATATATATGCATATATATACACACAAAATACTTGTACATTTTAAAAACAAAAGGTAAAGCCAAAACAATGGATTTCTAATCGGGAAAGGAAAGAAGAGGGTAGAGGAAACATACAGGGAAGCTGTGTTTCCCTAAGAATACTTTTCTCTGTAGCTTTTACTTTGGGACCATGTGAATGCTTTATAAATGTAAAAAACAAAACTGAATCAACATTTAAAATCCAATAACTAAAATTAGAAACAATAATGAAAAGAATGACTTTGAAGCAAGCTGAGTTGGTTAGCTTAGCCCACCAGGCTTCAGCAGCTGCAGAGCGCGAGCGCGGTAGTCGCTGTTCCAGGTCTCAGAGCTTGGGCTCAGCAGCTGTGGTGCACGGGCTTAGCTGCCCCGTGGCAGGTGCGAGCTTCCCGTACCAGCGATCAACCCACGTCCCCTGCACTGGCAGGTGGATTCTTAACTACTGTACTCCCAGTGAAGCTGGAGAAAAATTTTACTTTAGAACAAGTGGTGGAATTAGTTAGAATACTTTACCCATAAACATTTCAGCATGGGTATTATGGAGGCCAGTATTTATTTGTGTGTGTTTGATACTTAAGATTTCCAAACTGTGAAACACACAAATCTTAAATGTTGCAGTTGACGAGTTTTGACAAATGACCTACACCTGCTGTAGTTTAAGCCGTATCTGGAGTTAAAAAGTTATCATCACTCCAGAAAGTTCTCTCGTGCCACTGCCTAATCAGTCCCCAGTCACCTCAGGCAGCCAATGTTCTAATTAAAAATAAAAAACCGTAGATAAATCTCTCCTGTTCTCAAATGGAATATAATTGGAATTATACAGTATGGACCCTTTGTTTCTGTTTTCTTTCACCTGTCTTAATGTTTTTAAGATCCTCTTTTACCAGTAGTTCATTGATTTTTGTTGCTGAGTAGTATTCTAGTTTATAAATATACTGCAGTTTGTATATACGTTATCTTTTGATGGACTTCTGGGCTATTTACAGATTTTGGCTGTTACGTGTATCCTTGTATAACTGTGTTATGGACTTCATGGAGGATTAGGGAAGACATATGCTTTACTTTATAAGAAACTGCCAGACCATTTCTGAAAGTAACTGTGCCGTTTAATACTTCCATCAACAGTGTATGGATTATTCTTTTTAAATAAAGCTTTTCATGTTCATTGATTGTAATTTCAGAACTAAAACTGATGAATAACTTTTTTTACATTTAAATGAATTTAAAATGCAGGGCAGACAATTAGATTTTTGAGACCACTCCAGTTTTACTGATTTTTTTTTCTATTTTAGCATTTATTGCATACATGCCTTGACATGAGGTATTCATAAATGTGATGAGATGTATAGTCCTTGCCGTGCTCATTAACTATCATTCTGAAAATGATCTTTGATGCAAAGAAATATCTTCTAGTTATATTTTATACATAACGATACTTGTAGTTAGTTGATGTTCAATCTCTTTTGTTAGATAAAGCCAACTATGGATGATTACCAGTTTGAAGGAATTTGTATTTTAATGTTTGTACATTTTAGTGTAATAAAAACTATGTTTCAAGTCTTAAGGTCTAAAATATAAACTTAATATTTTGACTATCTTTTTATCTTAAGAACAAAAAGAACTACAAATAAAGTTTATACTTTTTAAAAATAATTATACTCTTGGTAACAACACATGTATTATTATTTTGATAATATCAATTTTTTTCATTTTTTGATAATAACATCAAAATCATATTATTTGGTTTTGATTCAAAAAAAAGATTGAAATTTTTGATCAAAAATCAAACAAAGTATATTTTTTAAAATTTACCTTTTGACCAGGAAATTTTTAATAAGACATCTGAAAAGAAAAAAAGCTAAAATAGGTGTAATACATGCCTCCTATCTATTGATAATACAAGTATTTTCATTGCCCCTCTTAGCCACTCAGATACACACATACACACAGACATAGCCACAGGGTTTTGCCTAAAAATGAATAATCTGAAATGAGGCGAGATGGAGACCAGCCAAGGGTACCAGAGCAGAGATCAGCTGAGTGCCCGACAGCCTCCACTTTCATCTTATGCATGGATACGAGGAACTGTCCAACCACACTGGCCTTTGTACAGTCACATGGCCACTGAAGGATGCTTCCTCATCTCTAGGCTGATGGTTCTCCCGGTCACCCCCAGGTAGAGCTGGCCAAGAGCCACAAAGAGAGCAGCGTGGGTCCTGCTGAGATTTCTGTAGCACATGCAGTGAGGGTTTCTTGGGACAGCCCTTCTAGAAACTGTACACCCTTCTCCACAAAGTTATATTCCTTTTATAAAATCATAATGATACATGTAATTCCTTCTTATAAACAACTTTTCTACAGAAAATGACTCCTATATATATGCAATATAAAGTTATGATGTGTGTCCATAAAACAAGCCATCAAACTAAGCATGATGGACGATTTCTCAGATACGTTCAGCAGTACTCATTTGTTATCTGATCTCATCTGTTAGCAGATAACTTGGCTTCATCTGTTATCTGTCCTCCAATTTCCTTGGAGTCCAGCAGTAGTAGGTGCCAAAAGTCCTTATATAATTTGTGAGAGAAAAAGAAAATAATCGGTGAATTTTTGTTCTACCTCAGAAGATATCACCATTATTCAGTTTCACCTGTAGACTATCTCAGCTCGGTCCTCACAACTTCAATGTTACCCAAGAACACCACCCGAAAACCTGTCCTGACCCAGGAGGCCAGGGTACGGGTGAGGAGGCCCAATCAGTGGGCAAAACTGCAGCTCAGGCTGCAAGGAAGTCCTACCAGCAGCATGGGGAGCAGCGGAAGGAGGTGAGGAAAGAGAGAAACAAGGCTGGAGTGACAGCTGAGGCCCTGGTGATAACACCAGTGATGCACAACTGCCATTACCTCAACTAGGGAATCTACAAGTACTGCCTCATTTCTATCTTCCCAGAATCTTTCAAGTAGTTTTGATTAACCCACATGTGCAGGTGACCAAAACAGGTTTAGAGGGGCTTGATAACTAGCTCCAGATCACACACCTAATGAGGGAAGAAGCCTCAGGGTTCAAATCCAGGGCAGTCAGATTTCAAGTACTGCTTTACTTTACTAGCAAGAAACAAACAAAAACAACATTCAAATGTGGGCTAGTAAACATTTTAAAGCTGAGTATTCGATATTACTATTAAAATTATGCCCTTTGCAATTCCATCTGTCACCAAACTGCCATCTTGAAGCCTACTTAGCCCAATGGTTCTTGAAATGCCAACAGCACCAGTTGATCTTTCCCTGCCCTAGGATGTAACATTAATGACTATTTTATCTATGCATGTCTTTACGTAAAGCTTCATAATCAAGATACCTTGGAAATGATTTCCTTCCTTTGCATGCTTGGGTACCAGGTAAAATGGCTGTCGTTTTAGATTGTTCTTAACTTTTACTCCAAGCCAGTTATTGATGGGTAGGCCATTCTGGGTGCTAGCAGGCCAGCTGCTTCTTGATTCCAAAGCCAGGATTATATCCACAGATATTTCTCTAGGTTTCCTAATTAGGAGTGTTACTGCAGGGCTCCCTCTTTTCTTCCTCGCCATAGTGACATCAGTATCTGTTTAAAGATAAGAGAAAAGGCTTATCAATCCATTCTTCTCTGACAACACAGGAAAAGTAACTATAACTGGAGATCTGTAAATACTAACTGTAAGACAAAAATTAGTTCTAAAGAAGAAAATGACCCCACAAGGCAGTGTTTTACTCATTTAAACAGTATTTATTGATACCTTTTATGCAGTGGGGGTATCATCAAGATTCAGTTTCATATATAAAACGAGGAGCCCCTGAGGACTTTTGGATCTGAGAGTGCTGTGATTAAATTTTCATTTCAATCTGTGTATGGCAGTTGGAGGGAGGCCTGCATATGAGGCCAGATGAGCCGCATAGAGAGACATGATTAAGAAGACCTCAGCAGGAAGTCCCTAGCAGTCCAGTGGTTAGGACTCTGAGCTGATGCTGCCAAGAGTTGGGGCTCAAACCCTGGTCAGGGAACTAAGATCCTACATGTGGTGCAGCCAAATTTAAAAAAAAAAAAAAGACCACAGCAACAGCCGAACTCAGAGGGCAGAGGCCTGTCGTACAGAGATGCAGTGAGCATTAAGACACAGAGAGCAACCGTCATTCACTGCAGCATTGTTCACAACAGCCAAGATATGGAGACAATCCACTGACAGATGAATAAGTAGAGACTGTGGCATATACAGACAATGGAATATTATTCAGCCTTAACAAGGAAGAAAATCCTGCCATTTGTAATGATGTGGATGAATGTGGAAGTCATTCAGTTCAGTCACTCATTCTTGTCCAACTCTTTGTGACCCCATGGACTGCGGCACGCCAGGCCTCCCTGTCCATCACCAACTTCCAGAGCTTACTCAAACTCATGTCCATGGAGTCAGTGATGCCATCCAACCATCTCATCCTCTGTCGTCCCCTTCTGCCACCTTCAATCTTTCCTAACATCAGGGTCTTTTCAGATGACTCAGTTCTTTGCATCAGGTGGCCAAAATATTAGAGTTTCAGCTTCAGTATCAGTCCTTCCAATCAGGACTGATTTCCTTTAGGATGGACTAGTTGGATCTCCTTGCTGTCCAAGGGACTCTCAAAAGTCTTCTCCAACACCACAGTTCAAAAGCATCAATTCTTCAGCATTCAGCTTCCTTTATAGTCCAACTCTCACATCCATACATGACTACTGGAAAAACCATAGCTTTGACTAGATGGACCGTTGTTGGCAAAGTAATCTCTCTGCTTTTTAATATGCTGTCTAGGTTGGTCATAGCTTTTCTTCCAAGGAGCAAGTGTCTTTTAACTTCATGGCTGCAGTTACCATCTGCAGAGATTTTGGAGCCCCCCAAAATAAAGTCTGTCACTGTTTCCACTGTTTCCCCATCTATTTGCCATGAAGTGATGGGACCAGATGCCATGATCTTAGCTTCCTGAATGCTGAGTTTTAAGCCAACTTTTTCACTCTCCTTTTTCACTTTCATCAAGAGGCTCTTTAGTTCTTCACTTTCTGCCGTAAGTGTGGTGTCATCTGTGTATCTGAGGTTATTGGTAATTCTCCCAGCAATCTTGAGTCCAGCTTGTGCTTCATCCAGTCCAGCATTTCTCATGGGACACTCTGCATATAAGTTAAATAAGCAAGGTGACAATATTACAGCCTTGACTTACTCCTTTCCTAATTTGGAACCAGTCTGTTGTTCCATGTCCAGTTCTAACTGTTGCTTCTTGACCTGAATACAGATTTCTCAGGAGGTAGGTCAGGTGGTCTGGTATTCCCATCTCCTGAAGAATTCTCCAGTTTGTTGTGATGCACACAGTCAAAGGCTTTGGCATAGTCAATAATGCAGAAGTAGATGTTTTTCTGAAACTCTCTTACTTTTTCGGTGATCCAGCAGATGTTGACAATTTGATCTCTGGTTCCTCTGCGTTTACTAAATCCAGCCTGAACATTTAAGAGAGGCTGGCAAGGTCTAGGCTTGAGCCCTCAGGGGCTTAAAGGGATTAAGATGAAAAAAATGTGAAAGCAAAGAAAGGAAGAGGGAGCAGAGTAAATCAGATACAAGGAAACCTTTGGGGAGGATGGCCCTTGACCAGCCAGTGACACAGAGGCAGAGGAAGCTAGAGCCTGGGGGACAGAGCCCCACCAGCCTTGCTGGGGTCCCCTCCCAAGGAAGGGACAGCATGGGGCAAGAGACAGGAGTCCCCCACACCCTGTCCACTCTCAGTGTCCTGGGCAGGCCACCTGAGCGCTTGTCTTGTGTCAGTGCGTCATGCTTGCGTTGAAACTTGCTTGTGGAAGCAGGTAACTCAGCTGTCGCTCCACCCTGTATTTTTCCAGGTTTGGGCATGACCCCTCCATCTCAGGGAACATGTGTGCCACTCAGAAGACGCTCGGGGACAGGCCCAGTGGTCCAGTGGCTAAGATGCCTCGCTCCCAGTGTGGTGGCTGAGCGGCGCTGGAGTGTCTTTAAGGAGCTACCCCATGGCCAAGGGCAGAGGAGAAGCCCCGGCAAGACAGCAGGAGGGGCAAAATCACATTTAGGATCAAACCTCATACCTGCCAGCGACGCTCAGAGGGCTCAAACAAACCTTGTGCACACCAGGACCCAGAGACACCACAGAGACTGAGACCAAACTGTGTTTTAATCTCTCCTGCAGAGGTACAGGTCAGCAGTAGAAGTCATTATGCTAAGCAAAACGCATGACCTCATTTATACAAAGAACCTAAAAAAGTCGAATACATGGCAGCAGACTGTAGAACAGTGGTTACCGGTGGCAGGCAGGTGGGGGAAATGGGAAGATATTCATCAAAGAGTACAGAGTTGCAGTTACGTAGGGCGAGTAAGTCTAGAGATCTAACATACAGCATGATGACTATTAATACAACTGTACTGTTTACGGGCAATGTGCCAAGCCAGTAGATTTCAGATATTCTCACTTCACACACAAAAAAGGCAACTCTGTGAGAAGATGCTAATTAGCTTGACTATGCTAATCAGTTCACTACATGTATCAAAACATCACGTTGTATACCTTGATTATGGACAATTTTTATTTTTAAAAAAAGACTCAAGTAGTGGAAGTGAAATCAATGAAAGAGGTTCAAATTAATAGAACTGGTAGATAAAACTGAATCTATGAGGTAAGGGAGAAGGTAGGAGTCGGGGAGGCCATCCCATGGCTCTGGCCTTGGAAATGGTTGATGCTGAGTCTACTGTTCAATACAGAGTTGGCAGAAGGAAGAAAGAAGGAACTGAAATGAACTTCATCTCATGGACACTGAGTTCTAGGTGCATATGGGACACCCAACTGGAGATGGCCACTGGCCAGAAATTTGGGGAAGGCTTCTAGAGGACAGATATTGGCTTTGAGGGGCGGGGTTTACAAGCAGTAGTGAAAGATCTCTCCCAGGTAAGACTTTCGGAAAGGACCACAATGGGAGAGAGGACATATCTCCAAGGAGAAAACCCCAGAGCATACTCTCATTTTCTTTGTCACTAAATCCAGAAACCCACCCCCTTCTTACCCATTACTTCTCCTTTAGTCCCATTACCACCGAGGAGTGTCCATCCACCTTTGAGAGGCCCCCCCCCACACATGGTCTCTGGATCCCTTCCTTCTTACCTCACTCCTTTCATCGCTCCCTCTCCGGCATCAGTGGCCTCCCCTCCTACTGGATCATTCCTGTCTTCACACAAAGGGATCCAGTGTCTCTCATCCTAAAGGACACTCTCTGTTGACCCTGCATCTATGCTGCCTCCCCACTTACCCATCCTTCCACTTCCCTTGCAGCCAACGCTTTCTAAGGAGTTACTGTTATGCTGTCTCTACATATACATATACATCATACATACCATTATGACGTCTCTACAGCATCCCTTCTCTCATGTGCTGAGGACTCCACTGAAACTTCTGAGTCAAACTGATCAACAACCTCCACGAAACAAACCAAAGACCAAGTGCAAACATGATCTGGATATCAGTGTGCTGTAAACACTAACCACTCCAGCAGGATACTTGTAGTCTGCTTTTGCTCCCTCTCTCCTCTCCAGCCTCTAATGAGATCCTCTTCTTACCACTCTGCTTAATATTGCACCCTCCCCCCAGGCCATCCCCCAGCATTCCTGAACCCTCTCACTTTACTTTTTCACCATAGGATTCTCTTAACTTACATACAAAGCCAAACTCTCAACTGCCTTCCTAAACTATCTTCTCCACAGAAGTCAGAGCAAATTTTTAAAAGTATGAAGCCAATCAATCATTAATAAATGAAAGTAGCTCAGTCATATCCGACTCTTTGCAACCCTATGGACTATACAGTCCATGGAATTCTCTAGGCCAGAATACTGGAGTGGGTAGCCTTTCCCTTCTCCAGGGGATCTTCCCAACCCAGGGATTGAACTCAGGTCTCCCGCATTGCGGGCAGATTCTTTACCAGCTGAGCCACAAGGGAATCAATCATTACCCTCTAATTAAGACCTGGATTCTCAGTGGAACACGGCATAAAATCTGAACTCCTTTCCAGGATCTACAAGTCCTCCTAGAATCTGGCCCCTAGCCACTTTTACTTTCATTTCGTGTCACTCTTCTCCTTGTCCACATGGCCCTCTGTTTGCTCCTTGAGCTTATCAAGCTCTTTTGTGCCACAGGGCTTTACTCCCACCCACTCTTCCCCAACTGCTACCACGTCTCCCAGTTCATTCCCTTCAAAGCACACACTGTAATTTGTTTTTACAAACTCAGGAGGGGAGTCACACTGATTTTACTCAACCACCTACACCCAAGGGTACAGGCAGCATCTCAGCAAATATTCAGTGAAGATCAAAACAGAGCCAACTGGAAATCTTCTGGTGGCCCAGGGGCTAGGACTCTGTGCCTTCACCACCAGGAACCCAGGTTCAATCAATAGAACTGGTAGATAAAACTGAATCTATGAGGTAAGGGAGAAGGTAGGAGTCGGGGAGGCCATCCCATGGCTCTGGCATGGGTGCTAGTGGTAAAGAACCCGCCTACCAACGCTAGAGACTTAAGAGTCAGGGGTTCAATCCCTGAGTCAGGAAGATCCCCTGGAGGAGGGCATGGCAACCCACTCCAGTATTCTTGCCTGGAGAATCCCATGGACAGAGGAGCCTGGTGGGCTACAGTTTCTGTAGGGTCTCAAAGAGTCAGACACGACTGAGATGACTTGGCATGCATGCAGTCAACTGTCTGCTGCAGGGAAATCAAAACATATCAGGAGAGGAAATTAGTAGGTATGGTTAGACCTTAAAGAATCAAAAGTCAAAGATCTTACCTTCAATATTTATAATTTCTTCCTTAATGAGTTTCCTAAACCTGGATAGCATCTTAGAAGCCGATAATATTCCCTCTTCTAAGAACTGATCCAGAGGACTTCCTTTGGGATTTCTTTTGAATTTCACAAGGTAATGAGCACTACTGTTGCAATATTCTTCCAGCTGAATTCGAGGAACCTCCAGTTTGAACATAACATCAAATTCATTAGGAGCCGAAATCTAAGAAACAGGAAAAATAGCACTGATTGTGTTTGCCTGGAAATATTTTCCAACCAACTACAATTTTTTTCCTGAAATTTCCACTTAAAATTGTACTGTGGAAAGCAAGATTCCTAATATTTATACCCACTGAGACTAGCAGAGCTGGGAGAATATTATTGGTTTCAGTTTGGAAGTTCTACACTCATTTATACTCATTTTTTAAAAACAATTTAAAATAATATTCAAGGTTTAAAAGTCTGTGTCAGTTTTTTCTCTTGAGTTTAAAGCCTGATAAAATTAAAGACCTGTAAGATGCTACCTAAATCAAATCCCTTATGATTATACAGTGGAAGTGATAAATATAGTTAAGGGACTAGACCTAATAGACTACCTGATGAACTATGGACAGAGGTAGGTGACACTGTATAGGACACAGGGATTAAGACCATGCCTGTGGAAAAGAAATGCAAAAAAGCAAAATGGCTGTCTTAGGAGACCTTACAAATAGCTGTGAAAAGAAGAGAAGCGAAAAGCAAAGGAGAAAAGGAAAGATATTCCCATATGAATGCAGAATTCCAAAGAATAGCAAAAGAGATAAGAAAGCCTTCCTCAGCGATCAATGCAAAGAAATAGAGGAAAACAACAGAATGAGAAATACTAGATATCTCTTCAAGAAAATTAGAGATACCAGGAGAACATTTCATGCAAAGATGAGCGCAATAAAGGACAGAAATGGACCTAACAGAAGCAGAAGATATTAAGAAGAGGTGGCAAAAATAAACAGAAGAACTGTACAAAAAAGATGCTCACAATCCAGATAATCATGATGGTATGATCACTCACCTAGAGCCAGATATCCTGGAATGTGAAGTCAAGTGGGCCTTAGGAAGCATCACTATGAACAAAGCTAGTGGAGGTGATGGAATTCCAGGTGAGATATTTCAAATCCTGAAAGATGATGCTGTGAAAGTGCTGCACTCAACATGCCAGCAAATATAGAAAACTCAGCAGTGGCCACAGGACTGGAAAAGGTCAGTTTTCATTCCAATCCCAAAGAAAGGCAATGCCAAAGAATGCTCAAACTACCGCACAATTGTACTCATATCACACGCTAGCAAAGTAATGCTCAAAATTCTCCAAGTCAGGCTTCAACAGTACATGAACCATGAACTTCCAGATGTTCAAGCTGGTTTTAGAAAAGGCAGAGGAACCAGAGATCAAATTGCCAACATCTGCTGGATCATCAAAAAAGCAAGAGAGCTCCAGAAGAACATCTATTTCTGCTTTATTGACTATGCCAAAGCTTTTGACTGTGTGGATCGCAATAAACCGTAGAAAATTCTGAAAGAGATGGGAATACCAGACCACCTGACCTGCCTCCCGAGAAATCTGTACAAAGGTCAGGAAGCAACAGTTAGAATGGGACATGGAACAACAGACTGGTTCCAAAAGGGAGAAGGAATACATCAAGGCTGTATATTGTCACCCTGCTTATTTAACTTATATGCAGAGTACATCATGAGAAACGCTGGGCTGGATGAAGCACAAGCTGGAATTAAGATTGCAGGAGAAATATCAATAACCTCAGATACGCAGATGACACCACCCTTATGGCAGAAAGTGAAAAGGAACTAAAAAGCCTCTTGATGAAAGTGAAAGAGGAGAGTGGAAAAGTTGGCTTAAAACTCAACATTCAGAAAACTAAGATCATGGTATCTGGCCCCATCACTTCATGGGAAATAGATGGGGAAACAGTGGAAACAGTGTCAGACTTTATTTTCTGGGGCTCCAAAATCACTGCAGATGGTAACTGCAGCCATGAAATTAAAAGATGCTTACTCCTTGGAAGGAAAGTTATGACCAACCTAGATAGCATATTGAAAAGCAGAGACATTACTTTCCCAAAAAACGTCCCATCTAGTCAAGGCTATGGTTTTTCCAGTAGTCGTTTATGGATGTGAGAGTTGGACGGTGAAGAAAGCTGAATGCTGAAGAATTGATGCTTTTGAGCTGTGGTGTTGGAGAAGACTCTTAAGAGTCCCTTGGACTGTAAGAAGATCCAACTAGTCCATCCTAAAGGAGATCAGTACTGGGTGTTCATTGGAAGGAATGATGTTGAAGCTGAAACTCCAATACTTTGGCCACTTGATGCGAAGAGTTGACTCATTGGAAAAGACCCTGATGCTGGGAAGGATTGGGGGCAGAAGGAGAAGGGGACGACAGATGATGAGATGACTGGATGGGATAACCAACTCAATGAACATGGGTTTGGGTAGGCTCTATGAATTGGTGATGGACAGGGAGGCCTGGCATGCTGCACTTCATGGGGTTGCAAAGAGTCAGACACGACTGAGCGACTGAACTGAAGATGCTACCTTTTATGTCACAAGCTACACACTGAGCCACCCTCCTGTCACTGGTCTCACTTATGTGTATAGTTACCTCCTGGCTAGTTGAGCAAGGGTCCTCTCCTTATAGCTAACTGTCATCCAAATAAGTATTACCTCCAAGTCACACACTAACTAATTAGTGTCTTTGAACTACACCATATATATATATATATATATATATACACACACACACCATCTATATATACACCATATATATAAAGAGCATCAACGAATCTCCATCACCACAATAATAATGATAGCAATTATAATAAATGATTACTTTCTCATATTAAAAATGCAGGGACTTCCTCAGTGGCTAAGAATCTGCCTTGCAATGCAGAGCACGTGGGTTCAATCCTTGGTCAGGGAATTAAGACTGCGCACGCCGTGGGGCAGCTGGGCCCAAGACCTGCACCTGCTGAGCCTGGGAACTCTCGTCTGCGCGCTGCAACTCGAGAGAAGCCCACGGGCCACCGCAGAAGATCCCACGTGCTGCAACTAAGACCCCATGGAGCCAAAATGAGAAATAAGTTTTTAAATGCACAAGTTTCACTTGTTAGCGGTAAGCTTCAAATACAGCTACTGGACTGTATTATCGAACACAATTATCTGGTGGCCCTATGTCTTTTGCCCCCCATGTCAATGCGGCTAGTCCACATTGAGATGTACCAGGTGGTGTGTGAACTATATCCTCTCCAAATTCATATACTGAAGCCCTAGCCCTCAAGGTGACTGTACTTGGGAGACAGGGCTTTTAAGAATTAATGAAGATTAAAGGAGATCATAGGGTAGGGTCTTAGTTGACAGGATTGGTGGACTTATAAGAAGTGAGATCAGCCGTGTCTCTCTCTACACGTGCTGAGGAACATGGTGAGGACAAGGTCTGCAAAACAGGATGAGAGCCCTCACCAGAACCTAGCCATTCTGGCACCCTGATCATGGACTTCCAGCCTCCAGTTCTATCAGAAAATAAATGTCTGTTGTTTAAGCCTCTCAGTCTCTGATATTTTGTTTTGGTAGCCCAAGCTGACTAGGACATACTACAAGGGTAAAACACTTGAAGTGCCATCCGCGGGAATGAAGTACAAGGCTCTGAAAATCACTCCTCCGTAAAAGTCACAAGAAGACAGGCGGAAATTGTCAAATTCAGCTTTTTCAGATCTCTATAAATTAACCAAAAGACCTGCAACAACCCAAGGAGGATTTATTCAAGAAAAACGGCTGAATCTCGGTAAGGACAATCAGCCTTGTGGACATTCTAAATTCTACATTCTACTGTCATGTCCAGCAGCATTCCCACTTCTGATAAGAAACCTCCACCAAGAGTAGCCATGACCCTGACTTCTAACAGCAAATGTTAGGTTTGTAAATCATATAGTAGGAACCCTTTACATCTGACTTCTTTCATTCATCATTGTTTGTGAGATTCATCCATATCATTGTATCTATAGTGGCAGCTCTTTCTCATTCTGTATATTCCATTGAATTAATGGAATATACCAAAATAGATTTACGTATTCTATTGTTGAATATTGTTTCCAATTTTTACTACAAATAGTTCCGAGTTTATTATAGTTATTCTGAACATTCTTACATATGTCTTTGGGTGGCCATGGGCATTCATTTCTATTGGATATACATCCAGGAATAGGACTGCTGGACCATAGGACAGGCAAACCTTTAACTTTAGAAAAAATTTTTAGTTTTCAAAAGAGAAAGTACCAATTTATCCTCCCATCATCAACATAAGGGAGTTTCAGTTGCTTCACATCTTCCTCACACTTGAAATTGTCAACTCCCTTAAAATTTTAGCTCAATGAGCAAAAAATAGGTCCATGTGGACAAGAGGAAGATGACATGAAAGAAAGCTGAAGAGGAGGCCAGGGCCCAGATTATGCGAGGACATGTAGATCCCAGAAATGAGTTCAGATTTATTCCACCATGTTCATTTGAGAATGCAGGTTTTAGCTTTATATTTTTGAAAATTTACTCTGGCCTCTGTGGGGAAGATATTATAAGAAGGCAAATAAGATCAGAAAGGCAAAAGTTCAGGTGAAAGATGGTGGTGGCTTAGATGGGGGTGGGGGTGAGGTGCTGGGGATTGACAAAAAGAACATATGAACTGGCAATTCCACAGGGAATTTCTACAAGAAAATTTCCAGATTTTCACCCAGAATTTGATATTACATACAATAAAATATGTGAATGGAAATGCATCAATATGAATCCAAGTGAAAGAGTTAATGAGAAGTGTCTTTTAGAACTTCTCAAAGTAATGGAATCCAATCACAAAATTTGGAATCCCATTTTGAAATTCAAGTGCATGCATAAAATAAAAAAGACACCAAAATAACTGTGAACAAAATAAAAAGCAATAATATTGTTCTTTTATGTGCTTTTCTGAATTTTCCAGGGATATCAACACAGAACAGTGGCAAATACAGCAGAGGCTGAGGACAGAGGTACAGAGGGGTAGTACTGCTGTGCCGTGGTTTACTGGAGAGCAGGCAATGGGTAAACTCTAAAATGAACATGAAGACCTTTTATAATCAATTTTTTTAAATCAATATATGTTTTAGATAAATGTCACTGGATTTCTTTTCATCAGCTTGAGTTTAAAAAGGAGACTTGTAAATGGATAACAAGGAACTCTGCTCAATATAACAACCTAAATGGGAAAAGAATTTGAAAAAGAATAGAAACATGGATATGTACAAATGAATCACTTTGCTGTACTCCTGAAACTATCACAACACTGTTAAATCAACTATACTCCAATATAAAATAAAGTTTAAAAAATAAATAAAAAGGAGAGTGATTCTGATTGGACACTGCTCTCTAGATGTCTTAACTGTCCTTGAGTTCTAACTAATAACTTTCTCTTTTCCTTTGAACCAGCCTTAGAACTGAAAAGTTTTATATTTATGTAGTAAGATTCATGCTCAAGACAGTCTGATATAAGTTTTGCTCACTTGACTTTCAAGTAGCTTTAGATGAAATTATATGAGTGGTCTTCAATGCTAAAAGCATTTAAGCTCCAAAACCAGATACATACATCTTCCTGTGACAAATATCACTGCATGTGTACCTGCTCAGTCCTGTCCAACCCTTTGGGACCCTGTAGACTTTGGCCTGCCAGGCTTCTCAGTCCTTGGACTTTTCCAGGCAAGAATACTGGAGTGGGTTGCCAATTCCTACTCCAGAAGAACTACCAAAAAAAGAGGTCATAATGACTCGGATAACCACAATGGTGTGGTCACTAACCTAGAGCCAGATATCTTAGAGAGTGAAGTCAAGTGGGCCTTAGGAGGCATTACTACAAACAAAGCTAGTGGAGATGATGGAATTTCAGCTGAGCTATTTAAAATCCTTCAAGATGATGCTGTTATAAGTGCTGCACTCAAACTGGCAGCAAATCTGGAAAACTCAGCAGTGGACACAGGACTGGAAAAGGTCAGTTTTCATTTCAATTCCAAAGAAGGGCAATGCCAAAGAATGTTCAAACTACCACACAATTACACTCATTTCACATGCAAACAAAGTAATGCTAAAGATCCTTCAAGCTAGGCTTCAACAGTAAGTGAACCAAGAACTTCTAGATGTACAAGCTGGATTTAGAAAAAGCAGAGGAAACAGAGATCAAATTGCCAACATCTGCTGGATCACAGATAAAGCAAGAGAATTCCCCAAAAAACATCTACTTCTGCTTCACTGATTACGCTAAAGCCTTTGTGTGGATCACAAAAAATTGTGGAAAATTCTTAGAGATAGGAATAGCAGAGCACCTTACCTCCCTCCTGAGAAATATGTGTGCAGGTCAAGAAGCAACAGTTAGAGCCGAATATGAAACAACGTACTGGTTCCAAATTGGGAAAGGAATATGTCAAGGATGTATATTGTCACTCGGCTTAATTAACTTCTATGAGGAGTACATCATGCAAAGAGGCAGGCTGGATGAAACTCAAGCTGGAATCAAGATTTCAGGGAGAAATATCAATAACCTCAGATATGCAGATAACATCACCATCTGGCAGACACCACCTAATTGCAGAAAATGAAGAGGAACTAAAGAACCGCTTCACAAAGGTGAAAGTGAAGAGTGAAAAGCTGGCTTAAAACTCACCATTAAGAAAACTAAGATGATGTCATCCAGTCCCCATCACTTCATGGCAAAAAGAAGGAGAAAATGCAGAAACAGTGACAGATTTTATTTTCCTGGGCTCCAAAATCACTGTGGACAGTTACCGCAGCTATTAAATTAAAAGACGCTTGCTCCTTGGAAGAAAAGCTATGACAAACCTAGACAGTGTATTAAAAAGCAGAAACATAATTTTGCCAAAAAACATCCATCTAGTCAAAGCTATGGATTTTCCAGTAGTCATGAATGGATGTAAGAGTTGGACCATAAAGAAGGCTGAGTGTGAAGAACTGATGTTTTCAAACTGTGGTGCTGGAGAAGACTCCTGAGAGTCCATTGGACAGCAAAGAAATCAAACTAGTCAATTCTAAAAGTAAATCAACCCTGAATATTCATTAGAAGGACTGATGCTAAAGCTGAAGCTCCAATACTTTGGCCACCTATTAGAGCTGACTCATTGGAAAAGACTCTGATGATGGGAAAGATGGAGGGCAGGCAGAGAAGGGAGAGACAGGATGAGACGGTTCCATGGCATCACAGAATCGATAGACAGGAGTTTGAACAAACTCCCAGGGATGTTGAAGGACAGGGAAGCCTGGCGTGCTGCGGTCCATTGTGTGGCAAAGAGTCAGACAAACATGACTTAGTGACGGAATAACAACAACTCCAGGGGATCTTCACCATCCAGAGATGGAATTCAGGTCTCCCGCATTGGCAGGTAGATTCTTGACCACTGTGCTAACCCGGGAAGCTCGAATAGCACTGTTCAGTTCAGTTCAGTCACTCAGTCGTGTCCGGCTCTGCGACCCCATGGACTGCGGCACGCCAGGCCTCCCTGTCAATCACCAATTCCCAGAGTTTACCCAAACTCATGCCCATTGAGTCGGTGATGCCATCCAACCATCTCATCCTGTCGTAACCTTCTCCTCCCGCCTTCAATCTTTCCCAGCATCAGGGTCTTTTCCAGTAAGCTCTTCGCATCAGGTGGCCAAAGGACTGGAGTTTCAGCTTCAACACTGAACTTCAAATAGCAAAGTCCACACCAATAAAATGAGCAGCTGTATAGGGTTCACAACAGTGTAAAACATTCTCTGACGGTGCAGGCTACAATCTAGGTGGGAAGCCAAAACAAATCAGCGTTTTCATGAGGTGTCCCAGGCCACTCAACCATTACTTCCGAAGGGAAGTGAGGGGCGCGGAGGAGGTGGGGATTCGCCCGGGAACTGCGCAGGAGGCGCCAGGCAGCTCACCTTCACGCGCTCGTAGTAGCTCCCTGTGCGGAGCTGGTCGACGCCTTTGAACTCCGACTCGCGGCTGTTCAGCCGCCGCAGCAGGTGGTCCACCAGCCTGTTCACCACCTCCGCCGCCACGGATATCTCCTGACGGCTCAGCTTCAACTTCTCCAGCACGGCCCGGGGCTTCCAGGCGCCGGGCGCCTCCTCCCTTCGCCCGAGATGCGGGGCGAGGGCGCGCGGGCCGGGGCCTCCCGGGGGCCCGGACTCGGGTCTCCGCGCCCGAGCGGGGCGCGCGGTCGCCGCGGGAGGCTCCGCGTCTGCGGTCGGAGCCGCCGGGCCCTCCGCCGGCGCCTCGGCGCGGGCCGCCCGCGCGCGCACCTGCGGCTTCTCCCGAGCGTCCAGGCCGCTCTTCTCCCTCCGGGACCCCGACGCGCCAGCGGGGCCGCACCTGCGCGCGCCGAGCCGGGCGGCCTCGGGGACAGCCGCGGGCTCGCGGGGCTCCGCGGGCGCGCCGCCCTTCACACCCGGCGCCGAGGCCCCGGAGGCGGTTTCCGAAGCCCTCCGCGTCGCCCGTCCCCGCGGCGGGGCCATGGCTGGCGTTCTCTTGTTCCCCTGAGGGAGACCAGCTCCGGGAACAGGCCCCGTGGGAGGAGGAACCGGCAGTCGCGGTTGGAAATGAAACTTAAAAACGTGGCGGGAACTGCGCGAACGCGGTGGGGCGCACGCGCGGAGAGCCAGCCCGGGCCGGGCGGCCACGCGGAGGCACGCCCCCGCCTCGGAAGCGCGGGCCCGCGGGATCTCCTGGCCCCGAGCGCGGCCGTGTGGCTCGGGACCCAGGCAGAACCGAACCGAGGACCGCGCCAGAGCTTCCCGAACTTTGAAAGCGAGACGCGTTTCCTGGCGTATCGCCTAAGAATATTTAGGAAAAACCACCTCACACACTGAACTTGAAGGAGCAACTTTCTAAATGCAATAAATAAAGGATTTTCTTATTAATAGTAAATAGCAAAGGATTTTTTTAAGCAGGTGGAATCATGTGGATTGAATATTGAATAGTAACTGGACTGAATAATATGGATTGAATATGGAATAAAAAGTTATTACTTAACCTTTTTTTAAACTTACCGTTTTAAAAGCACGCACAATCTTAAAGTGTAAAGTTCTTATTGGTGAGTTTTATCCACTGGCTCTCAAAAGCCCATCAAACATCGGCACTTATCTAAATACAGGCTTTCAAATATCGATTTCTAAAGTCAAGTCCTTTACAGAAATACCTGTTTGATATAAAGTCCTAGGTTTGGCATGCCTTGGTACTTTTTTTTTTAACCATCCTAACCATTTTAAGTGTACAGTACATTGTGAAACCATCACCACTATCAGTCTCAGAACTCTTCATCTTGAAAAACTGAAACTCTACCCGTTAAACCTAACACTCCATTCCCTCCTGCTTGCTCTGACTTCTGGAAAGCACCCTCCTGCTTTCTGAATCTGACCATCTAGGTTCCTTATGTAAGTGGAATCGTACAGTATTTTTCCTTTCATGGTGAGCTTATTCAGTAATAAAATTCTCAGGTTTTATCTGTGTTGTAACACACCTCAGCCTTCCTTTTTAAGGCTGAATAATTTCATTGTATTATATGTATGTAGAGGGGAAGAGGATGACACAGGATGAGAGGGTTGGATGGCATTACCGACTCAATGGTGTAGGGAATATACTGTGCACAGGCCTGTACTATATATAATTAACAGGGCCTCTTTGAAAAATAAGAATGACTTTCTCATCACCCTCAGGCGAAGGGCTGGGAGTAGTAAAAGCACATCATGGAAAGATATCTTGAAAACAAGATGTTGAAGTACTGATGTGACTGATGGCAAACCATTAGTGACTGTTCTGTAACCAGAGACTTGAGGAAGTTGCTGAGAAAGGGCGTCACTAGCCGAAGGGCTAAACAAAGTCAAGAAAGGCCTGAAGGTTTGACACTGAGGACTGTGCATTGTATATACTCATCCCCAATCTGAGATTATAAAGAACAATCAGTTCAGTTCATTTGCTCAGTCGTGTCCGACTCTGCAACGCCATGAACTGCAGCACCCCCGGCCTCCCTCTCCATCACCAACTCCTGGAGTCTACCCAAACCCATGTTCATCAAGTTGGTGATACCATCCAGCCATCTCATGCTCTGTTGTCCCCTTCTCCTCCTGCCCCCAATCCTTCCCAGCATTATGGTCCTTTCCAATGAGTCAACTCTCCGCATCAGGTGGCCAAAGTATTGGAGTTTCAGCTTCAACACCAGTCCTTTCAATGAACACCCAGGACTGATCTCCTTCAGGATGGACTGGTTGGATCTCCTTGCAGTCCAAGGGACTCTCAAGAGTCTTCTCCAACACCACAGCTCAAAAGCATCAACTCTTCGGTGCTCAGCTTTCTTCACCGTCCAACTCTCACATCCATACATGACTACTGGAAAAACCATAGCCTTGACTAGATGGACCTTTGATGTCAAAGTAATGTCTCTGCTTTTCAAAATGCTATCTAGGTTGGTCATAACTTTCCTTCCAAGGAGTAAGGGTCTTTTGATTTCATGGCTGCAGTCACCATCTGCAGTATTTTGGAGCCCAAAAAATAAAGTCTGACACTGTTTCCACTGTTTCCCCATCTATTTCCCATGAAGTGATGGGACCAGATGCAGATCTCTCTAGAGCACGAATAAGGAAGTAGAAGTTAACAATAAAAGGCATACAAGGATTAGGATCTGGGCTTTTGCCTGCAAATGGCATCAGCCCCCTGGTCCCCACTTTATTTCTGAGTCTTATTCTTCTTTATTCTTTTTTGGCACCACTCCCTCAGGTCGGTTCATTGTTGGGCTGGTCCTGTCAGATGGACATGAGTTTGAGCAAACTCCTGAGTCAGTGATGGACGAGGCGCCTGGTGTGGTGCAGTCCATGGGGTCACAGTGAGTCGGACATGACCGAGCCTGAGCGACTGAACTGGTATGTATGTACCCTACATTGTTTTCCATTCATCTGTCAAGGAGCAGAATGCCTTGATTACTTTTCCAAAAGGTTTCTTTGAAACCAGTATTTTGATGTATCCTCTGAATTTTAAAAGATGTTTCTCTTTTGTAAAATGGAAGGAGGACTAGTGTGTAGTCAGACTTCTTCTCAAGCAGACCAATTTCAGGCAAAAGTAAAACAAAAGTTGAAAGATGGAAGCCATTTTCTTAAAACTGCAGGTCCCTTGGACTGTCTTCCAGAATGTGCAGGACTATGCCTCTTCCACACTGAAGACCTCTGCTCTGTGGTTCTGTTTTTGTCCTCCAACACCTGTCCTGAAACCCTGTAAATGCCGAGGTAGCCAGCTTAATGTTGTCTTCTAGCTGTTTTCAAAGTGCACTAGTGTTAGCTCAACCAAAAGCATGCAAGCAACAGGCCAACAGACCACAATCAAATACCTCTTCTACTGACCTGTCAAAAGAGGAAAACGTATTCCTTGCTCAATCTTGCAGCAGCAATCAGTGTCCAAATCACAGAAGGAATGACTATATGGAGTTTGAACTTTATCAGGTAGGAAAAAACAAGAAAGTATTTTCTAGGTATATGTTTTCCCTAGATGATTTTATATCTTTTACGTCCCATGTTTGTCTCAGTAATTCACTTAGTTATTCACCAAATACTTGACACAAATACTATGTACCAAGCTCAACTCTAGGTGCTCAGGATATACTAATAAACAAAGATCTTGCCCTCCTAGAGCTTGCACTCTGGCAGGGAGAAACACACAATAAACACATACATAAATTACCCCATATCATAGAAAATGATGAGCTGTATTAAAAGAAGTGAAAGTCACTCAGTCATGTCCAACTCTTTGGGATCCCATGGACTGTAGCCCACCAGGCTCCTCTGTCCATGGAATTCTCTAGGCAAGAATACTAGAGTGGGTTTCCATTCCCTTCTGCCGGGGATCTTTCCCACCAGGGGATGGAACACGGTCTCCTGCATTGAAGGCAGATTCTTTACCATCTGAGTTACCAGGGAAGCCCAAACATATGGAACATGGGACCAATTAGGGTTAAAGTGAAGTATTAGTTACTCAGTTATGTCCGATTCTTTGTGACCATGGACTATAGTTTGCCAGGCTGTTCTGTCCAAGGATACTGGAGTGGGTAGCCATTCCCTTCTCCAGGAGATCTTCCTGACCCAGGGTTCCACCTTGCAGGCAGCTTCTTTACTGTTTGAGATACCAAGGGAAAACAGTACAAGAAATAACAGGAAAAAAAGTTAATAAGCAGGGTGACAATATACAATAAAGCAGATGTAGGTGTTTTTCTGGGACTCTTGCTTTTTCTATGATCCAACAGATGTTGGCAATTTGATCTCTGGTTCCTCTGCCTTTTCTGAATCCAGCTTGAACATTTTGGAAGTTCTTGCTTCACATACTGTTGAAGCCTGGCTTAGAGAATTTTGAGCATTACTTTGCTAACATATGAGATGAGTGCAATTGTGCAGTAGTTTGAACATTCTTTGGCATTGCCTTTCTTTGGGATTGGAATGAAAACTGAACTTTTCCAGTCCTGTGGCCACTGCTGAGTTTTCCAAATCTGCTGGCATATTGAGTGCAGCACTTTCACAGCATCATCTTTCAGGACTTGAAATAGCTCAACTGGAATTCCATCACCTCCACTAGCTATGTTTGATGCTTCCTAAGGCCTACCTGACTTCGGACTCCAGGATGTCTGGCTCTAGGTGAGTGATCACACCCTTGAGGTTATCTGGGTCATTAAGATTTTTTTGTATAGTTCTTCTGTGTATTCTTGTCACCTCTTCTTAATATCTTCTGCTTCTGTTAGGCCCATACTATTTCTTACCTTTATTGTGCCCATATTTACATGAAATGTTCCCTTGGTATCTCTAATTTTCTTAAAGAGATCTCTAGTCCTTCCCATTCTATTGTTTTACTGATAGCTCAATTGGTAAAGAATCCGCCTGCAATACAGGAGACCCTCCGGTTCGATTCCTGGAGAAGCGATAGGCTACCCACTCCAGTATTCTTTGGCTTTCCTTGTGGCTCACCTGGTAAAGAACACACCCGCAATGTGGGAGACCTGGGTTTGATCCCTTGGCTGGAGAAGGGAAAGGCTACCCACTCCAGTATTCTGGCCTAGAGAATTCCATGGACTGTATAGTCCATGGGGTTGCAAAGAGTCGGACAAGACTGAGCAACTTTCACTTTCACTAAAATAGTGAGAGAATGATATTTGAGTGAAATTTCAAGGAGGCACTACCCAGGGGAAGAGTGTGGGTTATCCCTTGATTGCCTCTCAGCTTCAAACATGCCCTTCAATAAAAGCTTACTAATAAACAGAATTCCTTTAAGCAATTCTCTTTTATTTATTTATTTTAAATTAATTATATATTTCAGAAAGATTTTTGCCTTTGCTAGGTCTTTGTTGCTGTGTGTACCTTTTCTCTAGTTGTGGCAAGCCATGGCTACTCTCCGGGTGCAATGCTCAAGCTTCTAATTGCTGTGGCTTCTCTTGTGGCAGAGCATGGCCCTAGGCATTCGGGCTTCAGTAGTTGCAGCTCCCAACTCTAGAGCCTGGGCTTAGTGGTTGTGGCGCATGGGCCTCGTTGCTCCACGGCATATGGGATACTCCTAGACCAGGGGTCAAACCAGTGTCTCCTGCACTGGCAGGCAGATTCTTTACAACTGAGCCACCAGGGAAGCTCAAGCATTTCTCTTTGAAAGTGTCCACTATGGTAACTTTTCTCAGTAGAAATTGCTGGGGGAAAAGTTGCAGGAAGATGTTTCCACATAATAGAGGGAGTGCAGGGGACTGACAAAATGAAGGTATTAAGGTTCAATCTGACCCAGGTCTCCCGCATGGCAGGCAGATTCTTTACCATCTGAGCCACCAGGAAAGCCCAAGGAAGTACCATATGATCCCATTATTCCACTTCTGGGTATTCATCTGACGAATAAAAAAAACACTAATTTGAAAAGCTAGGTACCCCTATGTTCACCACAGTATTATTAAAATTAACAATAGGCAAGATATGGAAACAACCTAAGTGCCCATTGACAGATGAATGAATAAAGAGGATCTATATGTACAATGGAATACTACTCAGCCATTAAAAGATGAAATCTTTCCATTTGCAACAACAACATTGAAGATATTATGCTAAGCGAGATAAGTCAGATGGAGAAAGACAAACAGCATATGATTTTACTCATAGGTAGAATTTGAAAAAACCAAAATAAGCAAACTAACCAAAGCAAACAAAAACACATGGATATACAGAGCAGCGTATTGGTTACCAGAGGGAAGAGGGAGTGGAGGGAAGAGTGAGTGGGTAAAAGGGATCAATTATACAGTGACTGATGGAAACTAAACTTTTGGTGGTGAGTAACCTTCTGTAGTGTATACAGAGAAGAAATACAGTGTGGTACATGTTCCTCAGCTGTGTCTGACTCTCTGCAGCCCCATGGGTTGCAGCCCGCCAGGTTTCTCTGTCCATGGAATTCTCCAGGCAAGAATACTGGAGTTGCCATTTCCTCCTCCAGGGGTCCAACCCACACACTGAACCTGGGTCTCTTGTGTCTCCTGCATTGCTAGGCAGATTCTCTATCACTAGTGCCACCTGGGAAGCCCATAATATGGTACAGGTGAAACACATAATGTTATAATCCAATATTACAAAAAAAAAACAGAAACAGCTGTGAAGGGGAAAGTATTAAGATATAAAATGTCCACCTTCTTGCCCACAATTAACTTCCTTTTGTGCAGAATGCTATTCTTCTTTTTTTAAGCATGAAATAACCATAATATTTGTGGGGAGATGTGGGTGCAGGACAAGGGTAAAAGGAAAAATGTATTCCAGGCTGAAGGAATAGCAAATGCAAAAGAAAAAGACTAAGAAGGTATTTGGAGGCCAGATAATAAGGAATCCAACCACTGTGCTTTCGTTTTAGGATGAGTAACTTCAAGTCCATTTCATAAATCAATTCTTTTAAGAAGCAAGCATTTCCTATCATCTTCCATAGGCAGGGTCATGCCCTCTGTAATTGCAGCTCACTTTGGCTTTATTCCAGAGTGCAGGAGCTGCAAATACTGAAGCCTGCATGCTCTAGAGCCTGTGCTCTGCAACAAGAGAAGTTGCCACGATGAGAAAGAAGACTGTGTACCGCAACTAGAGAGCAGCCCCTGCTGGCCGCAACTAGAGGAAGGCCCACACAGCAACGCAGACCCAGCCAGACAATAAATACATAAATTGTTAAAAATGAATAAATATACACCATGTGAAGGAAATAGTCAAACTGAAAATGTAGGCCTGTGATTCTCTATTCAAAGGCTCAAGCTACTAATTTTAAAATACTTACTACTAAAACAGTACATTGTGTAGCCTTGAAAATGACATAAACCTGTATTCCTTGGCATAGAAAAATGTCCATGATAAACTATTACGTGAAAAAGTAGGTTACAAAACAGTGTACATAGATCACAGTATGACCATATTTTCATTAAAAGATAATTAAAACACATTTATAATTAAAACTTAATTAAAATCCAGTGCTGGCTACTCTGTGATGAAATAACCTTACACTGTCTGTGCAACCTGACACAAAGCTTTTAGAAAGTTAATTTAGCAGTTATCAAAAATTTAAACATTAAGGAGTCCTTTTACCCAGAATTTTCACTTATAATGAGTCCCATAACTTTAAAAAGAAATAATTTTTATTTATTAGTTTTTATTTAGTTATTTTTGGCTCTGCTGAGTCTTCATTGCTGTGAGGGATTTTTCTCTGGTTGCGGCAAACAGGGACTACTCTCAAGTTGCAGTGCACGGGCTTCCAGTAGTTCTGGCGTGTGTGCTTAGCTGCTCTCTGGCAGGTGGGATCCTCCTGAATCAGGCAGGGATCACAAACTCGTGTCTCCTGCATTGGAAGGTGGGTTCTTTACCACTGAGCCACCAAGGAAGCCCAAGAGTCCCATAACTTTTAAAAGATATATGTACAAAGATGACCATAATTATCAAAAAATTAGAAATGTGAACAGAGAGTGCTGCCTGCCATGTCAGTAAACAAAGGATGGTGGAGCCATTAAGCCACCACATGTCTGGATGGTGAGCCCTGAGAGAACGCAGGATGGAAACCAGGAATGCCCACCATCTAGCAATCAACTGTTGTAGCCATCTGATCAAAAATAAACTATGGTTCATATAAACAACTGACTAGTTCACTAAAAACTGAGATAGATTCATATATATTGGCAAAGAGATAGTAAAAAAAAAATACATTGTTTAAAAAAGTAGCAAACTAAAAAACAATATAATCACATGTAACATATGACATGTGCAAAATAATAGTAGCATTAATATAAATGTAAAAAATGAGGAGACATTGACTTGCCCGGTGGTCTAGTGGCTAAAACTCTATGCTCCCAGTGCAGGGGGCCTGGGTTCAATCCCTTTCAGAGGAACTAGATTTCACATGCTACAGCTATGTTCGAATGCCACAAATAAGACCTGGTGCAGCCAAATTAATAAATAAAAATGAGGAGGCATTAGCAACAAAATTGGAGAAGGAAATGGCAACCCACTCCAGTACTCTTGCCTGGAGAATCCCATGGACCAGAGGAGCCTGGTAGGCTACAGTCCATGGGGTCTCGAACAGTCCGACACGACTGAGCAACTTGAATTTCACTTTTCACTTTTCTGCATTGGAGAAGGAAATGGCAACCCACTCCAGTGTTCTTGCCTGGAGAATTCCAGGGACCGAGGAGCCTGGTGGGCAGCCATCTATGGAGTCACACAGAGTCAGACATAACTGAAGCGGCTTAGCAGCAGCAGCAGCAACAAAATGCTGACAATTATTACAGAGATGAAAGTCAGAAGGCCTGATGGAAATTACAAGTTCCTTAACTCTCAAAGCTTTGTATTTCTGTAAGCTTTAAACTGTGTATAAAAAAATACTTACTAATAATATAATGACAAAAATTATGTATTCTCTAGATATTAATAATCAATAATAATACAGCCATATGGATTGTTTCACTATCCAACCAGTGAAAAAGGTGTTGGGTTGTACACTACGCCCCCCCCCAACACACACACACACAAGGGTGTGTCTGCACAGCTTCAAAACTGAAGAAACAGCCTGGAGTCGGCACAGAGACATCAATGGTTTAACGGACAGGGAGTGCTTACCTGTCTGCAGCAAGGTCCTTGAGCAACACCCCACTGTGCACCTTGGAGTGGAAGGGGGAGGTTAGCAGTTACAGGGTGAAGTAACTGGGACATGACCCCCTCAGCAGCCCTTTGTTCAGCTGTCACCAGCCAGGGCCTGGGGCAAGAGTATGTAGGAAGGTTAGTCCTGTGAGTAGGGTGTAGGTGAGGCTGACTGGGGCACGTACACAGAGCAGGGGCTGTACCTAACCATAGAGAGGTTTTAAAAATATCAATTCCAAAAGGCTGGATATTTAACCTTCAACCCTTCAGTTCTTCTAACTAGCCATCATGAACCTTTCATCCACAAATACTCTTAAACGTCTTTGGAATCTATCCCTATTCAGACTCTACTCTTCATAAACAGAAGGCAAGGTGATAAGGTGCACCAGAAATTTCAGACTCAGATAAAGCAAGGGGACCTAAATTATTGTTTGTAAGCAGTCACCTGGTGATTACGGCAGCAATTCGCTGAAAAGGACAAAAAATGACTGAGTAGAGGTTCCTCCCCACCCAAATCCAGAACCATAGGTAATCCAACAGCCTCCGCCAGGCGAGAAACGAGGCACACGCGCACCAATCCACGTGCACAGACGCTCCAGCGCGCTTCGCCGGAAGTCGCGCCAAACTGCCAATCAGCGGCGACGCTGGACGTAGACGTGCTACGCTGTGACATCATAGCAAGATGGCTGCTCACTGAAGGCGTTCTCTCCTAATTGCTTTCCCCTCGCTAGTGTCAGGCTCCGAGTTACAGACTCTGCCTTTCTCCAGCAATGTTCTCTATCCGAGGCTGTGGCCGCCGGGTCGCGGCTTCCCTCACCAAACAGCGTCTTGCGTCGGTCCGGTTCGGCGGTGACTGCGCGGCGCCCGGGACCCCGCGCTTCGACGTGGTGGTCATCGGCGGAGGACACGCAGGGACCGAAGCCGCCTCCGCCGCAGCTCGGTGCGGCTCCCGGACTCTGCTGCTCACGCACCGAGTGGACACCATCGGTGAGTGGCGCGGTGTGAGGCTTGCCGAGACACGCACGCTGCCAGGGTCCTCCTTCTCCCTCTCCCCCGCCTTTTCCTCCCGTTACTCTGGTGAGAATCCTACCGAATGTTGTTTTAGCCTGATGTGTGTTTTGAGAAAAGGAAAGATATACCCATTTGACTGCAGAGTTCCAAAGGATAGCAAGGACAGATAAGAAAGCCTTCCTCGGCGATCAAAGCAATGGAGGAAAACAATAAAATGGGAAAGTCTAGAGAGCTCTTTAAGAAAATTACAGATACCGATGAAGAGGGAGTCCTGGCGTGCTGCAGTCCATGGGGTCGCAAAGGGTCGGACACGACTGAGCGACTGAACTGACAGAAGTAATTAGTTGGAGGAGGGAGGGTCGAGGGGAGAGGTGCCTTGAGAAAAGAGCAAACTCTTAAGAATACCGGTGATACTTTATTTCAGTGTTGCCATTTGCCCTTTACTAGCTTGTTCTCTCGGTTAAAGAGTGAATTAAAGTTATTAGTATTCCTTTATTAAATACGGTGTTTTTCTCGAGATTTTTTGAAAAGCTTTTGAAGAACGAGGCTACTTTTTAAATTGTATTTTATATTCATACTGAAGGTTTATTCCCCAATTTTATGGTTAGGACCCGACTGTGTGTTTTGACACTTCACAAGCAGTGGTTGGACGGCCATAATTTAAAGCAGGACCCCTCTCTGGCATCATGATAGATGCCAGCTAGGACACTATCTTGTAAATTATGCATGCCTATGTCTTTCCTCGTGCATTTTGCTTACGAGTGAACAGTAATTGAAATGTTAACTATGCTTTCTGTACTGAAATACTGTTTAGAAATAACCTTTCAGTTTATAACTGGAGAAATATGTACTTTTGTTAACAGCGATTCTTTTGGAGAGAGGCTATATGATTACCCAAGTAAAAACAAGGTACTGCATTTCAATCGGAGAAGGCAGTGGCAACCTACTCCACTAATCTTGCCTGGAGAATCCCAGGGACGGGAGAGCCTGGTGGGCTTCCATCTGTGGGGTCGAATAGAGTCAGACACGACTGAAGCGACTTAGCAGCAGCAGCATCATTTCAATAATAATAATTTTAAAAGTTGAATGAACAAAAAAGTATTATTGAACTAAGATGATCAGATAATAGTATAAGTGGTGTAGTTTTGTCAAGGATAAAGGAATTCCCATCAAAACCTGTCTTTATATTCTTACAACAATACAATGTGACCTAAGTTTTCTTTTTAAATATATGGATTTCAGAGATAACTCTCATAAATGAGCTTAATGAATGACAGCTCTATCTTAAAATCAAAGTCTCATTTTCTTAAGGTACTTTGATGTAGTGGAGTATGAAGTATTTCTGCTTGTTCTCAGAAAGATAGCTTTGACTTAGAAGGTTAAACTTCCATAGGAATAGAGAATGCAGGAATTGTCCTGTATCAATTCAGTCGTATCATCTGCCATAATAAAGTCAGAGGTAGAAAATTTTTTATTTTATTAAAAATGATGCTTTTTGGCAAACTATTTTTTGCCATTCATGACGAAAGAGAAAAGCCTTTTAACACGAAACCACTCACTGGCAAATAGGAACAGGATTACTTTAGATCAATAAAGATTTACCCCTAAACTTATACTTAAGTTTAGGTCACACTCCTGAAACACAAAGCCTCATCAGGAAGAGTGTTTACCTAAATAAATAGTGATTCTGTATCAAAGGAAGGAGAAAAGTAATCTATCACAGCTGTCATCCCTGTTTTTACAGTAGGAACACTGAAATATAGAATATTAGACAACTTGCCAAGATCACATGGAGCTTATAAGTGCTAAGTATAGGAACTGAGCCAGAGCTCCGCCTCACTTCTAACCCATGTTCCTAATGACAGCACTATTCAGCTTCCCTCTGGAGACCATGAAAATTTTTGGAGGCCTTGATGCTGGTCACAGAGGATCAGCACTTGGCCTTTATGGAAGACATAATTGATTGTAACTGTGAACCAGTACAAAGAAATTTCTTAAATTATGCTTAATTTAGGAAGGTTTCATGAGGTAAGGTTTTCAAAATCACATTGTAAAGGAAAAGGCAGCATAAGGAAGTGGTAAAAATATGTACAAGAAAAAGATTGAAAAGAAGCTTCCAGCAAAGGTTTGTCTTCCAAGATGCCCTGAATAACTCTTGCGTCCCATTGGGACTTCAGCAGTTTTAGTGTTTGCTTCAAGTTTTTTATTTTTAATTACATGATTCTAGTCACTTGTACAGACGTTTCCCTATCAAGCATGCACTAGGTGCAAGATGCTCATATATTTATTTTGTTTATGTCTGTTCTCTTTAGGTCAGATGTCCTGTAATCCTTCCTTTGGTGGCATTGGAAAGGGGCATTTAATGAGGGAAGTCGATGCCTTAGATGGCCTGTGTTCCCGAATCTGTGACCAGTCTGGTATACATTACAAAGTATTAAACCGGCGCAAGGGACCGGCTGTTTGGGGTCTGAGAGCTCAAATTGATAGGAAGCTTTATAAGCAGAACATGCAGGTAAGAACAGGGCAAGAAAACTGGAAAGATTGTAGTGATTATTAAACTGTTGTTTTCAACTTGCATTCTCTTTTGATAGAAAGAAATCCTAAATACACCGCTGCTTACTGTTCAGGAGGGAGCTGTAGAAGATCTCATTCTTACAGAACCAGAGCCTGAGCACACTGGGAAATACCGAGTCAATGGCGTTGTTTTGGGTATGTACTGCTTATAGATGATAATAACAGTATCAAACTCCATGTGAAAATTTTATTCTGAGTAGCATATGGAGATGTTTTGCTAATTCTAGGAAATTGTTGTGTTTTCTGTTCAAGTATGAGGAAAACTGTATAGAAAAAATCCTATTCCTCATTTCATTTTCACCATGAAGCTCACATTCTGTACCACCTTATTTTGGGACTCTATAGCCTGCATAATTGTGTATTTTCTTCTTGGTATTTCTGTGGCAATTTTTATTTTTCTTAGTTCTGACTTTAAACATTTCAAATTTATGTTTTATAAGATTGTTATGTATTAACGTTTTTGAGATACATACTCATTTTTAAAATAAAGTTGCACATGCACATATATTTTATAGAAATTAAATAGAATTTAAGTTTGAATGGAAAAGCAGTTTATCTGTTTTCTCCCCTTAAAGACTTAACCGCTTCAGCTTTTTTAGCCTTCACTGCAAACACTAATTGGAAGATTTGTGTGTGCACAGTTATTTTATGGCTTGACTGACTCTATACAGCCTAATGATTAGGAATTAAACTGGCCTTTTTGTTGGGGAATTCCCAGACATCTATGTCTGTTATTCCTCAGGAGAAGAATCAGTCTTCTGCCAGAGGGCTGGACTGTTAGCTTTCTAGGTGCAAAGTGGTAGGAGGGGCTGCAATGGAGAAATATATCCTTTTTCTTTTTTAATTGGAGGATAATTGCTTTACAATGTTGTATTTGGTTTCTGCCATACAACAACTCAAGTCAGCCATAAAAATTTCATCATTTAAAATACAGATATTAATTAATTTTCTCTGTTTAAATTTTATTATAGGTTTATTTTTTAGAATGTGATATACATATACATGGTAAAGTGTTTTGTTTTTTACTTAGAAAAAATTGAGTGTATTTGTCTTACACAGTAAGGACATGGGTAGACAATCCACATTGTTATGAAAGTCCCAGCCATGTCACCAGACACCCTTGCCCCTTCCATTGTCCTGCTCTGCCACCTTTGGCTATAGCTTTCATTCCAGTGTTCACAAGACCAAAGTCACACATCCAGGTATCCATTATCATATCAGAAAGAAAACAAAAAAGAGGGAAAGGGTAAAGACCAAATAAAGACTGAGCAAAGAAGCTGCAATTCCTTTTAAATAGGATTTCCGCTTTCCTATTAATAGAAGTCTAGTGCAGCATCTTCTTGAAATCCATTGGCAAAAGCTGCATCTGTGGCTTCAAATTGGTGTGAGAAGATAAATATTTTTAATTAGTATATTTCACCCAAGGAAAATTAGTTATTAGTTAAGAAAGAGTGTCAGTTGGATAAGGAGTTACTTACATTTAGAGTGCTATCGTGACATAAATATATCATCTATAATTTACATCCCACATAGGCATTGAACATATCTGGTGTTACAAGTAAAAACAATAATCAGACACTGTGGTAGCCATACAATACAGCAGACCAAAATGCAGCAATCCCGCTACTGGGCATGTACCCTGAGAAAACTTCATAATTCAAAAAGACACATGTATCCCAGTGTTCATTGCAGCACTATTTACAATAGCTAGGACACAAGCATCCTAGATGTCCATCGACAGATGAAAGGAGAAAGAAGCTGTGGTCCATATACACAATGGAATATTACTCAGCCATAAAAGGAATGAATTTGAGTCAGTTCCAGTGAGGTGGATGAACCTAGAGCCTGTTATACAGTGTAAAGTAAGTCAGAAAGAGAAAAACAAATACCATATACTAACACATACATATGGAATCTAGAAAAATGATGCTGATGGACCTATTTGCAGGGCAGCAATAGAGACACAGATCTAGAGAACAGACTTGTGGACACAGTGGGGGAAGAAGAGGGTGGGACACATTGAGAGAGTAGCATTAAAACATATACATAACCATGTGTAAAATAGATAGCAGGTGGGAAGTTGCTGTGTAATACAGGGAGCTCCATCCAGTGCTCCGTGACAAACTAGAGGGATGGGATCTGGTGGGGAGTTGGAGCAAAGGTTCAAGAGGGAGGGGACGTGTATACGTCTGGCTGATTCACACAGTTGTTCTATGGCAGAAACCAACACAACATTGTAATGCAGTTATCCTCCAATTGAAAAAGGAAAGACAAAATGAAGAAAAGCAGAATGGTATCGCTCAAACTTTACTGTGAGGAAATTTGGTAGGACCAAAGAGTAAAAAGAAAATACATTGACTAGAGAAGATGCTTTGGAATTAGACTTGTGTTCAAACTTAGGTCTGGGTTTCAGTTCCTTGTCTACAAACTTAGATTTGGGTTTCAGTTTCTTCATCTACAAAATTGGGAGAGTAGTGTGTGTTTCACTAAGTGAGAAAATGTGACTTGAAGTTGGCATATAGTAAGGATTTAATAGATTATTATAAAATATTTAATAATTATAATGAATTATTTAATAAATAATTGCAGTATTAATTAAACCATGGTAGCTACAGCCAGCTAATACCTAAAAAAAATTTTTTTAATAAATTGCCAGTTTCTACAGGCAATTTAAAGCCAGGGGTCTGAAGAAATTTTCACTTTGCTCTACATTCCACCTGAATTTTTAAAATTCCATATAAGTAATTTATAATATAGGCATATATTTTTTATGGATTAGAAAGCCAACTTTCATAAACTTCATGTAGTTTCCCCAAGTCCCACAACTAGAAAATATCACAGTCAAGAACTTAACCCAGGTATTTAAAAACGTAACTGTTGCTTTTGCATCGTCAGCAGTTTAAAGGGGCGGAAAGAAGGCAGAGAGCAAAGGCGGTCTCTCTCATCTTGTGCTCCAGGCAGTCTGTTTCCTTAGGAGCATTCCTAGGCTCTGGCGTGGTCTTTGTGTCCGTGATCTTACACTTGACTTCATGCATAGGTGTATGTATATCCCCCATACACATAGCAGTAACATATTGTGCACACTCTGCTGTACTTTGTTTTTTAACCACTTAATCTGTATTTGCTTTGCTTTTTGGGAGCTGTATTTCTTTCTTAAAAGTTCATGGCTTTTGTTCTGTGATTACCTTAGTAACTATGATTTTATATAATACACTTAATCTTCCCTTTCTTCTGTCAGTGTTCCCTGACTTCCCTATGTTGAACAGTTACCACTTTTATTTGAATTTCCCTTTCTCTCTGTCTCCCTTCTTCTCCAGACTTGATGATTATATTGTTTTTATTAGTGTAACCCTTTATCTTTTTGAATTATTTTTACTTGTTACTTAAATTAGTATCTTCAAGTACTGTTTCTTGGACCCTGTCTGTATTTTATGGGCCCAACAACACAATTTTTTAATTAACTTTTTTTACTGAAGTATAGTTGATTTACAATGTTGCAGATGTACAGCAAAGTGATATATCTATATTCTGTTTCAGTCTTTTCCATTATAGCTTATTAGTAATCAGTTTTTTATTGTAGTAAAATGTATATAGCATAGAGTTTGCCATTGTAGCCATTTTTAAGTGTACAGTTCCATGCCATTGCTGTCACCATTCTCCATTTCTAGAAGTTTTGAAATTTAGTTGAAATACTGTACCCATTAACAGTAACTCCCTATTACCCAAAGAATTAACCTACATTTTCTTGTATGGTAGATCCATCTGTAGACAAACCTTTAAATGCAGGTTTCAACTCTTGCTCTCATCTTCAGCCCCCAGCTACATTCCTATATTTCTCACATTCAGTCCTCCAGTTTCTGAGCCTCTGCAGGGCAGATTACTTCATTGTCATCTGTATGTTCTCTTCAGGTTCTTGAGTTATAGCTTTCTTCCCTCTGCCCAATCAGTTAGCACTCTTCCAACCACTTTTAGAAAAAAAATTTATGTTAGAGTATAGTTGATTTACAATATTGTGTTAGTTTCAGGTGTACAGCGAAGTGATTCAGTTAAACATATATAATGTATATATCCATTCTTTTTCAGGTTCTTTTCCACTGTAGGTTATTATAGAGTGTTGAGTAGAGTTCCCTGTGTTACACAGTAGGTCCTTGTTGACTATCTGTTTTATATATTATAAAACAGATGTATATGTATGTATATGTTAATCCCAAATTCCTAGTTTATCCATCCCCCCAACCACTTTCTATCTTTCAAAAATATTTGAAATTTCTCATCTTTTGACAAGTTCTTTCCCATTCTTGTGGTTCTCATGGTTTTAGATCTTTTTTGCTCCTTTATTTTCTTTTGGAATTTTAAGGGGAAGAAATCATGTGAGGTGGGATCTGTTATATTTAACTAGAAGTCTAAAATTAATTAACTTAAAAAATTAACTGGGTCCAGCTATTCAGTGCTGACAGAACTTTAGGAACATGTGTATCTGTGATAATACATTATGCTCTCCATCTCAACTTTCTTGGATTCTTCAGATTGATAACATATAGCCTTCTTACTGATTTAAAATCTTTTTCAAGTTTCTGAAGACAGAATTTTTCTGTAGTTCTCCTACAAAAGACTAACATTCTAATTTGATCCATGGTATCAATTAGAGCATGAGTTTTGTTCTCTTTCCTGTCCTTTAGCAGATGGAAGTACAGTGTATGCAGAGAGTGTGGTTCTGACTACGGGGACTTTTCTGAGAGGCATGATTGTAATCGGATTGGAGATGCATCCAGCAGGACGCTTAGGAGATCAGCCTTCTGTAGGGTTGGCTCAGACTCTGGAGAAGTTGGGGTTTGTGGTGGGAAGATTGAAGACTGGGACTCCACCCCGAATCGCCAAAGAATCCGTTAATTTCAGCATTCTAAACAAGCAGACACCAGATAATCCATCCATACCATTCAGCTTTATCAATCAGACAGTATGGATTAAGGTGAGATAATTTATGAAAATCTGGCTTTAAATAGGAATATAGACTTTTTTTTGGTACTCACTTTTCATCATTATTAATTAGGGTGCAGAAAAGTGGTCTTTAAAAGGATTAGCTGATTTGGCTACTTGGATATTTCCCCATAAATTTTTAAATTTCATTACTTTGGTAACTTTGCCTATTTAAACTTTTTGAAATAATTTCAGAAAAGTTGTAGGACTGTTACTTGCCCTCTCCATATATAGAGACATAGATACATATATTTAACATATAGAACAATAACATACACATTTATTTTTATTCTTTTTTCTTTTCCCGAAACATTTAAGAGTAAGCTGCAGAGATCATGACCTTTTACCTCTAAATACCTCAGTTTGCATCTCAGCTAAGCACAAAGACATCTTCATATAACCTCAATGCAGTGAAGAAATTTGGGGAATTTAACATTGATACAGTGCTATTATCAAATATAAAATTCATAGTCAGATTTTTCTGACCACCTCAATACATTTTTTTTGTCCCAACATTGTTTTTCCAACCTAGGATCATATATTCCATTTAATTGTCATTTCTTTTTAATCTGGACTATTTCCTTAATAGTACTGATACTTTTGAAGATATAGGCTACTTTTACCTATCCTTGGAATTTAAAAAAAAAAAACAAGCTATATATTTTGTGTTTAGAATTAAGGACTAGTAGTTGACGCTCCTAATTTCTGGTGAGTGTCACCCTGATGAGTGGCTATTCATTTATTTATTTATTTGGTCATGCTGCACAGCTTGTAGAACTTAGTTCCGCAACCAGGGATTGAATTCATGCCTCCTGCAGTGGAAGTGTGGAGTCCTAACCATTAAACCATCAGGGAATTCCCTCTTTTGACATCCTTATCTTTCCTCAGCACTTTGTTCTTACTGAGTTTTAAAGTAATAGTCCCAGACATCATTTCATCCAGAAATACCTTAATACGTGTCTTTAACAAATAAGGATTTTATAAAAATCAACCACAATACTATAATCGCACATAGCAAAACATAATTTCTTAATATCATTTGATACTCAGTGCTCAATTTTCCCTAGTGTTAAATGTATATATATATTATTGAAGTATAGTTTAATTACAATGTTCTAAGTGCATTCCTAGTATTTTATAGTTTTTTTATTTGAACCAAGAACCAAATGAGGTTCATACATTACATATCTTATAATAGTTCTCCTCTTTTTTACATCTGTGTGCTGTGCTGTGCTTAGTCACTCAGTTATGTCTGACTCTTTGCAACGCTGTGGACTGTAGCCCGCCAGGCTCCTCTGTCCATGGGGCTTCTTCTGGCAAGATTACTGGAGTGGGTAGCCATGCCCTCCTCCAGGGGATCTTCCTGACCCAGGAATTGAACCAGGGTTACCTGCATTGCAGGTGGATTCTTTACCAGCTGAGCTACCAGGGAAGCCTCTTTTTACATCTATATGAGTCATTTCTTGTCTGGAATTTCCTACAGTCTAGATTTGTAGATTTGTCTGATTTCACTGCTCTGGTGCCTTAAACATGTTCCTGCATCGTCAGTATTTCCTGTAAACTGTTGACCTGGAGGCTTGTGTAAATTTAGGTTCATCTTTTGGGTTGTTTTTAACAAGCATAATTCACCATTAGTATTTGGCATTATGCATAGATTTGATGTCTGTACAAGTAAGTTTATATCATGTGTGGAATTTATTTGAAGTAGAGGCAAACTAATAGAGAAGTGAAACAGTGTCGTGACGAGTTTGTGATAAGTTCCCGTGTTTTAGCCAGAA
Source organism: Antilocapra americana (assembly GCA_007570785.1). Lineage (NCBI taxonomy): Eukaryota > Metazoa > Chordata > Mammalia > Artiodactyla > Antilocapridae > Antilocapra > Antilocapra americana. The sequence goes on from ML662442.1 coordinate 11,762,227, forward strand.
GATCAGCTGCCATGTTACTTGACTCACACTAACCCTCGAGTGGATGAGATTGTCCTGGAGAACCTTCACCTTAACTGCCACGTTAAGGAAACTACAAGAGGACCCCGGTAAGGACAAAATACTAGCGCTTAATTACGGTAAGGAATAATGTCAGCCCTCTTTTATTTGTTTCATTACATTTTTAAATTCCAATGTCCTGTCCTAGATACTGTCCCTCCATTGAATCCAAGGTCTTGCGTTTTCCAAACCGTGTACATCAGGTTTGGTTGGAACCTGAAGGAATGGATTCTGACCTCATCTACCCCCAAGGGTTATCTGTGACACTGCCAGCTGAATTACAGGAGAAAATGATCACATGCATCAGAGGCTTGGAGAACGCTAAAATGATTCAGCCAGGTAAAGAGAATGCCAGCTGCCGTTTGGTCTGAGCTCAGCATTGCTTAGCAGACAGTGGGGAGATAGAAGCTACAGTCATGGTGCTTAGAGCCTCAGAAGACAAAACCCGGCATATGCATGTTTACTAATAAAATAGTCTTCATATTTGAAGAGCATTTAATGCTAAGCTTTGCATCTCTGCCTTGAGGCAAACCCAGCGCTGTTTTTGCTTATTTTGTACCGTCTGTTCTTTGGCCAGGCTACGGTGTTCAGTATGACTACATGGACCCCCGGCAGATCTCTCCTTCTCTTGAGACTCATTTGGTGCAGCGGCTCTTCTTTGCTGGACAGATAAATGGCACTACTGGTTACGAGGAAGCTGCAGCTCAAGTAACAAGTGGTTCAAATGTTACTATAAACAGAAAAGGACTAATTAACTGGTGTTTCTCCTCTTGACATCTGTCATGATTGCTATATAGAGCTTAGATACAACTCATAATTGTAATAGAAAACTGACTTCTATTTCAGGACATTTGGGGGTGGCTTCTGTATACAACAGGATTTTTAAAAGACTGTGTCTTTGTTACTCTTTTTTGAGCTCCTAGAGCCAATTGCATATTTTGATTAGATTTTTGTATTGCTTCTGAAATTTAAAAAAAGAAAATTTAGTTTCTTTTAACCTAACCTAACTTTGTTGAAAATTACCCTGTTATTACTCCTTTTTAAACAGAAAGGTATGTTATTTTTACTTGTAAGTGGGAAAAGGCTAAAAAAATCTTACAAGTGGATTTTTTTTTATAATTAGCTACCTAGTTTATCAAGAATATTAGATATTTTTGAAAACAATGAGTTACAGCATACTAAAGTGGTACATTACCCATATTCTGTTTGTGAACATGAACCACGTTTTCTGTCTCTGTTGTGTCCCTTCTGGGCAGGCCTGCTTCCTTACTGCCTGAACCGTTTTTTCCAGGTAGTGTCTGAATAGGATAGCTCTTTGTTCAGTTCATAATGGCCTTTTAAACATTTCAGTCCTCTTGTAGGGTGTGATAGCTGGAATCAATGCAAGTCTTCGGGTCAGACACAAGCCTCCTTTTGTCATTAGCCGAACAGAAGGTTACATAGGAGTCTTGATTGATGACCTCACCACCCTGGGCACCAGTGAGCCGTACCGCATGTTCACCAGCCGAGCCGAGTTCCGCTTGTCGCTGCGTCCTGACAACGCCGACAGCAGGCTCACATTCCGAGGTAGCTCTTACGCTGAGTCCTGCAACCAGGCGTTCTCTCCTTTAAGACCTCTTTCCTTATAATCTCCCCCTCCCCCTTCTAGGGTACAAGGAAGCTGGTTGTGTGTCCCAACAACGATATGAAAGAGCTTCTTGGATGAAGTCTTCTTTAGAAGAAGGCATTTCTGTGCTAAAATCCATTGAGTTTTTAAGTACTAAATGGAAAAACTTAATTCCAGAGTCTTCTATAAGTAATGGTAAAAGTCAGCCTCTCAGGTATGCATTTTTTGTATAAACTTTTCTTTTTATAGGAAAATGGAGGCATCTCAGAGAGATACTACCTGTAGATTGCCTACCTACACATTTTAAACAAATACAGCTGTCATGTTTGCTTCTTTTCAGAATTCTTTAGACATAACTTATCTCCTTACTCACTAATGACAATATATATGATTCTAAATTATTTTTTATATCTCTGGGGCTCCCATTGAGTTCTGCCTTTCCTAAGATTTAGAGGACATAAAGCAAGAAATCGTGTAATCTGCTTTCTTTTTTAGGCATTGAGCAATTGGAATGGTCTCATCTTGCCTGTGAGCCATAGCAGGGAAACTTTAATTAAGCAGTGTTATCAAGTCTTGAAGAGTCCCTTGCTACATATTAGGAGTTTTTTGTCCTTGTTTTTACCGTTCTGGTTATATGGACTCTAAGTCTAAAGGACATTAATAGAGAGCTTTTTTGATTCAGAGATATATTTCTGAAAACCTCACGTAATTCAAAATTTGCATCAGTCACCACTGATTTTTCCCATTTAAAAAATGTAAGCTAACGAGGGGGCAATGGGTTTAGAAGGTATAAATCTACAATCATTGTATCTTAGAAGCACACATGCAGACTTGATCTTGCTGCTGTGTCTACAGTGTGTTTTTTGTTTTCTCCTTTTGCTCAGTCCCTGTTTTGCTTGTGAGGAAATTTGTCGACTTAATGGTATATTCATTGTAATGCCACTTTTTATTCATCCACGATCTAAGTGTTCTCTCCTTAACTAACAGCCAGACATAACATGTCTTTGACTTCCATCTCATCACAGTGTTTTTTGTTTACAATTTGTGTTCCAAATTTTGATTTTCATGGGAATTTCCCAAAGCACTAGTACCACTGTTAGAAGATAGTAAGTAGTTTTTAATTATAGTAACAGTAAATAATGGGCTTCCCAGGTGGCACTAGTGGTATAGAACCCACCTGCTAATGCAGGAGACATAAGAGATGTGGGTTCAATCCCTAGGTCAGAAAGATCCCTTGGAGAAGGACATGGCAACCCACTCCAGTATTTTTGCCTGGAGAATCCCATGGACAGGGGAGCCTGGTGGGCTACAATCCATATGGTAGTAAAGAGTCAGACATGACTGAGTGACTTAGCAACAATAAATGATAAAGACTCTACATGGTTGTCACCCAAACCAGGGAGTCTCCTTCACAGGAAAGAGCTTGGTTCACAGATAAGGGTGGCAGATTTGTTTACCAGCTAAGTGGTACTGGGAGATGGTAGTAGTATAAGCATAGTTTGATATTTCACTCTGTTGTCCAGCTATTTGTTTAAATTTAAGAGAGTTTATTATTATTCCAAACTTTGCAGAAGAATTTATAGCATTATGCTTCCTTTAGGTCAAATATTGCACTATGTTAGATTTTATATAGTTAGAATTTGCATTCAGTGTGACTAATGTGGATTTAGGTCATAGTGAGAGCAAGGGAAGTGATTGTTTTCAACACAATTTAGAATGCTAATTGATGAATAAAAATATGAAAAAGGAGGGGACTGTCAGTTTTATATTTTTACCTAATCCCAAGAGTAGCCATTTTGTTAAGGTAACTTTTTTTAAACAGTAATTGGACCAAATGCTTTTCTTGTTAATTCAAGTGTCTTTCCTTTCAGAAACAGCAGCCTCATCCTCCTGTTTGATTTTGATAGAATATTTATAGTCTGGTGTTGAGCCTCCCTAAAAGAACTTACTTGATCAATTCCTAGATATGTAAAGCTAGAAAGATAGAAAATTAGTCCAAGGACATGTACTGTATTTGCCGCACCATAGCAAGCTGTGAGCCAGGCACTGAGAAGCAGAACTGGACTTGGAGCTACCATTTTGACAAAAGAGATTCACAGAGCATGTGCGCACACGTTTCCTGTCAGGATCCTAGGGAAACGCACTGATGTGTCAGGTAGCACAGAAACTGTCTCTTGTGCTCTGCAGGACTGTGCTAACTTGTCCTTCTGTGGCAGCCCTCCGTACTCTGAGGCTTAGGCTTCATTCAAAGCTGGTCTTGAAGTTTGGACCTGCAAACAGCTCCAAGCCTTCTAGACAAATTGTTTAAAAGCTTTTAAAAGATGTGTTTATTCTTGGCTGCTCTGGGTCTTCATTGCTGCCCTTGGGCTTTCTCTAGTTGCAGCAGGTGGGAGCAGTACCGGGCGTCTCATTGCAGCGGCTTCTCCTGTCATGGAACACAGGCTTCAGTTAGTTGCAGCTGGTAGGCTCCAGAGTGCTGGGCCAGCCGTTGTGGCACACAGGCTTAGTTGCCTCGTGGCATGTGGGATCATCCCAGACCAGGGATCAAACCCATGTCCCCTGCATTGGCAGGCAGAGTCTTAACCACTGGACTACCAGGGACCCTAAGACCTTTTCAAAAGTTAAGTGGTCACAGGCTTTTCTTTAAGGTCACCATCCTGTAAGATTCCTAAGGTAGCTCTCTTTTTGGTTAGTCATTAGGAGGTGTGTTCCTGTAAGTTCTATAATTTTTTTTTTAACTTTTGGCCACCCTGGGTCTTCGTTGCTACATACAAGCTTTCTCTGGTTGTGGCTGGTGCAGGCTGCTCTAGCGTTGCAGAGAGAGCATGGGCTTCTCAGTTTGATGGCTTCTCATGTTTCAGAGCACCAGTTCCAAGGCGAGTGAGCTCTGTAGTTCTGGCACACAGGCTTAGTTGCCCCGTAGCATGTGGAATCTCCCCAGACCAGGGATTGAACCCGTGTTCCCTGTATTGGCAGGCAGATTCCTAACCACTGAGCCACCAGGGAAGTCTTGTTCTATAATTTCTGAAAGGACAACCCCTTTTCTTTTGGAGTTTAGGGTTATTTGGTTTCAGTGTATCAATAGCTTATCTGATGAGACTTCTGAAATTAATTGACATAATTCATCTTGTGGAGTATAACAAAAAATTGACAGCTCCTTGTGGGAAGAGGTGTCTGGCCTTTCCTAGACTGTCTGAGATAAGACAGGCCTCTGCAGAGGGTGTGACACATAGCTGTGGTGATAGAATGTGCTGTAAAAAGAAAAAAATAAACACATCTGGGAGGCCTGAAAAGAGTTGGGATCCTGGGATGGGCAGATTTGACTTTCTTTCAACTTGATAATTAATTGGTTTAATTGATTTGGGGTGGCCAGAGTTGATCAAAAAAGCAATCTACTGAAAGAGGGAAAGGGCAAAGTCAACAAAAATAAAATTAAGGCAGTAATTGTAGTGTAGGGAAAGTGTATATATCGGTGAAACCTTATGAGAACCAAGCAAAATGAGAAGGAAACTGCAGGGTATATTCCAGTCTTGGAACAAGCAGGAGATCTCCTTTAGTTGGTTCTGAGCATGCTTGCAGGACGTGGGCTTAACATGACTTAGATGTAAATTCTTAGGTAGTTCAATCACACCCTTGTTCTCAGAGGATATTCTATCTTAATAGGAAAGCTCCGGAGGACAAATGGATTGTTGCAGTACCGCTTTACCAACCTCTTAGCCCTCTTGATACAGGAAAGGAGTTGACAATCACATGCTCTTTTTCAAAACACTTGCAGAGGAAGGAACACTTCCAAACTCATTCTATGAAGCCACCATCACCCAGATAACAAAACCAGACAAAGACATCACAGAAAGAGAAAATTACAGGCCAGTGTTACTGATAAACATAGATGCAAGAATCCTCAACAAAATTCTAACAGAATTCAGCAACACATTAAAAAGATCAGAAAGGGATTGAGGGGGTGAAAAAAAAGAAAAGATCATATACCATGATCAAATCGGGTTTATCCCAGGGACGCAAGGATTCTTTAATATACGCAGATCAATCAGTGTGATAAATGATATACCATATCAGCAAATTGAAAGATAAAATCCATATGATAACCTCAATAGATGCAGAAAAGGCTTTTGACAAAATACTGCATGAGAATCACATGCTGATCTTGAGGTCCTACTGTGTTGCAAATGCTGCTGTTTGCTCAGTGTAAAATTAGAAATATATTGATATTATTTATTCTGAGATTGAATTTTGTCCTTAATCTGCCTGATATGATATGGACCCTTGTGTTAATGAAACTTTTGTGTTTGTAGAGCTCTTGATGTTCTGAAGTATGAGGAAGTTGACATGGAGTTGTTGGCCAGGGCTGTTCCAGAGCCCTTGAAGAAGTACACCCAATGTAGAGAACTGGCTGAAAGACTGAAAATAGAAGGTAGAAAATTTTTTCTTAGAATGTCTGTATGCTCTCTTCTTCACTTGTACAAATAATGAATTGCAGATACACAGAGAGCTATGTCAAGAGGAGCCATTATTACCATATGATCAGCATCGTCTTAGGCTCTGACCACTCAGAGTAGGTTTCCCAGGTACCCTTGTAACACATGGGAATGTGTTAGGAATGCACAATCTCAGGCTCCATCCCAGAGCCACTGAGTGAGTGTTTGCATTTTAACAAGATCCCTAGGTGATCTGTGTGTATATTTCATGTTGGGAAGTGCCACTGTAGAGCTCTCCTTTTTTTAAAAAAAAAAAAAACTTAAATCTTTTTTCCTTGTGAACTTTTTTTCAATGTTTTCTCCACTTAAGTGTTCTAATAATGAGGAAAATAATGCTATCTTTGGCTTTGATGATATGTTACAATACTCTTCCTTTAACAAAGACTTATTTCGTATCAGGCAAAGAAGCTCACATATGCCCCTGTATAACATTTGGCGTGCTCTCATACTCTTCGTCAATATATTGACCATCAAAGTCACATGTGACTTTTGGAGTTGTACTGCAATTTTTAAATTTTTTTCTTTATTAAAAAAAAAATTCAAGACTGCCCTGGTGATTAAGACTCCATACTCCAAATGCAGAGGACACAGGTTTGATCTTCAGTCAGGGAAGATCCCGCGTGCCAAAAAGAAAAAAATTCAAATACTGATAATAGCATTAGCTTCTGCATCGTGATAGAAGATTTTTTTTTCTCCGCTAGAAAATTGTGTGGCAAAAAAGTCAGGGAACAGAATGAAATGGGAGAGAAGGGTAGGAAAAGCAGGATAAAGGTGGACTGTTCAAACAGGAAAGGACCTCAAGCTCCTTGGGGACCAGCAAAGGTGGTAAGAATGCTGCAGTCCTTCTAGCAATAACATTTTCTTTCGGTTCCAGAGAGGAGTGTCACCTTGCTATGCTTTGACTGCTTATATAGGATGACCCAAGGGCTACCTATTATTCTTCCAAATGACCATGCCCTGGTCATTTGCTAATGTGTAAAAAGTATTGTTAACATTATGTCTCAACATCATGATCTTTCTATTGAGTAAAAGTTACTTGATTGAACATTTAGGCCATTAGCATCTGGGAAAAGGTAACTAAACTCTGTATTTTACACTTGGTTTGCAGTTTTACTGTGTCCAATAAATCATCCAGAATAATTATCTTCAACTTCTTTATAGGAAACCCTGACTTCAGCCATGGAGTAGCTACTGTTTTGCCTTGTTCTTTTAAGACTGGCATATATAATGACTCTAATACCCATGGCTTAAAAGAAACCACACTAGGTTAAAATATAGCATATATCAGTAGTTTTCAGATCACTACCTAGATCCCCCACTAGGTAAGTTTTTTCTTTTTTTTTTTTTAATGTGGACTGTTTAAAAAATCTATTGAATTTATTACAATATTGCTTCTGTTTTATGTTTTGGATTTTTTGGCCTTGAGGCATGTGTGACCTTAGCTCCCTGACCAGGGATCAAACCTGCACCCCTTGAGTTGGAAGGTGAAGTCTTAACCACTGGACTGCCAGGGAAGTCCTTAGACAAGTTTCTTGAAGGCAGAAATCAGTTTCAGATTGTTCTTTGTACTATCTCTCATGTTTTGCTATACATATTTGAAAAATTAAATATATCTTTAACATATACATTATTTATAATCTGTGATCCTATAGTCTATTTCTAGTCATAAAATTTCATTACAGTTTATCATGCTAATGTGTTATATATTAATGCCTTTATGTGTATAATTTCATTTGATACTTAAAAAGTGTCATGTGAAGGATAGCTACTAGCATTATGTCTTAATTTACAGATAGTCATAACTTGCCCAGGGTCACACAGTTGGGGAGTGGCAGATCTGGGCTTTGAATCTAGTATATCTGTCTGCAAGTCCTGTGCACCTCACAGCTCTCTTTTGTTGTCAGAAAGACCATCATAAGTCCCCTGGGTCAGCTCATAACATTTTGAGATAAGGCAGCTAAGGCCCAGAAGTATCATGGTGAGTTCATTGTCAGAGAGTAATTAGTAGTAGAGCCAGGCTCAGAGCTGAGATTTTCTTGCTACTAGTCAAGTGATGGAAGCAGAAGCTGCCAAAACCTCTAGGGAAGACTTGCTTTTCTTAAACAGGACAGAGTGACCGCCTCAATATAAGTTTTAAAACAACTCTTGGATTTATTTTTCTAAGAATGGAATGCTTTAATCACAAAATAATTGCCAAATTGTCTTTCTAAGTTCACTCTGAATAAAATTTCAGTTAATTTATTTAAATTATATATTATCATCCAAGAATATATACTTTTAACAATTATAGCTTTATTTGAAAACCATCTTCTTGGAGAAACACCTTATCTTTACAACTTCAAACCTACACCTGTTGAAGAAAGTGTTCCACCAAAATTTGCATTAAGAAAGAAAGCAGTTTTTTTCTTCTTAAAATTTTCTAGACTTTTTAAATGAGTAGGACAGGGAATAAACTGCCAGGCAGAATGTTGTAGTTAATACGCAAGATAGTCTTTCTCTTTATTTTAACCTCAGTCTCCTCTTCTGCAAAAGGGAACACCTACCCCACCTGTTGTGGTACTGAGATCATGTATCCAACAGCTCTCTGTAAATTGTAAAAAGCTAGAAATACGTAGGTTGTTAATGTTACTTGAGTATCACAACATAATTAATTTTGTTCACCAGCCACTTATGAATCAGTATTGTTCCATCAGCAACAAGAAATAAAGGAAGTTCAGCGAGATGAAGCTCTTCAATTGCCAAAGGACCTAGATTATTTGACTCTCAAGGATGTATCTTTGTCCTATGAAGTTCGAGAGAAGCTCCATTTCAGTCGCCCACAGACGGTACGAAAACAGGCAGTGGATAGGAACAGATCATAAAGAGCCAATGCTGTAATGGTTAAAAGCTGGATTTGTAGTGGCCATATAACTAATGTTTTATTTCATCATAAAAAGCTTAACCTCTTATTTTCTTTATATGACATATTTGCTTTATATGACAGGTGTCATTATATTTTTTATGAGAGATAAAAAAGCTTCGTCTAAATAAGTATCTGGAAGTCAAGAATTGGGTAGATTATAATTATCCAACCATGTGCATACTTGTTTATATGCATGACTTAAACTACTTCAGGTTAAAATAGAATACCTGTCAGTGCTATCCAAGGGATTCCATAGTGTTGCCTTGGGAGCCAGTAGGAGGAAGTAGAGGGGCAAAGAGGTCCCCCACCCATGACCCATCGTGTGTCTGTGTGTGGTTTGCATTTGCATGAGTACATGGGCACCACGCTGTGTACAAATCTGTTAAAAACTTCGCAGCGTACAATATTGAATTTGTAATAACAAATATTTAAAGACTTGTAGGCTGTATTTATTGATTCTGAGATACATTTTTAATATCTCTTGAGTTGTAGCTTAAAAATCGATGGTGTGTCATAGTTTAATGGGCATTGGGTTGAGTTTTTTTTTTTTTTCCAGTGGTTCATAAAATAAAGGGGCATTTAACAAAACCATGATCTGAAAAAATTTTTGGAAAGATTTTTTTTTTAAAAGAGTAGTGATTTCATCAACTAACGTGGTATTCTTAGTCATAGTCATCATGGAAAGCAGCAGAGAGGTCTTACGTTTTAGAGCTGTATCTTATTTGGGTTATGTTTTTGTGGATAGTCATAGGCTGCACTGCCCAATATGATAGCCGCTAACCAAGTGCAACCATTTACAATAATTAAAATGAAATAAAGTTAAAACTTCAACTCCTCAGTCATACTAGCCACATTTCAGATGCTCAATAGCTACAAAAGGCTATTGGCCACCATATTGTACTGTGCATTTTTACACTGCTAATGTTACAGAAATTTTCCATTACCACAGAAAGTTCAATTGCATTATACTGGTCATCAGAGTTCACCTCTTATCCAAAATTCTAAAACACCAAAAGCTCTGACAAACTCTTTTGGTACAGAGTCATTTGGTGGCAAAACAGACCTGAACTGATATGAGGTCTTTATACCGCTTGGAGTGAATAATTCATACATTTCACTGCAAAAATATACCATAGACATACTACTGAAATTAGTCATAGGGTGCTGACAGACACACTGCTAGTGATGTTACTTTAGTTTAACGAAAAGAAAAGGTTAGGTACTCTAACATCTGTTAGTTACATGATCTTAGACAAGTCATTTTAATGTCTCTGCGTCTCGGTTTCCTGTTTTTAAAGTGAAGATATCAATTATGACCCCATCTCCTTTATCTACTTTCTAGAGTTATTTTGACAATACAGTAAGATAAAGTTTTGAAAATATTTTATAAACTGTAGCATACAGATCATTATCAGGAGGAAAATAAGTTTGCTTATAACTGACGTAGCTCATTTATGTTCTCTTGTGGTTTTAATTCCTAGATTGGGGCTGCCAGTCGTATACCTGGAGTGACAGCTGCTGCCGTCGTCAATCTGCTCAGATTTGTGAAGACCCTCAGCAAAGACAGGCCACTTTGAATAGATTGCCCAAAACTGATCAGCAGTTACGCGATACAGACAGACGTGAAGAGCGCCAATGATAGCTTTCTATTCACAGAAGCCTCTTATTCCAAACAAGAGTGTAGACAGGCGATAAGAAGTATTTATATTTAGCACCTGTTAAAATAACTTTATTAGGTTTCGTGGCTCGGTCATTAATTTATAATTCTGCTTTTTTGTATATCTGAGAAAATAGTCAGTTTATACTCTTTCTTTCAGGTGTTCTAATACAGTACACCTATTAACATAAGTTTGGGCAGTGGTCATCAAAGAGAGAGACAGTGGAACTGAAACTGAACATGAAGAAAAAAAATTTCAGCTTGAGGATTTGCCTACTTATAAGGACAAATTTACCAGGAATTCCCTGGAGGCCCAGTGGTTAGAACTCCACACTTCTACTGCAGGGGACCCAGGTTGGAACCCTGGTCAGGGAACTAAGGTCTGCGTGGCATGGCCAAAAACAAATAATAAGAACTTTGTCCATTAAAGGTACCAAATTAAAAGTCTTATCTTTCAACTAGTATTGAAAGTTGGCAGGCGTCTACTTAGTTACGTTATTTCAAAGCCCTCAAATTCCAAGGCTAAAAATTTGAGACTATACAAAATCATCCAGAATCATTCAGCTAATTTCCAGTGCTGGGCTGCAGCATGGTGACTGAAGTTCCCCTACTGAAAATCAGAATTGACAGAAGAATCTGAACGGTGCTGGTACTCTCCAGTCCTTCTGTGATACTTGATTACAAGGGTTAGGGGGGCGGCCAGCCGGGTCTTTGCTAGCTCCTCAGACACCTTGACCTTTCTTCACTGACTAGAGGATGAATGTAGCCAAGTGGACAAGAGGACCCTACTTATCCTTGGAAATGCCAGCTGAGACTTTTCCTGTCAGTCCAGGGAGAAGCTCCCATGTCAGCCTCAAGCCAAAGCAGGTATCTCAGACACTTCTAAGTGCCCTGAAATCACTTTGGTTACAGATCTGTGTGTTAAGCCTGATTATGGGTGTGGGGCAAGTGTTTTCTTGCCGTGTAGCTCGGTTTCCATGGGTTTCATCTAATTTTGCCTTTCCATAATGCAGTCCTGAATCAGTAGCTAGTAAAAATCATTGGTTTGGCCAAAAAGTTTGTTCAGAAGATGTTGCGGAACACCCCAAGTGAACTTTTTGGCCAACCCAATATGTGTAATGCTAAATGTTTTAGCAATGATGAATTATTTTTGATACTTGATTTAGTAATTTTAGTAAGTGGTAACTTTTAGTTATTATGGCCATTCCTAGGCAGAATTCTTACCACAGAGGCATATGGAGTACAATTCTGTATGGTGTTTGTTTAAAGAGGGTATTTTGTGCTACCTGTTTATCACTAGGGGAGAACCATTGATTGTAAACTTTTCTTTTTCTGGCTAATTGAGGAGTAAAAGCAGTGCAATGGGGTGCTTACTGAATGGAATATAGCAAAAATTTATTTTGAGGAAATAAAAAATTTCTAAAGGCTTTGGAAGTTTCTCAACAGCTGTGAGTCACTTTGGGCCTAGTGACACCACATATAAAGAAGCTTGGGTTTTATAATGTGATTCTATTATAGTAGTAACTGTCTTACTGAAAAATGTTTGATAGAAAACATATGTTTTAGGTTCCGCATTTAGTTTAGGATATGAAACCTCTTTAAATCCACAATTTAAAATATGTTGTTATTTATATTATACAAAATTATCTCACTTAACAGAATATTTCAGAATAGCCTACCTCCTGGTGCTGCTAGCCAGAAGTGCTACAAACTATGATACCCTGGGAAAAATCAGCTGAAAATGTAACCTTAGTCCAGTTACTCCATGGAAATCCCCCAACAATGACAACAATCAGCATCCAACAGAAGTTGGCCTTATGATTTCCTCCACCCACCACAGACCACATAGCCTGATAGCTTGAAAAGCTGGGCACATACTGAAGTTCATTTCAACAGGAACACCAAAATTAAAATGAGGAAATGAGGGACTTCCCTGGTGGTCCAGTTGTTCAGAATCTGCACTTCCAATGCAGGGGACATGGGTTCTATCCCTGGTTGGGGAACTGAGATGTTACAAGCTGCACTGAGTGGCCAAAACAGGAAATGACTAAGAAACACTAAGCATTTGTCCAATTGGTTGAGGAGGGAGGGAATATGAAGATAAGGACCTATGCTAAATTAAACCATCACAGTCTTGAATTATGAAGTTACCTTATAGACAAGTGTTTGAATTTTATTACTGATTGTTTTAAACTGTTTGTCATTTTTGAGTTTCAGCCTCCATTGGAATAGCCATGACTTTTCCCCTTCAGAAATTTCAACTCCTAGAAGAATGCCCTGCTTAGGAGAAGTGGTCAGAAGTACCAGGAAAGCCACCAACAGACTAGGGGTTCCTTCTGAGTTGGCAAAGCTGCTTACGCTAGAAGGTACACAGTATCGATAAACTTTCCCCAGGTTCCCTCTTCACAATCTTCTCTCGTTGCACTTACCTCATCCACCTTAATTCTTAATACCTGTCTTACTTTAACTTATTAACATATAAACCTCACCATGGTTGTAGACAGTCAGAACATGTTTTTTGAATAAATGAAAAAATAGTACTAAAGGCAAAAGATGGCAAAACTAAAACTTAACTGAATAAACGGGATAAAAAGATTTATAACGTGTTAAGAACGCATGCTTAAGCGTTTGCCTTTCTCTGTCTCTCTCTCTTCCGTCTTCAGATTCTCTTGTTTCATATCCTCTCTTTCTGTACTCTTATCCCTGCCTGTCACTGCTCCTGATGATACTAAAGCCTATTTTTATATTCAAGCCATTTTATTCAATCAGAAAGTATTTCCTAATTTAAAAGCCAGATTAATGACACAATTGAGGAAATTCCCTGGCAGTCCAGTGGTTGGGACACAGTGCTTTCATTGTCAGGGCCTGGGTTTGAACCCTAGGTGGGGAACTAAGATCCCATAATACCATTTATTCCATGGTATAGCAAAACAGTAATAAACATTTAAAATTAAAATGGGCAAAAGGCTTGAATAGACATAGCTCCAAAGAAGATATGCAAATGGCCAGTAACCCTGTGAAAATATGCTCAACATCCCCAGTCATTAGGAAGATGCAAATCAAAACCACAGTGAGGGACTCCCTAAACTGTCCAGTGTCCAGACTTCAGGCTTACACTGTAGGGGCATGGTTTCTGTCCCTGGTCAGGGAACTAAGATTCTAAATGCTGCACAGTGTGGCCAGAAAAAAGAGAGATACCATTTCACACTTCTAGGATGGCTGTTAACAATCAGGAAATAACAAATGTTGGAACTCCCGTGGTGGTCCAGTGGCTAAAACTGCACTCCCAGTAAAGGGAGCGTGCGTTCCATCCTGGTAGGGGAACTGGATCCCTCATGCTGCAACTCAGAATCCCTGGTGTCGCACCAAAGATCCAGGATCCAGCATGCCACAACTAAAACCCAGTGCAGCAAAATAAATCTGCAATACACTTTTAAAAAAGAAAGCAACAAATGTTGAGAGCACTGTGGAGAAATTGGGACACTTACAACTGCTGGTGGAAGTGTCAAATGGTATAGCCACTTTGGAAAACAGGGTGACAGTTCCCCTCAAAAGTAGAGTTACCGTTTGACTCTGACATCTCATACACACGCATATATTCAAAAGTATTGAAAGTAGGGTCTGGGATCTGTCCAAAGGTCATGTCCATAGCGTTATTCACAATGGCCAAAGGTGGAAGCAACCTAAGTGTGTCAACAGATGTATGGATAAACAGTGTATATGAATGCAATGAGATAGTTTTCAGCCTTTAAAAGGAAGCAACTTCTGACACAGGCTGCACCTTGGACAGACTTGGAGGACATTATGCTAACTGAAATAAGCCTGTCCCAAAAGGACAGAGTGTGTATTACTCCACTTACATGAGGGATTTAGAGTAGTTCAGTTTACAGAGACGGAGTAGAGTGGTTGTTGCCAGGAGTTGGGCCGTGGGAGGAATGGGAATTTACTGTGTGATGGTTTCAGTTTTGCAAGATGAAGAGTTCTGCAGGAGGGCGGTGGTAATGATTGCACAACAGTGTGAATGCACATAGTACCACTTTACAGTTAAAAACAGTTTAGGATGTTGGGACTCCATGCTCCCAATGCTGGGGGCCTGGGTTTGATCCCTGGTCAGGGAACTGGATCCCACATGCCCCAACTAGGAGTTTGCAAGCCACAAGTGAGAAAAAAAGATCCCACGTACCGACGATGCCTTGTGCTGCAGCTAAGACCTGGCACAGCCAAATAAATTAAAAACTGATTAAGATGTTAAATTTTGTATTGTATAATAATTTTAAAAGCCATGAATTAACTTGTATATGTATCTCAGACTCCAAAACCTGCTTATTTTTAACTTATCCTCTTATTTGTAAAAATATAATTGAGACATTTTAAAGAGAAGGGTTCAAACTTATAAGTTAATCTGAGGAAAAGGTACATTATATTTAAATGTTAAACCACAGTTCTTTCTGTCCCATCAAGGAGACCAGAAGAAAATTTTTTCCTATTAACTAAAATCTAAGAGAAATCACATAACCCCATAGGGAGAATTATGTTTTCATTGTTGTTTAGTTGCTAAGTCGTGTCCAACTCTACAACCCCGTGGGCTGCAGCACGCCAGGCCTCTCTGCCCTTCACCATCTCCCTGAGCTTGCTCAGACTCAGATCCATTGAGTCTTTATGCCATCCAACCATCTCATCCTCTGTCTCCCCCCCTCCTTTGTCTTCAGTCTTTCCACGACCAGGGTCTTTTCCAGTGAGTTGGCTCTTTGCATCTGGTGGCCGAAGGATTGGGGAGCTTCAGCTTCAGCATCAATTCTTGCATTGAATATCGAGAGTTGATTTCCTTTGGAGTTGACTGGTTCAATCTTGCTGTCCAAAGGACTCTCGAGAGTCTTCTGCAGCATCACAGTTCGAAACATCAATTCTGGGGTGCCCAGCCTTCTTTTCAAAGAGTGGCTGCTACCTAATAATGTTCACTGTGTGTCAGATATGAAGTTAAGGGCTTTGCATGGATTCTTGTACTTTAACCCATGATAAAGCAGTTCCTGATCTAGAGATGAGAAACAACACTTGGAAACATCAGGAAACACTGCGGCTTGTCTTCCTGATAGCCCTGTCTGTGCACTGTCCTCTTCCTTGCCTAAAGAACCGTGCTTTCGTTCAGTCTTTTAACAGCCCCAGAAGCTTAAACTCTGCACTAGTTTAGAGTAGTCTTGGCCATCGCAGCCTCCCAGCATTTGGTCTAGGCCTGAGGTTGGTATGCAAACTGATCCAATTAATTGGAAAGGCAGTCTTCTGGGTAGCTTTTTTGCTCTTTAAAAGGTCACCTGTTTTTAAGGTGATGAGTATGTTCTGAAATTAGATTGTTGTAAAGTTTTATGAACATACTAAAGACCACGGAATTGTATGCTTTAAAAGAGTGAATGTTATAGTTTGTGACATATATCAATAAAGCTGGTATAAAAAATAAAGAAGTATGTATGGTTGGCAAGCCCTTAAGCAGTGGGTTGTTTTTATTTTTATTGTTTTAAAAAATGTTTTTAAAAAATATTTTAAAATATATTTTTCATTTGGCTCTGCCTGGCTTTAGTTGTAGCATGCAGGATCTAGTTCCCCAACAGGGATCTAACCTAGGCCCCCTGCATTGGAAGCATGGAGTCTTAGCCACTGGACCACCAGGGACGTCACTGAACAGTGATTCTTAGACCTAGATGTGTGTGTGTGCTAAGTTGCTTCAGTTGTATCTGACTGTGCAACGCTATAGATTATAGCCAGGCTCCTCTGTCCATGGGATTCTCCAGGCAAAAGTACTAGAGTGGGTAGCCATTTCATTCTCCAGGGCATCTTCACAACCCAAGGATCTCCCACACTGCAGGCACATTCTTTACCAGCTGAGCCACCAGGGAAACCCAAGAGAGTAGCCTAACCCTTCTCCAACAGATCTTCCTGATTCAGGAATTGAACCAGGGTCTCCTGCATTGCAGGTTCTTTACCAGTTGATCTAGTTAGAGATCGAAATTTTTAATAGAGTTTGTAGACAGCCAAGTTTATCACAAGCAGTTCTAATTTAGTTTCCCTGGAAATGTCTTGGCATCTGGCAGGCCACTTTATCTCTTTTCCTGAGTTCCTGTCTTGTCACAGCAAAAATTTAGAGCAGTGGTTAAAGAGTATAAAATAACAGACAAGTTATAGCTCAGTTCAGCTCAAGCAGACAGATCTTTTTTTAAACAGACACTCCCAAGACATGGGAGCCGGCTGATCTAAAGGAGTCTTCCTCATTCTTCAACCTGATCCCACTTGGCTTTCCGTTTTTGTACTCCAGTCTCCTTTTGGTTATAGTGTGTGCAAAGTAGGGCTTATACCCACGACCAGTCAATGAAAGGGAATGCAAATGAGCATACGCTCAAGGCCAATTGATAATTATAAGTTATATAACAGCAGGCTGTGTTGTTTATGCCTTCCCCTATGTCTTCCAATAATTCATTCTGTTAAAATTAGATGTAGAATATTCCTGAATCCTTACTGGCCTCCTAACTGCCTAAAGTTACTTGGAGAAGCCGCTGTGGTTATTTTGTATCCACTGTGTGCCTAGGGCGCATGTGTAGGAGTTGAAAAGTCTCTGTGGTTATTTTATAGCATACGTCAGCTCTCTTGGGTGCATCTGGGCGGGAGTTTAGAGATCTGCCTGCCTTCCTTTCAGCCAGGCTTCCCCTTGTTGCTCATGTCTAACTTCCTTCCTAACGCATCTGTTTCTGATGCTCAGCCAACTGTGAGAATCACTGACTTTCCTTCATAAATAAGTATCCACTCGGTAGCTTGTGGCAGAAACAAAACTGTAACTTTATAATGTGTGATGGTTCAGGACCCTAGATGACAAATAATTTGTACTGTTGAAGGAAGTACTAGAGCAGTTCAGTTGTCCAGAAAAGTGAACTCACATTACTACAGAAATTGAAGTGTAAAAGCTGTTCCAGCTTTCAGTGAGAGGTGGGCTATGGTAATTTGTGGGCAAGGCCAAATTTTTTTCAAATGTGCACTTTTTTGGATATACTTAATGCCTGTGGACAAATACATAGGTTGAGATCCTATGCTTTTTTATTTACTTAGTTTTTGGCTGTGCTGGGTCTTTGTTACTATGCTGGCTGCTCTCTAGTTGCAGGGAGGGGGAGCGCGGGCTTCTTGCTGCCCTGGTTTCTCTTGTGGAGTAGAGGCTCAGGTGCGGAGCGTGGGCTCTAGAGCCCTGGCTCAGTGGTTGTGGCGCACGGGCTGATTTGCTCCACTGCATGTGGAATCTTCCCAGACCAGGGATCGAACCTGTGTCCTGCATTGGCAGGCGGATTCTTTACCACTGAGCCACCTGGAAAGCCCTGAGAGCCTATGCTTTCATACCATAAAGAAAAAAAAATGCAACTATTTTAATCTAGAAACCTCATTTTTGACTGTCACTGAGCTAAATCGGCATTTTTATAACTGCTGTCTGCAATTCACTGTCAGGTCATGAAATTAGTTTTTGTCATATGCAGCAAGTGCTCTAATACTTTTGTTTCAGTATTTTTTTCTGAATAAAAAATATTTTTTCCATGTAGGAAGTGGCAACCTGCTCCAGTATTGCCTGGAAAATTCCATGAACAGAAGAGCATGGTGGGCTACAGTGCATGGGGTCACAAAAGTTGGACACGACTGAGCACGCACGCACATACATTCCTCAAATTTTTCTAAAAAGCTTTTTAAAAACAAGACATTGGTTTCTCCCTACTCTGTACCTGATTAAGTGATGTGATTTAAATGTAATTCCAAGTTGCTACTGAGCATGGATCTCAGGTATTCTGACTTCACAATGCCTGTCACTTTCAAGTAGGTTTTTTCCTCCCAGAAAGGTCCTCCACTGGATAAAGCGTTTCTTCCTCCCTCTTAAACAGTATAGAGTAGAAGTCTGTTGTGGCTTATCCTTCAGTTCCCACTCTCTTTGCAGACCATTTCATACTACGCATTTATGGAGTTATGCTTTTTAGTGTTTGCTAGACTATTTTCTAAAATCCAGTGCCTCCTGATTATTTTTAGTCTTACGTTGGTTTTTCTTTTAATTCTCTTTTAGAGTTAGTCTGTACCCTTTTGTAAATTTTCAAAAATTTATTTTTGGCTGCACCGGGTCTTCACTGCTGCGTGCGGGCTTTTTCTGGTTTCAGTGTGCAGGCCTCTCGTTGCAGAGCACAGGCCCTAGGGTGCACAGGCTGCAGTAGCTGTAGCTCGCAGGCGGCACGTGTAGCCCGCCTGGACCAAGGACAGAACCCGTGTCCGCTGCGCTGCACGGCAGCTTCCTAACCACTTGATCACCAGGGAAGTCCCGTCGATACCCTCTTAATGCATGGGAAGCTGAAATTTTTAAATGCATAAATATACATAAACACACTGCATAAATTTAAAATGAAGCGATTATAGACTGTACTGTGTTTAATACACGATCAGACTATGTATGTGTGTGCGAGCATGTGGGTGTTTCAAACAATGAAATATAACTGATTTTATTTCCAATTTTACACAGAAAAACCTTGGGGGGTACAGTTTAACAAACTGCAGAGACAGATATCAGAGCTTTGAAGAAAAAAAGCTATAAGCAGTTATATAAAATATGAGAAACTAAGTTCCAAGAGATGCATCCCCTGGACTCAGTATAAAGAGTTAGTGTGGGAAAATGTTTTTTATATCCAACCATGACTGAATAAAAACCACCTCAGTTCTCAGACATTTACTCAGTTGCCAGTTTCTACAGAATCCTGTAGGAGGCTAAACAGAGAAGTCCAAAGGGTCAGTCAGAGGTATGACAGTAGTTGAGGGGCTACATACAGGTCAAGTCTAGGTCAGGTCCTTCCTTTGTTGCAGTGGCGTACCTGCAGCCCCTACATCTGAAAGGTTGCAACCCAGGGCTCAGAAAACTTTGCAGGTGGCGTCACCAGCAGGCTGAGAAGACCACACGCCACCCTGGGTTCCTCCAGACAGCACTGGAATTCAAACTCCATAAGTAGCAACCCTGCGGTTAGTACACCACCAGCCAGGGCATTCTCTCAGCCACATGACTTTACTGAAAACCAAGGGGAATGGGTTTTAGTTGTTGTTTTTATATTAGCCATCCATTGCTTAACCACACGTGCATGATCATACCATGCTCTCTTGGCTTGGTTTTTGCTGCCAGTTACTCTCACTAAAATCAACTACATACTTTTGATTCTGTTTTAAAACTGATTTGGCTTTACACAAGCAATAACCTACATTTTACAGAGTGTATCAAAAGAGTGTTAAAGCCAATATCCAGACTGCGTATGTTGTTAACTTTGACAAAAATCCAAAACTACCTGAACTCTTTTAGGGAAAGTGTGACTGGTTAAAACAGAAACTAAATTCTGCAATTTTGTGGTTTGTTTTTTTTTTTTGGTCTGCTCAAAAAGGCCAGGTCAGTTTAAAGCTTTGACCTACTTCACCCTGCTTTAACCAAACATTTGATAAAATGTTCTCCATGGTAACCCTGTGATTAAAATGGTAAATAAAGTATGGCACAGGTTATTGTATTATTAAGTGACTTTGCAATTGGTGAGACCAAAGTCAAACAACAGTTTTCTAATACCAAGTTCCCTGTTTTTGGACCTGGTTTGCTTAGTACTTAACAATAATTAAAGTAAAATTAACAGAAACATAAAATAAAACAGTGTGGAGGTTCCTTAAAAAACTGCAAATAGACCTGCCATATGACCCAGCAATCCCACTGCTGGGCATATACACCGAGGAAACCAGAATTGAAAGAGCCACGTGTACCCTGATGTTCATCGCCGCATTGTTTACAATAGCCAGGACATGGAAGCAACCTAGATGCCCATCAACTGACGAATGGATAAGAAAGCTGTGGTACATATACACAATGGAATATTACTCAGCATTAAAAAAAATTTCATTTGAATCAGTTCTACTCAGATGGACGGAACTGGAGCCTATTATCCAGAGTGAAGTAAGCCAGAAGGAAAAACAATACAGTATACTAACGCATATATATGGAATTTAGAAAGAGGGTAACGAGAACCCAGCATGCGAGACAGCAAAACGAACGCAGATGTATAGAACAGACTCGTGGACTCTGTGGATGAGGGCAAGGGTGGGATGATATGGGAGAATGGCATTGAAACATGTTAATTATCATATGTCTAATCAATCGCCAGCCCAGGATTGATGCTCGGGGCTGGTGCAACGAGATTTCCCGGGGGGAGGGAGGAGGGAGGGGGGTTCTGGAGGGGGAGCATATGTAAACCCATGGTGATATCATGTCATTGTATGGCAAAACTAATAAAAAAAAAAAAAGAAAAAAAAACATAAAATACTAGATGTATAAATGACAAAGCCCACATTTTAACATGGCTCCAAATCCAAAATTATCTCAACACAATGATATAGCAGAAATGTAAATGTCAACTCCCAACATGTGAGTCTTTAAAATTTATCACACAGTGGTATGTCTTGGATTGTGTCCTAAGACAGAAAAAAAAAAGACCATTTAAAAAAAAAATGGCAAAATCTGAATAAAGTCTAGAGACTAATGTTGGCTTCTTAGTTTTAATAAATGTTTTATGGTAATGCAGGATGATAACATGAGGAAAAACAAAATAGGTAAGGGATAGATGGGAACTTTTACCTATCTTTGCAGCTTTTCTATAAATCTAAAGTTACTCCAAAATAAAGGTTTATTTGTTAAAAAAGCAATGCAGTACAACTTAAAAGAGGTCTTCCTAAAATATAATTACTATTTAAAAACATCAGTTCTCATGGCAGGTCAGTGAGAGTGAGGGCAAGGGGTCCCTTGGCTGTGCTCAAGCCTCGGCAGGGCCAGGAATGGTGCGTTGTAACAGCAGGACTCCGACCCTTGGCTGTCACTCGTTTTCTGCCATTTTATATATACACACATATATGTACATATATATATATACACCTCTTTTTTTTACAACATAGTTTACCCTTTTAAAATGTACAGTTCAGTGGTTTCTGTTCATTTGCAAGGTCACAAAACTACCAATTACTAATTATTTCCACAACATTTTTTGTCAGCCCATCTAAAAGCCTTAATTAAAGATCACTCCCTAGTCCCCCTCACCAGTCTCTGGCAAGCATCAGTCAACATTGGGACTTACCTGTGTGGTGCAATGGGTCAGAATCCACCTACCAATGCAGGAGACATGGGTTCAGTCCCTAATGGGAGAAGATTCCATATGTCATGGAGCAACTAAGCCCTTGCACCACAACCACTGAGCCCATGCTCTAGAGCTGTAACTACCGAAGTCCACGTGCCCAGAGCCTGTGCTCTGCAACAAGAAGCCACTGCATTGAGAAGCCCACACACCTCAATTAAGAGTAGCCCCTCAAGACCAGAGAAAACCCAAACAGCAGCAGCAGCTAAACAAAGACTCAGTTCGGTTCAGTCACTCAGTCGTGTCCAACTCTGCGACCCCATGGACAGCAGCACCCCAAACTTCCCTGTTCATCACCAACTCCCAGAGCTTGCTCAAACTCATATTCATTGAGTTGGTGATGCCATCCAACCAATCTCATCCTTTGTCATCCCCTTCTCCTGACTTCAGTCTTTCCCAGCATCAGGGTCTTTTCAAATGAGTCAGTTCTTCTCATGAGGAGGCCTAAGTATTGGAGCTTCAGCTTCAGCATCAGTCCTTCCAATGAATATTCAGGACTGATTTCCTTAACCATTGACTGGTTTGATCTCCTTGCAGTCCAAGGGACTCTGAAGAGTCTTCTCCAACAACACAGTTCAGAAGCATCAATTCTTCGGCACTCAGTTTTCTTTATGGTCCAACTCTCACATCCATACAGGACTATTGGAAAAACCATAACTTTGACTAGATGAACCTTTGTTAGCAAGTAATGTCTCTGCTTAATATGCTGTCTAGGTTGGTCATAGCTTTTCTTCCAAGGAGCAAGCATCTTTTAATTTCACGGCTGCAGTCACCATCTGCAGTGATTTTGGAGCCCAAAAAAAGTCTGTCACTGTTTCCATTGTTTCCCCATCTATTTGCCATGAAGTGATGGGACCAGATGCCATGATCTTAGTTCTTTGAATGTTGAGTTTTAAGCCAACTTTTTCGCTCCCTTTCACTTTCATCAAGAGGCTCTTTACTTCTTCTTTGCTTTCTGCCATAAGGGTGGTGTTACCTGCATATCTGAGGTTATTGCTATCTCTTCCAGCAATCTTGATTCCAGCTTGTACTTCAGCCTGGCATTTCACATGAGGTACTCTGCATATAAGGTAAATAAGCAGGGGAACAATAAACAGCCTTGACGTACTCCTTTCCCAATTTGGAACCAGTCCATTGTTCCATATTGGGTTCTAACTGTTGCTTCTTGACCTGCATACAGATTTCTCAGGAGACAGGTCACATGGTCTTGTATTCCTATCTCTTAAAGACTTCTCCACAGTGTGTTGTGATCCACACAATCTAAGGCTATGGAGTAGTCAGTAAAGCAGATGATGTTTTTCTGGAACTCAAAGACTCAGCACAGCCAAAGGTAATTTTTAAAAAATCAGTCAACTTTGTCTCTATGAATTTACCTATTCTGGATATTTCAGATAAATGGAATCATTAAAAAATCAGGTAATGTAAAGAATAATCCAGAAGTACAGTGTGCTGTGCTCAGTCCCTCAGTTATGTCCAACTTTGTGACTTCACAGACTTTAGCACACCAGTCTTCTGTGTCCTGAATTATCCAGGCAAGAATACTGGATTGGATGCCCTGCCCTCCTCCAACGGATCTTCCCAACCCAGGGATCAAACCCAGGTCTCCTGCATGCAGGCGGATTTTTTTTTTTTACCATCCGAGCCACCAGAGAAGCCCAAGAATACTGGAGTGGGTAGCCACTCTCCATTCTCCAGGGCATCTTCCCAACCCAGGAATCGAAACTGTGTCTTCTGCATTGCAGGTGGATTCTTTACCGGCTGAGCTACCAGGAAAGTCCAGAGAAGTAGAGTGGTACTGCTCAAAGCAACTGTGATCTTCCAAATGACTGTAATGATGATAAAAGTTATTTTATTGGCAGTTGTTTACCCTCATAGCAGTCTTAAGAGATAGACAGTATAGTACCCATTGGCTAGATGATAGAAACGACAGCTTTTATCCATCTATAGCACACTGATGATCTAGTCAAATATATCAGTTTTGGAAGCTAGGAAATTTGGGTGACTATCTCTTGGGTCACATTAATGAAAGTATTCGAGGTTAAGAAACCAGTCCTTTAATGCATCCAGTGTCATGTTTAATTTTGGTGAAAACACTCTAAAGCTATAAACTGTCTGGGAGGGAGAATGGCATGGAAAGAATCTAGATTAAGCAACAGCCATAGGGCTCAATATTAAAGAAAATCCAACAACCCAGTCAAAAATGAACTAGGGACGTAAAGAGACATTTCTCCAAAGACATACAGATGGCCAATAAGCACATGAAAATATGCTCAACATTACTAATTATTAGAGAATTGCAAATCAAAACTACCCTAAGGTATCACTTCATACCAGTCAGAATGGCCATCATCAAAAATTATTAAAATAATAAATACTGGAGAGGGTGTGGAGAACAAGGGAACACTCCTACATTACTGGTAGGAATGTAAATTGATGCAGCCACTATGAAGAACAATATGGGAGATCCTTAAAAAACTATAGTTGCCATATGATCCAGCAATCCCACTTCTGAGTATGTATCTGGAGAAAAATGAATTTACATACAAAACAGAAATAGGCCCATAGATAGAAAACAAATTTATGGTTGCCAAATGGGAAGGGCAGAGGGAGGATAAATTAGGAATTTGGGAGTAACATATACACACTGAATTTGGAAAACTCAGCAGTGGCCACGGTACTGGAAAAGGTCAGTTTTCACTCCAATCCCAAAGAACGCTCTAACTACCACACAATTACACTCATCTCACACGCTAGCAAAGTAATGCTCAAAATTCTCCAAGTCAGGCTTCAACAGTACGTGAACCATGAACTTTCAGATGTTCAAGCTGATTTAGAAAAGGCAGGGGAACCAGAAGTCAAATTGCCAACATCTGCTGGATCATCGAAAAAGCAAGAGAGTTCCAGAAAAAATCTGCTTTATTGACTATGCCAAAGCCTTTGACTTTGTTGTGTGGATCACAACAAACTGTGGAAAATTCTTCAAGAGATGGGAATACCAGACCACCTGACCTGCCTCCTGAGAAATCTGTATGCAGATCAAGAAGCAACAGTTAGAACTGGACATGGAACAACAAACTGGTTCCAAATTGGAAAAGGAATACATCAGGCTGTATATTGTCACCCTGCTTATTTAGCTTATATGCAGAGTACATCATGAGAAACGCTGGGCTGGAAGAAGCACAAGCTGGAATCAAGATTGCTGGAAGAAATATCAATAACCTCAGATACGCAGATGACACCACCCTTACTGGCAGAAACTAAAGAGCCTCTTGATGAAAGTGAAAGAGAGTGAAAAAGTTGGCTTAAAATTCAACATTCAGAAAACTAAGGTCATGGCATCTGGTCCAATCACTTCATAGGAAATAGACGGAGAAACAGTGGAAACGGTGACAGACTTTATTTTGGGGGGGCTCCAAAGTCATTGCTGATGGTGAGTGCAGTCATGAAATTAAAAGACGCTCCTTGGAAGAAAAGTTATGATCAACCTAGACAGCATATTAAAAGCAGAGACATTACTTTGCCAACAAAGGTCCGTCTACTCAAAGCTATGGTTTTTCCAGTGGTCATGTATGAAAGTGAGAGCTGGACTATAAAGAAAGCTGAGCGCCAAAAAATTGATGCTTTTGAATTTGGTGTTAGAGAAGACTCTTGAGTGTTCCTTGGACTGCAAGGAGATCCAATCAGTCCATCCTGAAGGAAATCAGTCCTGAATATTCACTGGAAGGACTGACGTTGAAGCTGAAACACCAATATTTTGGCCACCTGATGCAAAAACCTGACTTTTGAAAAGACCCTGATGCTGGGAAAGACTGAAGGTGGGAGGAAAAGGAGACAACTAAGTGACTGACCTATAAACACTATCATATAAAAAATACGGTATTTTCCAAATACAACCACAACTTCCATCTCACATGCTCTTCCTAGCACGACGGCGACACTCCTCTCACCTAGAGTTGGGGTCTGTGGAGTGAGCCAGTGACTACATTAGTGACATTACATGAATTCCAAAGCTGAGTCCTACTAAAGGTAAGGCTTCCATCTGGTTCCCTTAGAATACTCACTCCTGGAACCCAGTGCCTGCTACAAAGAAACCCAGGCCACATGAAATGGCCACAGGTGATTTTATGTGCAGAGCAAACTCACTGGAAAAGACCTGATGCCAGGAAATACTGAAGGCAGAGAAGGGGGCGACAGAGGATGAGATGGCTGGATAGCATTGCCAACTCAATGGACGTGAGTTTGAGCAAACTCCAGAAAATAGAAAAGCACGGGGAAGCCTAGTGTGCTACATATGGTCCATGGGGTTGCAAAGAATCAGACATGACTTAGCGACTAGATAACAAAAAAAGGACACCTTCCTTCATCTCCCCACACATACCCAAAAGCCAGCCAGGGCCTGCTACACAGGTGGTTCTGCTTCAAATCATTTTAATCCACAAGCCATATACATATTCACACACTCCACCTAATATCAGCCCGTCTAGGGAAACAGATCTCTCAATTATGCAGATCTCTACTAGGGCAAGGAAAGACTTCAACGTTGTGTAGTAACTGCCTTGTGTAGTGTGTGGATATAAGACAGGCTGCAGAATCAACCCGTGATGGACATTTGGCCTTAACTGACCTCTGGGCTGTCCTAATACCTGACATTTTTTTAAAAAGCTATGAGATGTAACTCACAGCATTCACCTCTTTAAAGTATACAAGTCAATGGTTTGGATATTTACTGTTGTGTAAACATCACTAAATTTTAGAATATGTTTAACACTTGCTTTCTCTCTGGCTGTCTAGTCTGGGCATTTCATATAAATGGAATCATACAAAAAGAAAAAGAAAACCAGGGACTTCTCTGGCAGTCTAGTGGTTAAGACTATGCACTTCCACTGCAGGGTGTGTGGGTTCAATCCCTTGTCGAATGTGGAATTAAGATCCCACATGTTGCCCTGAAGTGAGGCCAAAAAAACCAACAAAACAAAACCAAAAATATATAACCAACAAAATCTACTATATAGTACAGGGAACTATATTCAATATTTTTTAATAACCTATATGCGAAGAGTCTGGAAAAAAAATATGGTTGTTTAGTCCCTGAGTCATGTCCAACTCTTTTGCGACCCCATTGGAATATGGCCCTCATGGAATATAGGGATTTCCCAGGCAAGAATAGTGGAGTGGGTTGGTTACAAGTTCCCAATCCAGGGATAGAACCCATGTCTCCTGCTTGGCAGGCAGATTCTTTACCACTGAGCCACCTGGGAAGCCCCTGAAAAAGAATATATATACATATAATTGAACCACTTTGCTGTACACCTGAAAAAAACACTGTAAATCAACTATACTTCAATCTAAGAAACAGCTATAGGAACTGAAGTGTTTAGCTCAGATGGACGTCTTCAGGTAAATTAGTACTCTTACAAAAGAAACTGAAATCATTCAAGTAGACCAAGAGAATACCCTGGTTAAATTTCAAGAAAAAAATTCATCCAGCAATGCGATGATTTAGTAGCCTCCATATACCTCAGTCTCTCATTTGTAATACGAGTGTAATATTTGCTCCTATGGGGCTTCCCAGGTGACTTCAGTGATAAAAGAACCTGCCTGCCAAGAAAAGGGATCTGGGTTCAATCCCTGGGTCAGGAAGATCCCGTGGAACAGGAATGGCAACCCACTCCAGTATTCTTGCCTGGAAAATTCCATGAACAGAAAAGCCTAGTGGACTACAGTCCATGGGGTCAAAAAATGTCAGACATGACTGAGCAACTGTGCCTCTGCCCTCCAACAGGACAACCACACACTGACAAAGGAATCAACCAAAAATTGCAATGAGTACATTCAAAATTGATTTGAGTAGTTAAAAGGTTTTTAAGACTTTTCTAGGGCTTTCCTGGTAGTTCAGCTGGTAAAGAATCCACCCGCAATGCAGGAGACCTAGGTTCAATCCTTAGGTTGGGAAAATCCCCTGAATAGGCTACCCATTCCAGTATTTTTGCCTGGAGAATTCCATGGACAGAGGATCCTGGCAAATTAGTCATGGGCTCCCAGTCAGACACGACTGAGTGACTCACACCCACAAGACTTCTGATTCTATGTAATTGTACATAGTGCAACGTTTTCACATTTTTCAGCTCAGTAATTTTTACTTATCCTTCAAGATCTCAGCTATTTCTGACAAATAACCTTCTCTAGCCAATCTAATTACACTCCTTTCATTCTTCCTCTAGCCAATCTAATTACACTTTCATTCTTCCTGCTCACAGCATCCTTCTTTGCTTTAAGAGCATTACCAGAACTACTTCATCTACTTCACTCAGTATCCAGTTGCTCCAGTAGACTTTCAACTCAAAAGGGCAAGGACTGTATCCATTTTGTTCACAATCCTATCCCAAGTGTGTGGAATAGTGTCTAGCGCAATAGTCCAAGAGTCTCAGTGTAACACTTAGTCAAATTGTTAGTCAGTTGTTCAGTCGAGCCTAAACCGTGCGACCCCGTAGACTGCAGCCCACTAGGCTCCTGTCCATGAGATTTTCCAGGCAAGGATACTGGAGCAGGTTGCCATTTCCTTCTCCAGGGGATCTTCCCAACCCAGGAATCAAACCCAGGTCTCCTGCACTGCAGGCAGATTCTTTAGACTGAGCTACAAGGGAAGCCTTAGTCAAACTAATTTTCATTAAAAAATTAATCACATCAGGGACTTCCTTGGTGGTTCAATATTGCAATGTGGGTTCGGTCTGTGGTCAGGCAATTAACCCTATACACCACTACGTGGTGCTGCAAGGGGAGATAGTGATGCAACTAAGATCCCATGTGCCACAACTGAGACCCAACAACACCAAGAGCCAAGTGAATTATTTTCAAAAAACTCGTATCAAAATAAAACGATTTCACCTAAATTACTAATAGTTCATTCACGCTGAAAAGCAGTTTCTTAAAAAGTATACACTTGCCAAGAACTAATAAGCAATCCCACTCCTAGGTTTTGACACAAGGAAAATGAAAACCTATAATCACACACAAACCTATGTGAATGTTTAGTGGTTTATTTGTAATTATCCAAAACAACCAATGTCCCTCAGCTGTAAACAAGCTTATAGGTATTAAAAAGGAACAGATTACTGATACATGCAAAACAGATAATCTCAAAGGCATCATGCTAAGTGAAAGAAACCAGATTCAAAAGGCTACATATGGTTATCAATTCAGGTTTGTGACACTGCTGCAAAAACAGGGACAGATATAGGTCAGTAGTTACCAAGATTAAGAGGTAGAAAAGAGTGATTGACCACAAAGGGGCAAGAGTCTGGGGGAGAGGGAAAAGGTGATGGAAATACTCTGTACCATGATTATGGTAAATTAACTTTTTTGGTAAACTTTATCAAAACTTGCACACACTTTTACAGGGTAAATTTTAGGTTAAGGACCTCAATTAAAAAAAACTTTAAAATATTCCACTAAGTTTTATATTATTGCTTACGTGATTTTTGTTGTCACTGAGCACTCAAGGCTTGGAGATCCACCGGCCTGAAGGTTGTCCAAGGTGTAATTTGACTAACCTCACTTATTTCTAGTGACAGGACTACATAGCACAACCTATTTAGAAAAGAAACCCATATGATCCTTTCCAAGTTTTCCTTTCCATTGAAAGGGCAGTGACTTTTCAGGAGCCTTGTGGCAGTTTCTAAACAAAGTTCTTCCTCAATCACTATCACCTGAGCAAACAACCCAACTTCAATTGTGATTGTAGCTAGTCTAGGAAGTTACCAGAAGCCTGCAAACAGGGGAGTCTGATGCCACCTGTGTCAGAGAACCTTTTGGGTTTATTAGAAAAAAGGACATAAGTCATGAAAAGCAAACCACATCAGGAAAAATTTCAGCAATGTTGAAAATAAAGGAAAATACATCTCATTCCATCTTTCTCATATGGAAGAGCTTGCTCTTCTCCCCTTATCAGATTTGAGAACTCATGCTGCTCATTTAAGATACAAGGGAATAACTAACACGCCTTTAAATAATTCTCAACTGTACGTAGTTCTGCAGCATTTCACAATGACATCTAACACCTATCAACTGAAAACATAAAAGGACATCTTGACACAGTTTTCATACTTTTCTACAACTGCCAATTTCAGGAATTGTATGGAGCCAGAAAACAGCCTGTTTTGGCATAAGCTCAATGCTCAACCTAGCAAAAGGTAACCAAGGTAAATATCAAGGTAAATCAAGGTAACAAAGTCCTGTCCTGGTATTATATATCCCATTCTGCAAATTACTAATAATAATCAAGTTCTTCAGTATATGCAATCCACTTTTGGGCAGACCAGAACCCAGCCAGATGAATTGCTCATGCTCTTGAAAAAAACCCCAAAGCATAGTTAATCTGGCCAAAACTTAACTTATTCTAGATTGCCTATTCCGGGAATAGGATGAAAAATCATTTTCAATAATCAGACTGCCTCTCATTTTCTGAAACCACAAAAGAATTCCTGGGGCCAAACTGCAACAATTCCATTAGAGATTCCGTATTTCAACAGCTGGGCAATTTAAAAATGGGTTTAAGGTCAAGCACCAGTTTTATAAATCTTTTCTGACAGTTCATATTCAGAAAGACAACTGTATAAAAAACTGAGCATAACATTCATCCTGAACCTAGAAATTCATGTTTTAAACTAGTCGTTAGTGACCACCAGTAGGTGGTGCTCACAGCAATTCTGTACAGACAAGAAATCTATGGTATGCCAGTCTTGCTCTCCTTAAACTTCCACTTAATGAAAGCTATTTTCTGCAATGAAACCTTCCCTTGTAAAGGGAATCTCTCCTGGTAACTGTCAGATTTTCATCAACTATTTACTAGCTATCAATCTTTATTCATATCTCCTTTAATCAGTTGACACCATACCTGTCAAAACATAAAGGGACAAGCTAAGGACCAAATGTTTGTCATTTTAGAGCCCCTACCAACGGTCATATAATTTTTACCCAGGAAAAATTCAGAAAGAAAAATTCTAATTAACAATCCACCTGTCTACAACTCACAGGATGCTTTCTATTCACAAAAAAAGGCTTCTAGAATGGTAACTGGTGTCATTTCACCAGTTTCAGCTGGATTAATTTTCCTTTCATATTGTAAAAGCCTAGTTACCAGATACACAACTATTCAGTTTCTGCAAATGCATGAAGATTTACTATCAAAACCAAGGTTAACTTAGAACTACCTGGCTTATACCCAGAGATCAATTATCAACTGACCACCGAAGTTTTTCCCATTTTTTGAAGCCCTGCAATATACAGGTTACCAAATTCCTCTAGAGTTAAGGGCTATTTTCATCCAACTGTCAAATTAGAGCAACCTGAGAATTACAATTTGCCAATTTCCTTTCTAGTTTTTATGATGGTGAACTTTTAAAACATTTTAAACTAGATTAACCTATACTCAGACCCAGATGGGCCATACTTCCTCTTATGCTATTTACCACCATACACCTTATCTCCAATGTAGCAATGTTCTCTTCACCCAACCTTGCCCGTTAGATGAGAATTCCTATAGAAAGTTCTATTTAAGTGACAGGAAATACAATTAGCCTCCAGCATCTTTTATTTTTCCTAGAACCTGTATACAATTAACTATCAGGGCAGTACTCAATACTGTTTTAAGCCTCGCATTTTAGATTAACTCCTTATAAATCTGAATGCACATCCTCATAACTGGGAAACTAAATGACATATTTACTCATGTAACCATACAAAATTTTATATGCAACAGGAGCTTTTATACTATAGAATCTGACCTTACAAACTAGCTTACATATAAAACATAGTTATTCTTTGCTCATCTGTCCTAATCTATATAAAGTGTTGCACCAATGCTTAAGATGTTAAGACAGATGAGGTCTCAACACAAGGTTAACAAACCTGAAGCTCCACCCTAGAAATACAAACCCATAACTTGAAAATTGTTTTACCAGAAATACCTCATGAGCAACTCTTACCATAGTACTATAGGGAGTTACAGTGTTGACCAAAAGAAGACACAGGTTTCTCATTAAACTTTTTTTAATGGGTCTCAAATTCTGTGACAGATTTTTGGTCAAGTTGTTTTCATTAAAAAGTACTGATTTTAAAAACTAATAACTTAAACTGCCACACACAAAACATATGGTCCACAAAAACATTCTCCTTTCCTTCTGAAGGTTTTACGATGCATTGTTATCATTAACCAGTCTTTTACTATTAAACTTAAATGGCCAATTGAGACAAACAGTTCTGAGACCTTTCTTCCACCACTGATTAAGACTGGGGTGGCAGGTATTGGGGATAATATTCATTTAGCCTTCTGAGCTTTCTGGGCAGACTTGGTGACCTTGCCAGCTCCAGCTGCCTTCTTGTCCACTGCTTTGATGACACCCACAGCGACTGTCTGTCTCATGTCACGCACAGCAAAACGGCCTATGAAAAAACACAGCATTACCATTAGAGACATTTTTCAAATCTTTTACTTCTAAAATTAAGTTTTTAATTACAGCAGAAAAACATCCTTACCCAGGGGAGGGTAATCAGAGAAGCTCTCAACACACATGGGCTTGCCAGGAACCATATCAACGATGGCAGCATCACCAGATTTCAGGAATTTAGGGCCATCTTCCAGCTTTTTCCCAGAACGACGATCAATCTTCTCCTTCAGCTCAGCAAACTTGCAGGCAATATGAGCTGTGTGACAATCTAGCACAGGTGCATAACCAGCACTGATTTGGCCTGGATGGTTCAAAATAATCACCTGGAAAGAAGATTTGCATTTAGTTGTGTCTCAAAGACCCTTAAAGTTTTAGCAGTAAATAAAAACTTGTCTCGCCTAAGTATTACCTGAGCTGTGAAGCCAGCAGCCTCCATGGGTGGATCATTTTTGCTGTCACCAGCCACATTGCCACGACGAACATCTTTGACAGACACGTTCTTGACATTGAAGCCCACATTGTCCCCAGGAAGGGCTTCACTCAGTGCTTCGTGGTGCATTTCTACGGACTTCACTTCGGTTGTTACATTGACTGGAGCAAAGGTGACCACCATGCCAGGTTTGAGAACACCAGTCTCCACACGACCCACAGGGACAGTACCAATACCTAAAATAAACGTTTACAGCACTTAATGCCTCAAAGCAGGTAGGAGGTATTGTAGCAACCCAGACAAACTAATGGTTTTGTTCTACTTACCACCAATTTTATAGACATCCTGGAGAGGCAAACGCAAGGGTTTGTCAGTTGGGCGAGTTGGTGGCAGGATGCAATCCAGAGCTTCAAGCAGGGTGGTTCCACTGGCATTGCCGTCCTTACGGGTGACTTTCCATCCCTTGAACCATGGCATCTGAAACAAGACACGCTGTCTGTTACCATCAAACTAAACCCCCTTACAGAACTTAAGTCCTGAAAACTTGAAAATCACTTACGTTAGCACTTGGCTCCAGCATGTTGTCACCATTCCAGCCAGAAATTGGCACAAACGCTACTGTGTCGGGGTTGTAGCCAATTTTCTTAATGTAGGTGCTGACTTCCTTAACAATTTCCTCGTATCTCTTCTGGCTGTAGGGTGGCTCAGTGGAATCCATTTTGTTAACTCCAACAATGAGTTGTTTCACACCCAGAGTGTAAGCCAGAAGGGCATGCTCACGGGTCTGCCCGTTCTTGGAGATACCGGCTTCAAATTCACCAACACCAGCAGCAACAATCAGAACAGCACAGTCAGCCTTTGAAAGAAAACAAGTCCACATCCTGTTAAAGTTCTTCAAAAAGATCCATAGCTTTGCCAGTGTAAAAACACGTTATTTACTTCAATAGTTTTTAGTCTCACAAACCTGGGATGTCCCTGTAATCATGTTTTTGATGAAGTCTCTGTGTCCTGGGGCATCAATGATGGTAACATAGTACTTGCTGGTCTCAAATTTCCACAGGGAGATATCAATGGTGATGCCACGCTCACGTTCAGCTTTCAGTTTGTCCAAGACCCAGGCATACTTGAAGGAGCCCTTTCCCATCTACAAAGATTGAGAATGATTACTTGGTAACTGAAACATGTAGGTTCAGGATGAAATTCTTTTCCCTAACTTGGAAAAAATGCTGGGTTTCACTTACAACTGCTACGTTTAAGTGCATTTTACTTTATTTTCAAAAGTTAACTGACTTAACAGTAAACTTTGCAATTTATCTTTTAACTAGTAAAGTCAGATCTAGACTACTGGGTAGTTTTCGGAAAGTTACCACTTAATGCCCTTGCTCAACCCATAGTCGCATCTTAATTTTCCCTACCTCGGCAGCCTCCTTCTCGAACTTCTCAATTGTTCTCTTGTCGATTCCGCCACATTTGTAGATCAGATGGCCAGTCGTGGTAGACTTCCCTGAATCTACGTGCCCAATGACAACGATGTTGATGTGGGTCTTCTCCTTTCCCATTTTGGTTTAGGTTTAACTGTGGTTTTCACGACACCTAAATTGGAAAGGGGAGGGGGTTGTGCGAAACACTTTAAACCACTGTCCTGAAGCTTAAGAAAAAACTACGACCCAAACTCCAAGGGCAAATTCCAAGGAGCATTACAACCAGCGCCAAGCTGGCCAACTCATGTCTCCACCCATAAGCTCCACCGTCCAGAGCGCCCTCCCCCACCCCATGTGTCGCTCTGGAACCACGAGGAACCGAGGTGCCAAGACGGCCCCCGGTCCGCCGCGGGGGGTCCCAAGGACGCGGCGCCAGGCAGGGACGGGCCCGGGGCCTTTGTGCGGGTGACTCACCCGCCGCTCCCCGCCCGGGCCGCCGCGTCCTCCATTTTGAAGCCGTGCAGCGGGGCCGGGAGCGGCCATCTTTCCGCGCACGCAACTAGTGCCGGGCGGGGCGGCGCTCTAAGCTCGCCCGGCCGCCACTGCTCTCCCGCCCCGCCTCGGCCCAGCGAGGCCGCGCAGGCATGTGCGCCGGGAGGCGAGCCCGCGCCCTCGGCGCGTCGCGGCCGCCCGCCACCGCGCCCCCGAAGCCCGACGAGCGCCGGGAAGCCCACCCTGTCAGCCCCCGGCCGGCCTCGGGAGAACCGCCCCGGCCGAGAAACCCGCGGCTGTGTGGAGTCGTTCAACAGTGTTTGGGTGGCCTCGCGGGGGGTGGGGGGGAATCGGGCGGCAAAGCGCGGCGGGATCCCCGCGCAGCGGCCCCGGCGCCGCAGCCCAGGCCTCAACCCAAGCACGAGGCGAAGGGGCTGTGAGAAAAACGCCCAGGCCTCCAACGCTCCCCACCCCCCTACCCGCTCCCACCCCGAAATCCCCGTCAGGAACATGGTAGGGGTGCCCGCGGGCGCGGCGGGAAACACACGCACGCGAAGGCCGCGGCCGTCGGCAGAGGCCAGGCCCGCCGAAGCCACACCCGGCACTCACCTGTGTCCTGACGGCAAACCCGTTGCGAAAAAGAACGTTCACGGAGACTACGGCACTTATATACGGTTCTCCCCCACCCTCGGGGAAAAGGGCGGAGCCAGCACACGACACCACTTTCCCAGTTTACCCCGCGCCGCTTCCACCAGGCACCAGTTCAATCTCCGTCCCCTCCCCCCACGTCTCGGGGACCGTGGGCGATGTACGTTCAGCCCACTGACGAGCGCCGGGCGCCCCGCGCATGCTCCTCTCGACCCAGAGGAGGACGAGCGGGTGGGTGGGGGGCGGGGACGAGAGCTCCCTCGGTTCCAGGGTAGTGGGAGTTTATCGACGGTCCCTGGGCTTCCCCCGGGCAGAGGCGAGTCCTCCTTTTGTATGAATTACTCGCTGCACAGCTGGGGGGTGGGGCGGCGAGGAGGCGGCCGGGTGGGGACGTCCAGAAGCTTCCCTCGATACCTTTCCCGGTTTCACTGCAGAGACCGAGATTGGGGAATCCCTTCTTCCCGTCCCTAGCCTTAACGTCTCGCGGGTTCCGGACCAACTCCTCGAGCCGCCTGCAGTACCGGGGCTGGCGTCTCCCCGGCTCCTGCCCTCCGCGCCCCTTCCGGCTGGAGAGGAGTCTAAGGCCCGGGGACCCGGGCGGCGGGCGAGGGCGGAGGGCCGACAGGGCCGGAGAATCCACGAGTGGTTAGGTTTGGAGGCCAACAGCCCGACGAATATGCTCCAGGGGCTTTCGCCATTCAGAGCTTTTATTCAAAGTTCATACCACACAGTCACGCCATGTGGTACTCCCGATGTCCAGTTTTTCAGTTTAGAATAGACTTAAGTTCTGCAGTTTGCTTTACTTCCAACTCTAACGTTATTACGTTAACGAAATCCTGAGTCTGTCTGGTCTCCTGGTACATTTTCCAGTGTACACTCCAGTTTCATTGCAAGCATGAAGAACCTAAAAAGAGTTTCTCATGTTCAGCTTTTCCACATGATCTCATGTAGAGAGTAAGATCTTACAGCATCAGCAAGCTTATCCACGCAGTTTACAATCTCCAACACTGCTGTGAAATCACTGCTTCCCAAAAATGGCCTATCCCGTTTAAGTATTTAAATAGCCTCATTTTCCCTCATCCTGTAGATTGTAACTACATTTTAGGCATAAATCTAAGGTGAGACTGGATGAGGCCTTTTTTGTTTGGCAATAAGGGCAGACTCGCAGAATCTCCTGCAGAAGAAGCTGTATCTTTAATGAGCTTAATTACTAGATCATTTTCTTGGAGAGGGAAATGGCAACCCACTCCAGTATTCTTGCCTGGATAATTTCATGGACAGAGGAGCCTGGCAGACTGCAGTCCATGGGATCGCAGAGTCAGACACGACTGAGTAACTAACACATATTTTTGTTTCTTCCACGTGTAGCACATCAGGACAACTTTTTGAGCCATCTGTTAACACATATTTGAGAACCTACTATGTGTCCAGGACAAAGTGAAGCTCTGTGGCTTGCTCAAAAGAAGTACCTCCTTTTGAAGAGGAACCCACAATCAAATTAGAAGAGGAAAACATATATAAAACAGTGGGAAGCAGTTAAAGGCAAGTTTCCATGGTGTTTACTTTCAATTTCATTCTAGAATACAGTTCTTCCAGTCCTAGCTTTCAGTCACTTCTCAGAATCCATATGCCTTTTTTTTACTTTTCAAAAGTCTTTTGTTACAGCCTTCCTACATCTTGTTTTACCATTCTTTGTAGCCATACATTTTTTAAGTTTTTCTTTCATTAGGAGTCAGTCTGTAGGCTTGTTTTAACACTGAGATAGTTTTCATGAAAGATACTACTCCATATGAAGTTTCTCTAGAAATACGTGTTACATCTTTTTCTAGCCACAAAAGCCTTTTCTATGTCTGTATTTCTAGCTTTTCTTCTTCCACAAATTCTTTAATAGTGCGTTTTCCTAGTGTCCTTACCCATGCATATGTGGAATCAAATTATCTTGATATGCTAGTCCATGTTTGTAATAAGATAAAGATGTTAAGAAGTACAAGTGAAAATCACTAGCAGTAGAACAATGCAAATACCTCTGCTCTTACTAACTTGGAAATATTAATTAATGGCTAATCACAGTCATATTCGTGTATCACAGTGATATTAACAGCACAGTGTTATTTCATATTAAGATTAGGTTGCCTCGTTAGATTTATTATTTAACATGCTTCTTTACCATGCTTTCTTTCCATACTCCTCAGATGGTTTAGGTGTGTACATTATTGGAGGTCATACTAACAGAACTGACAACATTTTGAAAACTTAGAGAACCGGTTATTTAGAGACAAGAGGGAAGGAAGCAAAGACTAAAGACACCAAAAGTTGGATATTCCAAAGTTTTACAAGAAATCCAGAATTGTAGTTAGCATCTAATCTAAGAAAGAAAAGTCAAAATGAACGCAGATATTAGTAAGAGGAAAACATCCAATATAATTTCAGTTTAGAAAACATAAAAGTGAGACACGTGACCTCTGTAAAATAGGCACAATTAATTGAAAGTTGTCCCCAAGGCCCTGAGCCTGCGGCTCCGAATATACACTTTATAAATACCTTCCAGAGAATCCTTCTTCAAAATAGTACCTAGGGAACTGCAAAATTCTACAACAGTCCTTGATCGATCACAGAAGTAACCTACCGAGCACCACCCGCCGGGTGCTCTCAGTCCGGCTGCGCTAACGGCCGAGACTTTAGGGAACTGGAGGGACCTCGAGCCGTAGAGCGAGTTAAGGTTAGACGGCGGCCCCAAGCCTCTGCTAGGGGCAGGACCCACGGCCGTGCTCCGGGCGGGCGCGGAGGGCGGCGGGAAGCGCGTGGCAGGGCAGCCGCGCGCGGCTCGCGGCGCGCCGGCGTGCAGGGGAGGGCGAGCCCGCGCCTCGCGTGCGCGCCGACACCTGCGGGCAGGCCGGGCGGGCGGCGGCCGCGGGGTCGGCCCCCCGGCCCCGCCCCCTGCTCGAGGTCGCTCGGGACGCGGCCGGCGGAAGGAAGCCCCCGGGCGGCGGCCGGCACCCCCGCGTGGCCGGGCCGGGGGTGGTGTTCGGTAGGGTCGCGCGTCCGCGCTTTTCCCCGGGCCCCCTGTTTTGCACAAAATCCTAGCACATCTTTTCCCACGGTATGACAGCAGTTGCAGAGTGCCTTTAACTTACTCAACCGGTAACGGTAACGGTGTTGAGGCTTGTAAATGTGTTTTGGGGGGTCGTAATCTACGGTCGTTACGTTGCTTGAGATTTTCCTTCAGTTGCTACCCTCCAGAGTAGCAAGCTGTTAAAACACATTGTCGTCAACATCTTCGCGACCCCTTTTAGGGGGGGGGAAAAAAAAGATCTTGGTGATAACCGAATAAATGCATTCAGTAAAATAGTGAACAATTTCTTTGGGATATCTGTACAGTAATTGTGATTCACCGAGCGTCTTTCGGTATTGGCTAATCACTCTGCTTTGGGCCAAATTGAGAGCAGCTTTAAGTAATTACATTTTTGCTGTGGCTTGCCACATTTTCATCTTGCCTCTGCCAATTGAAAATGATTTTTAAAAGGGTAGCTTAGAAAGTGATTATGCCAGGGAGTTTGAACTGAGAATCCAAGTAAAATGGTACTTCAGAGTGCCAGGCACTGTTCTAATATTTGCAATATTTACTGAAATCCCAGCACCCATACTTTACAGATGGAGAGTCTGTAAGCAACTGAGAGTATGTGGGTAATAGGCAAATGCAGATATAAATTCTTTTTTACAGTTTCGCCATATTTCCACAAAAGTAGTAAAATAAAATATATCGCTTTGCTTTTTACACACTCAATACATATTGGAGATCTTTTCTGTGAGCACATGTGTCCAGCAGAGCAGCATTGAACCCCAAAAAATCTGACCAGAGAGCTAGTCCTGACTTTTACCAGCAGATCTAGGCAGCCCAGTCCAATGAAAATTGCAGAGGTTTTGGATCAATGAGACCTCTGTCTGCTGCTTACAGATCTGTGATACCCAGCAGTCTTGGCTTCTCAGTTCGTGTGTTACATGGGTCTGCTCATTACTCTTACTGAGCACCTGCTTCACGATTCTGTTCTTCTAATATGCAATGACATGAAAAGATACCACCGAGGGCATTCAATTATCTAATAAAGACCGTGCTTACATAGGCATTTTGGAGAACACCTGCCCTCAATTGGTATGCCTTGTGACACTAACTTAATTCAGTAGAGAAGATAAACTCATTGCTATCTTTTTATTTGTAAACATGTTGAAATAGGTACATAGTAAAAAATTGTACAGAAGCTATACAGTGAAATGTCACTCACCTTTTTTTTTTTAGCAGTTTAGAGAAAATATAAAGAATATGCCAGGAAAATTTAAAAAACTAAAAATATTTCTGCTACTGCTCTCATTTCAAATCCAGTGCCTACCAGGATATATGCTTTCTCATTTGGTGTGAAGGAAAGGATAAATAATCTTCCCTAACTACTTACTGTGACTCCACAATATCTGTGTCTATCCACAATATCTATGTCTTCACAGATAACATTGGGCTTTCCAGATGGTGCTAGTGGTAAAGAACCTGCCTGCCAGTGCAGGAAACACAAGAGACGCAAATTCAGTCCCTGGGTTGGGAAGATCCCCTTCAGGAGGGTATGACAATGCACTTCAGTACTCTTGCCTGGAGAATCCCATAGACAGAAGAGCGTGGTGGGTTACAGTCCATAGGGTTGGCTAGAGTTGAACACGACTAAATCAACTTAGCATACATAGATAACATGGAACGAACACTAGATTAAAAGAAGAGCTGGAGTCTGTTCCCAGAAATTTATTTTTAGAATTATTTTTTATTTCTTAAATTATTTATTTATTTGGCTGTGCTGGGTCTTAGTTGCAGCATGCAAGATCTTCAGTTGCAACATGGGGGATCTAGTTACCTAACCAGGGATTAAGCCCAGGTACCCTGCATTAGAAGCTCAGTCTTAGCCAGCCACTGGACCACCAGGGAAGTCCCGAAGCAGTTTTATTAATTAGCTGTGTAATCTTGGGGTAGAAAGTCACCCTTCAACTCATTATCCAACTGTACAGTATCTTATGACGTGTATTTTACAGAACTGAGATAATGTAACTGAAGATTCAGATCATTTTTACAAACATTAGTTCTCTTATAATTAGAAAATAATTTGTTGGCACTTTCAAAAAGCAAGGTAGAAAAATCTGTTTGAAACACGGAGAAATTTACTCTGCCAGTTGTCATTATTCATTCTAATAATGAGTACTTTAATCCATTCCTTGTAAATATTAGAATTGTCGATTCACCAGTATATGTGACTGTGTAACTCTGTGTGTGTGTGTTGAGTTCCATACATGGCAGCAACTTTCAACGTATGGCCTTCAGTACAGTATAGTAATTGAATAGGACTTCAGAGGTCACTGTTTATTTACCCATTAATCGAACATTAATTGAGGGAATTCCCTGGTGACCCAGGGGTTAGGACTCTGTCTTAGGTTTGATCCCTGGTTGGGGAACTAAGATCCCGCAAGCTGAGCACAGTCACCAACAATCACCTCTGTGTGCCAAATGCTTAGCAAGACACTGGGGAGACAAAAACAATCACTGCTGCATGGTATGTGTGGAAGAACTCTGGAGAGGTAGGGAGAGGAAACAAAAAGTATGCAGGTGACTCCAGTGGTACATGAGCGCTGGAACCAGGTAAGCCTAGGGTGCTTTTGAGCAGTCAGGAGGGACCCAGATTAGGGCAGTGGATGAGGACAGCAGACAGGAAATCTGCTCAGAGTAGAGAGGATCTCACCTAGATGGGTAGGAACTCTGGGTGTCAGTCAGTGGAAGGAGGCCGTGGAGGGTGGATGCTCTGGATGATTGCCCTAGAAAAGGTGAGAAGGAGAGTTTGTGCCTTCACAGATAGGAACAGAGAGCAAGATCTACCTGGGGTAGTCACTGAGACCCCAAAGAAATGGTGAAGGACACCAGGGCTTCGGAGGCAAATGGACCTGGATCCAAGCCTCGGATCCATTATTTGCTGAATGTGTGGCTCTGGGCAAGTTTACTTGGCTTCTTTAAACTTCAGATCCCTCCTCTATCAAAAGAAGATGACAGTACTTACCCTGTAAGAACAAGGTAAGAATCTCAAGTGCTGAGCATGGTTTTTTGCACCAATTTAGAACAATAATTGACAGGGAATTTTTGTTTTTTCCTTTTGTTTGTTTTTTTTTAACCTAGTATGCGTATTATCTAGTGCCTTCAAAGTGAGACCGATCTGCAGTCAGAAGGCCTTCACTCAAATCCCTGTTGGGTCCACCATAGCTGGTGATGGGATGTTAGACAAGTGATTTAACCTAAGTCTCAGTTTTCATATCTGTAAAGTGCAGATAATAATAAATAATATCTATCCTGGAGGATTGTGGCAAGATTAAAGACAGTCAATGTAAAGTACTTAACCCAATGCCTGGAACCTGGTAAACATCCAACAAGTCTTAACTGTTGCTTGTTATTCTTTTTTGTTGTTATTTGAGAGTCCTTGTTAGCTGGAATCTTGTCTCAGAGTGAAGTTTCCTTACAAAGAAGACGCTACAATCACCTTTCTCTGCGCTCTGTATTTAACATCCCAATAGTTTAGATTTGCTTGTTAATTTCCCTAACAGATTTCATTTTCAAAATCTTGATGAT
The DNA here is from genome assembly GCA_007570785.1 of Antilocapra americana. Taxonomy (NCBI): domain Eukaryota; kingdom Metazoa; phylum Chordata; class Mammalia; order Artiodactyla; family Antilocapridae; genus Antilocapra; species Antilocapra americana. The sequence goes on from ML662442.1 coordinate 11,804,228, forward strand.
GCTATGTATTAAATATTGTAAAGTTAGAAATGTCAAAGTTTTTAAAGCTAGTATCTTTAAAAATCAAAAGCAGGTTAAACAGTCACCCTTAATTCTAAAGTCCTTTCACATCCTTGTACTTTCCAAGATTAAATGCTCTGTATTTTTTTCAAAAAACTATTTTAACATAGTTTTTTTTTTAATTGCTGCTATGTTATCGCCTGTTTTTCCAGCACTGTTTGCTTCCCATATATCTACCAGCAAGCTGTTCTTACTGCAAAAAAACTTTAAAGACTTTTTAAAAATATATTTATTTGGCTGCGCCAGGTCTTAGTTGTAGTACTCAGGATCTTTTTTTTTTTTTTAGTTGCAGTGTATAGAATCTTTAGTTGTGACATGTGAGCTCTCAGTTGTGGTATGTGGGATCTAGTTCCTTGACCAGGGATTAAACTCAGGTTCCCTTAGAAACTTATTTTTAAAAAACACTCAACCATCTTACATTTAATGATTGCTTGGGAAACAGCAAATTGCTTGACACACAGTCATTAATGAAAAGGAAAAACCAAGTCTCAGTATCTGAGGAACCACTAAGGTAAGCTATTAGATCATCTTTTTTTTTTATTTAGAAGACACTCAAAATGAAAAAAGAATCTAAAAGCCACCATGTAAATCTGTGTGTGCGTGCGCACGTGGGCATGTCCTCAGTCATATCTGACTCTGTGACTCTGTGTGACTCTGTGACTCTGTGGACTATAATAGCCCACCAGGCCCCTCTGTCCATGGAATTCTCCAGGCCAGAATACTGGAGTGGGCTGCCATTTCCTACTCCCAGGGGATCTTCCTGAGCCAGGGATCAAACCAACATCTCTTGCATCTCCTGCTTTGGCAGGTAGATTCTTTACCACTGGTCTCTTGGACTGCAAGGAGATCCAACCAGTTCATCGTAAAGGAAATCAATCCTGAATATTCATTGGAAGGACTGATGCTGAAGCTGAAGCTTCAGTACTTTGGCCACCTGATGCGAAGACCTGACTCACTGGAAAAGACCCTGATGCTGGGTGGACGACATCCACCAGTGGACGACAGAGGATGAGATGGTTGGATGGCATCACCAACTCAAAGGACATGAGTTTGAGCAGCCCACGTGGCTTTTAACTCACATGCTTAAAAGCGGTTAACAATCTCTCCATGAATTTATCTATCTGCCATCTATGGATCCACAGCAGCATGATGACTATTTCCTTTTTTGTATAGTACTGTATTGTTTCCTCACTTGATTTCATTAATTCCATTTGATTCCACTAATTTCAGTTAAGCTGTACTAACCTTTGCTATAATAATAAACTCTCCAAACTGAAACAGAGTTAGTCTTTTTTTTTTTTTTTTGGCCATGCTGCACAGCGTATGGGACTTCAGTTCCCTAACCAGGGATTGAACCTGGGCCCTCCAGCAGTGAGATCTCAGAGTCCTAACCACTTCGACACCAGGGAATTCCCAAGAGTTTAGTCTTAATTTACCTTGTGCTCATGAAGCTAAAAGTAACAGCTGCCCATCTTTATGGCCTCCATTTCTTTGCCTTCAGTGGTAAAGTGGCAAGGATTTTATTTATTTTTTAGTCAGCAAGGATTTTAAAGTGCACATCCTAGAGCCAGACTAGTTAGGTTCAAAGTCCAGCTCTGATATGTGACCTTTGACAACATTGCTTAATCTCTTTAAGTTCTGTTTCTACATCTGTAAAATAGGGCTACTAATGTTACTGAGTTGTTATGATAATTAGATAAGTTAATTTATTTTGTTTGTTTGCCACACTGCACAGTTTATAGGATCAGCCAAGGATTGAACTCAGACCTTTGGCAGTGAAATCATAGAGCCCTAACCACTGGATCTCCAGGGAATTCCCATTTAATGTATATTTTTAATATTCGTGATATTTTCTAAGTGTTAACTAATATAATTTTGTGTGTTTATTATCCTGTCCTCAGCACCGAAAACAGTTCCTGCCCAATAACTGTGCATTAAATGAATGAGTGAATGAATAAAGAATGAGTTACATTCCTGTGCCATTGTTAACTAATTGACTCAAAATTTAAAAACAATTTTTTTTAGTTGTAGGAAGTATGTGTATGCTATCAGTAGAACTTCTTAAAAGTTTGGGGTAGAGGGTCAACATTAATCAGTGTGTTATGGAAAAATAATGGCTGAACACTTCCCAAATCTGGTGAAGGACAGAGTCAATCCATTCAGTGAAGCTCAAGCAAGACAATCAGACCCTTCTTAGGGAAGACTTCCCTGGTCATCCAGTGGTTAGGAATCCACCTGCCAACGTAGGGGACAAGGTTTCGCTTGCAAGTTCAGGAAGATTCTACATGCTGCAGAGCAACTAAGCCCTTGGGCCACAAGTACTGAAGCCAGCGCTCTAGAACCCGTGCCCCACAGAGGAGAGGCTGCCACAGAGAGTAGCCTGAGGATCCCAACTAGAGAGGGGCCCCGGCTCCCCACGACCAGAGAGGGGCCCCGGCTCCCTAAGACCAGAGAGGGGCCCCAGCTCATCACAACTAGAGAAAGCTTTCACACAGCAACAAACACCCAGCACAGACAAAAAGAAAACCCAATCCAACAACCAAAAAACAATTATAGCTTAAAGGACAGGTATGGAAGGTGAATAGGCCAATCCAGTTGCAAGGTTTCTAGTTAAGGGTGTGTACCATAAACCTTAGAGCAAGCAGTAGAAACAAATGCAAGGCGATATAGCTAAAAAGCCATTAGATAAAATGGAATTCTAAAGAATGTCTAAACAATCCAAAGGAAGAAGAGGAACAAAAAGCCGAAGGAACAAAGAAAATAGTAAAATGGTAGACCAAGTGTTAATGGGGAGAATGCTCTGACAGTGCAGTGGTTAGGCCTCTATACTTCCATTGCAGGGGACATAGGTTCCATCCCCAGTCGGGGAACTAAGATCCTACATGGCACATGGCATGGCCAAAAAAAAAAATTTAATCGGCTAATAAAAAGCAGAGTTTATGGGACTTCCCTGGCAGTCTGTTGGTTAAGACTCCATGCTCCCAATGCAAGGGGGCATGGGTTCCCTCCCCAGTCAGGGAACTAAGATCCCACAATCCGAGTGGTTCAGGAAAGAAAATTATTTTAAGTGATTATAACGGACTTGGCAAATACTGTTTGGTGGAATTATCATTTCCTTATAACAATTACTTAATGTATACTACTTTAGTCATTCCATTGTTTCTTTCTGAGCAGGCTCATTTATGTTTAATATAAGCATTATCCCATTTATAATATTACCTTACTTGATGACATATTTTACCAATCAGGCTTCCCTAGTGGCTCAGTGGTAAAGAAACTGCCTGCCAATGCAGGACACACAGGTTTGATCCTTGAGTTGGGAAGATCCTCTGGAGAAGGAAATGGCAACTTACTCCTGTCTTCTTGCCTGGGAAATCTCATGAACAGAGGAGCCTGACAGCTACAGTCCATGGGGTCACAAAAGAGTTGGACACAACTTAGCGACTAAAACAACAATCCCTGAATTATTCTTCCCTCTAACATTTTACTCTGTGTCCTTAGGCAAGTTCCTGAGCTTTATTTATTGAGCTTCAGTTCCTTCACTTGCAACAGAATGTAATACTTAACAGATTAAATGAAATAATGTAATGTGAAATGCTTAGCACACAGTCTGGCACACAGTGAAAGTCTAATAGACAGTAGTCATCATCATTAATTCATGAATCTTAAAAACATTACAACTAACTGGTGAGAAGAGACTTTCTAAAGTTTTACTTTCCTATTGGTACTCACAATAAATTTATAATTATTTTAAGGAAATAAATGGGAAAAAAAAACATAATAACCCAAAGGAAGCAAAAAATACCCCACTATATATATGTGTGTGTGTATATATATATATATATATATATATACCCCTATCTCTAAATGAACAACAAAGCAAAAAAAATAACATTTTTTACAAAATTAAATTAGTCTCTGGTAAAGTCTTCCTAAATTCAGAAACATTTATTCCAACACCAAACTTTAACAATAAAGGAAGTAGATGAGAGCCAGACGGCAGAAGGAACCTATTATTAGATTCCTAACCTGAAGCAAAAGTTGCCTACAGAAACCCTCTTCAGATGTGGGCACATCCTTTATGTGGCAGGAATGTGGGAGAACACAAAAATTGCCGCTATAGAGTGGAAACTGGGACCCTTCACTCTCAGAAAGCTCAGTTGGAATCAGGAAACAGGATTCTGTAAAAGTTGGGGGAAAAAATGCATTTTGTTAACTGTCATAAAATGAAACAATCAATGCAGGAACATTTTGCTCACATACCCTTTCTGTGGCCACAGGAGTTAAGATGAGCCAAGGACAGGATTGAAACATGGCTGGCTGCAGCTCCTCCCTCGAGTCTCATTCCAGATGCTATGTTCTCAGAAGGATCCTCTCTGTCACTGTGCTTTTCCATTGTAGCTCCTTCTTTCTTTCCTTCTTGACACTTTGGCTACTGCTGATATTTCAGTTTCGTCTTGTCTACTGGAATGTATAATCCATGAAAGCAGAAACCTTGTCTGACTTTTTTTTCTTAACCGGGTATCTGGTGTCTGGCATAAAGTTGTTGTTCAGTCACTCAGTTGTGTCGGACTCTGCTTCCCATGGACCGCAGCATGCCAGGCTTCCCTCTCCTTCACCATCTGCAGAAGTACATAGTAGTCAATAAACATCTGTTGAATGAATGACTGAATTAACCTAATAGAGAGGGAATCTAGGACTTCAGTCTGCTTTTCCTCCAATAAATGTCTTATACTGACACACGTTCCCATGTGGCCCTAGTGGTAAAGAACCTACCTGCCAATACAGAGGACGTAAGAGACACAGTTTCCATCCCTGGGTTGGGAAGATCCGCTAGAGGAGGGCATGGCAACCCACTCCAGTATTCTTGCCTGGAGAATCCCAGGGACAGAGGAGGAGACTGGCAGACTGCAGTCCATAGGGGAGCATAGAGTCAGACACGAGGAGGCAGCTTAGCACGCGCACAGTGACCTGTGTACACTCTCTTCAGTTTGAGAATCAGTCATGAAAACCTTCTTTTGGTATTAAAAATCATTCCAAAATTCATGTGTTTCCCAGTAGCCCTCCTAATGAGCCCTGGTCTTTTCCTTTTTTGAGTTTGTACTATGTTTTCTTGTTTGATTTTTCTAGGAGTTTGTCTAGGAGTTAGGGGTTCACCGAGGCCCTCAGGGGAGACCCTAGATGTTGCTGCCTGATGTCTGCTTGGCAAATGTGTGTGTTACTTGCACGGTCGAGTCCAACTCTTTGTGACTCCATAGACTGTAGCCTCTCTGTCCATGGAATTCTCCAGGCAAGAATACTGGAGTGGGTAGCCATTTCCTTCTCCAGGAGATCTTCCTGACCCAGGAATCAAACTGGGGTCTCCTGCATTGCAGGTGGAAGCACCTGTTTCTTCTACCCACCCATGAATCCTCCCCCCATCCAGTAATTATAGCATTTCCTGAGCTCATGCCTATACTGGAACTCTTCTAAGTGTTTTATGAATATTAGCTAATTTAATCCTTACTGTTATTCTAAGGGTTGGTATGGCTGTTGTCAGTTTACAAATAAGCAAACTTTTTTAAAATTTTCATTTTATTTATTTATTTTGTTTTTGGCTGTGTTGGGTCTTCATTGCTGCATACGACCTTTCGCTAGTTACAATGAGCTGGGGCTACTCGCTAGTTGTGGCTTCTCATTGCAGTGGCTTTTCTTGTTGTGATACACAGGCTTAGCTGCTCCGAGGTATGTGGGATATTCCTGGATCAGGGATTAAACCCATATCCTCTGCACTGGTAGACAGAGTCTTAACCACTGGACCACCAGGGAAGTCCCTAAGCAAACTTTTTAAGCGTTATTGTTCAGTGGTCCTTGAGAAGGAACGGACACTCTTTTATAGAGTCACATAGATAAGGTTGTTTTTTAAAAGTGATGCTTATTTTCCAAATTGGTTTTGGCACATATGAAACTGATGGAACTGTCATTAAGCAAAATTACATATAGTGTCCTCTAATTAGGGGAAGTGCTGCCATATAATGCCTGTTGGGATGAAGTCAGTGCTGATCAGGGGAAGTAAGCTGAGTGCTGGGACTGCAAGGAGGAGACTGGCGAGTGGAAGGAGCAGGGCTTTGGGCTGGAGAGGTTTGGGGCTGATCAAGTCTGTTCTCCTCCTGAGCCCTGTGATCTTGGGTGAGGGGTATAAGCTTCAGTTTCTGGTCTGTGAGGAGGAGTGACAAACCCTCTTGAGGGCCTTCCTGAATCCCCAGGTTGGACTGAATGCCCCTCTCTGGGCCTCTCCCTGTTTTTGCATATCATTTGCCACACTGAAAGCATGCTTAACATGGCCCTCTTGCTCCTAGATTGTAAATTCTTTCAGGGCAACAGTGTCTGGAAATGTTCACAGCTCCCCCCAGTACCTGAGTGAACCCCTCATTTCTGGTGAAATCTGACTTGGTTAAGAGCTCAGCTCAGTCACCTCCTCAGGGAAGCCTGCCCAGACCCCCTTCCCACCCATTCTATTGCTTCCTCATCCCCCAAATCTAGGACAGTTCCCTTTGCATAACATTTTTAAAAAGATATGTTTATTGTCATTTATTTATTGATCACATGCCACAACTAAGCATGCAAACTCTTAGTTGCAGCGTAAGGAATCTAGTAGTTCCCTACCAGGGATCAAACCCCACATAGGGAGCAGAGTGTTAGCCACTGGATTACCAGGGAAGTCGCTGCATATTTTTTATACAAAAGTTTCTGTAATGTCTTGCTTTGGCACATATGTCTTAGTTTATAAGACAAACTGACGCCTCCTCTACAAACCCCATAGACCCCATAGGCCATAAGAAAGAAGGAGGGACCGGGTATATACGGTTTGCCATTGGATTCTCAGAGAAGTCCTCACAGAGAATATGGGTCTTAAAAGATGTAAAGGATTTCTACTGTCATTGAGACTGAGAAAGCAGTAATGATTCAAGACATGGTTTGTTTAAGGAAAGTTGAGTAGTCCTAGAATTGAGTGGTTCTAGAGCACTCAATGGGGATGGGTAGCAATGTCTGGTGACATTTTTTTATTGTCATGACCTGGGGATGTCCCTGGTATGGAGTAGGTAGAGGAGAGCCTAGAGATGCTGTTCCTGTCTTAGAGGGCTCCCTCAGGACAGCCTCCACAGTAAAGGATTATCCAGCCCAATAGGCCAATAGCAGTGAGTTGGATAAATGCTGTAAACAAAGCTGGGAATCCCCTGGCAGGACTTGGTGCTTTCACCGAGGTGGCCCAGCTTCAATCCCTGGTCAGGGAACTAAGATCACACAAGCTGTATGGCATGGATAGAAAATAAAAATATAATAAAATAAAGCTGAGTACACAGTTTGAGATTTTTTCAAGGAAGTCCCTGAGTCCATCTTTACAACTTCCAACACTGATTAGGACACACAGGTACTAACAAATACTTGTGGGGAGGATTTAAGACCTGAAAAACCAGTTAAAAGTTAAATTGGGGGCAAATGTTTGAAAGGACATTTTACCACATACAGAATGAAAGAGGAAATACTTTTCCTCTTTAGGCAGGTAGATGTAAGTTCAGTTCTCTCCAGATATTTGTCATCTTTGAAAGGGTTTTTCTCTAAAAAGAACCACTTTCTATTTCCACAGAGGGATGGACATGTTTGAAACAATTCAGCAGTTTCATCTTGACTGGGTTACAATGCATGGAGTTGTCAACCCTAACGTGGACTATCTGGAAGGGCTTGACCTAATCACGAGTCCTTCAAAATTAGAGCGTTTTCTCTGGTTGGCAGCCAAAGAGGAAGTGAGAGGTCTGAAGTATGAGAAGGATTAAGAACACTTGAAGACAGAGGGGCCATGCGACAAAGACACAGACAGCCTCTGGGAGCTAAGAGCAAGCAGTGCCTGACTGATCAGCAGCAAGAAAATGGGACCTCCGTTTTTTGCCTAAAAATGAGACAGGAGGGAAGAGGGCAGGGCACAACCTTAGAAAGAATGGTCTAGCCTGAGTATGTGACGTATGCTCATTAGAATCAAATGGTCCAAGATGGCAGATGAGTCAACTACCACTAGACCTCAAGCCTCAGTATATGCTCATTGTAACACATCAGCCTAGTCCATGGGGTCGCAAAGAGTAGGACATGGCTGAAGGACTGAACTCAACCGAACTGAACACTTCAGCAGGCTAAATGACACACCCGAAGGTGCCAGAAGAGTTCCAAGACTAGCAAAGAACAAAGAGTGGGCAGTGGCCCAATGCCTGGAAATCTCCACCCCTTTCCCAAAATATTTGGAATGATCCTTCCACTCATTAGCCTATGAAATCAACCAGCCCATTTAAGATGTGAAAGTGAAAGTAGAAAGTGTTAGTCATTCAGTTGTGTGCAATTCTTTGTGACCCCGTGGACTGTAGCCCACCAGGTTCCTCTGTCCATGAAATTCTCCAAGCAAGAGTGCTGGAGCAGGTTGCCATTCCCTTCTCCAGGGAATCTTCCCAACCCAGGGATGGAACCTGGGTCTCCTGCAGTGCAGGCAGATTCTTTACTGTCTGAGTCAGGAAGTCCCTCCATAAAAGCCAACCACACCATATTTCAAGGGCTCTCTCTCCTTCTGAGATGATCCACACTCCCTGGACTGTGTTTTCTCTCTAAATAAATCTATTTCTTACCTATCACTTTGTCTCTTACTGAATTGTTTCTGCTCTGAGACATCAAGAACCTGAATTTCATTAGTCCTGAAACCAGGTATGTGATACCAGTTGGAAGAAGTGGGTTTTGGCTCAGTTCAAGTCCCAGTCTGAGTTACAAGGGTTCAGTGTGATGCCTGTCACATGTGCAGACATCATTTAAGTCTATCCCTAGAAGATGTGACAAAAAGTTTGTTTAAGGAAGAATGGAAAGAAACCAGAATGCCTCCTATATAGATTTATTGTTTTTAAAGAGTGTTAGCCTCTTTAATTGAGGCCATGCTAGTTACCATTAATAGTGTCATCTAAAGGTCAAGGTTGAGCTGCCCCTAAGGTATTTGAACAGTGTGGCTGGTACTTAGAGCCAAATATTCTAGAATTTATAATGAAGGGCTTAGAGAATATTACCATCCCCTGAAAAACTTCGTCCTGAGGTATAGTGAGATGGAAGAGAAACTAGCCTAGGGTGGCCAGCCAGGTCTTCAGGATTATGTTACCAGATGTTGTGGTTAACATTCATGCATAACAAAATACTTAGGTTACTTTTAAAAATAAATCGTTTACTAAATGAGAATATGGGTTTCCCCGGTGGCTCAGCAGTAAAGAATTTGCCTCTCTGGGTCAAGAAGATCTCCTGGAGGAGGAAATGGCAACCTACTTCAGTAATCTTGACTAGGAAATCCCATAGACAGAGGAGCCTGTCGGTCTACAGTCCATGGGGTCACAAAAGAGTTGAATACAACCTAGTGACTAAACAACAAGTGAGAGTATGTGGGAGCTCTCTGCATTACTTTGCAAATCTCTGTAAGTCTAAAATTATTCTAAAATACAGTTTGAAAGTCTTTTAATGACATTGTAACTATTTTTCTTCCTTTCCCCAACGGTGCTTTTTGTAAGCCCCATGAAATCCTACTGGCCTTTTATTGTTAGAAGTTACCCCAAGAACTTAACTACTTTAAGTACCCCAACAACTTAACTATCCCAAGAACTTAACTATATGGAATGCAATGAATCAGTAGTTTCAATTTTATCCATAATGTTAGTGCAGTAAAATTGTTTTTTTTCAAATTGACCTGCAAAAAATAAGCCATTAAAAAATTCTATTACTGTATTGGGAATTCCTTGGCAGTCTGGTGGTTAAGGCTCAGCATTCTCACTGACAAAGTTCCAAGTTAGATTCCTGGTCAGGGATCCAATGTCCCACAAACCACTCAAAGTGGCAAAAAAAAAAAAAAAATCCATTATTCACATTTTTAAACAACTGAGGCATTATAATAAGAAGAGGAAAAAAATTATAACAGAAACATTCTAATGTTTGAAATGCAAAACCCAAGCATTCTCTCCCAGAGAAATTCTCTCTGAGTTCTCTCTTGCTGTGAAAGTGAGTCACTCAGTCGTGTCCTACTCTTTGACCTCATGTACTATATATACAGTCCATGGAATTCTCCAGGCCAGAATACTGGAGTGGGTAGCCATTTTCTTCTCCAACCCAGGGATGAACTGGAGTCTTCTGCATCTCGGGCAGATTCTTTACCAGCGGAGCTATCAGGGAAGCCCATCCCAGATATCCCTGAGGGATATCTCAACCTAAAAGAAATGAAAGTTTAATCACTAAAAAATAGTCTTTATGGTAGTATCTAACTTTCCCCAGTAAACTGCAAACAGATAAACCTTTGATATGTAGAAATGAACATTTATTTACTATATCCCAGCTACTTTACAAATGCTGTATCATTTAGTCTTCACAAAAGTGCCTGGATTGTGATAAGTGTTTTTATCTCCAGTTGGCCTGTGAGGAAACAAAGACTAACTTTTTACTCATCTACAGCTAGCTACAAATTGAAGTGAAGTCGCTCAGTCATGTCCGACTCTTTGTGACCCCATGGACTGTGGCCTACCATGCTCTTCCATCCATGGGATTTTCCAGGCAAGAGTACTAGAGTGGGTTGCCATTTCCTTCTCCAGAGGATCTTCCCAACCGGAAGATCGAACCCAGGTCTCCCGAATTGTAAGCACAGACGCTTTACTGTTTGAGCTAGTTTTGATCCAGATCTGACAGATTCCAAAGCCTTTTGCCAACATCCATTATCGGCTCAATGCACATGAGTTTGAGCAAACTGCAGGAGATAATAAAGGACAGGGAATCCTTGCGTGCTACAGTTCACGGGGTCACAAATAGTTGGACATTACTGAGTAACTGAATAACAATATGATCCTTAGCAAGAAATGTTAAAACTCTTCCCAATTTATGTGAGGAAAGTATATTTTTCCTCACACTTAAGTACTGCTAAATTTTAAAGCCAAGCAGTATTTTTCAAAGTATGGTCCATGATGATTTGCATTAAAATTATCCAGGACACAGGCTAACAGCGCAAATTTGGGGACTCTGCCCAACCTCATATCAACTGAATCAAAGTCTCTGGGGAGGGGCCTGGAAATCTGTCCATTTAAACAGCTCCTCAAGCAATTCAAGCATGGGGGGAAAAAGTCAGAAGGAGAGAGGAGATGCCAGTCCATATTACCTGCCAATTCTCCCAGAATCCTTCTGGCTGGAATCCATCTTGGCTGAGTGATACAAGAACCCCCAGAAAGGACCCTGAGTCAGAATGATTGGCCAGAGACAATCTGGAAACTAACCTTATCACCATAAAACCCCAGGCAGAGCAGTTCTCCTGGGTCCCCTTACCCTGCTGCTCTCTGCCTGGGAACTCCTTCCCAAAGTCTCTTTCTCTGTCAGCACGTGTGTCTCCTCTGAAAATTCATTTCTGAGTGTTAGACAAGCACCTCGGAAGGGGTCCCCTTCCCTGCAACATATATGTACCACATCTTCTTTATCCATTCCTCTGCTGATGGGCATTTAGATTGCTTCCATGTCCCGGTTACTGTAAGTGGTATGTATCTTTTTGAGTTATGGCTTTCTCCAGATAAAAGCACAGGAGTGAGATTACTGGATCACATGGCAGCTCTATTTTTAGTTTTCTTAAAGGAACCTCGGTACTATTCCCATAGTGGCTGTACCAATTTACATTTCCACTCACAGTGTAAGAAGATTCCCTTTTCTTCACATACTTGCCAGCATTTATTGTTTGTAGACTTTTTGATGATGACCATCACCGACTCGATGAACGTGGGTTTAGGTAGACTCCAGGAGTTGGTGATGGACAGGAAGGCTTGGCATGCTGTGATACATGGGGTCGCAGAGTCGGACACGACTGAGCGACTGAACTGAACTGAACTGAACTGATTCTGACGGGTGTGAAGTGATACTTCATTGTCATTTTTATTTTCATTTCTCTAATAATGAGTGAAGTCGAGCATGTTTTTGTATGATTTTTGGCCATCTATATGTCTTCTTTGGAGAAATGTCTATTTATGTCTTCCGACCATTTTTTGATTTTTTTTCCTTGATATTGAGCTGCATGGACTGTTTATATATTTTTTGGTGGTTACTACCTTGTCAGTTGCTTCATTGGCAAATATTTTCTCTCATTCTGAGGGTTGTGCTTTCATTTTGTTTATGGTTTCCTTTGGTGTGCAAAAGCTTTTAAGGTTAATTAAGTCCGATTTGTTTATGTTTGTTTTTATTTCAATTACTCTAGGAGATGAATCAAGAAAGATCTTGCTGTGATTTATGGCAAAGAACGTTCTGCCTATGTTTTCTAAGACTTGTTACTTTATATTTGTGTTTCTCTTCCTTTTAAGTGTAGTTTTTGAAAATAGCAAAGAAAAATTAAAACTTTCTCTAGGTGTTTTTTATTCCCCATTGTGCCTCATTTTTCTCTTTTTTGACTGTAGCTTTTTTTTCTTTAATTTTTTTTAAAAAATATTTATTTTTAATTGGAGGATAATGGCTTTGTGCTGGTTTTATCCTATATCAGTATGAACAGCCCCATTTTCCTCTTTCTCTTGCTGATCCTATCTTCCTCCCCCCACCTGTCAATTCTGTGTTGCGGAAGCAGCTGGATGACATTTGCTGGAATGAAAGAGCCCCTGTCTGGTCTTGCAATGTGAGTATAAACCGCACCGCCTTCATGTATAGCCTCTTCCCCACGGAGGGTTGGGATTCCTCTTTATAACTCCACTGTTTTTAGCATCTCTACAGGGCAAGGAGAAAGTCAGTCCCTTCATTTTGGAGCCGGTCACAGTTTTTCAAAATCTCCATTTTTCCCTGAAGCATATAATACAGAGGTGAAGAAATCAGACAGTTTAGAAAGTACATACTCACAAAGAAGCCAGACCGATAAGTTATTAAAAGGCCGTAGAGAAAGCCCAAACAGCTGCACACTGATTTGTATTTGGGGAAGGCTCTCATTGTGGTCTGTAAGCTCTGCAGCATCACTCAACTTTGTCCTCTGAGCAAGAATGGAGAAAAGTCCCAGAGAGCTGCCAACAGCCTCGCACTTCCTCGAAGGCAAATGGACCTGGGGCCCGGTGCTCCAGGCTCTTAATCCCCAGCCAAGCAGCCTTCATCATTTTCCTCATTACTCTAGAGACTGTTAATTTTTCAGTCTGCTTTTGAGACTCGGCTATACTTGTCCTCTGAGTACAGAGGGAGAAGCCAAGTCAGCCCCTGGAGAAGACTCGCTCAGCTGGACTCGCTGCCACGGCTGCCTCCTGGAGGCTCCGGGCTGTGCTCACCTGAGAGCAGAAAGCTTAACAATTGAAAATCAGCAAGCTGCATCCTCCTCACTAATAGAAAAATTAATTTTAGCAGCCAATGCAATGCTCATTTTTAGCTATATAGGGATTATTTTAGCAATCCCAAGCCTGAGTTTTTCTTAGAAGTGTAAAAGCCTCATTTAATTGTTTTAAACTAGTACTGTCTTCACTGGTGGCACAGTGGTAAAGACTCTGCCTGCCAATGCAGGAGACAGGGGTTGATCCCTGGTCGGGGAAGATTCCTTATGCCTTGGAGCAACTAAGCCCCTACACAACAATTACTAAGTCTGGGCTCTAGAGCCCCGGAACCACAACTACTGAGCCTACATGCTACAACTACTGAAGCCCAGGTGCCCTAGCATCCATGCTTGGCAGCAAGAGAAGCCACCACAATGAGAAGCTCCTGCCCTGCGACTAGAGAGCAGGCCTGGCTCACTGCAACTAGAAAAAAGCCTGCACAGCAATGAAGGCCCAGAACAGCCAAAAATAAAACTGAATTAAAAAATTTAAACTAGTATCAATGCTAATAGCAGAAATCCCTTGATTCTGCAGAAAAATGGGAAAATAATTTGAGGCAATTTCACCATGTAAGTGGCTGTGGGTACAATTGCATTAATAGTTGTTATCAGTGTATAAAGGGCTCACCCTTTTTAAAGCTGCTAAGAGCCAACTTCAACCACATCTGCCCTCAACTTTCATTTGATTTGGGGTTACTCTTTTACAGTAGAGGCTAAAAATAGGCTAGTGGTTGAGATTTCAATGTGACATGGAAATTAAGAAGCTTTAAATGGGGCTTTACGCTGATAGGAATCTCTTTAACTTGAATTGCCCAGTAAAAATATAAACCAAAAGCAAACAAATCTGGAACCTGATGCTACACTGATGCTACATTTATACCTGAGAAAAAATGTACATGAGATCAGAATCTCTAGTCAATAGTAATCCGTGTACTGACTTTTTCCAGTTTAGAGAAACTTAAAAACATAGCCCAGGGACTTCCCCAGAGGTCCAGTGGTCAGGACTCTGCACTTCCACTGCAGGGGGTATGGGTTCGATACCTGGTCAGGGAACTAGGTTCCTGCATGCTATTTGAGGTGCAGCCCCCCCCCCACTAAAGAAAAAGCCCAGTGAACACTCTCGTATTGCTGATCCTGCTCACAGTGCCAATTGTCTTGCTGTATCTCACTGTGTGCACTGTTCCCTGAACCCAGGGTAGTCAAGGTGTGAGCTAAGAGACTGGAAGGAGACTTGAAGAACCACAGGAACCGCAGACACATTTATCCTCTCCTGGCTGGCGAAGCGGCTGTAGCAGCAAACGCGCTATATTCTCTCCCCTCGTGGCTGACCCAACAGATACAGCCCTGACCCAGCAGGAATCCCTCAGCGTTTTAGGTGGAGCTCATAGATGCATACAGCACAAAGTAGCCCATCACCAAGCAAGCACCTGATGATGCACATGCGCAGTACTCTAAAGGAGCTCAGCTGTTACATAGTCATCATTTACAAAGCATGGGGTGAGAGAGACTGAACGCGCCATCTTGGCTCATTTGCTCTCTCCCAACTCTAGTGCTCCAGTGAATGATCACTGTTGTTGTCCAATCCCTAAGGCATGCCTGACTCTTTGCAACCCCATAGACTGCAGCACACCAGGCTTCAGGGTCCTCCACTCTCCTCTGGAGTTTGCTTAAATTCATGTCCATTGAGTTGGTGACACTAACCATCTCATCCTCTGCCACCCCCTTCTCCTTTTTTCTTAAATCTTTTCCAGTATCAGCATCTTTCCCAATGAGCCAGTTCTTGGCATCAGGTGGCCAAAGTATTGGAGCTCCAGCGTCCAATACTATCCAAAGAATAGTATCCAAGAAATTCTATCCAAAGAATTTTCAGAGTTCATTTCCTTTAGGACTGACTAGTTTGATCTCCTAGCAGTCCAAGGGGCTCTCAAGAGTCTTCTGCAGCACCACAATTTGAAAGTATCACTTCTTTGGTGTTTAGCCTTCTTTATGGTCCCACTCTCACATCCATACATGACCACTGGAAAAACCATAGCTTTGACTACACGGACTTTTGTAGACAAAGTGATGTCTCTGCTTTTTAATAAGCTGTCTAGGTTTGTCACAACTTTCCTTACAAGGAGTGTGTCCTTTAATTTCATGGCCGTGGTCACAGATCCAAAATCTGTGGCTTTGGAGCCCAAGAAAATAAAATCTGTCACTACTTCCATGTTTTCCCCTTCTATTTGCCATGAGATGTTGAGACCCAATGCCGTGATTTTCAGTGTCGGGTTTCAAGCTAGCTTTTTCATTCTCCTCTTTCGACCTCATAGAGAGGCTCTTTAATTCCTCTTCACTTTCTGCCATTAGCGTGGCATCATCTGCATATCTGAAATTATTGAGATTTCTTCTGGCAATCTTGACTCCAGCTTGTGATTCATCCAGCCTAGCATTTTGTATGATATACTCTGCATATTAAATTAAATCAGCAGGATGACAATATACAACCTTGTGGTACTACTTTCCCAAGTTTGAAACTGTTTTATTCCATGTCCAGTTCTGTTTCTTCCTGATCCACATACAGATTTTCTCAGGAGGTAGGTTAAGGTGGTCTGGTTATTCCCATCTTTTTAAGAGTTTTCCATAGTTTGTTGTGATCCTCCAGTCTAAGGCTTTAGCATAGTTAGTGAAGCAGAAGTAGATGTTTCTGGAACTCCCTTGCTTTCTCCAATTTTGCCAATTGACTGCTGGCAATTTGATCTCTGGTTACTCTGCCTCTCCTAAACCCAGTTTATACATCTGGAAATTGTCAGTTCACATACTACTGAAGCATAGCTTGAAGAATGTTGAGCATAGCCTTGCTAGCATGTGAAATGAGTGCAATTGTATGGTAGTTTGAACAATCTTTGGCCTTGTCTTTCTCTGGAATTGGAATGAAAACTGACCTTTTCCAGTCCTGTGGCCATTGCTGGGTTTTCCAAATTTGCTGACATATGGAGTGCAACACTTTCACAGCATCATCTTTTAGGATTTTCAATAGCTCTGCTGGAATTTCATCACCTCCACTAGCTTTGTTCATATTAATGCTTCCTAAGGCCCATCTGGCTTCACACTTCAGGATGTATGGCTCTAGGTGAGTGACTACAGGATCATGGTTATCATTAAGACCATTTTTGTATAGTTCTTCTGTGTATCTTCCCACCTCTTTTTAATCTCTTCTGCTTCTCTTAATTCTTACCATTGCTACCCTTTATTATGCCCATCCTTGCATGAAATGTTTCCTTGATACTTCTTTTATCTTGAAGAGATCTCTAGTCTTTCCCATTCTATTGTTTCCCTCTATCTCTTTGCATTGTTCATTTAAGAAGACCTTCTTATCTCTCCTTGCTATTCTCTGGAATTCTACATTCAGTTAGGTATATCTTTCCCTTTCTCCCTAGCCTTTTACTTCTTTCCTCAGCTATTTGTATAGCCTCCTCAGACAACCACTTTGTTTTCTTGCGTTTCTTTGGGATAGTTTTGGTCACTGTTTCTTTTACAATGTTATGAACCTCCATCCATAGTTCTTCAGGCACTTTACCAGAGCTAATCCCTTGAATCTATTCATCACCTTCACTGTATAATCATAAGGGATTTGATTTAGGTCATACCTGAATGTTCTAGTGGATTTCCCTATCTTCAATTTAAGCTTGAGTTTTGCAATAAGGAACTCAAGGTCTGAACAAAGTCAGCTCCAGGTCTTGTTTTTGCTGACTGTATAGAGCTTCTCCATCTTTGGCTGTAAAGAACATAATCTGATTTTAGTACTGACATCTGGTGATGTCCATGAGTAGAGCTGTCTCTTGAATTGTTGGGAAAAGGTGTTTATTATGACTAGTGACTCTTGACAAAACTATGTTAGCCTTTGCCCTTGCTTCATTTTGTACTCCAAAGTCAAACTTACGTATTTTTCCAGATATCTCTTGAGTTTCTACTTTTGCATTCCAATACCCTATGATGAAGAGGCTGTCTGGTTTGTTTGTTTTTGTGTTTTTGGTGTTAATCCTAGAAGGTATTTTAAGTCTTCACATTCTCCAGGAAAGAATACTGAAATGGGTTGCCATTTCCTTCTCCAGGGGATCTTCCAAACCCAGGGATCAGCCCATAGGTCTTCATAGAACTGGTCAGCTTCAGCATCTTCAGCATCAGTTATGCAAAGTTAATGCCTTACAGAAACCAAAAAATCATGTTTAGTTAGCCAAAAATCAAACTTTCAGGAAACACCCTAATCCCATCACTCTATTAGCTCCTGTTGTGTTGCAGAGGAAAATGTTCAAAAATTAAGTATCCATGCTAATAGCTGAAGTTTTTTTAAAAATTGGAGGATGATTGCTTTACAATGTTGTGTTAGTTTCTGCTGTCCAACAACATGAATCAACCCTAGGTTTATATATATCCCCTCTCTCTTTTACCTCCCTCCTACCCCTCCCATCCTATCCCTCTAGGTCATCTCAGAGTACCAGCTGAGCTCCCTGTGTCACACAGCAGAATAGCTGAAGTTTTATCTCTAAGATTTAGAATTTTCTTAATCATGGAAGACTTAACTTTTTAACAATGACTCCAGATATTTGACAAATACCCCTTCATAACTTCATATCATTGCCACTTGGAAAATAATGATGTCCACAATATTGTTCACCTGCCAATGAAAATTTTTAGAGGCACCTTTGAGTATCTAATACTGCATGACTACCTAGGAACCAACTTGTGCCTCTATGTGAGCACTTTGGGGGCAACAGCCTTACTGATCTTACCAGAAAGTGAATAGGGAATGGGCAAGCAAAGTATTGATCCTGCTCCCTCGCTATGGCTTGACTATTCCCCAAACAGAATGAACACGATCTCATTCTCACTAGGATCTTTTTATTATTATTATTGTTTTTTTAAGGTGTCAGCTAAAAAGAGATGCACAGTGTGAGAGATGTGAGTTAAGTTTTAGTTGGGGCAAAATGGGGACTGCAGCCCAGGAGACAGTATCTCAGATAGCTCTGAGAGACTGCTCCAAAGAAGCAGTGGGGGAAGGTCAATATATAAGGCTTTGATGAAAGGGGGAGTTCAATGTTATCAAGCACTCACTTTACAAAACATTTTCTGCTAGTCACAAGGAGCTGATGTCACTGTGAAAGGATTTAGTTTTCTATATATGAGAAGATGCAAGGATTGGGATCATGAAATCAGTTACTGAAAATATCTATCTAATGAACTGTTCCACCAGCTTACCTGGAACACAGAGTGCCCTACTCTTCACCCTGAATTCCCTTCGGGGAGTGTGGAGGGTCAGCAGCTGTAGCCGCACAGGGTTAAAGGCCCATAGACGCAGATGGCAAAGGCCCTTGTTGTTGTTCAGTCACTGGCAAATGCTCTTGGCAAATGCCAACTTGTAGTTGACAAAAGGATGCATAATGCAAGAAAGGTCTTGGATTTATGCTCATGGACTTTGTAGTTGTGGGAATTTAGTATTCCCTCTCTAAAGTTTATATCTATGATTCTGTAAGCACCAGCAGATATTTTTTTTATTTGTCCACAGAGAATGGCTATAAAGTATCATAAAACAAAATAAGTAAATCTTAGCTGGGATCTTAAATCTATTCAATTAAATCAGTACTATTCATCTGCCTCCATCATCCTAGCCAATTGACTGTCCACAACTTACTTTGGAATGCTTCCATTAATGGGGAGTGCACTTCGATCTGGAGGAATCCATCTCATTTTTTAAGAACATTGATCAATCTTTCGAGGCTTTTTACAATCCTCCTTTCTACGCTTTAAATACATTACAGAATTTCAGATACACAATGTTGTTGCATTTCTTCTGATCTACAAATCTGTCACAGAAGGAAATGCAGTATAGTTCATGAATTCATGAGGGCCAAGTGATTACTGTTTTTGTTTTTTCTCATCTCTTTTAATGATTCATTATGAATCTTCTAAGAATTATGGTCAAAGTCATTGGTGTCAATGATTATTTGAGCTTGGTGGGAGGAAGCGGGGGGTGCTTTTCTTAAGTTAGAAAATGAGTCATATCAAAATTAGACCTGCAGAAGGGTGCCACTAGACACTTTGGATTTGTGACTCAGATCCTGGGCTTGAATCAGTTATTAAAGGTGAGTCAGTGTTAAGAATCTGCCTTGCAGTACAGGGGACGAGAGTTGGATCCCTGGCTGGGAAACTAAGATCCCACAGGCCAAGAGGCAGCAAAGCTGGAGCTCCCAAACAAAAGATCCTGCATGCTGCCACTAAGACCTGTCGCAGTCAAAAAATTCATTAATCAATTTTAAAAAGAATTGAGGTTATCTGATTTGTGTTAAAAAAAAAATACAGGTGAAACCATCTTTACATTTCTCTAAAAGGGGCAAAATGTTCTTCAATGTTCCCCATTATTCGTACCACTCATCTTCTGTTTTAGGTTTCCATGTGCTCCAAGAACTAATGAACTGGGCCAGTCTCTGCGGTGGGGACTCAAGTGTGCATTTCAATCAAATACCCTAAGCGGGTTTGAGACCAAGATTTGAAAAAACCATATCTACAGTTACTAAAATTTAATTCATATTAGTTATGCATCATTGAAAACTATCAGTTTTAAATTATCTAGTCATTTTTAACAAAGAAATTGCTTTGAGAATCTGACAAATATTAAGTTTTTAAAAAATCTTTATATCTACAAAGCCTAGAACCCAAATTACAATGGATAAATATGGCCAAAAGCCATCTCATAATTCTTACAAAAAGTATCAGTATAGACATATTTTGCTGCCTTGGCCTGGCAAATACTATTCAAATAATTCTTAGCCAAGAAATTCATAACATCTGGTATGGGATACCGTGGGTAGAAAATAGACTGTAGAAAATAACCATAACCCTAAGATCAGTTTTTATAGAGGAGACAGAACTGAACTGGGCCCTAGCTGCTTAGTTTGTAGAAAGCAAATGAGAGAAGGAAGACTATTTGAGAGAAGGGAGGTCACATGAGGCCAGAAACAATGAGAGATTGGCTTGATTTAGCTGACAGTGGGAAATCTCAGGCAATACAATGGGAAAGGGAGTGAGTTAAAATCTCGGAGAGCCTTGAAGGTCACACAGACATCTTTAAACTTGCCGGTAGTTGGGGATCAGGAGTCACAGAAAGTTGTATAGGGTGAAAAATCGGAAGAAAATAATGTCTAAGGAAGTTAGCCTGGACATGCCAATAACAATCCTGATTTCTTTCTACTAAAGCCCTGATTTGTGCTAGGTACTTGACCCAACAGCCCTAAGAGGACAGGAACTTTCACTTTCATTTAGAATTTATCTTTATTTATGTATTCTGGCTGTGCTGGGCCTTCGTCGCTGTGCTTGGGTTTTCTCGAGTTGTGGTGCGTGGGGTTCTCATTGCAGCTGCTTCTCCTGCTGCTGAGCCTGGGCTCTAGGACGCGTGGGCTTCAGTAGTTGTGGCTTGAAGGCTTAGTTGCTTGGTGACATGTGGGATCTTCCCAGACCAGGGATCGAACCTGTGTCCCCTGCATCGCACAGTGGATTCTTAACCACTGGACCACCAGGGGAGCCCTTGCTTCTACTTAAAGCTTTGTAAAAGGAGACTCTGAGAGATCAGATTACTGAGTGAGCAGCAGAGTTCGTATAAGGCTGAGCAAGGGCCCACATTTGGGTCTGTGCTTCCAAAGTTTTCACTTTAGAGCAGGGATTGACAAACTCTGGTGCAGCTGTCAAATCCAACCTGTTTTTGTACAGTCCTGGGGTAACAATAGTATTTACATTTTTAAAGGGTAGGGGGACAAATCAAAAGAAGACTAAAATTTCTTGTGAAAATTCTATGCAATTCACACTTCAAGGCCCATAAATTAACTTTCTTTGGAACATAGCCACACCGCTTCAGTTACAGGTTGTCTCTCTGATTTCTTGTTACAGTGGCAGAATCAAGTAGTTGAACAGAGGTCATGTTGCCCACAAAGGCTGGCATTTTATTATCTGTCCCTTTACTGAAAGTCTTCTGACTCCTGCCATACAGCTTTACAACTCTAAATGTGATCTCTAGATCAGAAGCAAGGAGTAATTATCTGAAAATCTGTTTGAAAGGCACACTCTCCAGCCCCACCCCAGGCTTGCTGAATCCAAATCAGCATTTTAGCAAGATTTCAAATGATTTGTTTACACATTCAAGTTTTAGGAGTGTGCTGTTATGGGTGAAGGTTTGGTGGAGGGCAAGTCTGGGGACTTGGAGGTTGGGTGGTTTAAAATTAAGAGACAGAATGGGGAGGGACAGGGTCTGCAGACATGTAAAGAATGTTTGCCATTTAACTGTGTACAGGCAGCCACACATTCCTGCCCCAGGCCTCTGGGATTCCTGCATATAAATCCGCAGTGAATAGGACACCATACACAAGTTAACATATAACTCTGCACTGCTTATTTTAAAGTGTGTTTTGCCATGGCATTTTTAATAGAGCTGATGAACAGGAGGATAGTTGAATTAGCTAGTACCAACTTCCCATCTCCACTCTTCATTTTAAGATTTGCCGACCAAAAAAAAAAGCTTCCTGGCAAGCGAGAATGCCCTTGCTACTAGAAACTGGCCTGAGGCACTGCTGCTGGGAAGTTTTGAGAAATAGTAGCTCAAGTATTTTGCTCATGTACTTTTGCAAATCCTAGAATAGTTGTAAATAAGAGGATAAAGTGACAGTTCTCAAAGATATACTGCAAGGAAATGTGCCATTTGACCACTTACTAATTTGTTTTTTGAACTTCCCTGCTGGCTCAGACTGTAAAGCATTTGCCTACAATGCAGGAGATCCAGGTTCAATCCCTGGGTCATGAAGATCCCCTGGAGAAGGAAATGGCAACCCACTCTAGTATTCTTGCTTGGAAAATCCCATGGATGGAGTAGCCTGGTGGGCTACAGACCATGAGGTCACAAAGAGTCGGACACGACTGAGCGACTTCACTTAATTTGTTTTTAAATCTTTAGGCAAATTCAAGGAAAACTTTAATGCATTTTAATTTGAAGGCACTGGAATTTGCAACTATATATTCTTTTTTGAGTTTTGTCAAGAGAACATTCTTGTCATAGCACATACACTTTTACAACAACCCAAGAGATGACTCTACACATGGATATCACCAGATGATCAATATAAAAATCAGATTGATTATGTTTTTTGCAGCTAAAGATGGAGAAGCTCTATATGGTCAGCAAAAACAAGACCCAGAGCTGACTGTGGCTCAGACCATGAGCTCATTGCAAAATTCAGAATTAAATTGAAGAAGATAGGGAAAACAACTAGACTATTCAGGTATGACCTTAATCAAATCCCTTATGATTTTACAGTGGAGGTGACAAGTAGATTCAAGGGATTAGATCTGGTAGACAGAGTGCCTGAAGGACTATGGATGCAGGTTCATAACATTTTACAGGAGGCAGTGATCAAAATCATCCAAAAGAAAAAGAAATGCAAAAAGGCAAAGTGGTTGTCTAAGAAGGCTTTACAAATAGCTGAGGAAAGAAGAGAAGTGAAAGGCAAGGAAGAAGGGGAGAGATATACCT
Source organism: Antilocapra americana (assembly GCA_007570785.1). Classification (NCBI taxonomy): domain Eukaryota; kingdom Metazoa; phylum Chordata; class Mammalia; order Artiodactyla; family Antilocapridae; genus Antilocapra; species Antilocapra americana. Next base: position 11,827,180 of record ML662442.1, read on the forward strand.
AACTGAATGCAGAGTTCCAGAGAATAGCAAGGAGAGACAAGAATGCCTTCATAAATGAACAATGCAAAGAAATAGAGGCAAACAATAGAATGGGAAAGACTAGAGATCTCTTCAAGAAAATTGGAGCTATCAAAGGAACATTTCATGCAAGGATGGGCATGATAAAGGAAAGAAAATGTAAGGACCTAACAGAAGCAGAAGATATTAAGAAGAGGTGGCAAGAAAACACAGAACTATATGGGAAAAGGTCTTAACAACCTGGATAACCATGATGGTAAGGTCACCCACCTAGAGCCAAACACTTTGGAGTATGAAGTCAAGTGGACCTTAGGAAGCATTCCTATGAACAAAAATAGTGGAAGTGATGGAATTCCAGCTGAGCTTTTTTGAAATCTTAAAAGATGATGCTGTTAAAGTGTTGCATTCCATATGTCAGCAAATTTGGAAAATACAGCTTTCATTCCAGTCCCAAAGAAGGGCAATCCCAAAGAATATTCAAACTACCTACCATACCACAGCATTCATTTCACATGCTAGCAAGGTTATGCTCAAAATCCTTCAAGATAGGCTTCAGCAGTACCTAAACTGAGAACTTCTAGATGTATAAGCTTGGTTTAGAAAAGGCAGAGGAACCAGAGATCAAGTTGCCAACATCCGTTGGATCATGGCGAAAACAAGGGAGTTCCAGAAAAACACCTACTTCTGCTTCACTGACTACACTAATGCTTTAGACTGTGTGGATCACAACAAACTGTGGAGAATTCTTAAAGAGATGGGAATACCAGCCCACCTTACTTGCCTCCTGAGAAACCTGTATGTGGGTCAAGAGGCAACTATGAGAACTGAACATGGAACAACAGACTGCTTCCAAAGTGGAAAGGAGTATGACAAGGCTGTATATTGTCACGCTGCTGATTTAACTTGAATGCAGAGCATCATGCAAAATGCCAGGTTGGATGAATCACAAGCTGGAATCAAGATTGCCAGAAGAAATATCAAGAACCTCAGATATGCAGATGATACCACTCTAATGGCATCAGTGAAGAGGAACTAAGAGCCTCTTGATGAGGGTGAAAGAGGAGAGTGAAAAAACTGGCTTGAAACTCAACATTGAAAAAACCAAGATCACAGCATTGTGTCTCATCACTTCATGGCAAATAGATGGGGCAAAAGTGGAAGCAGTGGCAGATTTTTTTTGTCCCTCCTTGGGCTCCAAAATCACTGTGGACAGTGACTGCAGCCATGAAGTTACAAGATTATTGCTCCTTAGAAGGAAAGCTATGACAAGCCTAGACAGCATATTGAAATGCGGAGACAGCACTTTGCTGACAAAGGTCTGTATAGTCAAAGCTGTGGTTTTTACAATAGTCATGTATGGATGTGAGAGTTGGACCATAAAGAAGGCTAAATGCCAAAGAATTTGATGCTTTTGAATTGTGGTGCTGGAGAAAACTCTTGAGAGTCCCTTGGACTGCAAGGAGATCAAACCAGTCAATTCTGAAGGAAACCAACCCTGAATATTCATTGGAAGGACTGATGCTGAAGCTCCAATACTTTGGCTACCTGATGGGAAGAGCCGACTGACTCATTGGAAAAGATCCTGGTGTTGGGAAACATTGAAGGCAAAAGGAGAAGGGAGCGGCAGAGGATTGATAGCATCCCTGAGCCAATGAACACGAATCTGAGCAAGCTCCAGGAGAGAACCTGGCATGCGGCAGTCTATGGGGTTGCCAGAGTTGGACGCTTAGCGGCTGAATAGCAACTCTTTTTTAATAGATTGAAATATATGACATCAGTTTTAGGTGTACAGGTGCAACATAGTGGTTTGGTATTTTTATACATTACAAAATGGTCACCACCACAACTATACATTCTTATCACTTGCCATGAAAGATCACAGTATTGGGCTTCCCTGGTGTTCCAGGAGTTAAGAATCCACCTTGCAATGATGGGGACACTGGTTTAATCCCTGGTCTGGGAAGATCCCGCATGACTTGGGGTAACTAAGCCCGTGCAGCACAGCTACTGAGCCCGTGTTCCACAACGACTGAAGCCTCTGTGCCTAGAGCCCCTGCTCCACAATAAGAGAAGCTACCACATTAAGCAACACTGCAACTAGAGAGTATTCCCCACTCGCTGCCGCTAGAGAAAAGCCCACGAGCGGTGAGGAAGACCCAGCACAGCCAAAAACTAAAAACAAAAAAATCACAATATTTTCATTCTCTGAGTCTCTAGCTAGTTAAGCCACGTATTTAAGAACTATTTTGCAGTTGCTCAGCTAGTGGAGAATGGGCTATGCCCCAAGATATGTAGATAGATAAGACAGAGGAAAAGGGTGTGTATTCAAGAAGTTAGCAGGCTAAAGGGAAGATAAACATGCAAGACAGTAAAACAAACAACAAAAACAAAAACATGTTGAATGAGCACAGAGAATGGAGAAAGTGACTGATTGGAAAGGCTGACAGAAATATATATGGTTTATTTTAAAAAGCACTTTGGTTTTAAAGTGTTTACTGGTATACATACGCTTTAAGCTTCTCATTATGGAAAAGTTCAGCCAGGCAAAAGTAGAAGGAATGGAGAACAATGGAATTCTTCCCCCACCCCCGTTTCCCCTGTTCTCATTCATCAGATGCAGCTATAATAACTCACGGCCAGTATTCTTTTCTCATACTCCCTCCTACCCATCCCTCTCCTACTAAACTATTTTATTTATTTATTTATGGCTGTGCTGGGTCTTCCTTGCTGCCCGAGGGCTTTCGCTAGCTGTGGGGCTCGGGCTTCTCTCTGTGGGGCCTGTGGAGAGTGGGCTCTAGAGCACTCAGGCTTCAGTAGTTGCAACACTCAGCTTAGTTGCCCCAAGGTATGTGGGATCTTAGTTCTCTGACAGGTATTGAACCTGTGTTCCCTGCGTTGGCAGGGGATTCTTAACCACTGGACCACCAGAGAAGTTCCTACTGAAGTATTTTGCAGGCCATGCCAGGCATGTGGGACATGTTGTTTATGGGACAGTGAGGTTTCTTCGAGTCAGGTTTTGAAGGATGCCTAGGCTCAGCTGGTAAAGAATTCGCCTGCAATGCGGGGTTCCATCCCTGGGTTGGAAAGATCCCCTGGAGAAGGGATAGGTTACCCACTCCCGTATTTTTGCCTGGAGAATTCCATAGACTGTATAGACCATGGGATCGCAGAGTCAGACACGACTGAGCGACTTTCACTTCCACTTTCACTTAGAGAGACTTCCAGAGGAGGGTCAAACACCAGTAGGAGGTCTGGGCCATCCATTCATGCGTGTGTGCTCAGTCGTGTCAGACTCTGCGACCCCATGGACTGTAGCCTGCCAGGCTCCTCTCTCCATGGGACTTCCCAGTCAAGAATATTGGAATGGGCTGCCGTTTCCTTCTCCAGGGAATCCTCCTGATCCAAGGACTGACCCTGCATCTCCTTTGGCCCCTACGTTGTCAAGTAGATTCTTTGCCCCTGAGCCACCTGGTCAAGACTGTAAATCACCATACAGACCAGCCTGGCCTGAGGGAAGAATATTATAGATACTTCCCTGTTGTAGGGATTCTTTATCCCTACAACAAATGACAATCTGCCTGCAATGCGGGAGACCTGGGTTTGATACCTGGGTTGGGAAGATCCCCTGGAGGAGGGCATGGCAACCCACTCCAGTATTCTTGCCTGAAGAATCCCCATGGACAGAGGAGCCTGGTGGGCTATAGTCCATGGGGCTGCAAAGAGTTGGACACAACTGATGGACCAAGCACAGCACACACATGGGAAATGAGGTAGAAAGTTAAATTAGAATGTAAACTCCCTGAAGGGGAAGAGCTATGTTTATCTTCTTCATCTGTGTACGCTTGAATCCTCTTAGTACCTTACAGAGAATACTGCTTAAAGGCTGTGCAAATATTACATCAGTGAAGGTGGAGTCAGACCTCGGCTGCCTTAAAATCCTAGAGTCTTTACTTTACTCTGGGACCACTTAATTAGTTTAATGATTGGGGAGGTGAGATGTTACATGATTAAGTGTGTTTATGGAGGATTAACTCAAACAGAAACAGATATAAACTGGACAGCCACTTGTAAAAGAATGAAACTAGATCACTTTCTAACACCATACACAAAGATAAACTCAAAATGGATCAAAGATCTAAGCATAAGACCAGAAACTATAAAACTCCTAGAGGATAACATAGGCAAAACACTCTCTGCTATAATCCAAAGCGGGATACTCCATGACCCACCTCCCAGAATATTGGAAATAAAAACACGAATAAACAAATGGGACCTAATTAAAATTAAAAGCTTTTGCACAACAAAGGAAACTATAAGCAAGGTGAAAAGACAGCCTTCAGAATGGGAGAAAATAATAGCCAATGAAGCAACAGACAAACAATTAATCTCAAAAATTTACAAACAACTCCTGCAGCTCCATTCTAGAAAAATAAACAACCCAATTAAAAAGTGGGCCAAAGAACTTAACAGACATTTCTCCAAGGAAGATATAAAAATGGCTAACAAACACATGAAAAGATGCTCAACATCACTCATTATCAGAGAAATGCAAATCAAAACCACAATGAGGTACCACTTTACACCAGTCAGAATGGCTGCCATCCAAAAGTCTACAAGCAATAAATGCTGGAGAGGATGTGGAGAAAAGGGAACCCTCTTACACTGTTGGTGGGAATGCAAACTAGTACAGCCACTATGGAAAACAGTGTGGAGGTTCCTTAAAAAGCTGCAAATAGACCTGCCATATGACCCGGCAATCCCACTGCTGGGCATATACACCGAGGAAACCAGAATTGAAAGAGCCACGTGCACCCCAATGTTCATCGCTGCATTGTTTACAATAGCCAGGACATGGAAGCAACCTAGATGCCCATCAACTGACGAATGGATAAGAAAGCTGTGGTATATATACACAATGGAATATTACTCAGCATTAAAAAAAAATTCATTTGAAGCAATTCTACTCAGATGGACGAAACTGGAGCCCATTATCCAGAGTGAAGTAAGCCAGAAGCAAAAACAACAATACAGTATATTAACACATATATATGGAATTTAGAAAGACAGTAATGAGAACCCAACATGGGAGACAACAAAAGGAACGCAGATGTATAGAATAGACTTGTGGACTTTGTGGATGAGGGTAAGGGTGGGATGAGATGGGAGAAGGGCATTGAAGCATGTTAATTGTCATGTGTCTAATCAATCGCCAGCCCAGGATTGATGCTCGGGACTGGTGCAGCGAGATTTCCCGGGGGGGAGGGAGGAGGGAGGGGGGACCCGGAGGGGAAGCATATGTAAACCCATGGTGATATCATGACAATGTATGGCAAAAACAATAATAAAAAAAAAAAAAA